>CM061155.1:23384348-23984348 GCA_030710495.1 Labroides dimidiatus
CTTGTCTAACATTTTTAGCCTGTAGGATAAAGTTTTATAGACCTGAAGGTGGGAGATATTCTGTGTGCTGGTGCCTGTTATTTAGACTTTACCCAAACCTGTGACTAAAGCAAAAAAGTGAGAATTAGTCATCTGCTGCTGCGCTTTAAAGAGAGGGTATTACGACTTCCCATATTTTAAACATGGATATAAAGTAACAATGCTGGATGTTTATACTAAATGTGTGCTAATTTTCAAACTACATCTTCAACGCAACTTTTTGAAAGAACAAGGTCTTCGCATAGGGCTCCTCTTACTGGTTCATGACAGTTGGAGGGGCAGGCCTAAAACACCAAGCTCTGCCCCAAACAGGCCAATCACAGTTTAGGGGGTTTGTGGAGCAGGTAGCCTTAAAGAGACAGCAGGCTGAAATAAGGGTTTCTTAAAAGTTTTTTTAAGCTGTAAAACTACTACAGGGGTACCAGAGGGACAGTATTAACACCAATAAAGCACAATACCCCCTCTTTAATGTTGGATATAATTGGCATATTCCATTCATTTGAACTATCACATTCTAAATTTTTTACTTGTTAAAAAGAAAAATCTTAATTAACTTAGCAATCATCCTAGTTTGTGTTACGCTAGCTAGAAGCTGTTTGACTATAAAGGAGCTGAAAAAGTTTGGATGTAAATGTTGAAAAACAGGACATTTTTTGATCCCCTTTGTTTTTTTTCTTTCTCTTTTCAACAGATATTTGATAAGATTTTTAAAAAGGGGGGGAAAAGTAGCTTGAAACCAAGCACAGACTTGGCTTACGCATGTGCTTCAGTTTGTTAGCGTTATCAGCTCTGGGCTGTTCGTTGTGTTGTAAGTTTTTTTCCTCACACAACACTTAAAAGTTGAAGAAACTTTGCTAAATGCCTAGCTGCTCGCTATCACAACTCTTTGCCTCTGATTTGTAGAGTAAATTGGCTCAGTATCATGCATGAGCCATGAAATGCATATCAAATGCTTGTGTCACTTTTATGAAAATTCAAAGAAACCTTTAGAGGCCAAGTTATTTCACCACCACACAAGCTAACATTAGCTTAGACATGATCTGCAAACACCAGTCGACCCTGCAGTCTAAAAAACAGACCCCAAAGAATTTTTTTTAATCAAATCGTTAAAAAATGTTGTTTATAAGTTGTGCAGTTGTAAACTTCGGTGAGTCGTTTCGGTAGAGAGAGCTTCACTCGAAAAGCAAAAGTTACCAAGGGAGCCTCAAGAGTTTTAAAATTATGGTTTATGTATAACTTTTCTACACCTTAGGACTATCTTTGCAAAGTTCTCTTTACATGAATGCAAATATGAGTTAATTAAACTCAGGAGAAAGAGGAGAGATAAAATCATGAGCTAACTCCCCGATTGCTTAAATAATTAGTTGATGTGGATGCCTTCAGAATTTTTAAATAAAGACTGGAGCTGCATCCATCTGCTCGTGTCACAAGATTCACCCTCAGCTCATTTTTTCCTTTTTTAGTCTCCCAAAAACAGAACTTGAAAATAAACAGACTGTTGCTTGAAATAATGTTGTCTAATTTTTTTTTTTCTGCTAGCGAAGCTCACAGGTGTGAATGTGTGTGAACAGAAAGTAATGAAAAACAGCACATTTGCTCAGCCAGCTTAACCCAGTCGAATACAGGTTAATGAAAAACAAGCCCTTAAACTGAATGTGTAATTCGTGCAGTGGGGTTTGGAGAGTGTGTGTGTGTGTGTAGTTGTGTGAGTGGGGGTTTTTTATTCCGACACAAACCACACCCACACAGCCACAGGAAAACCCTACAGAGTAAGTGTATAATTATGCGAAGAAAACCGACTGCTCACGCTCCTGAAAACCAACGAGTGATTCTTCAAAGTGAATCAACAGTTGAGAAGAGTTCTTGGTGAAATGAATGGAAGTATGAATATGGATCAGAGTGCTGCTTTTTCTGCCCCGTCAGCTTTTCTTTACTTTTTTTTAAAGAAGCATTGCAGCACCACAGACCTACTTTTCCTCCCTCATTGCCCTGCATATTGCACCAGAACATTTAAAACGTGCAAAGCAGAGAGAAACTCACAGAAGTGAACATTTGTTACATACAGGTCGTATAAAGGATGTGATACTGTGACACCCCAAAACCAAGATTCATCGAAAGACACCTTCAAATCATTGTTTTTATTATGAGGTGTTGTGTGGACAAAAACTTTCTCCTGTCAGATGTAAAAGGTACAAATCAGTTCTTTATGCACTGAGGATATCATGAGTTGGTACCCATCAGTGCTAAGTGTCCAATACAGTCAACGTGTCAGCTGTTTGGAGAATCTGGTCAGATTTCTAACACTGGATCTCAGTTTTACTGCTTCAGAAAAGGTCAAGAGAAACAAAGAGCTTAGAACTGGTTCAGAATGATGGGGTAATGCATGTCCTAGATAGTTTTGTCAGATAATTGTGACGTAATGTACAAATCTCTGAATGCACATTCAATCTGCAGGGGGATCTTTTTTAGTGCTCAGCTGTTTAATAGTCGTCTCTCTCCTTCTATCCATCACTCTTGCATGGTAAATGTTAAAATGTCAGATTTTAACATTTATATATATATATATATATATATATATATATATATATATATATATATATATATATATATATATATATATATATATATATATATATATATATATATATATATATGTATAATTGAGAGGCTTATACCAACTCCAAAGATTTTAGCTGTTAGCAGCCTGTAGCATGTCAGTGCTAACTGGTGCTAGGTCCAGTGTTGCCTGTGGACTGAGGAAAAGCAGGGGAATATGACATTCTAGTATATGACGTTCTGCTGCGATGTGAGCTAAGATGAGATGATATGCACCCTGCCTTTCATCCGTAATCTTAAGGAATGTGAGATCCATCGCCAAAAAGACAGACAAGCTAGCGACTAATCGACTAATCTACTAGTTTGCTACTTCAACCACTAGCTGGTGCTGTAACCACAAGCCAACTCATCATGTACAGCACCCCAAGCAAGTGGATTTTTTTCCCTCGTGGGAAACTGTCACCACCATCAAGTCTTCATCCATCCCATGTTGATGCTGGAGCTGTGACTAGTCAGTTTACCGTAGTGCAGATCGAGGGGGACGGGAAGCTGTTCATGGAAACTCCCAAAAACACCCAGTGACTTTCAAAATAAAACAAATCGTGTCAAAACCAGAACGTATTTAGCTTGACAACAGCAACAAACAGACATAATGAGCAGAGCACCATTCACTTTCTTGTATTGCTGCTGTGACCCTGAATTCCCTTTGGGAATTAATTAATGTACATTCTATTCTATTCTTTTCTAGTCTAGTCTACTCTAGTCTAGTCTAGTTTATTTAAATATGTTCACAGCTTCACCTTAGTATCCACCTTTTTCCTGACCGCCCATAGTTTATAGTGCTTGCCGGTTTTGCTCTTACAGTTGAATGTTTTGTTTACGTTGCCATGGAGACCACAAAGCTGATGATGTTAGCCTTGCTGTCATACTCGCTCTAATAACTGGCTTTTAAAAGCAAGAAAGTGACAAAATGAACAAAAATTGAAGGTTAAGTCAGTGCAGATGTTTTAAAAAAAAAGTTTACACTGAGCCCTGTCTAGCATTAATGATTTCACGCAAGTTGTTTGGAACTAGCTTGCCTGTGGCTGCAACTGGAAGTCGATAACCGCCGGCAGAACTCAACACCCATTGGCTTCTGAAGAAACAGGTGGATAAAACGGATGTTTTCTAAGGTACCATGTTGTATCTGTTTATTGACCGTCCTTTGGATGGAGACATTAAGCATGTTTGACTGTTTTTATATAAATCCGGTTCTGATGTTGACATGTAGCTAAAAATAAATCCTTTCTCTTAATAAAAAGTCACAATAGGTTTCGCTTCACTTTCCTGCGATGGGCCTTTTTACCACAGGTGAATATTACCTTGGAGTTTACAAATACAGGGGGACTCACATTTGGCTCATACTATTTAATTTATTTCATGCAAACACACGTTAAAACTGCAGCCAGAGGATTATTTATGAGCGAGGAGGATGTGGTAATGGCAGATAGATTCACAGACATGACAGGGATGATGGAGCAATAGAGGTTTTACTGTTTGAATAAATTGAAACTGACAAGTGTAATTTATTTTTTTCTACTTGCATTTATCAAGTTATTTTAGAGGCAATTTAAATCCCTATGAAGTCCATTCTCCTGAAGTACACACACAAACACACACACACGCTCACACACAGGGGAGTGTATTGGCAACATACATCTTCATTAGTGTCCGGTCGTATCTCTCTGCTTCTCACACTTTGTTTCTGTGATTCTCCCTTATGAATTTTTAAATCTGAGAGTATTAACACTTTGTCATATTCAGATGTAAAGACTGAAGATGCTCAGAGGCTGTTTTCATCATATTTCCAGTTATTCATGAATATGCTTGCTAAACTTCAAACAGGAAACATTTTCCATTAAGAACAGACAGAAAAGGAAACGGGCACGTATGATGGAAATGGCTCCATTTACGTTTTATAGCTATGAGATAATCAGTGATGACTTTTCCCTAACGGAGGCTGGGTGAACAGAGGCAGAGAACGCTGTCCATAAATACAATGTTTCATTTGATGTGACAAGATGAGCAGAATAGTCTCCACTGAAAGAGAAAAAATTGTAGCTGTCTCAACAGACATCACATAGTGTCCTCCATATCATATCAGGTAAATGCCATTTAGCCAACTGACAAGCCCCATTTGAAGAATTTAAGCAGTTTCTTTAAATAAAGCTGATCCAAAGAAAGCAATTATGAAATTATTCACAAATATTTGCAAACACAAAAATTCTTGTTCCCTCCATGTTTGTTTCACGTGTTGATTTTTCTTCTTGATGCATATCAGTGAGAATAAAACTTAGGTTTTAGGATCTAAACTTGTTATTTGTAACTCTTGGTATATAGTATGGCACCACATGTTACCATACTATACTCTACCATGATGTACTTCATTCTATCATACAGTATCTTTCTTATTCATACTTAATACTAATGACTGCAGAAGCAGCCACCAAAACAACCATCATTAAATTTTCAGTCTATAATATTTTGAGTCTTTTCATCGCTTCTGTCTATGTCAGTGAGGTTATCTCCTTTCAAGCTTTGTGTGAGAAATCATCTCATTATTAACACAAACAAAACTAAAGAGATGATATTTGACCCCAGGACAATTAGATCATGTGACCCTGTTTGAATCAGTGATAGTCTAATGGAGCAGGTGGGCATTGAAATTGATAACTTATTAAAGTGGAATGCTCATGTTGATTTCTTGTGTGCCAAACCGGCCCAAAGACTGCAATTTCTTCGTAGATTCAGATAATTTGGTGTGATGTTGACCTTCTATAATGCTGTCATAGGAAGTCTGATCAGATATAGGATGGCATTCTGGTTTGGGTGTTACAGCGGAGAATTAGGGACATGTTTAAAAAAATATAAAATAAAATAAAGTAAATTTACGAGAATAAAGTCACAGCCTCTTCATAAATGTGTTTGTTTTTTTTTTTTTTACATAATAGCATTTACCTGTTTTTTAACATATCTTTTTTTTTTTTTTTTTGTCTTTTCATGCCTTTATTTTGAGAGGACAGGACAGTGGATAGAGGAGGAAACGGGTGGGAAAGAGGGGAGTGACATGTGGGAAAGTAGCCACAGGTCTGACTTGAACCCGGGCCACCCACGTATATGGAGCGCAACTTTAACCACTAGGCCATCTCCTTAACATATCTTTTTTATATTTCTATTTTATACATTGTGTAAATAGCTGCTTGTTTTGCACAAGGGAGATGCCATTCAATCTCGTTGTATCGTCTGCTACAATGACTATGTTACATTGTATTGTATTATTCTGTATCTTATTGTACTTTATCAAAACAAATCGTATTGTTTAATACTGTACTTTTCTATAACATATTGTATAGTATTTTATCTTACTTATTCTTATTGTACCAGATTTCATGGTACTCTATCATATCAAACTGTATTGTATGGTTTTGTATTGAGCAGTACACAACATATATTTTGTGTTGTATCGTATCGGTCTGGCTGGTGCCATATAGTGTCTTATCACATTTTTGGGATCATATTAAACTTCATATGGTATCACATCTTACTGTATCAGTTTGTATTGTTTTGTATTGTATTATATCACTTAGTTTCCTGTTAAATCAATAAAACCGATCGATTATTTTTTAATTTTCTTTTTAAGTCATGGATTTATGACTGTGTGAGAGGCACCTTCACTAAACTCTAGCCTCTCTGTTTGGTTTTGCTCTTGGCGTGAAAACTTCCTCACACTTTGAATCATCAGCTCAGGATGAGCGTCTGAATGTTTTGACATCTCGCTCAGTTGTTTTGCCTTCAAGATAAATTATTCAGCCCGTGATTTGAAAACCATCAAACCGACCTTGGTAAATGGGTTCAAGAAGCTTGATGAAATCTGTTTGATTGCACTCGTTTTCATCCACCAACTCTCTGTTTATTTATTACAAGCACCTCCTCAGACACTGTTTAATCAGAAGTGTCTGTATTTAACTGCCTTTCATCAAAATAATACCCTATCCAGCTGTTCACTTTCCTTTTTATTACAGCGAAATGTCGTGAACTTGGCTCAGTTTGTCTTGGATGTTTTTTTCACTCAGTAAAACAAAAGGCTAACAAGCTAATTAGATCTCTGGCTACCTGCTGTGTTTGCCCCCGAGGAAGGCAGTAGTTTGATACCAGGCAGTGAGAGCAGACATTTAGGCAGTAATTGTGTGACTGTCTCAAAGTGTGCAAGAATTCTTTTTGATGTGCTCAAGTAAAACCTCATCACTCTTTCTTCTGCTCACCGATTGCAATGCATTATTAGATGTTAATAATGTATCACTTATAACCTCTTAATAAATGGATAAGAGCAGTGTTTGCTGGTCCTTTTAGTCACAAGGTGCTTATTTAGTCGACATTTATTCCAAAATACTGTCAAAAGGTTGACCAGTTTTGGCCTTGGCTGATTGTTAAGGCTGATGTTTGACATTAGGTTCCTTATCTGTATTAACTTTTCATTTCACAGATCTCCAATAAAATCATTTGATAAAAAAGTGCAATACTTTGGCTGTGCTGCAGGTGTGACTTTCATATGTTGTTTTTGTTTACTTGAAGGGTTCAGTTTAATTTGTACCTACATAAAGGCAGTTATATTTTGAGTCCTTATAAAGTTTAAACAGGAGGTGTAGAAGTTAAAACACCTCAAAAACAGGCTTTAGTTCCCAACCCAGATGCCACAGGCCCCAAAGACTGAAATTCTGTTTTCATTTAAACCACTTTTGTTATTTTCCAAAATACAATTCTAGAACCTCGTCACAGTGCACGAGTTATGACATGCTATCAAAGCTTTAAACCATCATCTGACCCAAACCAGACTCATTTAGGATCAAGCACCAGCACTGAACACATAAAAAAAAAGGCTCCTCGAACAAATCAAGATGAACAACACATCTGAGCCATCCGTCTCACTCTTCAATGACTTCCGCCTTGAGGGGGACTTTTGTGATGCAGTCATTAGAGTCCAGGATGTGGAGTTTCAAATCCACAAGGTTTTCCTCAGTAACTGTAGCCCTTACTTTCGGTAAGTTGATAACCTGATCTCAGCTGATACATTTTAAACACTCAAGGAAAAAAATAATAATGAGGATCATAATAAATTTTATCAGAGATCAGATAATGATCTAAACCTGCGAAAACCACTGATCACAATAACTTATGAGTAACTCTGAACAATAGAACATTTGTGACACAACAAAACAAGATTAAATCCCAGATGGATGCTTAAAATAACAGGAATATTCAATTTTCAAAAGTTAACCAGTGCTTCAGGTTTCCTGTCTGTCTAAACAGTCAGATATTAAAGGCAGGGTTGGTAATCAGATTTAGATACACTTTTTGTTATACTGGTTGAAATGATCTTTATTATACTGATGGCAATCAATGCATGATGTCTTCTTAAAGCAGAATGAAAAATGTCTGCTGTCTACAGCAGGAGTACACCTGGGAAAACACCAACCAATCCTAGCAATTAGGATCCAATTATTAAACCAATCAAATCCTGTCCTGCCACTCTGCCCACCTCCAAGTACGCTGGAGAATGGCAGAAAAACTATCTATACCCCGATGAGTGGCAACGTAGTGCAAACAAGTGGGGGCACCTTTTAGAGGAGCTCCAAGTGTGTCTGTGTGTCTGTGTGTCTGTGTCTGTGTGTGTGTGTGTTGGGGGGGGGGGGTAAATAGAATCCTGGGGAGATACTACAATCAAATTCATGTTAGCTTTCCATGACTACCAACCCTGCCTTTAAGTGGGATAAAAGTTTTCACTGTATTTGGTTGATAAAACTAAACTTCCATGATGATAAAATGATGTGAAAATTGTGGGATGTTTGATGTTGACTGCTGGTTGGTTTTAAAATTTAATGGCATCCCAAAGCGAGTTCAGTTATTACTCATAAAGTTTATTTCTGACTCAATACTGGTAACCTAATTAAACAACACAGTACTTTAAATAATTGAGAAATTGCAATAGAAAGGCTGAAATTGATCGTAGCAGATGATAAACTGTTGAAACAAAAATATGATTTCATTTTCAACCAAACATTTCATTCATTTTCTGTCCCAGTTGTACTGAGGGCAAGGCCTAAAATGTAATCCATCATTTGTAATCCAAATTTTAGTGTAATAAACTGTTAAACTCATACGCAGCTTCTCTGCTCATCACCCTGGGCTTGATAAAGAATAAAGAATATACAACCATTTCTTCCAAAATGCTCATACAACCAAAAAAAAAAAGTCACTTAAAAAGAATATTGTTATATGATGAGGAGAATGCTCAAAGTTGTTTACTTTCTGTGATTTTCAATAACCCACAGGGCTCTGTTCAAAAACTGGTCACCCCCTCACAAAACGGTCTTTGATATCCCTGGCGTCTCCCCTGACATGATGCAACTCATTATTGAGTATGCCTACGCAGGCTCTGTGTCTGTGAATGAAGACCAAGTTCAGGAGCTGATGGAAGCTGCAGATCAATTCAACATCATTGATCTTGTAAAATCCTGCTGCATCTTCTTGGGGGACCAGCTTTGTCCAGAAAACTGCATCGGCATCTGGCAGTACAGCAAGATCACCTTAACCTATGGACTGCAGAGTAAGGCCTACAACTACATCACCGATCACTTTGAAGAAGTGGTTTCCTGTGAGGAGTTCCAACAGCTTTCACTGCAAGAACTGCTCGACCTCCTGGAGACAGACGACCTCAATGTGAGATCTGAGAAGTCTGTTCTTCAGGCAGTTGCTGACTGGATCTATCACAATCGTGAGGAGCGAGAAGAGCACATCCTAGTGCTCCTGTCTAAGGTATGATAACTTTATGTTATTGAATTTATTTGGATGTAGATCTGTAGTATGTACATAGTTGTTTCCCTGCAACAGAAATCAAAGCAGTGAGAAGACTTAAATATAAGTTCAGGACTTAGTCAGTTTTTCCCACACTTGTTGAATCAGCCTAGGCATTGTAATGGGATGTTTAAGCCTCAGATTTCCTGAATCAAGTCAGGGCACTTAAAACCCTGTAAACATAGCACAAAAGAAAGGAAATTTATGTCTCATAGATTGTTTTAATTATTATTGTTGCAACAATTTTTCTTGGCAACGAATCTTACACCGTTGTAAAGTTTATTATCCTTTTAAATGGTGCCACATGAACCGTACCAGGAAGTGGTTTGAGAAACAGTGCTGAGTGTGTGGGTTGTGCCCATAAAAAATTTGCCAAATCTCCTCTGCCGATGCCAAACATCATTGTTACAACATAGAAAATAATCCATCAATCACAAATTGCTTTACTTTTTGAGCTTATTTTATAACCTTGGGCAGGTTTAAGCAGCCTTGAGGCACTGGGTATATCCAACGCCTATTATTTGAAATTTTTGAAGTCCCAGACTGTTTTCTTTAAGTCTCTTGTTTACATAACAACAGACCCATTATTAACACAAGAGGACTTTCCATGGTGTTTTGAGCACCCAGAAATGTTTGCATGTGAATTTTGTTAGAAAATGACATCCAAGAACTCAACATGATGAATATAACAACTACCTTTGTCCAGAGATATACATAGAACAAAGTTACAAACAGCTCAGTAGTAAACCATTGTTGTTACTGTCCTCCTGTTGCTGCATGGCTTATTCACTGGGAATTTAGTACACATCAATCCATAATTAGGGCTGTGACATCACTGTTTTCAGAGGATCTGCGTATGAGCTCTGGTGAGGTCAAGAGTACGGTGGCCCTGAGAGCTCACAGCACTGCAGCTTAAGAAAGCACATACAAAAAGACAAAACACAAACAAATTAAGAAAACATCTTCATCAACTTGACAACACATGCGCAACATTTAGAAAACACGCAGCAAAGACCACAACAAAACATATTAGAAAAACACGCTGCAAATAGACTAATACAACGGAAGAGTTTACAGAGGACATTTAAAAGTGATTCATACATCCTGACATGCTCATCGTTGACTAAGATTTTGAGTCACAGCCCTATTAAGGTTCTCTTTTCATCAGTGGAGTTGGAAAACGAGACAAAAGTAAGTGCTTTCGATTTATTTTAACATTGTGATCGAATGATTCAGATAGCACATTGGCTAGTAACAGACGTGTGCATCACTTTTAAGTGTCCTCTAGAAACTCTAGAAACTTGTGTTGTGGTCTTTGCCGCACGTTTTCTAAATGCTGCACATGTTGTCAAATTGATGAAGATGGTTTTTCAATTTGCTTGTCTTTTTCTATGTATTCTCTTAAGTTGCAGTGCTGTTAACTCTCAGGGCCACCGTACAAGGGACATATGAGTCCCGTTTCCAACAAGTGGTCCGGTATGGATCAGTACAGTTTGGTACGGGTTGGATTAGTAAAGCCTGATCCTATTTGCATTTCCACACCCAACTGGCCCTTCTTGGTACGGGGCATGTAAGCCAGATGCAGATTCCTACGTCAGCTACACAATTGCATGAAGGCATAGCAGTGCCACACAGTATACCCCATTAATAAATCCAACGAAAAAGAAAAATGCAACACAGTAAAAAGTAATGATGGAAGACATCCAGCAATTCACAAAGTGGACTGAAGATTTAAACATGGCTTGAAACAGATTATTGTTGTTCTTTTTTGCCATTTTCGCACAGGAAGTGACGATTCTTTTGTCCAATTAATGGATGCACTGTTTCTAGCTCCACCTTCTAGAGCTGGATCAGTATGTCTAGCACCCCAACAGAAGGGTACCAAAAAGTGGGACAGTATTCGTTGTTAATTTGGGGACCTGTCCCAGTTTTAGTCAAAGGAAACACCACAAAATTTGTGCCGTACAAAAACAAGACAAACCGAACTGAACTGCTTGGTGGAAACGGGGCTATGGAGGTAATTTTAGAGACTTGGGATGTAACCACCATCAAAATTAAACAATATAGCCAACTTACATAATATGCAACTACGTCAGTTTAACTGCTGAAAATTTTTATGCAGCATACAGATAAAAACAAAGGTTCCTTATTCATGTTAACCCAAACAGTTTTGTATTATTTGGAGCTTGAAATAGTATCATTGGATGTTGGGACTTCTGAGCAAGCTTAATGGCTAGGTAACCTAGCAATGCATTCCCCATTCCATGGAGGGAACCACCAAATATTGAGAAACAGGCTTACACTTCACATTTTCTAGACATCAAATTTTCGTCATTAAGATATAAATGGAGGAAACTCTTTAAGTCATAGCTGATGTCAAAACACTGCACCAAACTCATATGTGCTCCTGTCTTATTTTCACTTTGTAGATCCGGCTGGTTTTGACAGGTGTGAATTTCATCAGATCACATGTGATGTCCCATGAGCTAGTGAAAAACAACTCTGCTTGCATGGAGACCCTTAGAGCCCTTTTACGTGACATCAAGAGGAGGCCCTTCATATTTGGTCCCTTGAACCCTTGCGCCCGTCCTCGCCTGCCACCTACCATCCTGTTGGCAACTGGGGGTTGGAGTGGGGGTGATCCAACAAATAGGATTGAGGCCTACAATGTCCGAGCAGACTGCTGGATCGATGTAATAAACAATCTGGAGCATCCTCGGGCCTACCACGGCACAGCCTTCCTCCATGGGTACATCTATTGTATAGGTGGCTTTGACCGTGTGGAGCATTTCAACAGCGTTTGCCGGATGGACCTGAACACATACACCTGGCAAGAGGCGGCCCCAATGTATGATCGCAGGTGCTATGTTAGCGTCACGGTGCTGGACGGATACATCTACGCCTTGGGGGGTTACAATGGACAAACACGACTTGCTTCTGCTGAGCGCTACAAGCCACAAACCAACCAGTGGAGTAGGATTGCGCCCATGCATGAGCAGAGGAGCGATGCCAGCTGCACAACATTCAGTGGCAAGGTGAGTGATCTGATTCACTGCTCTCTTTGACTCAATAGCTGATATGTAAAACTTGTCTATAACAACATATCTTACAATGACTCTGTTGAGTCCTGGATTAGAGATTATATAGTTATATCAAGTTATTGTACAAGTACGAATGATTGTAGTGGTGTATCTTTTTGTTGATACAGGGAACTCATCTTTAAAAAGGATACCTTTCCTAATAATCCTATTATTCTCTCCAGGTTTACATCTGTGGTGGTTTCAATGGGAATGAGTGTCTGCAAACGTGTGAATACTACAGCCCGGAGACCAACCAGTGGACAATGATCAGCCCCATGAGTAGCAGGCGCAGTGGAATCGGCGTCATTGCGTACGCATGCCACATTTTTGCAGTAAGTTTATTTAGTCTCTAAACACATAATACTTTTATGTTTTATCTCCTGATTTCTTGTTCTGTTACCTCACAATAGATGCCATAGATCAGGGGTCCCCAAACTTTTTTCTTTGAGGGCCACATAACTTTTCCCTTCTCTGATGGGGGGCCGGGGTCAGTTTGTAACAGAAAAAGTGTGACGATCGCAGGGGTGCCTAAACGTAAACATTTATTGTTTTCCAGAAAGCCACACATAACCAAATATTAATAACCCTTTGGGGACCACTGACATAGTTTAACCCCTCAAAGATATGCGATGAGCTAGCAGTGATAACAGCTGTTGGAGCTAAAAAACAAACAAAATGCAATGAGCTAAATGCTAACACAAAAAGACACAGACACTCTGAGTTGGTTGACAGGATGTGTTTAAACTGGTTTTGGCATTTTGACTAATCCAACTCTCCTCCTTCAGGTTGGAGGTTTTGACGGTGATATTCGCCTGCAGAGCGTTGAGGCCTACAACCCCTGCACCAACTCCTGGCACGCAGTGCCCTCCATGCAGAACCCCCGCAGTAATTTTGGAATAGAAGTCCTCAATGATTTCCTATTTGCTGTCGGTGGGTTCAACGGCTTCACCACTTCATGCGAGGTGGAATACTTCGACATTACAACCAACGAGTGGTACGAAGCTGTGGACATGGATATTTCACGCAGCGCTGTCAGCTGCTGCGTGGTGCCCCGGGTCACCAACATGGCCAGTAACATTATGCCTCAATACAACCTGCTTGAGTCTGCGGAGTCAGAAGACCCCGAACAGTTCTGAACATCAGTCTGTTCCTGCCCTGGATCACCATCCAACCGGGGCTAAACTTTTAGCATTAAAAATTTTAAAAAAACTTTCTGCATTCATCTATGGTTACTCCACAGACTTTTAAACATTTCAGCTTGTTTTAGAATTATATGTTCCCTTTGAAAAGGTTAACATGTCCAACAGAGTTCCATGTTCAGTCCGTCTCTTCTTTGTTGAGCTTTTGCTTCATGTTTGCACGGCACAGATTCATAATTTTCTACCTCTGAGATGAGTTTTTCCTCATCATCAATAGCCACTAAATGTTTTTTTTGTCAAGTCCAATACATTCTAGTTTCAGTTTATTGCTGATTAATGCGTCCAGCAGTCTTAAGATTGCCTGAGCTGAAAAATAACAGAAAAGAAAAGAAAACACACCCATTAACCCTCTATGACCCGTTATACCAGGTCTGCCTGAGCATAACTTCACAGTTTTACACTTTTGCTACACATCAGTCCAACCCTTCTATCCCAAACTTTAATAAACTGTATAGACTTATGTCCAGACTGACAAAATAAATTGTAAAAAAGTGAAAAAAAAAAACATAAAAAAATGAACACATTTACACATATTTTTTTCTAAATATAGATATTTCATGGCTGTATCCTTCAAAAATGTAAATGTAAAAAAATGTTATGCGGTTTATGTAGTGGAGCAAGTGATGTTTTTGTTGATTTTGCACTATACTGGATTTCTGCAAACACATTAGTGGAAGGAAATTCTCTGGGAAATGTTAAAAAATGCCAGATGGAAGTGAACTTCCCAGATTGTATATGCAAAAAAGAGAGAGAAAAAAAGATTAATCGATCAGTCTTATTTGCTTTCAAATCTACTGCCAATTGAAACTTAATGTGCAAATCATAGCATCAACATTACGCTGGGTTCTTCAAGGTTAACTAGAATTGAAATCTTGTTGCTGTGACAGAGCAGAGACGGACGAAACACAGATCTGGTGGAAGTTAGCTGTGATAATTTCACTGTGTTGTGTAGAAAGTTATCAGATTTCACCTTCTCTTCCAAGAAGTATCAATCATTTAGTTATAAAGCGAACAAGCACTAAAGTTTTAGTGCAGGCTTGTATCTCATGGTACAATGGTGAAGTAAGGCCTTTTTTTAAATAAAGAGAGTACATTTGAGAGAAAAGGTCAAAAATTTCAGAGAAAAAAAAAAAACATAAATCTGCGAGAATAATCTCCTAAATTTAGTTGAATAAACTCGTTATTAGTCTATAGCTTGACTACCTGAAGAGCAGCAGCCGCCTGTACAAAAATAAGGAACACGGAGCATCTTGTGAAGTTATACTTTAGTTTAGGTTTTAACTTGGCTCTAATCCTCCGTCATACTGTGGTAGCATATGGTGCTACGCATTTCATCTGCGTTCTTCAGGAAGCTGCAGGTTCTCTAACAAACTATTGGCAGAGATATTAAGAAGGCTGTTTGTCAAAGCTGTAATTCAACACAACCTAATCAAGAAAACGCTCTCATTTCATCTTCTTTGAGCAGACAGATGGCCGTCTTATAAAACAATCTATAGAATAAAGTTTTATTTTTAATTTAAATCAATTCATGAATTTAATCTCAGAAATTTCTGACTTTATTCTTGTAAATTTACTGTTGTTTTTTCTTTTTCTTTTTTTTATTTTTTATTTTTAACATGGCCCCAATACTCCATCGTATCATGAACTGTCATCTGAGTCTATATAAAGAGAGCAGAAGAAGGAGCTTTTATTCATCTTCACTCAAAGCTGATTCCTCTGTGGTTTCAGTCAGAATGTAAAAAAAAAAAATGACCAAAAGTTGAAGCTGTTTGCTGCTGAATGTTTTTCAATCCTGCCCATGGAAAGGAAATGTCACTGCAATATGTGCTGTTTTAAAATTTATTAAAGTAATTAATATGCGTATTTGATCTCGATAAAAGTGGTAGTACTTCTAGTATTTCTACCTGTCGATCCTATATTTCAACGCCTTCAGTTTAATCAAAAGTGTAATTAAGCATCTCTGTGGTGTTCATAGTTTTATTTGCTCACTTCTAGGGAGTAATAACCTCCCTAGAAAAGTACAAACAGGCCCATTTAACTCCTACACAGTCCTGTTTAAACACTGAAAATGATACATGGATGGATGAGGCAGCCTGCAGGGAGAAACACGGACATAAAGACGACAGAGGAGGGATTCAGTAAGAGGAAAAGTTGGTGCTGTTACATGACTTTCTGTCTGATGTCAAGGACTGGATGTTCCACAATCTCCTCCAACTAAATTTGGACAAAACTGGGATTATTCAGGGGGAAGAAAAGCTTGAATGACTTCAGTCTGTCCTTCTCTGTTTTTGCCGCATGCACCCCTCTCTTTCTCTTAATCTCCCTCTTCTTCTCTTTCCCTCCTCTCTGCTCTCTCTTTTTTCTTTCTCTTCATCTCACAGACAAAGCATTAGTTTCTCCTTTTTTCCCCTTTTATTTGGTCAGAGTCACCTTGAAGCAGAGAGTGCAGTGAGATTTCTTTGCATCTCTGTACATTTGCATTGGAATAGATAGGATGAGTGTATCAATATTGGGCGTTTATGCATATTTGTTTTGTATTTGGGGAATAAAACACATTTTCTTTCTACAGGCCTGACTGGACTGTTGAATTTGCTCAGATTTCTGGCCTCTAAAAACATTTTAAAGTTTAAAGAGACCTGGTGAAATTTTTCTGCTTCAGAAACAAAATTCTCTGCTTTTTAAAAAATCTGGTTCATTGATAGTTTTGATTTAAGGGTTTCTTTGAGTTTACATGCTGTTTCATGGAGGCCAAGTAATGGAGAGCAGTGCAGAGGTTACCATCGAAGTGCAGTTATGACTCAGCAGTATTTAACCTGACAAACCGTACATGAAAAGCAGAGAAACAGAGAGACACAAATGTTCAGATATTTTAGTTAAATGCTTTAAAATCTTACTGGGAGAGCAAAACAAGAAGTTTGAAGTGTGTGATTTAACACGAACTTCAAATAAGGTCTAGCTCTCTTTTTTTTCTTGCAGACTCCTTTCCGCCTTCTTCCATCAACCATGTCCTTCATTTCTCCAGTGTAATATCCGTGTGTGTGTGTGTGTGTGTGTGTGGAGGGGGGCTGTTTGTGCTAGTCTTCTTTCTTTAAAAAAAAAGAAAAAAAAGAAAAAAAAAGGAAAAGGAAAAATAATATTGTTCATCCATCTGTTTGGCTCTCTGTCTTCTCACAGGAAAAAAAAGTTTCAGGCTTTTGTGTCAAACCATATCAAGACACAACAAGCAACAAACAATTATAACATTTTGATGGTTTAATGTTATGTAACAAATCTCTAAAATGTGGAGTATTTAGTTTTGTTGTTTTGATCAGCAGTAGAAAAGCTGTCCAAAGTTGGATCAGCTGTTTCCAAAAAAAAAAAAAAAAAAAGTTACTCAGAGACAAAATTTCCAGCTGAACATGAAAGCTTTGATTTGTACTTCATCAGCGAGTACAGAGGTGTTATCTGTTGATGTCACTAAACAAAGATAATATTGTAGGAGATAACGACAGGCTCAGTTTTTAGTTTTTCATGTTATTCAAAATTTCTGTGTGTTAACATTATTGGGAAAATTATTAGAACCAGCAAGGAATCATGAGGAGTTGAAGATCATTTCCACAATTCACTTAAAGAATATTGTCAGAAGTGACTATCAGATATACCCTGATATATTTTGTGAATATAACGTTGAAAATGAAAAAGAAGTCGAAATTTAATTTCTAGAAAAAGGCAAAAACCCCCCCCCAAAAAAAAACAGCATCTCTTCCTTTAACTTCATTGACCCTGTGGACCCTGTTGACCCTGTCAAGGTGGTGGCTAACATGAGAATTATGGCCAAGCTGTCGTCACTGATGGACTTTTTTTTTTGAGCTGGCATTTATTACATTATACTTTTTATATATTCTTGGAATTTTTGCACTTCACTCTTTGTTTGCTGCTGTGACCCCTGAATTTCCCTTCGGGATCAGTGAAGTACGTTCTATTCTGTTCTATTTTAACAGACCCAGGATGTGTTTAATTAGGGGTACTGTGCCTTTTCAGGCTTTTAACTGTCCATCTTGTACTGCTGTAGTAGTTTTGTATGACTTACGGCTCAAAAAGCCCCTATTCTTCCTCAAAGTGGTATTTTAGAAAACCCTTATTTCAGTCCCTGTCTGAAATGCTTCATTTTAGGTGCTGTCTCTTTAAGGCTTCCTGCTCCACAGACCTCGGCCCTCTAATTGGTCAGCCCTCTGGAGGTCTTTTGGGGGCAGAGTTATAAGCAGACCTTGGTGTTTGAGGTCCTCCCCTCCAATGTGTCATGAACCAGTGAGGACAGCCTTTAGGCTGACCTCATTATTTGAGCAAGTTTCTTGAAGATTTTGTCTGTTGTTTTTTTTTTTAAACAGACCATTTTGAGATGTTTCCAGACAAATTTAAGGAATTAACATATGATTATGTAAAGGTTTGAAAATTTGCACGTTTAGTGTGGACATCCAGCATTACTTTATATTCTTGTTTAAATTATGCTGAAGCATAAAAAACTTTTTAGCTAGCTGCAGCTGCCCATTCATTCATTCTTCTTCTATACTGCTTATCCTGTTCAGGGTCGCAGGTGGCTGGAGCCTATCCCAGCTGGCGAGAGGCCGGGTACAATCTGGACTGGCCGCCAGTCAACCACAGGGCAGACACACAGAGACAGACAACAAGAACATGCTAACTGCACACAGAAAGGCACATCAGGCGAACCGGGATTCCTGAACCAGGAATACTGAAAAAAACATGATCTGAGTCACATCAGATGATGTTTATCAGATGATGGTTATCACATCACATCATATCACCTCAGTTAGGGGTTAACAGATAAATCCAGAAACCATCTAGCCCCCCAGCAAAGAGAGGGAACAAAAGAGATTCAACTCAAGACTGTGTGCTTCACCTTTTCCTGCCTTTTAATATCTTTGAAAAAAGGGAGGATAGGAAGAGGAGATATAGAGAGTTTGTCCAGAATTGTTGGAAAGAGGAATAAGGAAAGCAGAGTAAAGTTAGGTTAGACTGTGTGCTTTACCTCCACACAAGCCCCTAATTACATGAGAGAGAGTGTAACCCTTCTCCTTTGCTAAATTTAAGGCAACACTATGACCTATGAATTAGATTAACTTAAAGTGGATGTGAGGACTTCCTAAGTGATCTTGAAAAAATCTCACTTCTAGATATATGCCTGATAGTAAATCCACAATTTAAATTGAGATAATCAGCACCAGTATAGGTTATTTCTAAATGCTATTTCTTAGCTTCCTGATTGGGTTAGGCAGGACCAATTGATTTACGGCACTTTAAAGTCTCTATGAAAACACCATGCCAGCTGATGAAGTTTAGTCGTGAGAAGAGAGATCTGTGTTTTTCTCTGCTGAAAACAATGTCTGGGATTTATTGAGTAGTGATGGTGGACACTGGTGCTGAACTGTCTGACAGAAAAAGGGCAAAAGAGAAGAAGAAAGCTAAACAAGACAGTGATTGAGCACGGGCTAAAGGCTAAAATACAAACAAAACTCTTTGTGATAATGTTCATTCCAGCCCACATGCAGCAGTTATACTGCAGTGATCTGATCAAACTTGAGAGTCTGTCAATGAAACAAAGAGTAGCTCTGCTTGGTAGTTGAGCAGGACATCAGGATTCGCTAACGTTACATGTTAGCCTACGGATACATCTCAGACCACCAGGCTGCGAGTGGCACTTAAATACCCGGCCACTAAACTACAGTACAAACTGACAAAGTTTACTTGTTGTCATGTTTCAAACAACAGCGCTGTGTAACTGTTGATAAATACCTTACCTGATTGTGTTGTATCTGGTAAAAAGTTGTCTTGAATAAAGAAAAGTAGTGCTAAAAAGATCTAATCTCCATTCATTTCCAAAACAAACACGCCTTCTTCAGACAGATAGTCCTCACAGCCTCTAAAAATTTACTGAAGTGAAGGTTTTGTGCAGACAAAGTATTCTTTTAACACTCTTGATTGCCTCACATTTATTTTTTTAATTGTTTTTATTCTTATTTTTGGGAAACTAACTCTGATAACTAAGCAGATCCTTATACCTAAACCTAATCCTGCTAACATGTTAATTCTCAGAAGCGTTCAGACACCACATTACATTTCTCTGCAGTGACATGTGCATGCGTACATCCCCAGAAGACATGGGGATAAGGTCTTCTACAAATAGAGGCCGACATCCCAACTGTTACACCGCCCACACACACACACACACACACACATACACACACACTTCAGGGTAGAGGCCTGATATGCACAAAGCTCAGAGGTTTTTAAAAAATTATTAGCTAAAGTTGCTCGGCTGGTGGTCGATGTTCTAAAAGCTCTGTGCAATACAACTTTAATAGGGCTGGCAACAGGGTACACACACACACTCACACACACACACACACACACACACACACACACACACACACACACACACACACACACACACACACACACACACACACTAACACAAACACCAGAACCATTTTCTCCTTCCTTATTTGCAATGTCTGGTTTCTCTGTCTCCTCCACTTTTCGTCTCTGTTTCTCCTCCGCCTGTCTGCCTGCTCTGTAGCCGAGGGCTGAAATACAGCTTCTCGCTCATAAAACGAGAGAAAAACACACAAGCAGTTATTGTTTTGTGTGAGCGACTGTCAGCAAACTGACAAACGACACCGAATTAACGCTTCACTGACATGGTTATATCATGATATCAACAGTGTGGAGCCAGTATCCGTCTGTTTCTAATGCGTGAACACACATCAGTGGATGTTTGAGAGACTGTGTGTGTGTATATCTGAAGTGCGTGATCTGTTAATAATAAACCAAACAAACTGTATTATGTTTGCAATGTTATGAGTCAGTATGCGCTGTGTGTTAATGTGTCCTGTATGTGCGTGTGTGAGGTAGAAGGAAGCAGTATGTGTGTGCAGCGCCTCAGGGCTTTGTTCTGTACTGGTGCAATAAAAGACACATTAGAGAAAGAGAGAGATTACAGAAAAAAACATTATCAACCATAAATGGTGTTTTTTTTTCTCTCAGGAAAAAAATACAATAAATCTATGTGGGTGTGAGAAGCAACAGAGCTGAGTTTCACATGATGCACAAGCCGGGAAATCCTGCAAATGCTACATTTTATGGCAAAATACATTTTCGGGGGAAGGATTTGGCATCCAGCTTGTTTTAACATATCCTTAAATAAACCAGAGAGAAGAGGAAGAGGAAGAGAAAACTTTAACAGAGAAAGTCCATGAAGAAGAATGTGGAGGATGAAGAGGAGGAGGATGAGAGGAGGATGGTGGCTCAGAGATAACAGAGGGGGGAAAAAAGCGAGGAAGAGAGGGTTAGTGGTGTGTGTATGTATTGAGTAGAGGGTGGAATCAATTTCTCCTGTCATGCTTAACACCTGTCTAACCCTCACAGTGTGTGTATGTGTGAGAGAGTGTGTGTGTGTGTGTGTGTTTAAAAGAGGAAGAACAGACAATAGTTTCTCGATTGGAAAGGATTCAATTTATAGCCAATCTATCCTCTGCCTCGCCTGCTTTCTCACTCACACACACGTCAAAGACAGCTCTTAGCGCTCTCCCTCGACCTCCCCACGACCTCTGTCTGTTTCCTCTTACCTGGGTGTCAGTCATATGACATCAGACTGAGGGTGCTGCTGCTTCAGCTCACAGTTACTGTCCTGTTCACAACCCAAAAGCTACATTTGTGGATGAGTATTTCTTCTCCTGCCGAGTGCTGTGCGGGACATGAGCTGAGGTCATTGCTGAGGAGTTTCTCAATGAAGTCAGAGAGAGCGTGATCATCGCAAGCAGAGAGAAGAAACAGCTGGTTTAAGCATCCTTTCCTTTAGACTTAACATTTCAGGCCGATTATAGCTTTTTATATAAACACCAAACAGTCTCAAAAACTTTGTTTTAAGTTTCCATGGACATGGTTTCAGATGGTTTTGAGGACAGATTGGCAGCTATAGCTACATCACTGGGATTTCAAATTCCATTCACTGGTGTTTCCTTTAAGAGAGGGTGTTATGCTTTCACATACTTTTTGAAAAAGATATAAATTTACAATACTGAATGTTCAACCAAAAAGAGAAATCCCTGAATCATCTCAAAACAGTCCATTTTAAAAATGGCACTGGATGATGAGGTCATCACATGTGGATCTCCTAACTGGTTCATGAGAATATAGAGAGGTGGGCCTCAAACACCAAGGTCTGACCATAGCTCTGCACCAGACAGGCTTTCAAGGGGCTAGCCAATGAGAGGTTAGGGGGTTTGTGGGGCGGTTACACTGTAAAAATAAAAATTTAAAATTGCCTGCCTGAAAATGATATTTTTATTAGGTGAAACAAAAATGTTCTATTGGGTTGCAAACAAAGTAGTTATCTCAGCTACCTCTATTAAGTTTGTGTGTAAAGTTAGTCTCATTTATAAGTTAAGTTGGCAAAACTTAAAATTATAGTTTTGAGGCTATAACTAATTTTTTAGTACACTTCTGCAACAGAGAACAGGGTCTCCAACGCAAATCTTCAGGGGTCTCTACACATCTATTTCCCACATGTGCTAACATCTCCCCTGTTCTCCTGTCTTGTGTGGATTTTATCGCCATAAAGGTAAATATTTTTGTTAGAATATTGTATTGCAACTACAGTTGGTTGACTGATTGTGAGTTCATCAGTTTGTGAGTTGTAAATTTGGGGGCAGCTTTGGCTCAGTGGTAGAGTCATCGTCTCCCAATCAGAACACTGGGGTTTGAATCCTGCTCCTGTAGTCACACGAGAACTTTCACCTTTCACATGTGAATGTGTTAGCTAAAACTGATGGTCCAGTTCCATAACAGTCTGTGCCATCAGTGTGTGGGGGAAAGAAACTAGAATTGGAAAGTGGATTTTCTGTCCCAAAAGAAATGAGTTGTCACTATGTTTACTTTTCAACATTCTTAGTATGTAGAACTCAACATTTTAAGTTATCTCAACAAAAACTTATTAGTTGGTTCAAATGCAAAAATTTTTAGTTGGCCTCAAAACTCAAAAATCCAGTGCAGACAAGTAGGCCTACCTTGAAATTTTGAGTTTACACAACTTTTTCATTTCTACAGTGTAGCCTTAAAAAGACAGCAGCTAAATGAGCCGTTTCAGACAGAGGCTGAAATAAAGGCTTTCTAAAACACTAGTGTGAGGGGGGGGGGGGAATGATTTTTTTTAAGCTGTAAAAGCTACTACAGGAGTACCAGATGGACAGTATGGTGCCTAAAAGAAAAGTGTGATACCCCCTAGGAGAGGCTTAACAGTAGGCTTTCAAATCCCAGAACAACACTCTATAATATCCACCAGCTGAACTCTTCAGTCCAACAATCCAACGAGTTTAACGCTCTAACACTAAACACACCAAGGCTCTGAACTTGCAAGTTCCAAGAAGTGACAACACTCATAGTACCAACTCTATCACATGACCTCTAATGGTCCCACCACCTCAAAACACAGTAAAAGAAGTCCCGCGACTCCACTGACAATTGGTCATAGAAACACGATAACCAACTGGATTGGCAACCATACCAGTAGACCTCCCCTGTTCCTTAACTATTATCACCAATGTCCGAAATTTTAGCTATACTAGATCTGAGGCAGTAAGCAGAGCACAAAGGTTGATGGGCCGGACACAGGATGGCGGTCCGTGTAGGCTTAAACTAAACCAGACGTTTTTTGTTTGGACCAGCTTGTTTGATATTGTCACTTGATGGTATCAAGATACTTTTCTTTTCAAGATGTTAAATTGATGATTATTCATAAATAACCTCAAGTTAAGTGACTTGGACTGGATCGGTTGGAAATCTAAAAATCTGATTCGCGAGGACTCATTTCCTGATTTCTTTACTTTTTCACAGTCTGATTGAAGATCCTAGAACATAATAATTACATAATGTGAGGACCGTCACTCAGTAATTGTTTGAATTACTGCTTACATGTAATCAGATCTCTTATTAATTTACCACAGATCACCCACAGAAGACATCAGTCTGATCTATATGACCAAAAAGACAATCAGACAGATTGAACCGATTATTCTATTACAATATTTTCAACCTTTTTGACCAATGGAGCTGTAAAAGTGTTGTTATGGTGATTTTCTTATTGTATACGCACTCTGCACCTTGTTGGAGAGGTGTCTGAAAGATTTCCTCTCCCCCAGCCCTGAGCAGACTTGTACCCAGGGAGAGACTCCTCTATTCAGGCCGTCTGTGCAACAGCCTCCCCTGACAACCCAGGAGGTCAAACCACTGTCAGTCACAGTGATACAGAGAGAAAGACAGACACAGAGAGAGAGAGAGAGAGAGAGAGAGAGAGAGAGAGAGAGAGAGAGAGAGAGAGAGAGAGAGAGAGAGAAGGAAAGTGAATATACAGCAGGGAGATAAGTAGAGGAAGAGAGGGAGTGAAAAGAAAGGGCACACACAGAAGGGAAGTGGTAGGAGAAGAGATGAGAATCCAAATGAATCTTCTTCACCCAACGGACAGACTGTCAAGCTATGTGTGTGTTCGTGTGTGTGTGTGTGTGTGTGTGTGTTACCTACTAATTGAAATGCGATGAGGTGTGAAACACCCCTTTAAAAGACCTATCACCATGTGTGAAGCCAAATGTGTGTTTGGGGGGCTATACGTGCACGTGTCTGCGTGTGTGCAATGCATATCAACTCTTTGTGACCACAGCTACGATGAAAGTGTGTGTGCTGCTGAGTGTGTTGAAAATTGTGGTTCCAGGAGAGGATGTACCTGTTTGCATGCAACAATGTTAGAGCAATTTTACACACGCATGAGGGCAGCGTGAGCGCAAAATATGTTTCATACACTGGTGAATTTGCATGTTTGTCCACATGAATACCATAATAAAGCATGAACGCTTGGTTCTCCTGCGGCTGTCTGATTGTGCGTGTGTGTGTGTGGCTGTGTGTGCGTGCATGTGTGACTCTGAGTGTATAATTTCATTTTGCTGTCTCAGCTTCTCGTTAAGGAGCCATTTAGAGCTCAGGTTGAGTTTCTTCAGAGCCTCCTGACACTTTCTTTCCTCCTCACTGCCTCGCCAGCTCCCACCATCTTTCCTCAGTCTCTGTCTCATTATCTCCGTCTCTCTCTGTCTCTGTCTGTCATCCTCGACTCTCTCCTTCCCTCCTCTCATGACGTGATTGCTGCACATCACAATACTGTAAATGATGATCAGTGACTTGCTTTGTTGTTAATGAGCGAAATGTTTCAGCTGGACACAAACACATCCTTGAGAAACACACTGATCTCCTGTCTGAATTATGCAGTTTGTTACAGCAGAACTAACTGAGTGCAGATTTTGATTCTGAAGCCTGTTTGAGTTTTCATTCAGCACTCGGGATATTTGGCCCAATTATTTGAACATGTTTTTGCTGCTGAAATTGATGATTTTTAGCAGCAGCAAAGTCCTCAAGGAGCATGTAGGATATGTGTGTGTGTGCCTTAACCTAACCTAACATAAGGTGCTTTTTGAGTGCAGGAACTTTCCCCAAGAACCAGAGACCTTTTGAAGGACTCAGGAACTAGAATCTAAGTTAAGTTCCATGTTGGTACTTTCCATAAGTCCAGGAACTAAGTGGTGGGGCCTGTAATGCTGAGTGTTTCTGATTGATTGAGTGGTTTCGTTTCACCTGCAATCCACCATATCATCACACACTCTTTAATTATGAATCACTAAACTCAGTTGATTATGATACCGCAAAACAACATCTTTCAGCTCAACTAGCCAATTGTTTTCAAGTTTACAAAGGTTGTTAAAACAAGAATGGAGTCCACAACTTTCTTTCAAGTTCTTTTTTTTTACTACAAAGTCAAAATATATTCATCGTATAAAAATCTGCCGTCTTGCTTTAAATTGAGCGTTTTAAATCTTTTTTGACACTAGCACTCGTTTAAATCTAAGTGCTGAGTCACTGAATACATTTTCATAGCAATAAAGCCTGATCAAAGGCAGCACAAGGCAGAAGCAGAATAATCTCCTCTATGCTAACAGGCTAACTGTAATGCACATGGTAGTGCTGGCCTGTCTGTTGCCTTCTATGGTGTGATCTTTACTGTATGTCCTTTTTTCTGCGTCTCAAACAAATGCCGCTGTAAGTAGGCCTACACTTAGATGAAAATAGTACTAAATAAGACACTGCACTAAATGAAATCAAATGATGCTGTTTTGCACAAAACCATTGTCAGGTGTTCTTCTGTTATTCATTATTGCAACCATCAACCATCATCTACACTCAACTTTTTGATTGTTTGAATGCTTCAGCCGAGATATCAAAGTGCACTGCATTTTCATTTCATTTCATTTTCTTTTTTTTTCACCCCTGCGATCGTCACACTGTTACAAACTGACCCCGGACCCCCATCAGAGAAGGGAAAAGTTATGTGGCCCTCACAAGAAAAAGTTTGGGGACCCATGACCTACAGGCTACAGGAACCTTAGTTCCTTAGGTGTAATTCAACCAGAAGGTCCAGAAACTTTTAGTTCCCAGTAAAGGATTTAACAAGGACTATGTGTTTCCTGTGGCCCATTGATTGTCTACATTTCCACCACAAGCCAAAGACCTGAGTAGATTACGTTTACCTGGCCAATGATATATATATATATATATATATATGTATATATATATATATATATATATATATATATATGTATATATATATATATATATATATATATATATATATATATATATATATATATATATATATATATATATATATATATATATATATATATACATATATATATATATATATATATATATATATGTACATACACACACACACACACACATATATATATATATATATATATATATATATATATATATATACATACACACATATATATACATACACACACACACACATATATATATACATACACACACACACATATATATATATATATATATATATATATATATATATATATATATATATTTTTATGAAAATATGAAGTAAGATGAAAATGAACGTCATTCAGCAAAATTAACACCATAAAAATGAGACACGCTGCAATCTTTACATGCAGTCTCTCACCCCCCAAAGTTCCCACAACTAAATTTAGACCCCAGTTCTGACAGTCTAAATGCATGTTGTTGCAAAGGAAAGTCAATAGTTCTGTGGGAAAGTACATGTGGTCAAAACATATCTTTACAAGAGAGATTCCAGGAACTAAAAGTACCCGGCACCTCCAGCTGTAAAGGATCTGAAAAAACACCTTTAATATATGTGTTAATACGACCGACTGCATTGGTCAAAAATTCAATTTAATCTGAGTGTTTGTTGATATGAGTGATTTTATCAGTATGTCCGCACTCACCTACTTACCGTCTTTGTGCTGCAGGTGTTTACATGTTGATGTTTATATTTGAATATGTGTGTGTGTATGTGTGTGTGTGTCTGTGTGTGTATGGAGAGCCCTCTATATGTTCTCTAGCAGATTGGTGAACCGTGATATTACACTCTAAGCCTATATACATATTTATCCATTTGTACACCCTCATAAACACACACATACACACACACACAAAGACACTTGCCCTCTAAGGCCCTATTAAAATGACGATGTGATATTATCAGGAATAAATATCCATATTTTTCAGAAATGCACATACAGATTTTTTTTCTCCTGGAGGTAAAAATGTCCCGATGCTGGAGGGTGTTGAACAAAAAAAAAATTCATTCTTGTCTTGAGGTAGCTGCAACAAATGAAATGTCGTATTGAATGAGCATGATTTAGAGACACACAAGCGTTTGGTTTCCCTTTTCTTCTGGGCTCAGAGAGTTTTAGAGCAGCAGAATCCAAGCCAAATGATCCTCTGGGAAATCCACATGTAGCGGGAAAAAAGATGTGAAATCAACATTTTTAACCAAAGCAAAACACTCCCAAATATCAGGAAATCTTCCCCATCCAAGGAAACAGACCAGATAGATCAATCACACAGGACGAGACGCTTTCTGCCTTCTTTACACCTCAGCATGTAACTGGGTATGAATAAATTTGAGCCACATCACCTGAAAGCATCCAAAACCCATTTCACTGTGGGATGAGCTCTCAGTTTCTGACCACAGGGGATCTAACAGGTGCGAATGCACATCTTCAGTCTGTAATAGTAAAATCAAAGATTGCTTTAGCGACAACAAGATACCGACTCTTAAAATCTGGACGGAGGCGTATTTACCCAAAAATGAAGCAGTGATTTATCTTGAACAGGCTCATCTTCAGTTTCGTGACTTTTTCTTGTCAGCTCAGATTATTTATGACAACAGGTTCAGAGAGTCAGACGGTTTTATGAGTGGTGCTGTGTGTGTATGTTTGAGTTTCACAGCCGTTCTTGTGCTTTATGAAAGATTTAAAGTCAAAACTACACAGGGACTGTGAATAAACTATTTAAACCCGTCCCCTTCTGAAGGCTAGAAGGTCAGACGCCATGGGAAACAGGAATTAGCATATTTGAATGCTTTGGAGCAATAAATAAAATATTCTCTGTATATGACATTTCCCTTCATTTTCACACTCTTTGTCCTTTCTACATCTGTCTTTGGCATACAGATGAAGTTTTTTTTTTACTTGAAACCACAATTATTTTCTCAGTGAATATTTTTGGGTTATAAAATCATTTTTTTTATATAATGATGTCCAAAAGCAAAGGTATTTCAGGTCCAAAGACATTGGACCAGATTTCACTGGGAAATCTACTTCTGTCACAAAATTCATCACACATATAGTAAATATGGCAATTTTCACGTCACATTTTGAATATAGTGTGACTTAAGTTATCATATACAGCACATCCCAGTCTGGAAATAAAAAAAAAACCACATTGAAATAGGACACTAGCACTAAATCAGCTTCAGTTTGCAAAGATAGACCACTGCTTACCACCATCGACCTCGGGGCTGTTGCGAACTTATCGGGCCATCAGGTATCAGCCAACTGTGCTCCCAGGGATCTCTCTACCTTTGCAGTCAGAACTGCATGGCCAAAGCATGTGGAGTTTTTTCTCCTTCCTCTTTTGTTAAAAGCTGCTCTGTTTAGGATGTCTATAAACCTTCCTATAAACTCTACTCAGCCCACGGATCACCTGACGTTACTTGAATCTATCTTTGTTTAGACAGGTTTAAACAACAGACTGTTGAATATATGGATGTAGTGTCCTTGACATTGCCCATTTATCAACCATTTTTTGATATCAGAATATTTCCATATTGGAAATGCCGAACTCAACCTAGCACCTAGCTTCTTTCTAGATTAGATGAGGCATTTGCCAGTCAGTCAAGTCAGCAATACCCTAATAACAATCAGCACAGCCAGATAAAGTGTGTGGTAATTGAAAAATAAGCCATACTGACCGAATCTGCTTTTTTGAACAAGACTGCAAACCTATTTACTTTGCTGTAAAAATCATCCTTTTAGGCTTGGTGTGCACGTTGTTTCCAGTGTTTCTGCAGTCAGTCTCAAGCAGGATCTTAAAGAACATCAGTTTATACCACTTCCCCATAGGTTTAACTTTGTTTTAAGGTTCTATTTCAAAGAAATACTTATACAATAATCATTTCCCTCTCTTTTCATCCCTTTAATGAACAATTTATCAAAAATTTATAGAGAAAAATAGGTTTCCTGACACCCCAATGTTGTAACAATACCTTAACCTGAAAATCAGCCTGTCCAAAATTTATTGAACATAGGTGCTCAACTCTCTGAACCTGTACAATTTTTGCACGAAACTTTCAAGAAATTAACATGTAATGTCATGCACACATATGGCCAATAGTCTATGGTCATTACATTCCATCATAAACGTTTGGGAACTGAGGACACTCTCATTCCCTCCCATTCTTGCTTGATGTACAACTTTAGCTGTTCAGCAGTCCAGGGTCTCTGTTGTCATATTTTGCGCTTCTAAATGCATCACACATTTTTAGTGGGAGACTGGACTGCAGGCAGTACTCGCACTCTTTTACTACAAAGCCACGCTGTTGTTATGGTAGAGTTTCAACTTGCACTTTTACATGCAGTGATGAACTGTGTTAACTGACAATAGTTTTCTGAAGTGTTCCTGAGCCCACATGCTAATATGTCAATTCTTAATGCAGTCTCACCCAAGGGATTGAAGGTCACGAGCATTCAGTGTTGGTTTTTCAGCCTTGCTGCTTATGTGCAGAGATTTCTCCAGATTCTCTGAATTTTTTGATGATATTATGGACTGTAAATGATGAAGTTCCTAAATTCCTTGCAATTGTATGTTGAGACACATTATTCTTAAACTATTGGACTATTTGCTCACGCAGTTGTTCACAAAGTGGTGAACCTCGCTCAATCCTTGCTTGTGAATGACTGAGCTTTTTAGGGATGTTCGTAATGCAGTCACCAAATTCAAAATAAGTTAATATCTGACAGAAAAAAAAACCAGTTTGAACAATAAATATCTTGTCTTTGTAGTGTATTCAATTGAATATAGGTGAAACAGGATTTTGGAAATCAACTCTGTTGTTAATCATGGCATTTATAATTTACACAACGCCCCAAATTCATTGGAATCGAGGTTGTATTAACGTATTGTCTGTGTTGGACTCACTGCCCCATGTCCATTTAACCATCGGTTTTAAACTGTTACCATTTAAAGATGCAGTAGACTCTTTAGCCATAGATGTTAACAAGTGCTGGTTGTGTATGAATAGCTCTTTATTAATTTAACTTCTTGTGTCCTTAATGTGTTTCCTTTTTGGTTTAACCCACCTGTGATGCTCCATTTGTTGCAATGGATCCATACTGGTTCAGACTAATGTAATGTGGAGAATCACACAGAAGTTAAATATTGCTATTATGGATTCCATAGATGTTTGTGTAAAACACACCCTCCCATCCACACACTCAATGACAGTAGCTATTATAGCGAGGAAGCCTTTCTTTCAGGTCCAGTGAGTGTTAGAATTAGTATCATTAGCGGACCAAAGGCAATAAAAGAAAATCAATATCTTTAGTAGGAATAGGAGAAAATCAATCACCTTTTAATAGAAGGTCATTTGTCATTAGAGGTAAAGTACTGGCAGATGGTAGCCAATTACAGCCAATGGGATATGTGCTGCATGTGGCCAGTAGTGGTCCAAGTTACTGTGTGGAGACCATCTGGAATCGTCCAATGAGAACATGTGCTGGTTTGTCACACAAGCTAAAGTTGATGTGGAATTATCTCATGAAGCCAGCTCAGGGGGGTCAAGTTTGTACAGTTAGGTGGATTTCAGATTTAGGAAAAGACCACATATCATTCCCCACTCTTCCTAGTTTTGTACTCAATCCACTGATCCAGCTCTCACATAAGGTATAAAAGCCACAAAATGTAGCTAAAAGTTTTGTGTTTAAAACAAAAGTATCAAAAAAAAAAAAATAACTACAAGATCTGTGTTGAATCATAAGTATCAGCAATGTCACAGTGAGCATGTTAGCATTCCTTTTTAGAGCCTCACAGAGTAAAATGAAAACAACATAATTGGGGTTAATAACAGAAGACAGGCACCAGATGATACACACATATAAACAGTGCTCGGTTTCTCATGCTTTAATTGAAGAAATTCAACTCTTTGCCAGATTCCATTTGGGAAAACAAGAGTGGAAAGACATTATTGTAAATCAAGACAAACTATGCTTACAAATAGCTGCAGTCTTCAGTGTCTTTCTGTTCTCCTTTTCTTTTTCTTTTTCTCATTTCTTTTTTTTACACAATTGAATTTATTAAAACTGCGCTCACACTTCAACGTGCATACACTTCATTAAATAGTAGGTTCTTTTTTAATTAATTTGTTTCCATTTGGCAGCAGCTGTGTATGTTGTTTTATGATCCATGCCCTTAATTGTACATTTTCCATGCTATGTGTTTTAATCATTTTTAAATTAACATACTAACGAAAGGTCCAAATGAATTATTTTCTTTTATGCAAAAGAGTTCTTGTTAAGATGGGCAAGCAGGAAAAAAAAATATGTAGAAAGGTTTCAGATTAAAATGCTACAGAAAGGGACTTGTTACACAAAAACACACACGGCATGTCTAAATGCTTTCACAGAAACGTGTTTTTCTCTGGGGCTTGTCATGTTTTTTTGATTAACTTACATGGTTTTGGTTTTGTGTTACTGCATAAATTACAACAGATTTCTGATTGGGCAATTGAAACTGTGAAGCTGTTACTTTCACCAACAGAGGGAACATCTCATTACCCTTATAACGCTAATTAACTAGCAATCTGTAAAACACTGCATTTATTACATTGAATCTAAATTGATTATATTGCATGGTTACACTTTTTATCCAACATCTAACTGCAAGATACCCTATAAAACGGGATATTCACACACATGCAGTATATACTCTTCATTTCTGCTTATACACAAAAGGCATTGTAGTGTTATCAAGGTTAAAGACATTGCCCTGACATTAGCTTTCCTGTTCATGTGTGAGACCCCATATAGGCAATTAAATTCAGACACTGAAGCGCATACACAGTGTTGAGACTTTGACCTCTACACAATCGCCATAGGGAACACAAAGAGAGAGGTAGCATTGTAAATAATAATCACTCGCTGTATTTTATACTGGAGGCGAATCACCCTAATGAATGTTTCACAAACACTAATTAACCGTTTACTAAGTAATGAAAACACAGGGGCCAAAACAACATTTATTAATTTAACAACAAATTATTTTTTTATGACTGTGCACCATGTGATTCTTTACATGACAATAAATCAATATGCTGATGACTAATTAATACTATACAAAATGTATTAACACTGTAGAGATCCTTCAAAGGACGGTGTGGCTTTTGCAGAAGAGCTCAATGCACATGAACATGCAGTGCATTGTTAAAAGGGTCACAGCACTCATATTAAAGTTGGTGGACTTGGCTTGAGGTGTAATAACATAGAATAGTTACATTGTGTCCTCTGTGGCTCTGGAGAAGCTTTGTTGTATTTCAATCAAGGAGAGACTTATACACCAGTTTAAATTGTGAATAGATTTAATGCAGCAAATTTAACATGAACAGATTTGGTGGTTAGACCCCATCAAGCATAAATTAATAAGGGGTACAGTGATATAAAAAATTATGAATATCCCCCAATGGAGTCTTGACACTGGTGGTGGTAGAAGGTCTTAAGTAGGCTGGATCTGGATGACTTGAAGAGGACTGTGAAGCTGAAGACTAGGGGTGCCTGGGGAGGAGGAGGAGGGTCGTGATATGAGACTGAAAGACAGCTGATAAGCAGAAGAGGCAGTATTTAAATTTTGATTGCTATGAGATGATTGGTTTATAAGTGGTGCTGAGAAAATGCGATTGGATAGGCAGAAAACTGACACGCCCCTTGATCAGCTGATGAGAGAGAAGAGGGTAAGAGTGAGAGAAGGAACTATAAAAATGAGAGGATTAAGACAGTCTTCCTGATGGAACTTGCGCTAAGCTTCATTTATGATGGGTTAGTGGCCTTTTTTTTTTGGATGGCCACCTCTTTTGTCTAGTCTGAATTGGTTCCTCTCTTGGAGGAGGCCCAGTGTATAACTCCTCAACAAGTTGAAATGTCTGTTTGAGTTTCACTTTGATAGGTTCAAAAGTTTAAGGAAACCCTCTCTATACACTTGTTTCTGTTGGGATCTTACCATTTAATGTAGGTATGCTAACATGGTACAAGTATCACGAGGACTCACTCCATAAACTTTCACTGTTATGTGGATAACACTCAGTTTTATTTATTGATAAAGCCAGAAGAAATTAATCAGTAATCTAAACTAGAAGCATGCTTTCAAGATATAAAAATCTGGATGAACAGATATTTCTTGTGACTTAACTCAGAAAAAGTGAAGTTATTGTTCTTGGAGCCATACAGTTCTCAGAAGGTGTCTTTAATGAGATTATGTCAACCTGCTGACAAAGCAAGCAAAGTAGTGCATAATAACAATCATTCTTCAAGTATTTAACCCCTCTGTTGGTCAGAATAGGGTATTAAATTCTTGGCTGTTATTTTCTGAATCTTAAGTAATGCCCCTGAGTAGCTGTTACAATGGTGGGGTCAAATTTAGCTTAATGTCAACTCCTGATTAGATTACCATGATATTCACACATTAGCATGGGTAACCAGTGACTGTGTTTGCATACACAATATAATGGCCTTTTCCAAAACTGTTTTTTTTTTTCTTGGCCAATGAAAATACTCCACATACATTATTAATGCTCATAACCCTAACAATATAAATGTATAATATCAGTTATGTTTGAAAATCAGAATTTCTGCACCTACACTGCAACGTTTTTTTTTTTGTTTGTCTGTTTGTTTGTTTGTTTGTTGTTGTTGTTTTTTAAGGCTCATCTGATATAATGGTGCAAAACAGGCAGATCCTTTTTTTCTCTGTTCACCAGTTTAAAGAAAATGGTTGTACAGAAGTATTATTTAGTTTCAACACAATAACAAGCTGTACAGAAAAAAAATCCTTGAGATTATCTTGGAAATGTTGTTGATGCTTTTATTAGTCATGAACGGACTTGCAGATGGACACAAGCGGTTCCAGGTAGTTAGTTACATTAGCCAGTTAGCTACCCCAGTTGCTAGACAAGAGGATCCATGCCATGTGACCACTGTGTTCAGGTTGATATGGTTGGCGACATAAACAGAGCTCTATAGATCAAACCATCAGTTCAAAAAGAAAAAGAAAACATGGCGCAGAATTTTCCTTTAAACTAGTTTTTATTTAGGAAGTGAAACAAAATGCCCAGTGTTGTCTTTGTGCTTTACATCATTTGGAACCACCATAGGAGGCTCCAAAAAAAAACCTCAGAGGAAGAACTCAAAACAAAGCAGGAAGCTCCAGAAAAATTATCACCTTCATCATCATCATCATTATCACTATCAGTCTATACAGATCTATAGAAATAATCGTACTCCAAAGTCACATCAGTGCTTATATACAAGGCCTCTTGCCGCAAAATAGTTGAGTTTTCATTTGCACTTAGAAAAGGTGTGTTGAAGATGCTCTCACACAAACATGTTAAAAAATAACACATGTAGTGCAGGTGTTGATGCATACCACATGTCAAACATGTCTCGTGTTATTTCAGCATCTCTGTTGTTTTAACCTTTGAGTCGTCATAGTAGAAAAAAGAGAAAGAGGTTTTTATCTCTACATACAAGGCATTTTCTACCTGAAACTAAACTCTTTCATTGTGCTACTATCTTTGAACACAAAAAAAAGTCATAAGATATAACTCGTAAGAGGAAGTGCTTTTTATATAAGAATAGGTAAACTAGCTTGTGGCTATAGTAGGCTACAGTAGTTCGTAGTAGAATCTAAGTGTTTGTTGGTGCACTCTGGTGCTGAAATATCGACCAGATTTCCTCTCTTCTTTCTTGACCGTTCTTTAATTGCAGTGGAGATCACAATAAAAACCTCAAAACAGCCGGAGATGATTGGAAGAAAAACAACTGGAAACTGTGCAGGGAGTGTGTTTCCTTCAGAGTCCTCACATGGAGTTTGATAATTAATGTCTGATGGAAAGCCATGGAGAAAACAAACTCTTTTGATGGGATTTATTGGCACCATGGCTGTGAAGAGTTGTATTTGATCTGTTATTCTTCCCCCTGGTTTTATACTTCCGGCCATGTTTCAGCACCAGAGGCCTACAGTAGTACCTTCTACTTTCTACAATATTTTTAGAGTAATAATACGAGGCAGGCAGTGCATAAACCATGTACAAAAAGACCCACCCCATCCCAACCCAGAGCCCCTTACTTAGGAGAGTTGTGCCATCTGTGTGAACCCTTGGACGCCACGACAGCTCCAAATGCTTAAACAGTGCTAACAAGCTAAAGAACCCAACGTAGAATTACAACTGCAAGGCAAATGTTTTGGGTTATAATAAACTCTAAAGCATCAAAAGTTGGAAAACTGCAAAAACGACTACAATTTTTTTCTTTCTTCTAATTTTTAAGTCATCAGCCTCAAAGCATCACAACAGTTGCACAATCCCTCCAGATCCGAGCTCTCAACCCAACCCTCCGTATTAAACACTAACTTGGTTGGCTAACTCCCTGAAATTTCATTTCTCATAACTATATAGAATAGTACTTGAAAAAAAATCAAGATGTTACAAGCAGTTATGACTCACGTCTCTTCAAAAATATCATGCATTATTGCTCTATTGGATATTAATGAAATATTGCCCAAGACAGAAATTTGCTTTATATGCCTGTTCATCTAAGAGGTTTGGCAAAATATCCCAAAGTTCATAAAATTGGCATAGATTCCATTATTAGGCTATTGTTATTTTTTTTTTTGCATGCAGTTTCATAATTAAAGTGGCGGACAAAAGTAAAAAGGTTTTCGGTAATTAGAAAGTGTCAAATGCTTTGGCATATTTGTAACAAAGGCAAAACGTAACAAAGTAAAGTGCAAAATTAATGTCTACAAAACGGAAGAATAAATAAATAAATTAGGCAATAAATAGACACATAACGAAGAAAAGGTAATACCAACTGGCAACAAAAACGACATAAAAGAGAGTTAAAGGTTTGACCTTTTGGGGGAAATCAGGACATTTTCAATGTCTGAATCCTTTTGAAACACTGACAAGTAAAAATAAATAACACCATTGTAGGATAACACTTTGTTAAGGAATACCCTGGTGGCTCAGTGGGAAATTGAAGTTACTGAATAATTAATTCCCTCTCTTTTTCCACTGTTTACTGTTAAGTAAAGCTTAAATGTTAAAGAATAACCAAAATACTGTTTAAGACAATGGCTTAAAGAAAAATCCCCTCAAAAAATGAACTTTACAAAGAAGAATGATGATGGTTCAGGGTGAGTCTAACAGAATCCATAGCAGACTCAGAATACAAGAGCTAAATCATCTCACTGGTATAAAGCAAAATCTTTGCTAGTATTTTGTTTACTGCTGAGCCATTTCTTTGTCTTGTTGCTTTATCTTCTCACAAGTTCAGTCCAAGGTTAGTTTCAAAAGCAGGACACTAGAGGTACCCTTAGATTGTGTTTGTTTTTTTTAAAAAAAGCCGTACGAAAGTTCATTGAATCTCTTTGCAAGAAAAACTAAAGACGTGATCCATGCTTCAAAGTCCTGTGATATTCCTGTCTCAGGAAGACAAAGATGGGAGAGCAGTTGTGCTTCAGAGTGTTTTTGTCATGTGACGAGGATAGATACGGACGTAAATAGATCTAGGTATGATCAAAAGTGATGAGCTAGATGTGCTGTGCTTTATTTATCTTCAGAGATGCTCAAAGAGCCTTAAAATGGGACCTATCTCATTGACGCAGGTGGTTATCTAAATCAAGAACTTTGTTCTCTACTTCCAGACAAGGTAAGAAGAGACAAAAGAGGGAGAGGAGGGTCTTGGTAGAAACAGACATGTCCTTAAACTACTTCTCAAGCTATTTTTGTTGTATGCTCCATGATGTTTGCAGAGAAAGCACTCCTCCTTTCTCTAGTGCTGGGCAAGCTGGCCTTTTTGAAGGGAAAGCAGGAACAGGAGGGAGAGGCCAGAAAAATCTGATTTAAATAACCTAAAAAATGTTCAGTCCACTTATTTAACTTTATCATTCCCCTAGCGAGCTAATCGGAGAGAATGCCCCTTTAAAACATGCTGACTCGTAGTGCTTATTCAGGTAACTCTTGAGTGCAAACGTCTTGTCGCAGCGTTTACACTTGTAGTGCTTGAAGGCCGAGTGCGTCTGCATGTGAGCCCGCAGGTTTGACCGGTCAGCAAATGCTTTCCCACAGTGTGCACACCCAAACGGCTTCTCCCCTGTGTGTGAGCGCATGTGGCCCTGCAGCAGCCACGGCCGGCTGAACGCCTTGCCACAGACGTCGCACTTGTGCTTGAGGTCATGGGTGAGCAGGTGCATGGCCATTGCCGGCATGGAGACGTAGACTTTCCCACACGTCGGGCACTTCTTGGCCATCTTGCTGTCGATGCTCCGGTGTGTCTGCTTGTGCCGGCTCAGGTTGGAGGACGTGGCGTAGGTCTTTCCGCACTCGCTGCAGGAGTGCCTTTGAGCAGCTCCTCGGGGGGTTGTGGCGGCTTTTCTTCTTGACCGTCCGTCCATGATGAAAAATGCATCCACAGTGTATCCCTCGCTCACGGCTGCGTCCCCATTGATGTATCCACCAGCTGATGATGACACCTCGGACCGCGGGCTGTCTGGCTGGTCAGAATCACCGTGGATATCCCCGTGGATACGAGAATAGGTGTCATCGATGCGGCCATAGATGATTGACGGATGGTCAGGGGAGGGAACTTTAGAGATGACAGAAGAATCACTTCCCACCACATCATCATATGGAGATGGACTTAGATAATCACTGACGTAGCCTGAGGAGAGAGAGGGATGAGGTCAATCATTTGGTCATCGACAGGAGGACTGATCAGAAATGAATGAGTTATCAGTTTAGTTTTACAGAGTACAGATGTGAGTGAAGCTAAGGAAGGGTAATTGCCTGCCCAAACAGGATTAATGCTTTCCCTTAAAGGGACTGTGAGGACTATCTGTTTGTAGTAGATCATAGCGATACCTTTTGGTTGGATTGTGCACACACTATCGTGGTGACATGACTCTTGACAAGGCGTGTGTTTGTTTTGGAAATAAATGGAGATCGGATCTTCTTTTTAACTCTACTTTTCTTGGTCAAGACAAGTTTGAGGAAAGGAATTAATCAAAAGTTAAGTTGTGCCATTGTTTGTAATGTGACAACAAGCAAACTTTGTCATTTTAAGCTAACGCTTAAAGTTAGTGAACCCTTATGTCCTGCTCATCTACCAAGCAGAGATAATGTAACCTCACTCTTAATTTCATTGACAGATTCTTTAGTTGGAACAGATCACTGCAGTATAACTGCTGCATGTGGGTTGGAATGCCTTTAGCTTGTATTTTAGCCTTTAGCCATGCCCATTTAGCTTTCTTCTGCACTTCTGTCCTTTTTCTGTCTGACAGTTCAAGGATAAAAAACAACACTGGATGGCTATGATAGTATTCAAGCCCTCAGGCAGCGCTTCATTATAAACAGTCATGACTCTGTAGTGGAACTCACCACATGGGCCTAAAACCACTTCCAAAAACTGTGATTAAAGTTTATTGCTGCATCCAGTGCAGGTTAAATCTTTGCCATGCAGAGCAAAAAAGAATCACAGAGTTTAAAATATTTGCTAACTTTTTTAGGCGATGGGGTTGTATTTATTAGTTGAATTATACTAGACAGCTGAAATCTAAACAAGTTTTTTTGTCATATTTTTGATTTTAAAAAATGTCTTATTATATCAGATATTAGCCACATTCAACTGACAAGTCTAGAAGACAAGTCTAGACTAAAAAGACCATTTTTTTCCAAAAATAGGACATAACACTTTCAGTTCCATTTTTTTTAGTTTTTTTTTTTTTTTGCAGTATTTGTTGCCGTTTAAAGAACTATGAACTTCTTCCAATTTTTTTATTTATTTATTTATTTATTTATTTTTGTTATTTTTGTGTGTGTGCTTAAGTATGTGCATGTTTCAGTCCATGGGTCATTGGGGGTGAAAGAGAACGCACTGAAATGGAAATAAAGCAAATTACAGCCCCACTGTCTTTCCAAAATATTGTGTTGTAGGCTATAAAATGCTTATAATAATTGAATCATAATGCATGTCACTTAAAGTTTTGTTCTTATGGGCGATTATGTAAACAGCAAATCAGACAAAAAGACAAAAAATAAAAGAAACATGCAGACTAAGATACATTAAAAGCACTGAACTACAACAATGATTCATAGTATAAAAAACTTGTTTGGAACTTGTAACAGGGAGCTTATTGGTTGTTGTTACTTTGTGCGCTGCTTGTTACTGAGTGAGTTATATGAGCTATTATCATCTTAAGGACCACAGGAGCGCTAAAGTATCCCCAATTTCCAGTACAGTTAAAAGGATTTCATAACTGTAAAAACACAGGCCACAAATCATACTCATATAGTGAAGTTCATTCATTATTCAGAGAGCTGCTTCACGTGTTGTCTCCTGATAATGTTACTGATTACAGCCTGGCGTCTCTGGTTTCAAAATATCAATTGGACCGCCCAGGATCACATTAACAACATCTGCATTATCTTTAAAGATGGAGTTTATTTTTTTAACTTTGCACTTATTCAAGACAAAGGTTAGACGTGTGAGGCTTGTCTGAGGTTTATCTAAAAGAAAACTATTTTCAGATTCGGTTCAAAGTGGAGAAGACGAGTTTGGGTATTTATAGTGGCAGTAAAATGCTTTTATGTCCTTTCCAGCCAGGAGGAAACACTTTCCCCTCAGCAGGAAATCTTTATTTTTCATATGAGGGTTCAGCGAGCACACTGCCACTTCAACAAATGCACCTTCCCTGACAGGTCTACAGCATCCACAGTCACACCTCTGAGCTGTCAAAAACATCTACTGCTGAACACAGAGCATCTCTATTACAGCAGCTGGGTTACTTGTGCTTTGCTCAAGGGCAAACCGACACCGACAGCATTCAAATGTGCTCTTCCTCTAGTCTTCCTCAGGTATATCTTAAACATTCCTGCACAACCTGCATATTTCTGCAATGCTTCCAAAAACTGATGAATAATTTCTTTCTGCGTTATGAAGTCAGATGCTTCATTATTTCTATTATTGGCTTTTGCGCTCAACAGGCTGAGCTCCAGCAGACACAAGGAAAAGTCTGGTAGCTAATACCCCACAGCCGTGACTCCTGTGGATCCATGCCGATCGATAGCTCTCCGTTTCAATTAGCACTCTGTGAGCATTCAGACACAGGCAGCAGAGGAGATACTATTGCTGGTAATATAATTTCATGATGCAGTTCTGAGAAAGCCCAGAAGTTGGTCGATAATATGATGAGAACAAGAGATGGAGAGCTATATGAAGAGAGGGAGGAAAAAAGAGAGAAGAAGAGTGGGTAGAAGAAGAGTGAGTAGATAGACAGTAAAAGAGGAAGAAGGCAAAGACAGAATGAATAAATGAGGCTGGAAAACTAGTTTAAGCGTGGTTGAAGCTGTGGTAAGACCAACACAGTGATTGAGGTTAGGTGGTTTGGCAGAGCTGTTAGAAGTCCTCATTTTGAATTAATTAAAGATAGAGAAATTAGAGGGAAGGAAAAGAGAGGAAGTCAGAGAGAGGGAGGGGAAAAAAATCATGAATCATAAATATTCAATCATTGCACTCAGGAATAAAGTCTTGTTTTTGTGTGAGTGTGTGCCCACATCTGTGTGTGTCTTGTTTTATAGAGCATGAGTAAAGCATTGAAACATGACCAAGTGTTCATTTTTAAACATTATTAAGCTGACTGAGAACAGCCTGGTCTTTTGAGATGTAGCAAAATGTCATATCACATAAAACTGGCGCTGGTAGAGTCTAAACGGCTTGACTGAAGAGGTCATGCCTTGCTCAAGGGTACTTCCATCTTTACTGTCAAAGTTTTTAATGATTCAAAAGTTTGTTTTTTGTTTTAATTTCATTACATTCAAATATATAGTGTTGTATTACATTAGCACTTCTTCACAGTGGTTAGTTTGATGATACATTGTATATTGACTTTTCTCGTGTTTTATGTTTAAAATCCTTAATTTTAGCTTAACCATTAACTAACAGCAGGGAGGAGTGAGATACAACAAAGTTAGGACCACTATGGTCAAAAGAATTTTTAATTGGCATGCACTAAGTTATATTTGCTAGAATAGCTCTGTTCTGGGAGCACCCTGCCCTTCCATGTGCTCACGTGAAATGCAAAAGCCTGAGACAGTGTGCACCCCCCCCCCTCTCTCTTTTTTTATGTACATGTAGATTCAAGGCTGGGAGAGCAGCAGCAAAGACCCCAAAGAAATACAAGCAGAGGGTGAGCATCAGTGACAGAAAAGCTTTTTATGTGCCTTGGGATTTGTACTTTTTTTTAACTTGCACTATCATTTACTTTTTTGCACAAATGTTTCTTTTCTCCTTTGATAGATTTACATTTGATATATTCTTTTATACTACACTCTTAGTTTGTTTTTTATACTGTTTACTATTTATACTAAATGTTTACCATTTACCCTAGCGTCATATCGCAATTACAAATCCTTTGTATGTGTTACACTTTTTTTTAAAGAAATTTAAGTTAGTTGTTAATAAACAATGTTGATGTTTTTTCATTTGCAAACCAAGCATTAGCAACTTAAGCATTAGCCCAGCCAGCACTCGATTTGTCGTCCTCTGCAGGGCCGTTTCTTGCTATATGTGGACCGGCCACCAAGCCACAAGGGGGCCCCAATGCTGCATGTTCACCCTCACCTGAAGAGCCACCAAATAATATGACCTGTCTTTATCTGCAGTTATCTCATGTGTTTATTTCCCTTACATGCTTAAAATAAAATATTCTGCAATAATAATCTGTAGCTAGTGTTTTGTGGCATAAATGAAGTCACTGAAAAAAAAAAAAAAATGAAGTCACAGTTGTGCAGTGAGTGATTAATAACTGCCCATCATTCCTGTTAGTCAAGATATTAATGACGAACAGGAGTATGATAGCAAACAAATTTATGCTAGCGGGGCAGAAAATGGAAGAAAAAGAAATTAAAGGACAATAAATAGTCTGAGGATAAAGGTTAGCTATTTGTTCATGATGAGCAGTAAATGAGGGGAGGTGTAACACTGTAATTTAAAAGCAAGCTTATCATTTTTCCTGCTAGCTAGCTCATTTAGCCTTGAATAAAGTTAGCTGGCTAGGATTTGTATGCTCATGAAGCATTAGTGTTTGCTTCATGAAAGCTGGCTGAAATACAATAAACATGTCAAGGGACTGTGCTGTTCAGGCTGAGTGACTAGGGTCCCCAAAACAGCATCTTGCATATGGCCCCCACAATGCCAGTAACGGCCCTGGTCCTCAGTATTATAAGGTAAGAATTGGTCCATTACCTGCATGAAGACTTTTGCACTATTGGTCAGTCTTTCTCATAAATATATTTAAAGATTCTTTTTAATTCAACAAAAATGAAGAAACAACACCAGTCTTGATCTAATTTGAGCGATTTAAAATCCAACATATGGAAGAACTTTATGTTTAAGACCTGTGTGTTGAATAGATGGAATGAAAGACTTAGTAAGGACTAACCCTTGTTTGAAATTGTCTCTTGGTGAATGTTATTCAACTATTTACTAATTCTTTTTAATATTTGGTGCATTCCATGTCATCTTTGGTACTTTCTGTTTATACTCCCCTGAAAGGACAAGGGATCAGACTGAGTTTGTCACATGACAAATTAAAAGACGCTCTATCCCTGGTTTCATGGATGCAAGATTTTTAAATATAGCCATCAATGTGCTTTGCTGCTTTCCTGCATTAGCTTCTTCGTTCATTCTTGAGTGATTTATCACTCAACAAAGAGAAATGCACCTGCTACATGTGCGTACTGTATCTGTTTGTTTGTCTTTGTCTCTCTCAAACTGTCTCCGCCTCTGTCTGGCTGTGTCAACTCTGTATTCATTTCAAAGCACTTTAGCAGCATTAGAGCTGATAGCTCTTCTAAATGCTTATTAAAGATTAAAATACTCAGCCAAACCGAAGCTGTCCTCCTTTCATGTGTGTCTTTGAAATACAGAGAATGTGAGGGAGAAAGAAGGATGGAGAGAGAGGCAGTGAGAGGCAAGAGGGAGAAGAGAGAGAGGGAGAAAAGCTGCAAGCTACAATTTAATTTTTGATCCAAACCAGCAGTAACTGACGCACACTTGTGTGCTTTAGACACTTGTAGGTCACTGACTGCTTCCCCTGTCTCTGTGTGTGTGTGTGTGTGTGTGTGTGTGTGTGTGTGTGTGTGTGTGTGTGTGTGTGTGTGTGTGTCTGTGTGTCTGTGTGTGTCTGTGTGTGTGTGCGTAATGCAGTGCACTCAGCTGTGCAAGCTGCCTGGGAAATGTGCCGAGTTGACAGAAACAGCAGAGCGCGTACGTTCATGTACATTTTTTTTTGTGCGTATATCTGTGTGTTTGTGTTTGTGTGTGCAACAACCTGCAGCTGCTTCAGTCAAACTCTTGTTATATTTATAACAAGGGATAGCAGTCTCAGTCTTTACATGCCTGCTGCACTGCTGCTGCTGCTGCATGTGTCTCTGACATCAGAACACCTGGGATCTCTTCATCGCACATTTGACCTTGTGACAATGTGAAAACCACCAGGCTGCACTAACACGGTGCTCACCTCATGCTCTGCTGTGGCAGCTGCAGTTTTCCCTTTAGTCCTTTAAAGCTGCTTTGATTAGAATTCCACCACTAGGAGGTGGGAGAGGATGAAAACAGAAGTCTTGAAACATGACCTTAGAATTTCCCTTAATGCAGTTAGCATAAACTGGAAAGTAATTATAATCAGATCCAAAGAGAAAAAAATATATATCTTTTGTATGTATATTTTTGTCAACATATGCAAGAACTTGGTTGCTAGATGTTCGGGTTTTTTGAAATATAAGAGTTCAAATTTTTCCTTTGAATGTCTGTTTTTTAACCCCTGTTTTCTGACATTTGTGGCTCAAAATTCAGTTGATGAGAGCAATAACAACCAAAAAAATTGGCTGAAAGGGGCTGAAATGCTGTGTGCAAGAGCTCTAAAGCAGAAAAAATCAAAGATCTATTCACAGGTGCTGAAGTTTAGTCTTTTGTGGAGTTTTTTTTTTCAATGCAAACACCAAACAAAAAAAAAGGACTTTTTTGTATTAAAACTCAAAAAGCAGATCACTTTGTTGAAGTCCCAAGGCCATGCACCTCTTGTTAAAGTGTTTTTCCATCAGTTTTTTCCCCCTGGCACCACAGTTCACTAAAACAGCACTCAAAGAGAGCAGATATTAGACTGTCTGCTACTATTTAGAGATTTTTAGCCAATATTGTTGTCAATAGCTTAAAAAAATACCCCTGAATGTTTGACCTGCTCACAGACTCTGTTATTGTATTTTTCCTGTGAATTCAGGATTAAACACTGCGTGGGAACCATTTAGCATCAGTGTATTTGTGTAATATTGCTTAAATCTTGGAGGGAGACTCAGAGCTGCTGGAAACAACCTGATTTGAATAATTTACTGGGCAACAGAACAGCAGAGAATCCTACTGCATATGATAAAATGTGATCAGAGGTTTCCAGCAAAAGTCTTTGTCGCTCATCAGCTGTTTTTTTTTTTTTTTTTTTGTTGTTGTTTTTTTCCATTCTCATAGAAAAAAGTTAACATTTCTCCACTACTCTATGAGTTTAATAAATGAATTTGGTCCCAACATAAATTCTACCAAGGTGACAAGCCAGGAGTTCCTTTTCTATTCAAGCGGCAACAAACTCCACTTTCAGACAAAAGGAGTGGAGATGAGCAAGGAAAAAGTCTTGTTTTGATGCACTGACATCTTCATTCACATATTCAGATGTCTGTTACAAGTGCTCAACTGTTACAGTTCCTATAGTTTTAACGTTCAAGCATTGCATTTGCAAAGGGTTTATGAATGCTTCCTGTGGAAGTACTTCAGAAAAATAGAGAACATGCTAGCCCTGACCTTTGACCTGGAGCGTTAGGTCATTATGCATCCTACTTTTTTTTCCCCACATTATATTGCCTCAAACGTGTCTCACGTATAGCCCTGAGCAAGGGCTTTTCAGTGACTCTTTGAATCCAAAGATCTTTCTAATCTGCCTCTCCACATACTACAGTTTCATGGACATAATCTTTTAAAGAAAAGGGATGTTTCAATGTGTATGTTTCTGGGTTGTGACCGCAGTTCGACCCTATAATTCCCCTCTATCCTATCCCCCTGAAACAGTCACGACTACACTTCAGACGTGTGGATAAAGAAATACCCCTGATGGTGTATGACACATAGTGACATAGAGGTGACAAACCTTTGTCATGATGATGAAACCGCAGACTGAGCTCTTCTCTTCTGCTGTGACCATACGAGCTCTCCAGCTCTGCCGCCGAAAAATCGTCCAGTTTCACTTTCTTCACTAAGAACGAGCGAGGCATGATGGGACAGTAGTTGCTCCTTAACCGGAAAAAAACACACACACACACACACTCTTCCTCTTTCTGGCAACTTGAAGGTAAAACTCTTAATTGTCTGATTTAATGTACTCCTTGGTTTCAGCTACTGGTGGTGAGTTTGCTCCTTCCGATAAAACTGCCTCGAAAGTGGAGAGCAGACATGGCTTAAACACTTCTCATGTGCTTCTAGTGTTCATTTTTACTCAGGTTTGAGATATTAAAACAGTTGAGTGAAAGTCGCCACTGGAAGACCTGCGGGGCTCTGAGACGTCAAAAAGGGAAAAATCAAATAAATCTATTCCTGTGTTGGCTCCCTTTCTTGTGTCCTGATGTGTTTCATTCCGCTGTTTCCAAGCAGTAAGTCTACCGTTTGTTTTGTCTTCCAAACCGCTGGCTTTCAGCACGCGGACAGTTCCGAGAACAGCTCTCCTCGTGCCCCGTACAGCCTCTTGATTTCAGTACCGGACAGCTCCGCGCGAGCCTTCAGTTATTTCCCCTTCATCCGCGTGCCACAGATAACTGTCCCAATCCGTTCAAGCACCAACGGATAAAAGAGACAATAAAGAAGTTTCATACGCTTCGAAAATACCCCAGCTCGAGGCGATACAGAGTCCCGTGGAATTCACCGAACAGGTAAGTCAAAATAGTCTGTATGTTGACGCGAACAAGCCGCTAAAAACAAAACAAATGTAAAAATAACAGGTGTAACGGTCGTCAAACGGTCAGAGAGCAACTGAAGGTTAAAGGGTTTCAAAAAAAGAAAACAGCGTAGTCTACAAAACGTTTGTGTAAGCAGGGCTTCAAAATCAAGTGCAGCCTAAATCGTCGTCACAGTTCTTCAAAGATATTGCTAAAAATACTCGTCCGAAAACCTGCAATTGGAAGACATGAAGAGCTCATCTCTCCGTCGCTCACTCTCTCTTTCTTACACTCTCGCCTCCTTTCCTCGGCGAGTGCGGAGCTGCGGCGCTTTCTGGTGCACGAGATCAGCTGTTGCCGCTTTATAGGCAGAGAGAGAGAGAGCGAGAGAGAGAGAGAGAGAGAGAGAGAGAGAGAGAGAGAGAGAGAGAGAGAGAGAGAGAGATGGAAGCGCTTAATTTTATTCAACAGAAGAAGAAAAAAAGAGCATCTCGTCTTGTGGGACCAGTAGCAGTGCGCGAGGATGGCCGGGCAGGGATTTAACGAGTTAGTTTTGAGTGCACGCCAACGCTTTTTTTCCTTTTAAACAGTTAAGGGATATGGGACTGTTAAAGTAACAATAACATTTTTTTTCTACCTTTGATTTAATTTCTGCTTTACCTGTATGTTTTTGTTCTTTCTTTGGACTAGTGGAGAGAGAAAAAAATCATTTGCTGAATTCAACTGAAAGAAAAATTAAAGGCCACATTTCAGTTTTAACTATTTTTTTCTGTCACATTTTATATTAATTTATGTGTCCGATCAGTGGTGTGCAGCCCCTGAAAGTGACTTGTGTTGTAGTATAAGTGTGCTTTTTGTGTTTACATAGTTCAAGCTACTAACCAAATTAATATGGACATATTTAATTGTAACCACGGTTGGCTTAACTTGTGTGATACATACACAAAAAAAGTGATTATCAGATTTTTTTTCCCCTTAAGCCACAGAGAAAAATAAAATGATGGGATTATTTCTCATCTCTGTCTGATAGCAGCACATGCTCCCAAGATTCAGAGTCCACCTCAAATTATTACATTATAATTTCAGTTAAAAAAAAATGAAGTTAATTTCTGTAAACAGTAACTTCTTATTCATAGAAGAAGAAATGCCCCCCCACCTACTAATTAAAGGCTATATTGTGACTGAGAACCATGTTATCAACCGCTGAACACCCAACTTCTTGTGGCAGTGAACACAGGTCAATGCCTTTACACTGCAGTCGACCAATTGAGTTCTCTTTATGCAAATCAGCATCCCTCCTGGGCCAATCGTGTCTTCTGTACGTAAATCCAGACTCAGCATTAGCCAATGAGTTTAGTTACTGTAACTGAGGTGAAGGTGTTTTTACTGAATGGTTTCAAACAGAATTATGTTGTAAGAGTTTTACAGGACCTGTATTACTTTGTTTTTGTTTGTGTTTGCCTGTGTGACAGAGGACAGATGTGGTGCAGGGTCAAAATGCACTTATTTGTTGTTGAGATACACAGACACACATCTCTCCCCCCAGCCAGCAGACAGCAGCACACACACACACACACACACACACACACACACACACACACACACTTATCCAAAGCCCTACCCCCATTCATACCCTCACAGACCGGCAGGATGATGATGTGTGATGTAATTCAGTGACGTGTGCATTTATGTAAGTTCTATTCAGTGAGGTCCTTGGAGTTAACCTATTTTTATAGTTCATTGAGAAAATGTTTGAGAGAGACAGAGAGAGAACGTCTGTGAGTGGATCTTTTTAGACCTGTGGGCGTATGTGTGTGTGTGTCTAGTTAAGTGCATTGCAGAGTAATGCTTTCAAAGTCATCGGCCCATCTCTTTTGTCAACACTTTCCATTGCTGCTTTATTTATGTGCTCATACTTATGTACTAAGAGCGTTTCTTGCTCTCTCTCAAATGGACTGTACAGTATTCAATGCAGCCGTTTACAGTGTGTTCAAACATCTCGTCTGTGGATCTAAAAAACTAATCAGACGTGATGAACTTATGGAAAAGCGTGATTTTTTTGTATATGATGAGACAGATGAGAATCAAGTCTATGCATTCCTGTGTTGTGTTTTTACCTCCTGTAAGCAAGTTCTTTTGGTTTTCCTGCCCAAATATAAACTCTTTTGTCCTGTCTTATTGCTTTCATCAACATGCAGCCACAATAAGCCTGTTGTCTACTACACATATGCAGCACATAAAGCTGAACGGCCATCTAAAGAGCTGTTGCAATGTCCGTCCTTCCATCAAGTGTCTTTAAAGGGGCTATGAGGACTATATGGAAAAGCTAGTATTTTTCCAGGATAAAGACTCTGTTACCCATGAGCACTAGCACCCATTGTCATGCGGACCTGATTCAAGGCGCGTGTCTCTTTTGAAGCAAATGTATGGAGAGCAGATCTTCTTTTTAACCCTAGTTTTCTTTGCTTGAGACAACTTTTTACTGGATACAAAGCAACGAGGTAATGTACCTATAGTGCTATGGTTTAAAATGTGACAACAAGCAAACTTTGTAAATTCAGTTTGTACCAAAGTTTAGTACCATCAGGGCTCTAAATTAACACCCACCAACCCTCCAAATGCAAGTGAAAATTCATCTTGGCGGGTATTTAAAAAAGACTCATTAGCCAGCTCGGCTAGTGATAAATAAAGCGCTTTAACCATCTATTTCGCAGGATGTGTAAGTAAGGTTTCTATGGAAATGCATCGTCACACACCTCGGTGTACACAGACGCCTCTCTGTCCGACTGGGGGATGAGTCAGTCTCAATTCGTCGGAGGAGAGTGGCCCTCTCCTCCCTCTCTGCCCGAGGTTGTTGCCGCTTCACAGGAAAACAAGAAAGAAGAAGAAACATACTGGCAATATTGGCTTGTGAATCCTGATTATGTTCTACCAGAGCTTATATACCAACCACAACCTCACCAAGCAGAGCAAATGTAACCTCACTCTTCATTTTATTGATAGACTTGATAGACTAAAATTTACCCTGGTGTGTGTTGATGGATGAATAAAAACCTAGCCTGCCTTTATCTATTTATTTTTTTAACCAGGCTGTAAACATGGTTTCCGCCATTTGTGGAGCCAGCCTCAAGTGGATTTTTTTTTTGAAGAACTGCAGTTTTTAGCCGGTCTGCATAGGCTCTCTTTCTCTCTCTCTGCCTATAAATTATTTTTTAAGATAGGTGGTTGCCTCTGGGGTCTGACCTTGATGTATATGTCTTTTGTTAATACAAGTTTCAAATTGAATTCTTCTGCAATATGAATCAAAAAGTAAACCCACACTTTTATAAATGGAATTTCTAAGAAAATAAATAAATAAAATATTTTTTTCATGACTCACAGACCTTGCATTTGTTTGTAATTTACTAATGATCATTGTTTGTCAAGGTATTAGATGTATAATTCATCCACTACAGGCATGCCAGATGCACTGATTGTGTCTCGTTTCCCGATCAATGACACACCAGGAAGCACCGACTCTACCTGGTCTATTTCTATGATGGTGACATTGTCCTCTCCTCGTTATTTTTCCCTCTGGCCTGCGAGTGCCGCTATACTGCTGAGCTCAGCGAAAAATCTGTGCGTGTGTGTGTGTGTGTGTGTGTGTGTGTGTGTGTGTGTGTGTGTGTGTGTGTGTGTGTGTGTGTGTGTGTGTGTGTGTGTGTAACATTGTGCGTAGAGGATGTGGGGACATGTGGAGACTGGAGAGTCATTAGCATAATAATAGAGTCAGATGCATGTAGACAAGCAGGCGGTGTGTGAGCGTCTGTGTGTGTGTGTGAGTGTTTGTGTGTGTGTGTGTCTCCTGTCAGGGAACACAATCGAAGGGTCCTTGTTGACTTTTCATTCCTCTGTCTTTTTAAGAGCTATTTAAATGACAGGGTTTTAAATAAAACTCCATTCAAATGGAAGGGTTTATCATATAAAGCAATATCCAGATGAAAGGGTTTGTAAACAAAGAGTGACAGAGAAATACAGAGCAGAGGGGGTGGAGAGGAAAGGAGGGAGGAAGTGATGGACAGAAGGGAAAAAAAACAGGTAGAAATACAGAGATAAAATTACAGACACAAACCACTTATGGAAGAAAAATGGAAGGTCAAATAGGGTTTGTCTGCAACAACAGCAGCTCACAGTAACACAGGCATGCTGAATACAGGTATGGGACTCTGACATTGAGTGCTAACATAAACTTCTTGAGCAAGTTAACGTTAAAGCTTTCCATACATGAGACCTTTTGATGACACATGACTTAGATTAACATTGAAAAAAAAAAGTCAAGCAACATTTAGTTACACCTTTATTTATTTATTTATTTTAGGTTGGATAAGGTTGGAAACATAGACGAAGAAACATAGCAACAGATAGCAATAACTGGTAAACACAAAACGCAACATGGAAGAGGACATAGAAGAGGGAATGATGGTGGTCTTTACTATTTCATACGAAAATTTAAATTTCATTCTACATCACAATTCACAGTCCTGACTCAGGAGTCGTCAGCTTTCCCTTACACACATGAAGATTTCAGTCGTAAATATTGAACAAGTATAATATTTACGATTGTCTATCCCGACGATTATTGGGATAAATTCCCTCTTAACACACCTCAGACCACAGGATAATCTGATAGGATAACCTTATAAGACATAAGATAATCGGGCGTTTGCCATCCTTGGTCAGGAAGGAGGTAAGTCTGGACAAAAACAGCCCGATAATCTGTATGTGTGTACCCCACTTTAGCCAGAAAAGTAGCTCTTGCTGTGGGTCTGTGTGACCCTTTTCCAACACAGAAACCCATGCACATAGCCTGATGTACACCTCCTCCAGAATGTAACTACACATCAAAACGACACTGATCGCAAGCTCTGTGACTGGTTCACTGGATGGCATTGTGTTTCCTGTATTTGCACCACTTGCACCGAAATCACTGTACAACACTCCCTCAAAATTTCCTCTCTCTATGACCACAAACTTTTCAGCGGAGTATCAAGTAGTGATCATAACCCTGTCGGCCATTGTCAACACAGAGGTACAGATCACGTTTTCTTTTCTACAGACAAGTCTAGCATTATATCTAGGGAGAAAAGCTGACTAACATTCCGCTGAATTTACTCAGGTCATTGAGCAAAAAGTAACAAAACTTGGGAAGGTGTTTATTTATCAGTAAGTTTATCCTTATTGGGTATTGACAGTTTCTTTTTAACAGGCTGGTTAAAGATGACTGAGGAAATTACATTAAAAAACAAACAACAGTGTCTTATTAAGTACTGAAAACTCAACAGTATGTGCTATCTCTTATGTCTTGAGGTACTGCTCTTCTCCGACAGCTTTATGACAGAGAAATTGTTTGTCTGTGCCTTCTGAATCCATTGTGCAAGAGTCTCTGAACAGCCAAAAATACTTAGGAGGTGAGAGAAAGGTCATGTGGTTAGGAAGAACAAAAGCAGACGCTGCTGAGGAAAATAAAAGCAACAGAGCCCTCCTGTGGGTCTGTCACTTTCCACAAAAAGATGTGATTTTTACACAGCTAATTTTGGTTCTTGTCTGGAGAAATGTTGGGAAAAACACAGTTGTTACAGGCATTAACTTCTTTTTCTAGAGGGCAATCTTCGAATATTCATGTCATGAACATGACTTTAAAGCTTTTTCCAGAGGCCCTTTTTCAACCTCTGACTTTTTCAACACAATGCTTTGTTTAGACTTTGGAGGTGCAACTGTCAGCCTTACTTTGATCTTCACACGTACTCTCTTTGAAGTTTCTGATATTTTTATGACTTCAATCTCATTCAAACCTCTGAAATGAAACACTAACTTTTTGGTGAACTGTTCCAAACTAATGCCAACACAAGCCGATACTGTTTTTTTTAAAGCTCTAAAGCCAAAAGCAGGGGATTTATCATGTCCAGTGCATTAAGCAAGAGTACAATGGTACAATGTAGGATTGAGCAAAATACAGTGTAATAGAGGTATAAAGAGGAGCACACAGCTGGCTATAATAAAACAAAACAAAGACAGATCATAATATCACCAGTAAACCCGTCATGTCCATGTCATTAAGATACATATACGACCCTGCATGTGTGCTATGAATATGTATGTTGTATGTATAAGATGTGACCCTGGACATTAATATGTATTGGGTGGTAATGAGGCGAATGGGCAGATCAGATGGGTCCTTTTTAACTGGTCACATGTGGCTCATTAGGGCAGGGCCACACAGAGCACCTGACACCCTAAAGATGACTACTGCACCCAAAGAATTCTTTTATGCCATTCCTGTTATTTATCAGGCAGGGCAGAGAGAGGAGAGATCAAAGACGAGAGACAAAAGTCGACATTTGGATCCAAAGTAATTTGACAGGTATGTATGATAGTACACTGAAGAGAGAGGAGGAGATAAAAGAAAAGTTCAGAAATGTGTGATACTGTGAGGCGGCACTGAATCAATTGAGGGGTGGTGGAGAGCGGGGTATTACTTTGAGCTGGCCCTGAACTTTGACCTTTTTGTGGACATTAAAGATCAAAAGCAGAAACTATCCAACAGGAGTCATCATCTGATGTGAAGATACAACCAGGTGTTTTTTTATTTAAAATAAATAAATAAATAAATAAAATGACACAAATCTCATAAACATATTTGTAAGAATTGGCTTAAATCCCGTGAAGACTAATAAAAAATCATGAACAGGAGCAGCATGACACATAGTTTGGCTTATATTAACAAGGCACATGTGTGTCATTAAGGCAGGTTGAAATAAAACAGCTGACACCCATGAGGGGAGCATGGGGTTATAGAGTTATATCATATGTCTCTCAGTTCACCTTTTTCTATAGTAAAAAAAAAAAAGCCACATGTACTGTACGTGACACATGACCAGATTTAAAAGGTAGTTAGCTGTGTCTTTAACTTTACTTGAATCTGTTGTGGTAAATTATGGGTCTCTATGATTGGCTGGTAGAAGCAGAGGCAATATAAAATTTAGACAGATAATTGGGTCCATAAAGATGGAGCCACCTGACGCCCCAAACCCTCAATAAAGTGATGATGCATCACCGTTTGGTGCACATTTTAAGCATGTTGACTTTTGTTTCAATATTTTATTGTATTTAAAATTACATTCCCTGAACGTTTAAAAGTTTAAAACCCCTTTCTCAGTCATCAGGTATTACCTGATTTAGAAAAGGAAATGTTGAAACTGCAATTTTAACAAAAGCAATAACATTGTACTTTTGCAATCTACGACAATAAAACTCCAATCTAATTAAAATCCAGGCAATACTTTATAGAATTATTGTGCTAAGGAAAAATATTACCTGGGAACAGATTAGTCGTACTGAATCCTCAGCCCTGCTTGAAAATGTTCTAACACTTCAGAATCATCTAGAATGATTTCTTTTTGGCTCTAAGTAGAGGAGCTTTGCTGTTTAACAGCTCTCTTAAATGTTGCCTTTTCTTTTCATGACTTTACCACACAGCATATTCAGATCATCCTGACAAAAATACAACCATATACAGTTGGTCATCTGGTCAGTCTTTATCACAGCCAAGACAGGGATAGTCCTGTGGATGTAGCTTTCATGAAAGGAGAAAACTCAGCTGACAATTTTTAAAGAGAGAAATAACCATAACTAAGGAGGCTTACGAATAGGTGTACCAATGTTTGTCCAGTTTTGTTCACACATTAAACTGTGTCCACTTTCAACATTCTTAGTCTTTATTTTGGTGGATATTATACGAACAAATCTTATCAGTAACCATTTAAACAAGTACTGAATTATTGCTGTCCATTATTCCCCTCTGTGTGCATAAAGTAGCTCCATAAACCCAAGACTGGGGGCGACACATGTTCACCGACAGATCGACGGATAGATGGATAGACAAGTTTATGAGTCATTAATTCAAACACAGACGGCTTATTAACCAGTCTGTGTTCGCAGCTGGCTTACACCTGATACCGTCAATAGCCCCTTGACTCCTTTAACTGTGTGTGTGTTTTTGTGAGTGTGTGTGTCAGTGTAAGCTCCTGATGTTGTTTGAAATGCTGCAAAATTCTTAAGCAGGGATCTCAAATTGATGGCTGTAGGGACAAGAAACTTAATGTTGCCCCAGCCTGTTTATATATTATACTTATTTGATCCTACATTTTACAATCTTGAAGTAAAAATTTCACATTCTGTACAATTTATTAATTTATTACTGTAATTTGCCCTTTAAGACCTACTATTCTGTAAGTCTGCATTTCTTGCATTTTTACATACCGTAATGCAATTTTTTTGGAGCAGCAATGTAACCTTTATATCCCAAGTTTTGATAATGTGTGTTGACACACATCTTACCTCATAGATTGCTTAAAAGTGCAATCAACCTTAAAAAAATACACATACATTTTAAAATTCAGAAATTGTGTAGCTGTATCTCTCAAATTTGTAAAAGTAAAAAAGTTACATGAGGAAATTTATTTGTAGTATGTACATAAGTTGCTTTTCGAGTTACAGTCAATTTTGTAAGCTATACAAATAGACAAAAATAAATTACAATACAAAATTTGCAGAGATAACATGAACGTTATAACAAACTATTTACAATAGCGCAATCAAATTTCTAAGTGTGCTATATACTTATGAAGACACGTTTTATTTCCAAAAACATGGTCATCCATAAAAAAAATGCATTTGAAAATAAAACTTTTTTTTACTGAAACTTCAGAACAGAGGAACACAAATGGCAATCTGATGACATTTATTTCGATGAAGGAAGTGCTGCTATCAGTGGTCTCATTTATAAAGATTTCTGCTATGTGCACTTTACTGTGTATTTTTACAAATCCATCACTGCAATGAAAAAGTACCACATGAAATGTGTGAATTTCAGTGTAACTCCCCAGATTTTATATAAAAGAATGATCATTCCATCTGGTTTCAAATCTACTACCAATCTAAATCAATATGCAAATTGTAGGAACTGTTTGAGTTTTCCTCGCTAGCCCAAATAGTTGAAGAGTTACAGTTATTTAAATTCCCCATATCAATTTGTATCACCGATGACAACACCAGTAGCGAATGGGTTAAAATGTCTTCAAAAAGTGGTAAGTCTTGAAAAAAAATGGCTTATTATTGGCAGCTAGTTTAAAAGTGAATGCTAGACCCATGCTATAGGTGCAAATCCATAAGCTGCTTATTTCAAAACCTCATTAGACTAGCTGGAAACCACCAGGTCGACCAGGTCCAGTTTAGAGCAGAGGATCATAGCAAACATTAAGTATCCCATGCGCTGTCCTCTTGTGACCAGAGCCAGTACATCAGTTTGTGAAATAACTCAAAACCACTAACTTGTGTCATCAACCTGGAAGGCTAAAGCAGGCAACAAAACCTGCGTACCTGGGCTCTGGTAGAGTCTCTCAAAAGTGGTCATTCCCATCCACACCAGAGACTGACAGAGTCACTGGCTGCCAGATAGCTTCAGAATAGTGACTGGAGGCAGTGATGCTAAAAACTAAAGTTCTTCAAGAAGCCACTTAAAGGCAGTGTTGGTATTCAGATTTAGATACACTTTTTGTTATTCTGTTTAAAATGATCTTTATGTCTCGATGGCAATCAATGCATGATGTGTTCCTAAAATAGAGCAAAAAATAGCCGCTGTCTACAGCACGAGTAAACCTGGGAAAACACCAACCAATCCTAGTGTTTGGGATCCAATTTATAAAAGCAATCAAATCCCGTCCTGCCTTTCTGCTCACTTCCTGTACATACATTTCACCAGCGTACACTAGCCCTTATTCAATATGCATAACCAAGAGTGATACAAGAACACTAGAGAATGTCAGAAAGACCACCTATACCCCGATTACTGGTAACATAGTGCAAAGTGTAAATCAGTCATATGGTTGCAAATCACTCCATGTAAGCAGAGGTGTTGTTTTGGAGGAGCTCAGAGTGTGGGAGGGCAAGGGTTAAATGGAGTCCTGAGGAGATGCTACATTCAAATTCATGCCAGTTTTCAGTGACTACCAACCATGCCTTCAAGGCTGGAGCCCAAACACTGAAAACCACAAGAACACCCAGCAAAAAAGACAATTGTTTCAGCAAAAATGGTATGCATACATAATTTTTCTTATCAGAACACACAGTATAGGGTGGGTGATGGGGGGGCGTGATTGACTTGACTGACCGGCAGGCACCTTGTAGCTGTCTGCAAAGAGACTAAAGGCCCAGCGCTTCGCACCATCCAAACTCGAACAATGCTGATTGAGTCAGCATTTCCAATATGTCCACTGTCGAAAATAGGCCTCAAAACTCTGTATTAGAATCAAATCAGTGACATCATGGATACTATGTCCACATGTTATACAGTCCATGGTGGATACATCAAAAGTCTTCCCACAGCAGCTTTGCCTCCATGCTGGGAGAGTTAGGTGTACTCTCAGATCTTTGCTAACCTTTGGTTTCAAAAGTGAACAAAACTAATGTCAACCAGATGAATGTCTTGTGTACCACTCGATTGACCCCATCAGTACTTGAATTAGACTTCACCACTCTTTTTTTGTACTTTTTGTATTATTTTGTACTGCATCACCTGACGCACAAAACTCATTTAAAAGTAAGCTCTAGCTGTCAGTGGACGGGTATTTACAGCACCATATTTCATCACCTTGGGGCACTGGTGAAGCTGTTGTAATTTGTGAGTTTCTGGTGAGAACTAACCAGAAATGAAGACATGCTTACTCTTTGCATGAAACGTTATAATTATTAGAATCCCATCACCAGGTAAGATCTTTTAAGTACAGGGTACTTCTCTCCATAATGATAAATCTGAGACTGTCACTCTTTTGAGAATACTTCTATTACTGCCCTTTTCAATTTTCTTTTAATTATTTAAATAAAATCCTGTTTTCCTGTTTTTTTGTTTTTAATCATAACAAATGCAACCAACAGGAGCACCAGTGATGCATTTACCCTCCCCACTGGTCTGTAAATTGAGACATCTTCAAAGACTTTCTCTCAGCAGAGTTAGTCAAGTGTAGTCCGTGTCACTCCCACCAAAATTCAAAGGGAAGAAGATGAGTAACTGGAAATCAGCTAAAATTAGAGAGGCAACAAGCAAAGCCCTGTTATGATTGGCAGTGATGTTCCTGTGATGAAAAAGACATCAAACTGTGATATTTGTAAAAGCAATCCACTTCTGTTCGAAAGCCACACGCAGATCTATTTTAGCTCAGCTGTGTCAACATGTTGATCTTTATGTGAGGAGGAAATAGGTCACATGATGCTCTGCCTGTGATCTCGAACAATTACACCTTGATTGGCTAACACAAAAACATAGCACCTCATTTTTTTTTTTGCAACAACTCAGCAGAAGGAAGAGATTCAGAGGGTTAATTGGGTCTAGGGACACAGCACACACACACACACACACACACACAGATACCAGACACACACAGACCACCAAATCCTCTTACGTTTATAATGAAGGAAGTAGAGGAAGAAGTAAAGAGAAACTGGGAGAGAGGCTGTGAACGAGGAGAAAGGGAGGCGAGGATGGAGAGAAATAACGAAAGCGAAGGAGACGACAGAGATGCAGGTCAAGATAAAAGGATAAACACTGAGGGATAAAAAATGAAGGGATGCTGTGATGGAAGCAACAGAGAGAAATCGGAGACAGAAAAAGTTGAAGGGGTGACAGTTAAGAGTGGATTGTAAAATAACAATGCTCCGTAGCCATGGAAACACACATTTTTATCAGCCCAAGAGGCAGGAAAGTAACCTGCTTGTTAAACCTTTCTGTGCTATCTTGTTAAGCTGTTGTTGTTGTCGTTGTGTTTGTGTGAGCAACAGTATGTTTGCAGTCGTGGCTTTCCCTAATGAAACACTGTGGGCACATGTGTGGCTTTGTTCTGTTTTGGGTTTTCTCGCCAGATTTTTAGATTAATTGCTCTCTTCCTCCATGGAATATTTGAGGTTTGGATCTGTTTATAATGTCAGTAAACAATGGATACAGTTTGTACAGGAGTTTTTCAACCACAGTGAATTTGGGAAGATGGACCCTGTAGTAAGACTCTTTCTTTATTTTTCTTCCTGGGTTTTTATCCTGTTTTTTAATATATCAATTCAGTTCATTCAAAAGTGTAACTTTACATATGTTGCATTCACACAGGCACAAAACTCCAACAACCTTTCCAAATTTTCGGTGAATGGGATGCATTTGTACCTGATATTTTCCTCCTTGTGTCAGCCTGTTTTTGTATTTCTGCATCAGTTCGACATAGATTTTACTGTAGGTCTAGCAGCCGTTTTTCAATGCAGAAGTCTTCTGGCATGCTCCTCTTCCCAAATGTAACACGAATAACGCCCTCCCACTTTCGCTCCACGTAAACTGGTATGAACGCGGGCTGGTTCACTAGAAAGCACCAAGGTTCTGAAAATCCGGAACGGAACCAGTTTCAGAACTGGAAACATGCTGGTGTCAAAGCCCTCTGTGAGAGATTTTTCAAGATTTCCAGTTTTTAGACTCAAGACTCTGATTCTCAGTAAATGGAATCTGTTGGGTGATGACAACTAGGACAAACATTAAAAAACTGTTTTTTCCCCATAATCAATAAATGCATTTTATGCTTGAATTCATAGGTGCAATAAGTAGGGACCATGCAGTCCATCTTTTTCTTGACTACCCATAGTTCATCGCACTTGCTGGTTTTGCTCATCTGGTTGACTGGTTGTTCTGTTTACGTCACCATGGAAACCACAAAGCTGAAGATGTTAGCCTAGCTGTCATACTCACTCTTATAACCGGCTTTTAAAAGCAAGAAAACACCAAAATGAACAAAAATCAGAGGTGGAGTCATTGTGCAGATATTTTTTTAAAAAAGTTTACACTGAGCCCTGTCTAGCATTAATGATTTCACATGAGTTCTTTTGAGCTAGCATGCCGGTGGCAGCAACCAGAAGTTGATAACCACTGGTGGAAGTCAACACCCATAGGCTTCTAAAACAACAGGTGGATATGTTTGATTCAAGCAGCAACCTCTAGTCTAAAAATATGAGGCGATGCCGAAGGGCTAAAATCTGCAGTTCATGGAGTGTCCACTTGGAGCTGGCTGCAGAAAGACTGGAAACCACATACACACTAAGTAAAAAAAAAAAGGCTTCAGTCTGAATAGCTAATTTCTCTATCTGCACACACAGTACAGGGGGCTTTTTTTCTAACTCAGCAGTATAGACAATATTAAGATCCAGAGTTCACACAATCAGGGGTGCAGCTCAGCTGATTTACAGTATGTTAATGAGGAGGGGTCAAAGCACGCCTCATTTCCAATATGGCCTCCATCAATGATTTGATTCAAAACTCTGTTTCAGAAACTACCGGGTGACGTCATAGAAACTACACCCATTAATTATACAGTCTATGATTCACATTCTCTGTCTTTATTACTTTTCAACTTTCCTGTTTTTATTGAGTTTTATCTATTATTGTTATTGTTACTTTACAAACACTGTATTGTTGCACTCCACCTACAAAAGAACACTGTCAAATTTGATCGCATTTATCAGTTACTTTTAACCAAAGTATTTCTTCATGTTACAATTTTAGTTTGATGAGTAAAACTATTGCTAACAGGTTTAAAGTAGGTCCTGTTTGGATCCAAAACATGCATCAGCATGTTGTAAGGTTTTAATTGAAATGAGTTAACAAACAAACAGAAGGAAATAATAGAAGCAGTTCCTATTTTTGAAATTCTTCTGCCGTGCAGCGCTAACACAGATACCACCCCATTTTTACAAAGAAAAATATGTCTTCCTGAACCCTCTGGGGAGCTCTCTGATCGCAGACAAAATGCTCAAATCAGGTCAGTTCATATCAGCAGCTCACATGCCTTCTCGCATGCTAATTCAGCACATCCCGTTTTCAGCACAAAGCTTTGTCAACAAAAAGATCAGATCTAAGTCCTGCACCTGATGATTTGAAAGCTGCACACACTGACAGCTTCTTTGATGGCCTTACAGCAGACACACAGGATTTGTCAGTTTCCTCATCGTGTATGAACATGCTGTGATTTAAAGGTTACATCCTGTAGAGTCGGACAAAATGTTTGTTATTGGTGTTTTCTCTGAAACATCAACCTTTTTTTGCTTTTTCTATTTTTTTTTTGGTCAAAAAGAGATTTTAATTAATGATGTGTGTATGTCAAACAGACATTGAAATCAGCCTCAGTGTGTTTTGTAAATTATATACAGCTTGCACCAATTAGTAAATTTCTCTCACTCTAGATGTTATCAGACTATTCAATGATTCATTACACATTTTAGTCACCTGTAAATCAAGATGTGATGCTATGTCATTAATTTTTACATTTCTTGTTATTTTTTCCATTTAGACACACTGTAGATAGTCTGTAGCAGTGTCTTCATGCTTGCTGCCTATCAGTGACTGGCTCTAACTCAACATTGTGTCTTGCATCCTCATGAGTTGGTTGGTCTTTGTTGTCTGTTCCAAGACAAAAACGTTGGCATGTCCTCTTTATAAAGCAATTCTTAATGTTCTCCCCTCTTATTTATGTGGTTATGCCAAGTTGAGAATTGTGGAAAATGGAACTTACACTTTCTGTGCGCAAATATAGCAGACAGCCCGGGTACATTTCAGACCTGAGGCCTTTTTCCCATGTCATTACTTAACTCTTTCCTAATTTCTAGCTCTGTTCATTTTTCTATTCTCTCCTCTCATAAATAAATAATAAATAAAATAAAAAATATTTTATGTCAGAATTCAAATTCCACCAAAGTTTGAGCTTCAACTTATGAGCTAAGCATATAGGCGCAGCTAATAAGACTGCATCACAAAAATCAACAATGTCTAAATCGGAATGTGTAAATCACAAAATATATAAACTGAATCAAAGAAGTTAACTTTGATTTTCTTGAATTAAATAATTTGACTTGACTGCTGCTAAATGGGTGGAAACCATCTGTGGCCAGTCTAGGTTGTGGAAAGTTGGGGTCTAAGGGACCTCCTAGGATTGGTATGTATGAATAAAATTGTTAGAAATGGACCTAAAAACTGTTTTGAAATGCATAACAAAGCCATTTCCGAGTCAAGTAACCCTATGGAACAAAACCCTGATTTTTAGCTTCAAATTCTCTAAAGTATGTAAATCTCATTCAAAATCTTTGCAGGAGTTAACAAAAGCATTGCACCGCAATAAACTGTTTACCCACTGATAAAACAGGAAGTGCCAGAACTACCAGAACTACAATAACCAATATCAACAGTTATAACTCAAATTTCTGTTAATGCCCAAAATTTTAAAACTGGGTTTGAAATGCAACTCGTCCACACTCATCCACAGGACATGACACAGATGATGGATCTGCGTATTTCATGTCGTGTCAATGTCAGTTTATCCATGTTGAAATTCGATATTATACAGCCTACAGTGGGAAGATTATTGCTCAAGAACTTCTTGGTCAGCTAAGCTATAAACAGATCAGAGGAGAAAATCACACAGAAGTTTGATCCTCATAAACGTACACATGCATCAGCCGATCATTCTCTCTCACTTTCTCCTTATGCCCAGTGAACCTCTCTCCCTCTCTCTCCCTCTCTCTCCCTCTCTCTCTTCTTTGCTGTGATCCTGCTGAGTCCAGCGCCACAGAGTTGCAGAGCCGTGCACTTATTCCATTGAGTTAAGTCCATATCTGCTTAAGTAGAGAACAGGATCATATCGTGGTCGTCTGAGACAAAGATGAAAGGCGGGAGTTGTGTGTGTAATCGCCAGAAACCACATGGACCACACTGAAGGTTTTTCAAAAAGGACTGAATTAATGATAAGGGATAAAGGGCTTTGATGCCTTATTAAATCAGAAAATCTTTTATCTTTGTTTTTTCATCACAACATATTTTGATCAGAGTATTGAATCTATTTATTTTTGCCCTTGAAGAAAAAAAATCCTTCTTTTCAAACCAAAAACATATAAGGACATTTCTACTACTTTTAAAACTTCACATTTTAGAAACCTTAATAAGTTTAGTAAGACATGTGGGTGAATTTCTCCCATGTTTCTCCCTACTCACTCTTTTTTTTTTCTCTCATCGTTGGATAAATGTTGGTGCTGCTGAAATAGACTAACTCCATCTGTGATCATGTGTGTGTGCATTTGTTATAGGACACAGGGGGAACAAAGGATTTCCATGACACAAGGGGCCCAGGACAGGATCGAAAAGGGGAGGTGGGGGGTTGGAGAGGATAAATTAGGAAAACGTAGCCTAGCACAGCCGTGGACAGACTCTGGAGGAATCAAGACAACAGAGGAGAGGATCAGAGGATAAATGAGGGGTAAATGACAGGGAAGTTTTAGGAAGACATGCTTTAATGGTTTTAGGGTTGAGCACTTTCAGGGGCTTTTCTTCTTTGCAGTTTCTTAGCTCAGAGTCTTTCAACTTTGTGGTACAAAGCTCAGTTAAAGTTGGGCTTAGTCAGCTCAGGTCTGCTCCGTTAATAGGAGGCTGTGTGGAACCCAATTTTGTGGGCCTCAAAAGTCAACTTTAACAAGCTACTGTCACTTTGACCTCGTCCAATTTCAATCCCTTTTTGACATTGTCTGAAACTACAGCAAAGCCTTTACTGCAAGCATCAACCTGACATTTAGAATCTATAAACTATGGTTCCATCTTTTAAAATATATATTTACCAGATGGATTCTTTTGAATCTTAACTACATCTAAATTATTCTAAGCAATTTAAAAAATAGAAGTCCCTTTTTTATCATTTTTAACTACTGTATGATTGACGTTTTTTATGATTATTATGTGATATATAAAGCACATGGTCAAGTTTGGGGAATTTACAGCCCTATTCACACATGCACAAAACTCCAGAACATTTCCCTTTTCAATTCCTATTCCACTGCAAGTGAGATATTTATGTTAGTAAGGTATTTGTTTTTCATCCTGCTTTTCCCCTGATGTTTTACTGCTAGACCCATAGTAAAATGAACATGTAAAGTTGGGGCGAGCTCATGTGTGAACACAACAGGTTATAGCCTGGACCATTTTTGGGATGAGGTTTACAATGAGCATATATTTTGACTTTTTACTTCTCACGCAAGTTATCTACATTATATTCTCTACTGTTGTGTTGTGTCCTCAAAGTAACATCAATCGAATGTTGCAGTGATTCTTACACAGAAACAGTCACCTTGATAGAAGACGATAACTCCCCTCCCTCTCTTGTGCATTGCACAGCCACCCCCTCACCTCAAACAAATAAGGTTTCATCAGGGAGAGAACTTCCTGCTGTGAGTTTGCATGTGTGAAAGGCAAGTTCCAAAATAAAGGGGGGAAAAAAGGAGAAGTGTGCTTATGAGAAAAGTGCTTATTCCCTTCATATATAGCTGACTGGTATATAATTTCAAGGGGAGCAAAATTGCCAGCAAGTCTGATAAATGGGCTGCATCAGCGGTGTACCACAAGGGTCACTGATGGGACAACTGACGGTCTGTTCAGCAGATACAGCAATGGCTTTTTAGGGGATTTCTAAGCATTAGGTGGATACAGTTTGAGTGAAATCTGCGTTTGGGGTAAATTATATATAGATATAAAGGAAGACATTTGTTTCCAACCATGTATTAAGTTACATCAAGAGAGAAACAATCTACGAAGCTTGACCATCAGCACCAAAGTAATATTAGGATTTCCACTGACAATACATTATTTTGACTCACAAAATATGGTGGTTGACGTCTTGTTTAGTTTAAGCTTTTTGCTGTGTGATTTGATTTTTCCTCAGTTTTTAGTTGTGTCAAGCAGAAGTGGAGCATGTGAACACTCACCAATGTTTTTACGCTGTTCTGGAAAATGCTTTGTAAAATCTGGTTTGATGGTTGATTATCAGCGTTCACCCAGACGTCTGTTGTTCCCACAACAATAGACTACCACCAGCAGCCCCTCTTTGTGTGTGTGTGTGTGTGTGTGTGTGTGTGTGTGTGTGTGTGTGTGTGTGTGTGTGTGTGTGTGTGTGTGTGTGTGCGCACGCTTGTGAGTTAATCATGCAGCTCTTATCAGCGACCGTCAGACCTGCAGAGTCTCCGATGTGCTCCCTGCTGATAGCTGCACACACAGAGGTCTCCTCCCCCATCAGGGTTTTAAATAGAGACCTAATAGACCTCAGCCTCCAAAATAAAAGCCCAAGATCATTACCAGGCAAGAGTGACAACTCTCTACAACAGTAACTAGAGTAACAAACAGCTGATGATGTGCTGGCCTTCTTGATGTGCAGTCGATGAGTGGGAAGGAGCTGAGAAAGACGCTGCTGCACGAAACGCCTCCATCCAGCAACAGCAGCTTCAATTTGCACCATTCAGCTGCAAAATCTAATGAAAACATGCTTCATCAAGCAGAAGATCTCAGCTTATTATTCACACCCACGCTGTCATTGGCATACATTTGGTAAAAATATGGAGCAAATCTCTCAGAACTGAATGTTTTGGAAAGAAAATCACAAAAAGAAATGTCTACCAGGAAGAATCTCATAAATTTCAATCGCAAATTTATTAAATCCTCTGAAATTAGTCAAAAAGGAAAAGCAGATTCCTCGTATTTCTTAGACTATATTTAAAAACTGTAACCAGAGGCATGAGAGGTCAGATTGAGATGAATGAAGTGTTTGAATCATGTCCTGCAACACCTGACTGTGACTTTGATTTCAGCTTTGACGTTGAGAGAAAGACACACAGAGAGGAGGGGGCTGAAAGGATAAAATCAGTCATTAGAGTCTATTCACGCTGTCTCTGTGGTGCCAATGGAAAGGCTCTTAACCTGCTGACACACACACACACACACACACAGAAAGAGAGAGAGAGCAAGAGAGAGAGTCATAATGAACAGTCGGGGGAGTCTATTTCCCCTTCTGTTCACATTTAGAACTCTTGATTGGTTGAGACCTCTGACCAGCAGGGTCAAAAGGTCCATATTTTGACCCTAAGGACAGCTGTGTGTTGGTGTGTGTCTGCGTGTGTGTATGGGACGGTGAACTGCAGTAGAATTTTCTAGAAGTAACAGTAAAAGCTAACTACATATCAAACTAAGAGAAAATTTTACCGGCAGAAGCAACACCAGAGCCAACTGTTTTTTTCTTTTATGATATCCCAACATGTCAGAGTGAATAGCAGGTCAGGGGCTCATGAACTGGTTTGTTTGGATGTGTGGGAACTCAAGTCTGCAGATGACAGCTCGTTAACAGACGGAGATTTGACCAACAACCCCAATCACTCTCTTTTCTACCCCCACATCCCCTCCAAACCCCCTTCAGGCTCACAAGCAGCAACAAGGTCAAACACAGAGGTGGAGGATGGAGGCATCAAACAGGGCAGGGAGGTGCGTGAGCTGACCTTTCATTAAAACATAAACCTGTGCAAACGTGTGGATAAAGAGTCGGTCTCTGACACATGTGACGATTAGTTGATTTATCATGTCTCTCTTTTTGTGCACGGTAGAACAGAGAACTTAAAAACAAGCTGACCTCAATTTTAGATCATGCTTCAAGATTTAGTAAAAACCAAAAACAGATACACTGAAGCTGCCAATATTGAGCATACATACACCAGGCAGACACAAACATGAATCCTTATGGACAGTAATTATCATCTTTTACTTTAAATATCAATCAACTGATCAATCTTTATTTGTATTGCTCCAGTTTACAACAAACGTTATCTCAAGATGCTTTCCAAAACATCAGCAGGTCTGGACTGGCTAAGTTTATATCATAAACAGAGAAGGAGAGAAATAATTTTAACATGTAGTTAAAACAAAAAAGTGATGAAACAGTTTGTTTTTATATTTTTCTGTAGGAATCACTGAACATTCTGTTTATATTTATGTTTAACTTCCCTTCTTCCTTTGCTGAATTATCTTTTATTTAATATGTGCCATCCTATAAAACAGGGGTTCTCAAACTTTGTAGCCCGTAACCTACAAACTAGCAGTGCTGGGAACTGATGGCCCCCTGCTGTGGAAATACCCTAAAAGGACAATCCTAAAGCATACCTGTACAAATAAAATCTAAGATACTCAATTTACCTATTTCTATGTTTCTTGACTTGACTTTAGCTGTCTAGTATCCTGCAGGGTGCTGGACTGAACACACAGCCGGTGTGAGTTGACGTATGCAGTCAACACGCAGTGGAGCGGAGAGAACCGGAGATGCATCTGGTGTTTTCGTGGCCTCAGTCACCTCGGGGATCTGTGGCTACAAAGACATATAGCAAAGAAATATAGAAAACCAATAAAAAAAAGATTCTGTTTGCACAGTTTTACTAAAAATGTAACCCCTATCTTTTATCTATATATATATATATATATATATATATATATATATATATATATAGTTACAATTAAAATATGAAGTTGTAAGTACATTTTTGGTTTTGGGAGATATTCCCTAACTGCAGTATTATCCACTTACTGCCTGAATTAATTTACAATTATATTTAAAAAAAAAAAAAAAAGGATTTGTGTTTTTTTAGATTCTTACAGACGTTAATTGAGTGGGGAGTTTAAGTTTGATATATATATATATATATATATATATATATATTACAACAGTACATTTGTTAGGATCTTTGGTATATGTAGAATATTAGTGAATCTGTGAAAATCTGCCCATCATTCAGTTAATATTCAGTTATGAATCAAAAACAAAACATTGAGAATCTTTTTGTTTTCAGTTTTTTCCTTTTTGAAATGAGAACAATAAATGGAAATTCATTCTTTTGCAATATCCCTTTGCTTATATAGATTGAATAAAGGAAAGGTGAATTACGAGCCCATGGCTGATTTTGATGTTGAAAGATGATAGAGTTTCCATTTATTTGGCTTCATTTCAAAAAGGAAAACAATGGAAAATTAACCGTTTTTCAATGTTTTGCTTTGTTTCATTCATAATTGAATATCATTTGAACGAATAATACTCAGATTTTAGTGGGATACGAAGTTCATCTCAGCTGCTACAAGACATTTTCAATCTATATTTCCCCTGCAAACATGCATGATTAAATTTCACATGTTGTTCCTTTAAAAAAGCACTCCTTTCTGATGATGTTTCCCCTCCAAAAATTGTCACTATAACAGGAAAAAATGAACAGTTTCCAACTTTATATAACAACTCTATTTTTCCTCAATGTTACACTCTGTTGATTGTCATCGCTCCTCCTGAAGCAACTGGTTGTGTGTGCATTTGTGCCCCTCCACTGTTTGCTTGTTTGCAGCCCTGCACTGTGCTTTATAATAAGCTATTACATTAAGAAACACAGCAGTGAAAAGTTTCTGCACAGGTTAACCTGGGGTCAAACTGGTGAATGGTCACTGCTGCAGAGTGATGACGGATTCCTGAGGAATTGTTAACAAAATCCCATCACGCCATCATTACGCATCAGTAGTGAAACATGTCAGCCTGCACTGCCTGCAGCGAAGATGAGAAAGATGATGGAAAAGGATGAAAAAAGATCATCAGAAAAGTCATGAACTTAATCTATGTACAAATAAAGAAAGAAATCTCTTAAATGAGAATAATTACATTTAATTAGGGTATAGAAGTGTGTATACATGAATAAAGAGCTCAATAAAAACAGAGGCAATGGGACATAAAGGTGTAAAGATAGACGAAGGTGTAGAACTGGGCTAAGTAGGGATCAGCTTCAAACAGAGATCACAGACATGCAGCTCTGTCTGTCTGTCTGTCTGTCTGTTTACCCCTCTCGCTCCATCTTTACCTCCATCTCTGTCTCATTTTTTTTCCCTCTCTGCATCTCGGTGTCTAAGCTTGTCTCAGAGAAAGAGAGATAAAAGATAAGCAGAGACGGGGAGACAGGTCTGTGGTAACAACAAAAAAAGGCAGTTAAAGGAGAAAGAAAGGAGTGAAAGAGGATGAGAAGGAAATGCAGATGGTTGTTTTTATGGCCGGGTCAATGAAGGCAACAATGGTCCTTTCTTCACATTCCTCTTTCTCTCAAAAGGCGGTGGACGGGGCAATGAGGTCAGAGAGCGACAGAGAGAAAAATCACACACTGATCAATACACACGAACACCAAACACAGCGCTCTGTTTTGCTTTTTAGACTTTTTGAAGCTCTTGACTGAATCCCACTATTTTTCTTCTTGTGCTAAATCTGACTGACAAGTGCATCCGGTGGAAACATCTCCAGAAAATCCTACAACTTGCAACAGATTAGATGGATGCCTGTTGAAGTATTACTCTGCTTATTGCTTTCTCTGCCCTAAATGCTTAAATTGCATGTTTTATGTTTGCAGGCGACTCAGCCTGATGTCTGCATGAGTCTGCACACGAATCATTTTAATTAAACGGCTCAATAATGGAAAATTTCCATGAAATAAATTCCAGAACATCAAAGAATGATTTAATGTGGAAAATGTTTGAATAACCAGCGCCATACCAATGCAAGAATAAGTGAAAGAGTTATACAAACAGCTTATTGATCAGAAACACACTTTTTCCCATCTAGATACCTTGGGCTTTTTCTTTTTTTCCCATGTTTTATGCTTCTAATCAGAGAGGATGGGACAGAGGATTTAGCAGGAAACTGGGTTAGAGTGGGGAGCGACAGGGAAGAGGCCTGAGGTTGGACTTAACCCAGGCCCCGCGCTCAAGGGCTGGCCTCATGGGGTGCATGACCTAAACGGCAAGACCATACCAGCGTCCCCTAACACTATTTTAAATCTTAAAATCAGTCAAATTCAGGAGCCATTGACACTACAACAATTTACCCAAAAATGCAAGAAAAAAAACAGTGAAAAAAATATCTGCGTTTACAAAAAAAAACTGAGGGAGTGAAAACGCTGTAGTATGCATTCCAGGCCTGTAGTTGGCGATATAACCGTAGAGATACACCCCATGTGACCACTAACTTCTCCTCCACAGAACAGAAACAGCAGCCAGAAACAATAACAACTTTAGAAAAGATGAGAAAACAATCAGCACAGGCTTCAGTGTTGCACATTGACCCTTAGCCCGCTATGACCGAGAATACTCACCAGCCCTCTTGTTTCCACCAGAGCTGAGACCAAAAATGTTTTTGTTAAGGATGCACTGGAATTTCGGCGACTGAAAATTCTAAGCCAAAAATAGCCCAAAAGTGCTGTTTCTTGTTTTTTGGGCGAAAGACTTTTATCACCGAAACAACACGGCCGAAACAGCATGTTGTGATGACGCAAGCTAAAACCGCAGGCAGCACATTCTTGACTGGGTAAGAGCTGATGTATTTCAAAATATCTGAGAAAGACCCACGGACAGTGATTTGTAAAGCATGTGATGCGCGCAGGAGAAATGATCCAGGCCACAATGACAATGTTAAGTGTTCGCAACTCCGCTACTCTCTGTATTGCGCATGGCAGCGCCGCCCCAATGCACAGACATGAACACATGAGAGCATGCTCACACACACAAACACACACACAGACAAACAGACAAGCACACTATGTGTAGGACAGAGAGTCCAGAAAAATGTCACAACCATCACAACAGATGCAGAAAAAAAATCTGCCTTTTTAAAGCACTCACAGGTCATCTTTATGGAACTCTTATCTCATGTTGAATGATTTCAGAATTTCTAAAATAAATTCAGCACTGGGGGAAAGGTGGGGGAATTTAAATTAAGGACTAAACATTCAATTTATGCCACTTTTTAAAATGCTAAAACATTAAACCCAGGGAAATAAATATAGTACAGAAAGTGTAATGCTCATGCGCAAAGCAGAGCGTGACGTCAGCATTTCCACTGAAAACTCTGGCCTCCTGTTCACGCAGCAACGCTGGTCATGGCGTTTCAGAAAACTTCAACTCTGGAGGCCGTTTTCAAAAATTACCATTTTAGGTCAGCTGAGACGCAACATTACGTTTGTGTTTCATCCTCAAACTGTTGTCACGTAAACAGTCCTTATTTAAGCGAATAAATAAATGTGCTCAACAGGCACACAGTACACGTGTTCACTCGTCAGATTTATTCAAATATGCACAAACTCTTGAAAACTTCCCTGAAATTTTGGGATGGGCTGCATATATCAATTGAGGCAGACTGACCTTGCCCAGACTTTTTCCTGCCCGCCCCTACTAAAGTTTCTATGTGAGGTAGGTGCGGGCCGATGTGCAAAACCGGCAGGATATATTCTGAAAAACTCACCATGCGCATTCAGGCAGGAGTGATAACGTTTATTTTACAGCCAGTGCAAGGCCAGAAGAGGGAAACGTAAGAGGATGACTAATAACACTGCAAGGATGCAGAAGGAGAATCAATTACTGACTGTGTCGTCCTCTGTCGACATGTAGCGGTGATGTAAATTCAGTAACAGTCATTCAAATCATGTCGTAAAAATTTCTCTGATGTTTTTCTAGCGTGCTTTCAATATCATGTCCTGCCTCCGAGACTCACCCGTTCCACATCTGACTTATGTAGACAAGCAACTTTAGAAAAATGGGGAGGTGCATGTGTGAAAAAAGTTACAGGGATACACACAAACACAGGCTAAAGGTGCAGCCATACACTCATGAATAAATTTCAGATATTGCATTTGCTTTTAGACAAATCTTTGGATCATCAATTCCCAGATTCGTTTGAAAATATCTCCCTGAATTTAACGAACCCACAACTAAACATCTTAATGGCAAACATATCTAACACTAATTTTAAGTTGGCTGTTCCAAAAAATGTTGAGATTCTTTATTGGAGTTCTTACCCTGTAGACCCCCCGAAAAGTAAACTCTAATCACAAGTCCATGAAAAACAAAAAGTAATGGTAGTTCAACTGAAAAGGGTCAGTTTCAATTATAAAGAAAAATAGAAGAGTTTTCTAAATCAATATGTAATGCAACCGAGATGAACAACTGAAATAGAAGTGATTGGCTCTCATGTTTCTATCTATGAACAATGAAAACTCGCCGTGAGAGGTTTGTGTCTGTGTGTTCATGACGGACTGTGTGTGGGTGAGGTAGATGTGATTGGAGAGGTTGCGACGAAAGGAGATCATGATGGCAAAAAATGCACACACTTAGACTTGTACACAGGAAGAGAGGGAAAGGGGAGTGCAATCATCTCCAATCAAGATGTTATTGATTTGCTGCTCGTGTTCTCTCTCTCTCCTTCTCTTTCTCCCTCTGTCTCTCAGCAGCACCTGGCTCTTGTCACAGTAGGACACCGAGGCTCAGTCGCAGCAGTGAGACACAGTTATACATCATTATTTTTCTTCTCTCTCTCTCTCTCTCTCACACACACACACACACACACTCACACACACACACACACACACATACACAAACTCTGTATGAGTGTGTGTATTTTCCTGGTCACTGGCTTCAAGATGCAAACACAGATCTTTTTTGTTCTGTCTGCTCTCCAATCATGATCTGCAGCTTGTCGTCTACATAAAAACAACTCAGTTTCAGTGCAGCTTTACAGTGTGTCTACACATTGTGTAATCAAAAGTGTAATCTAAAATGGGCCATTCTGCATAAACTGTACATTTACTGTTGACTGTTACAGCATGTTGAGGGTGTAAAGTGGATAGTTTGTACTTTTTTTTTCGTTAAGACCTTAAGGCAGAGCTTAACTCTTTTACCACGTCCCAACAGCAAGCATCCGCAACAAAACCACTTAAATTACTGCCTCCAATTTGAGTATTACAACAGGTCTCGAACAAAAGTGAAGCAAACTAATGTAGTAAGGAGCATTGGAGCTTGGAGCATAATATGATGAGACACAATGTGATGCGACACATCCCAACATGACACAACGCAACACAACATAATGTGATGCAAAGAAACATGATGCAAAGCAAACAAATGAAACACAAGGTATCGCAACACAAGGTATCGCGACGCGACACAAGGTATCGCAACACAAGGTATCGCAACACAAGGTATCGCGACGCGACACGAGGTATCGCGACGCGACACGAGGTATCGCGACGCGACACGAGGTATCGCGACACGAGGTATCGCGACACGAGGTATCGCGACACGAGGTATCGCGACACGAGGTATCGCAACGCAACGCAACGCAACGTAACGCAACGCAACGCAACGCAACGTAACGCAATGTAACGCAACGCAACGCAACGTAACGCAACGCAACGTAACGCAACGCAACGTAACGCAACGCAACGTAACGCAACGCAACGTAACGCAACGCAACGCAACGTAACGCAACGCAACGTAACGCAACGCAACGTAACGCAACGTAACGCAACGCAACGTAACGCAACGCAACGTAACGCAACGCAACGCAACGCAACGCAACGCAACGCAACGTAACGCAACGCAACGCAACGCAACGCAACACAGCATGTTATGCAACACAATGTAACCCAACACAATGTAACCCAACACAATGTAACCCAACACAACGCAAAGCAATGCAACACAAGGTAAAACAAGGTAACACAACATAGCACAACGTTACACAAAGTAATGCATTAAAACAATGCGATGCAAAGTGGCTCTTAATCACCACAGTGTAGTTACAACACATCAATGCAGTTTTGGCTCCAACTTTGAGCAGATTCAAATGCACTTTACATCTAAAAGTAAGAATATTCTTTTGCACAAAAAGCTGATAATAATTCTTCTTATGATGTTTGTGTGTTAACATGTAGGCCATGCTTTTTTGTTTTTTGACAGGAAGCTCCGAAAAACTGGTTGGAGTTTGTCAGAAAACAGCTCAAACACATGGCCTCCCCAGATGTGTGTGTTGGTGTCCGTGTGTGTCAGTGTGTTTCTAGCCGTATGTTAATCAACGCCGTTAATGTAGCAATGAATTAGTAGTTTAGATGTCACGGGACGCTTAACACAGCTGATCCTTACCAGACACCCACTGAAACACACACACACACTCAAGCACACACACACGCAGCCCACAGGACCCCTGGGGACCACAGGCGGACATTGTATAGTAGGCTAATTATCCCAAATTGCTAAAGTAGTAGAGAGGGTGTGTGTATGTGTGTGTGTGTGAGCCCAGGCTCTCACAGCTGCTCCTGGTGTCAAGCCTTTGATAGATGAGAGATAGAAAGAGTGTTCATTTACTGCTCTGAGACACACACACATTCAAGCACACACACACCTGACTGCTCATTTATTGGTCTAACAGATTGGTCTTTTGTTGCTTGGTCGCTGGTTCACGCTGGAGGAACCGGTGAAGTTTAAGCTACGACGCTCGGGGGGGAAAAGAGCGCCCTGTCGTCAAGCGTAAATGCCTAAATGCTGCAACCAGACCTCCTATGAAATGTGCGGTTATAATTAGGAAATGAGAGGCGTCATAAAGAGACAGTGGTTTGACAATGAGCAGACACAGGGGAGAGGCAAGTGTGAGATGGATGAGTGGATATGATTGCCTTCAGTGCCGAAAAAGAGGACTCGCAGTTCTGTTGTTTGGAAACTTTTTTGACATCTCTCACACCAAACTTTTGCTGTGTGAGTAGCTTTTAAAGCTTGAGTTGGGGAAAAGTTGTCATTCTTTAGTTTTCAGAGAATAAAGCAAGGAGTATTATGTCAACAGTTATATCATTAAAACGGTGTGATTCGTGTTTGTCTTTAGGAGTCAATAATGTGGCATGGAAGCCAGAAAAGTCCATTTCTGTGCAACGTTACTTTGATATCAAGTGAACACTGAGCATTTGTACATAATAAAGCTGCTCTTAGTCTTTTCTGCTCACCATGATGTCCTCGTCCAACCCATAGACTGTAAAATAATGGACATATCCATGACATCACCCATTTCTTTCTAACATGCAGTTCTGAGCAATCGTCTGCGGGAACCATATTGGAAATTAGGTTGACTTAAGCCTTTAACAGCAAAAATAAACATGTTTACAGCCTGGCTGAAAAAAAAAATGGTTTGGGTCTGGATAGCTCATGTCCCTAATGGCACACACTGGATGGATGGTGGATTTTTCTGAACTCTGACTGGAAACCCGGTAGATGTCTTCAAAAAGGCATCCAAACTCAGGTAAGGTTTGCTTGAGTTCAGCATTTCCAATATGGCCCAATTTGACGATGGGCTTCAAAATTTTATGAGAATTAAATGGAGGACCTAATAAAGCTTTTGTCCATACATTGTACTGTCTATGGTTACTCCCAACTTTCTCTCAATTCTCTGCTCTGTCCTTTGTCTTGTTTTCAAAGGAAAGTACTTTAACTCAGCCAGTATAATTTTTTTTAAATGAGGTAAATAATGACAAAAAACACCCAAGATTTAAAGTCACACCACTTTTCACCATCAGCTAAGGATATCAGTACATATCACACCAATATATTAAATCATTCATTCTACAGAAAAGTTATAATACAAAGATTGTTTTTTCAAACATATTGCATGTTCCTTTTTTTTTCTTGAGAAAGTTTGTTGAAAATTGCCAGGACAGACTCTAACTCAAGTCATTCTTCATTACAAGTAAAAAAATATCCATAAACCATGTCTGTTTAACAAAACAGCACCAATAATTTTGATGACTTCTTCTTTTTTGAAAAATGATTTGTACAGTTATTTTGTGTCTCTAAAATAAAGAGTCCATCTTCTAGCTTCAGGGGTCAGAGCTAAACTAGGATATTGAACTTTATTTTTAGACAATAACAAAGATAGATTCCAGAGTCTTTTGTCTTCCTTTGTTGTCCTTCTTTTTCGTGAGACAATGCCCCCACCTCCTCCACCACCTTCACCCATCCATCCATCTCCTCATTCCTCCATCCCTCTGTCTCCTCAGTATTGATGAAGTGACGGGGCCACAGGCTGAAAGACACCACCTCATCTGCTTTAAATTACCTCAGAAGCACACACACACCTGCACCAGCACCCGCACGGCTGTTTGTGTGGGTGGGTGGGTGTTGAGGGAGGGAGGGGGGAGCGCCTCTGGGATAGGTGACTGGGGAACGCCCATGACCCCGACCATACTGATAAGCACACACACATACACACACAAACACACACACACACAACAGGGGGAGAGCAACAGAGCGGGTGGGGTGTGAAATAAGCTGTAAGGCAGAGGGGATATTAAGCTGCCACATGTGTTCTGTTTACTATTCTCTAATTAACCCCCAGGCTGTCTTATAGACTACACACACATACACACACACACTCGCACACACACCATATCTTGCATGCAATTGTCTCTTGTGTCGTGTAGCCTGCACATCATCAGTGACATTGTTTTGCTTTTAAAAAAGACATTTGTTTGTGTGTGTTTGTGTGTGTGTGTGCAACAATCCGCTCTGTCAGTAAACTGTACGTAAAAGAAAAGTGTGCTTGAAGACGCTGACCTCCAAGTTTGACTCTCTCACCCGTCCTGTGGCGCCCATGGGTCGGCCATCATACTCATGTTGTTGATGGATGGCTCACCAGGAAACACAGACCGGAGATGTATGGGTTTCCTCGACCTGAGCCATTTTAAACGTCCAGAAGAAAGATGGTTGCTGGGCAGCAGCTCTTTCGTTAACAGACTCAGACTTAAAGCTCTACTGCGATTTAGTGCTCACACTGGAGTTCATGCAGAGCTTTTCCAAGAGGACATTGTTGTTGCATCCTTGTAGCACAGGTTGTAGAGATGTCTTTGGTAATTTAGTCTTGGATGTTAACTTTTGTTTACCCTCACACTGGAGGTATTGCGTGCATGTTCAAGTTCAAGCTAAACCAATGGACTCATCCCAAGATGTGATATTAATGGATCATGTATAAAGACATCAACACTAGCATCTCAAACTAACTAATTTCATTTAGTTCTAGATGAAAATTTAGTTTTTCCAGTCAGTAAAAACACCTTGCTAGAGGGGCACAATTTATGTGCCAAGCAGTTTGAGGAGATATTCAAGCCCAAATTAAAGGGACAATTGTGCCAACTTTTCCTTTGTCTGTTGCTCTTTAAATAGCCCTCCAGGGACAAACAAAGTTTGATTGTTTTTTAATTTTCTTTTAAGATTTTTTTTTTTTTTTTTTTTTTTTTTTTTTTGCTTTGGTGCCTAAACCTAAGTAGTTACAGTATGTTAGGGCCCCACCAACCGGAATGAAAGAGTATGATCCTGGTTGCAGTTAAAAACATGATGTCATAATAAAACACATAATGGAAGAAGTTTAAAGTATTTAGGATTTTTATTTGTACTGAATTTTAGTTCCTGGGTTGGCGTCAGGTTTTCCTTAAAGCTGGCTCAACATTTGGTGCTCACCCTGAAGTGCCTGCGTTAAAAACTTTGCAGATAAAGTTTGGCAGGGAGAAGTAAGGTAACAAGCAGGAGGAATTTTTTTTTCCTACCCTGTTTTGTCTTTAAGAAATCTGAACTAGACAGATGCAGACTGTTGCTGTTAGAGAGTGAGCTTAAAGCCTGCTTCAAACTCCCCTTTTTGCCTGTAATGAGGTTGTCTGAAACTTAGGTTTATACTTTTCCAGCGGAGTGACTAGCTTCAAAACACCACCTTTAAAAACAATGAATGATGTCACAGAGACAACTTCCATGCATTATACAGTCTACAGGTCGTAACTTTAGCTGCCAAAGTTATCATTTGTCATTTTGTGTATTCATATTTTGTTTACATATGTAATTTTGCTTTTTATAGATAATTTCATGTGATTTGTGATACAAGAATAGGGACCAAGTGTGCGCCCTGTATTTTTGTTCAGGTACTTTGGGAGTGCACGTCTGTTTGTGGGGGGCTTGTTTCTTCATTTGTTTTTTGTTTGTTTGTTTTGTTTTTGTTGTTTTTTGTGTGTTTGTTTGTTTTAGAATTTTTATTTTGTTTTTGTTTTTTTTGTTCCTCACTGTTTCTCACTGATCACTGTCCTTATTTCCTCTGGAGTTAATACACACAACAAGGTATTTTTATCCTTATTTGTAAATTTTCTATTTATTATCATCTTCTTATCTATGTTGTTAATTCGACAGTAAAAGCTGGTGGAAGTGGAAAGAACTTTGCCAATGCAAAGCAAATAAAGTTTGAAAAATAAAACAAAAACAACATGGCTTCTTCTAATTTCTGGAGGGAATGAAAGTAACTCTGCCTGCAGAGCTTAAAATATAACGACATTGCTCCATAGCACCCCTAATGGTCAGTTTACTGATTAGCTCGAATCCTATTTGGCTATTTTTTATTTTTTATATATATCCTAGTTTGTTATGAAAGGGTAAAATTTAGAATCATTAAATAAAACAAAGTAACACATGCCTGAAACTACCTATTGAGCACTTTTCAAACTGTTCCCTCTCCATGCTAGTCCAGGCCCATAATCACACAGCCCTACCTTTCCTAATTTCTTCTTCTTTTTTTTTTTTTTTCATTTTTGGCTATCAGATTCCTTCCCCCAAACTGTAGGCAGAAATACAAACAAATTAGGTCCTTTAGTCACAACGATTTCTGTAACCCTGAGCCCTTAAAAGGGAAGGGAAGCTGGTGCGTGTCCCTTTGTGCACATGTGATGATATCACCTATAATACAATCAGCTGTCACCACTAATGCTCTCATCTGCACTAATAGAGTGAGTCAGAGAGAAGAGGAGAGGACGAGTGGGAGGACACTTGCTGCGTTTTTGAGTGTTGGAAAATGAGCGGTTTCTTAATAGAATTCACCATGGTGCCTTTTCCTAAGGTGTTGCACACAGACACGTACACGCCGTGGACGAAAAATCACACACAGATTCGTGTACACACAAACACTCGCACGCAGAGGGCTGGGGGAAGTAGGCAAGTCTAATTGAAAAGAACCAAGCAGAGAGAAATCTGATAGCTGTGGTTTGGCCTGAGGGGGGAGGGAAGGGAGGGAAAAAAGTGAGGGGAGGAACAGAGAAGGGGAGACAGGGGGTGAGACAAGGAGACAAAGAGGGACCAGAGGAAAAGAGAGTGGGAATAAAGAGAACACAAACAAAGCAAATGAAAAATGTCAAAGTCATATTTCATGAGGCGATGGCAAGATTGTTTTTTTGCTTTGGAACTTTTGTTTCAGTGAGATGTTGGTATCTTCCGGTTGAAAAAAGTGTGTATGCTGCAGTAAGTTTGTCATTTTATTGCTTTCCTCTACAACAGAAGTTCCCAAAGTTTCTAGACCATGCACCATGTACCTAACTACATTTGGAACAACTTCTTCCTGGAAGAAACCAACGATTATACAAGAAAACAGCAACCTTTTCATAGAAAAGTCTTTAATGCTCATTCTTTATGCCACTTCAGACTCCATGTCCACCTTAGCAGAGTTAATTATATATTCTACAACATTTAAATGCTTCAGAATTAATTATGTGTTAAAATTAAACAACCAAATGCTTACATTGTGGGCCTTATTGGTGTCATTTTGTAGTAATTTCAATATTAATCAAAGAGTTTGGTGCAAAATACTAATACTGATGTAATTAATCATTGGTCTCCATACAGACAACAGTTGTTTTACAATTACCTTTAATCCAACCCTGAAGTGTTTTCAGCCACATCCCTCTGCTGGTATAAGCTGGAGTTAAATGTATATATGTTTTTTATGCTGCAAACAGACTCATTCTGTGGTTGTTGAGTGATGACTCAGTCAGAGCTGTCACTACTTCCTCAGCTGTGTCACTTTCTTCTGGCATTGCACATTTGTCTCATATTATTGACTTTTTTATGTTTGGCTCATGTGGTGTGTAATCATTTTTTAGCTGTGACTGACAGCCTGTATACAGTAACACACCAGGCAGATCTCAGATCTGCTACATGGGAGACAAACGGTATGATCAAGAAATGACCATATGTGTTAATATATATATATATATATATATATATATATATATATATATATATATATATATATATATATATATATATATATATATATATATATATATGTGTATGTATAGGATGTAAACAGTGCATGTTGTTTTGATCTTCTTCCTCTGTTTCCAATTACAGTTGGCGCCAACCACCTTCTAGCTGACAGTGCTACTTGACAGTGTTACGATTATGGAAAATATACATTTTTAGCCCAAATTTCTGTTATCTCGGCCATATAATCTGCAAATTACTATTTTCTTTCTGGCGTTACTATCAGCAGCGATTTATCTCTTGTATTGTATCTGAATGCAATGTTAACAAGAATGTGTTTAAATGTTTATATTATCTGTTGATAAAAGGTAGCTAATGAGTTATCAAATACTGTATGTTGTAGTATATTGACATGCTGCCATATGTCCCTCTAGGTTTTCACTACCAATGTCTTTTAACTCTATTGTACTTAGAGTTGAAAAAAAAAAAAAAATTAGCAGTATTCATGACCCAGGTTAATGCCCCAACAGAACTAATGTAAATGTAATGCCTCTGAACCCTACCATTACAGGCATATATGGGAGCTTTTATCAAGGATAGTTAGGTTATCCGGCAAGCTGTGGAAGTTTCTCTCTGTTACTGGATTTTAGCTAATTGGGACAGTTCGCAATTTCCTATTTAGATTAACTGAATCCACCTTTCACTGAAGTCAAGCTCAGCCTATTTTTAGGACAACAGACTCAAGCGGTGTTCTAAGGAAACCCTGTCACAAGGTTTGCATTTCTGGGTATTCGCAAACACAACTAGTTATTCACGATTCCTATTCAAGTGAGTAAACACAAAAGCATCCTGGTGTTCAAACACACGGGAATGAAGTGAGTGTGTGTTTTCAGTTCTGTCTGCTGTGAACACAAAACACAAGATTTCTGAAAGTCAAACCTTTTTGTTTCATCATCTGAAGACGAAACAGACGGAGAGGTGAGAGTCATTTAATTTATGTCCCTTTGTCCTGCCCACTCACACACAAAGTTGGGATATCAACACCACTAATGAGAGCAAGGAGTAATTTATGTTACTGAAATGTAGTAACAGCAAAGGACACAGAGTGAATTATACTACAACCCAAACAAAAGGCTTTGAACACACACACACACACACACACGCAAAGCCTGCTCTTTGTCCTGTTTCCACCATCTTAACTCTCACATGTAATTAGCCTCAGTCTCTCTGTCCGTCGCTGATACCGATAACACACAGGAGGGGGTCAGTGTGAGTGTGTGAGGGTTGGTGGGTGGGTGTGGGACAAGGGGGGGGTCCGAGCGTCTCCAGGGACAGGTTATGACAAATAAGATTAATGTGTCCCCTATTTCCAGACTGGTGCACTGGCCTCTCTGATGCTCTCACACGGTCTCACGTCGCAATAAAACACACATACACGCCTCCCTGATAGCCTTTTTCTCAGGAGAGGCTCCATATGGGGACTGGAGTCGCCTGGGAGTGTGTGGCTCTCCAGGACAGTGTCAGGCACAATTAAAAACATTAAAGCTCAAACATGAAGTCCTGAGTGAGATATGTCTCTCTGGCTTCATGGCTGCTTTGTTGTCCTTGTGTGTTAAAGTTTTTTTCTAAACTCATCTTTGATTAATTTAATGTAAATATATTAGAACAGGAAATGTTACAGATAGACTCACTGAAAAAAAAACTCTGTGTCCTACTTGTTTGAAAGCATATGTGAACCTAGTATTTGTCAACAAAGACTTTTTTTAAAAGGAAGATTAATGATCCTGTCAGATTGGTAAGCAAACACGCTGCTCTCCACAGATCCTAAACCTGTTTCTGTGTGTTTTGCAGAGATATTCTCTCTGAAGGAAAACCATCCTCCTCACGCTCAGAAGCATTAAACACTGCTGAACCAGGCGACCTCCTTTCACCTTTGACCTCTGCTCTTTTGATCCTCCATGCTCGAGTGGTCATAACATATCAGCATCACAAAGAGGAAACCTGTCTCTGAGTGAAAGACAGGAAGAGACAGCGTGGAGGGTTTAGGGTTTATACTTAAATTTGCATCTATTACAATATTACCTAACTCGACTAAAATGAAACTTAAAATACATGAAATGACACCACTTCACCTACAGTTCAGATTTTTATGCAGTAATTTCATTTTCAAAGCAAACACACAAAACTGCCACCCAAATAACACCAACCGGCTTTAAACTGGCAGGGAATTTGTTCAACAGCCTACAGATGTATATGTAAGAGGCTCCCACGATGAGTCCTGCGGTAATCGAAAAGCAACACTCAGTATGAGGCTAATAGAGCCGGGACGAGAGCCGAGCTGCAGATTCAGCCGTGCATGTTTCACCGTAGTGAAGGAGAGTTAGGTTTTAACTTGGTTTAATTTTTTGAGCAGTTGTGTTATTTTGGGGCAGAAATATTGCTTAGGTTGTGTTTTGTAATGCACGCCAAAAGTAGAAGAAGTGGATGGAGATAAACCTGTGCAAACTCAACGCAACAAACAAAAAAAGGAGGAAAGAAGGTGACGGGTAACATTCAGCTGGCATTCATCAGATCAGTCAGTAGGTAGCCTCCTGACCACTCAGAGTGCTTTAACATTCATTCAACATTCATACACTGTTGGCAGAAGCTGCTATGTAAAGTTCCCATCATTATTTACTATCATTTTCACAGACACAGCCACCAGGGGCAGTGTGTGGTGAAGTGTCTTATCCAAGGACATTTCAGTATGTGGACAGCAGGACCAGAGCTCAAACCTCTGATTGAGATGACCTAGGGGAGAACAGGATTAGTTGTCATATGGTTTGGTTGACACATTGAATGAATGAATGATGCTTTATTTCAAACATGTGCGAGTATCACAAGAAAATAAAATAATAATAATTTTTAAAAAAAAAGAAACAAGGTTAAAAATAAAAACCCAACATGTCCGAAAAGGAGTAGGATGAACTTATTTAACCCAACCCCTTCCTCACTCAAATAATGTCACCAATTAAGGAAACACATATTCACATAACACATTTACAAAAGTAGAAAATAATAGAGTAATTAAACAAATACATAAACCAAACACATATTTACATAATACACATTTACAAAGTAAATAACAAATACAGAAATCATTTGTGAGAACAACCGTTTGTAAAAGCCCTTCTTCCCCCCTGTACCTTGTGAAAGGTACATTCATTTATTGTATCTTGTCACCAGACAGTGCTGTCACTTAAATTGTGGTATTGAAATTTACGGAATAGGGATCAGAGCTCACCTACATGGTCTTCTACGGGGTAAGAAAGCTGAACTTGAGGTGAGAGAACTTTTTGTCTCTTTAATGTCAAATTGTAAATATTCATGTCCGTAATATTTTTCCTCCTTGGTATTTACACAGTGAATTTATAACAAAACAACTGTTAGTCTTAAAAGTGTGAAGAGAAAGCTATAGATAAGATTGTTATTAGCGAGCTAACTAGTTGTCACATGGTTGTTAGCCTTGATGCTAGCAAGAAATTACAGTTGGGGCTGGCCGTCTCACTTTTTGTGGGGGCTTTGACTAAGTTTAAAGTCTCATGAGCAGGATTGCAATGACAGTGGTTGTGTGATGTCTCAGATTCTGAGTGCATTCAGGGTCCACCATATTCTCCGCACGAGTGCTGTGAAAGCTCTCACATAAGTAATTTCCTCGCACAAATGTTTGACATGCGCGCGCCGCTCCTCTGCAGCTATGCGTACAGATTGCATATTCTGGCAATATATCATCGTAGCCAGCCAATCACAGGGTTGACACACACACACACAATCACACCTACAAGCAATTTAGAATCACCAATTAACCCGATGAGCATGTTAGTGGAAGGGAAGCCGGAGTACTTGGAGAAAACCCACATATGCACAGAGAGAACATGCAAACTCCACACAGAAAAGCCACTGGGTGAACTGGGATTCGATTTTGTGATCTTCTTCTTCTTCCTGTAAGGCTGTAGTCCTAATTATTGTGCCACCATGCAGCCCCGCATTAACTTATGTTGTTGTTAGTGTTGCTGTTGTTGTTTTAACTTGTTAATGCAATTTAACCTTTTAAATTTAGTTCTGCCACCTTGCCTTTTTTAAAAGATTTTTCCCATTAAAATAACTTTGTGACAAACAACTCCATAGTGTGTCAACCATCCCTGTGATGTTGGTCCCAATTTGTCAGAGTGTCTTTGATAGTTAATAACTTCTTTTTTACAATGAGCCTGAAAAAGAGAGGGATATTCAAGTCAACACCTTAAGCTTAAATTAAATGTAGGAATGACTATTAGAAGATGTTTTGATGATGAACAATAGGGGGCGCCACTGGCTCAGTCCATGGGGACTTGACTTGGCAATTAAAGGGTTGTTGATTCAAGCCCTGGCATGGACCAAGACTGGAAATTGTTTTTGATAGCTGGAGGGGTGTTAGCATAAATTCCTGAGAACTGTTGAGGTTCCTTTGAGCAAGGCGCTGAACCCCCAACTGCTCAGATGTGTGCTCTCCATCTGTGCATGTTTCTGTGCTAAGGTGCTAATTTGTGCATGTGTTGTATATATGTAAAAACTGAATTGCCTCCAAGGGGATTAATAAAGTATATTTTCTTCTTCAGTTCCCACTAGAGTAAAAAGTGTGACGACTAACCCCATTCTCCCCTACTCTGTGACTAACCCATAGCCATTGAGTAAAAGTCATAAAGGGATTTTTACTCTCTTTACTTTATCAAAGTTCTAGGCTGAGGTTTCTTGTTTCAACCAAGCTTCTTAAACATTTCCAGGCTTTAATTGTTACTTTTAAAACAGCGCAAAAAGTAAGGCAATTTGTGTTTGGTGAATTATTTCTTTGTTGTTATAAAGCTTCTTAGCAGTAAATTTTGTTCCATTGGAAAGCCTGTTTATCTACCTTTGCCCACATTTGAAAGGAACCTGCATTTGTGGGATGAGCAGTGTATGTCAATCATCCAATCCACCAATCAACACCAAACATCCAATGCCAAACATGAGTTAATGGCAGAATAAGTTGTTTGGCATTGGCAGAGAAGATTTGGCATTTTTTATAATGGGTGCAACCCACACACTCACCCTGTTTCCTGCTCTATCCACTGTCCTATCCTCTCCAATTAAGAGCGTAAAAAGCCCCAAAAATAAATGTTTAAAAAATGATAATAATTGAAAGTATATCTTGTTTATTCAGATATCCCTTCTTTAAAAAGCAGACTCAAGAAATGGTCTGGTTAATCTCGTGGTTGACATTGTATGAGCATGATCCCTCTTGCAACACATTGGGTCAGTCTGTATGAAATGCAAATCATTCGTATGAAAGTTTCAGCAGAATGTGATACACAGAGCATGAATTTCACCTCACTGTTAAAGTTCGGGGTTTGTTGTGTTTTGTGTGTGTTCAATGTGTGGATGTGTGGCTATGTGTGTGTGTGTGTTCAGCCCCAGAGGTATAATCTTTTCCCCTTGTGCTCCCGCTGCGCACTTCTCCCTCCCCCAGATCGGAGCCTGTACCCCCAACTGGGACAATAAGAGTGTGTGTGTGTGTTTGTCTGTGTGTTTTGTCCTCTCTGTGTGTGCTTGTTGCAGCTACCCAGGAGATACGCGCACACACACACACACACACACACACACCCCATGGGATCTCTGACACACACATGCCAGAAGGCCCCCGAGAGAGGCAAAAAGCAAGAGACACAGAGACGAATGAACAAATAGAAATAGTTTCCAAAAAAAATGTGCACAGCTCAATCTGTCTGTGAGCGTAAGGATGCAGTTTAATTGCCATATTTTTTTGTGAGTATTACATATTGAATAGTCACAGAAATGGAAGAAGAAAGAGAGGACTTAAAAGAGAGATGCTGGGATGGGAAACATGAGGCAAAATCAACATTTTTAGAGCAAATTGGATTAATAGGACGAAATAAATGCAGGATGATCTGGTGTGGTCATGTCTGTGTGTGTGCATGTGTAACACACATGAGAAGAATAGGAAAAACTAAGTAAAAATAGAATTAAATGGACACAGCAAAAGAGAGAGAGAGAGAGAGAGAGACGGGTAAGGGAGACAAAAACAAAATGATCAAGGGAAAAAGAGAAAGAGAATCTCTGTCCTGTCCTGAAACTAATTGGTCCAGGATTAGAGGAGATTATATGAAAAAAAAAATACAGAAAAATTATACAAAGCCCTCCACAGGTCTGGTTTCCATGGAAATGGTCTGCTGTGCAACAGTGCAACAGCAACAGGGAGTGAAACAAAAACCAGTTGCTGTGTTGATCAGACTGAGAGTTAAAAACCAGTCACACAAAACCGAAAAGCAGTAGAAAAAAAAAAGAAATAGTGTAAACCATGCACGCTTGTTGTCTTTGTGAAGTTTCACTGGAGTATACTCAAGTGAGGATGTGTTAAAAACACAACAGTTTTTAGTATTTATGCTCATATACTTGGGTGTCCAGAGTATCTATCTCCACATCAGGCTTTGGCATTCCATTTAAGCATAAGGAAGGGTCGGGAGTTCCCAGAACAGAGCCATAACGTCAAAACTCGAGACAGCAACAAAATGTACAAAAATTGGAGGTGGAGTCATAGCGGGATGTTTTAATGAAAGTTTACACTTGTATGTCGCTTTGGAAAAAAGCGTCTGCAAAATGAAATTGTAGATTGTAGATTGAGCCCTGTCTAGTATTAATGATTTAAATGCGAATTGTTTTGAGCTAGCTTGCCAGTAGCGGCAACCAGAAGTTGATAACGGCGAAAGTCAATACCCATAGGTGTCTGAAGAAACAGGTGGACATGGGTAAAAAAAGAAAAAGAAAAAAATACATGATTCAAAGTGAATGCATAGTTTTATCCAACTAACTTGGTTTAGTCTAATGTCAGGAAAACTTAATCAATAACTGTCTTCAATATTTTTCATATGAAAGATCATACAGGTGGACAAAGTGTCTCTCTTTCTCATGAGCAGTTAACAAAGCCCCAGGATCAAGTGACCTGATTGGTCAGTTGGCAGACTTTTCCAGAAACTGGCCTCTGATCCTGAGCCTACCTGCTCTGGAAATCCAGAGTTAACCCCGAAGTTGCCTCGATTATATACCCCCTAGGACTGAACCTCCAAACATTTTGAAAGCAAAACAAATAAATAAGTTCACACAGACTGTCTTCAGTTTATCAGAGTACTAAGTGTCATATAATCAAGTTTAATTGGTTGCATTAATCAAAAAAAGAAAAAAAAATCAGGGAAGGTTGTCATGTCGTTTTTTTCTCAAGCCAGTGCACAAATAGACACATAAAACCCTACCAATCTCATGACACATGCTGCCTTTGATATTTAGTCTTATGTCCAAATAACTCCAAGAACACAGCAAATAAGTGGAGGGCAAAGGAAACAGAAACCTCCTGAGGCGTCAAACAACCTAAACAAGACAACTTCCTGAAAAAGCTTCAGTCAGTCCCAGAAGCATATCCTCGTTTCATCCCCCCCAAAAAAGCACATGCTGTTAATTAAAAACTGACTTCTACCTTTAAAGAAGCAGCTAATACTCTGTTTATGGATCCAAATAATAGGGAGCACACATGCTGCTATAGAAGCTTTGGAACATGTCATGTGTTTTTGTTTTTCTACGCCAGTGTCATTCTGCCTGATTCGTTTGTGAACGAGCTTTCCTTCTTGTCACTCTTGCGGCTGATCAAGCAGACTCAGACATCTGTGTTTTTGTTTTGTTTTTTCCTGTTTTCCCTCTCATCGCCTCTGAAATATTCCCTTCATTCTTGGCAGAAACAAACACCCGTGCATGAGAAAGGCAGATACTCCCACAAACAGCAAAGTCATAGAAAAATGAAATAAAATTCTACTGACGTTTTTTGTCTAATGGGATTATTTAACGGAAACTTTTGTCGACTTTCAAGAATATCAGTCAGGAACACTCATCATAGATTGTTCCTGGAACACTCTCGCTTAGGGCTATAGGATCTGCCTTTAAAAGTGCTTCGGCTTTCTGGGAAGTGCATCACAGAAAGGATTAAATAAAAACATTTAGGTTTAATAGGAGGAGGCAGAGGTGGAGGAAGCAAATCTGAACACACTACCAGGAGTGTGTCGGCAGAACTGGTGTTACTGGGATCAGTGAGAGGGACGACGTGTTTTTTGAATGAGCTGTGATTGGTTGGAATCAAAGATTCAAACAGAGAAGAAATGTTTCATTTAAAATATTTTTGCATTCTTATGATCTTACAAAATTTTCACAGAAAATCATTGGACTCAAAAAGGCAACAAGGAAACAACAAGTGCAAAACAAGATGAAATGTTTTTTCTTAGTTGCAGTGAAATGGGATCTGAGGACAACCGCACATTTCGATGTAGTTTTTGTTCAGGTTTTGCATTCAGGTCTGTATTATTTTATAATTCTACCCAATGCAGCTCGTCTTGGTCTTCCTTTCCAAGTAGCACACACACACACACACACACACACACACTGGAAATATAATGCACACATGCACACACCTGGTCTATTCCTCCTGTGCTTCACCAGATGTTTGCTCTGAGATTTCAATGTAAAATCAAGTGTGAGAAATGTTTTTAATTATCTCACCACCTGGACACAGTTGTAGTTTGGAGACACATGCACACATACAACATTATACGTACAGTATACTTTACACACACAGACACACACACGGCAGATAGAAAATAGCATCACTTATTTTGATTCATTTACTGTAGATGTGTCCTAGATAAAGCTTGACTATCTTATTGAAACAACGTGTTATTTGTCAGTAAAAACACACTAAGTCAATCCTATTTCAGGACTCGGGAGCTCATCATGAGAAATAACAGACACACACTTACACACAGCATTATTTCAGGGAACAGATGTTGTCCTTCTTCTAACTACAGGCAACAAATTAAGACATTGTAACAATTTACTGCCGCCTTATAACACACACACACTATTACCAGCAGTAGGGAAGTACAGCAGTTTGTTTTTACACTTTCAAGAGCAGCAGACACTTTTCATTTATAATCTGTTCTACATTAATCATCAATTTACAAAGAAAGATTAAAATGCTCTCTGAAACCACATTTTTTCACGTGACTCTAGAACAGGGTCAAATAGAAATACTGAAAAGGTCTTTCACATGACTGTTTTATTACCCCAGTCTGGACTGGCTAGTTTTTTTCCCTTCTTTTAATTTTTTAGCCAATCCTTAAATTTCTGAAACAAACTTTTCTTTGGACCATTGCAGAGTTCTGACTGACAGCAGGAGAAGGAGAAGTTAGGGACGGGGTATCTGACAGCCAGAGTCATGAAGTCACAGTCCGAGTACCTCACACATGCAGTGAGGGTCTGATCTGTTAGAGACAGTGGAAGACAGAGCATTAATATAATAGTCATTACATTACATTACATTTCAATTACATTCACAGGACAGCCTTTTAGTGTTATAAACACTAGAATGCCATAGATATGCAGCAGGTTTTTGAAGAATAACTCAAATACTATTCAAGACCTTTTTAAGGGGGTTACTTGTACTTCTCTTGAGTGGGTTTGTTTTGAAATATTATTCACCAGTGAAATTATTCAACGGTTTATTACAATCAGTGTTTTAATCATTTATCATCAATGGACAAAGGCGACTTTGGCTTTATTGTAAAACTTTATCGTAAACTTTATTGTATGGTGGCCAACTGGAAAAATTAACCAAACCCACACAAGTCCAAAAAAGAAAATAGGTTACCAAAAAAAATGGATTATTTATTTATTTATTTATTTATTTATTTATTTATTTATTTATTTATTTATTTGGCGGGCATAATCATGCCCCTTATTCTCCCAGAATGATTTTATATACTTCATTTTAATATTTTATTGCCCAGTTTTGCCCTCTTCAAAATTCTCTCCTTATCCATGCTTACCACCACTGGTGAGTTTCAGGCAGCTGTCTTCAGCGGCATGGCACTCCGCTTTGACATCACAGTCGCTGGCGGAGCCATCAGGGCAGGAGTAACACTGCAGAGAGAGGCCTGCAGAGAAGAGGTCACCTTATTTAAAGAAGGGATATTGGGCTTTTTTTAAGGCTTCATGTTGTTCCTTTGGTACCCCCATAATAGTTTAATATGACTTATGGCTCCAAAAAAAATCCCTAATTCTCTCACACTGGTGCTTCAGAAAACCTTTATATCAGTCAGTCTGAAATGTTTGTTTAATTATTAGCTGCTGTCTCTTTAAGCCTCCCCACTCTGCAAACCCCCGCGTTTTTGATTGGCCCTCCGGAGGAGGTGGAGCTATTGGCAGACCTTTTAGGCCCACCTCTCCACCAGATTTTTATATGATGACATCATAATTCTAGCAATTCTCATTTGACAGTAATGGAAAGTTTTTGGGTTTTTTTTCTCCTTTTTACATTTTATATGGGGTAGAAATAGAACAGCAAGAATGTTTCTCTTTTATCCCTTCAAAGAAAAAAGTTTCTGTTATTCTGTATTTTATAAATATAAGACTCAAAGACAATTCAGTTTGTAAATAAACTGAAAAACCTACACCAGAGAATAATATGTTCTAAAAGAAAATCACAGACAACATTAATAAACATTTAACTTTGACTCTGCAGTGTGTGAACTGGAAGCACGTTACACAACAGCTGAGCATGCAAACTGTGCACTGATCTGCCAAAACATGCCCCCAGGCTGAACCGTTTCCTCTTTGTGCAACACATCGTCTCTGTGATTTTAGCCCCTCTTGGCCTTTCAATTCAGGAGCAAAATAAAAGCGCTGATAAAAGCTGTACTGAATCCTCCTTCAATCCAGTTTGTTTTTGCTCACCAAATCCAAACATGGCAAAGCTGACAGTGAGGAGGAAAACCACAGAGCTCTTCATCATGACTGAAAGAACGCGTCACGTCTGCAAATCAAAGCAAACTGAAATGACAGATAATCTCTCCAAAAACTTAAGAGTACAACAAAAAAAAATTAACCAACTAAACGAATAAGTCAGACTAATTATGACACGATACAAACATTCATTTGAAAGCACTGAGAAATATTTAACATTTCCTTATTTATCTTCAGCCTTCAAGCACCTACCTCTGATGTGAAGGAAATGACTCTGCTCAGGAAAAAGAGGCTTTTTGTTCCTCCCACAACAGCAAAACGAACACAAAGTGAAGTCCTTTATTTGAGTTCAAAGTTTATGTGCTTGTGATTCAGAATCAATACAGTTTGTTAATCTAAAACAGGCAAGAAAAATAATCAACAGAGTTTTCTGTTAATATATATAAAACTCTGAACATTCTAATGTGTTTTTCCGGAAAAACAGGTCTCACAGTTACCGTCATCACAGTTTAAACAGCTGTTAAAACCCCAGATTTGGTAAGATTCAAATTGGGATTAAAAAGAAGGAGTAGATGGGAACATGTAAAAAAAACATAGAACACGTCTTATCATGAAGACAAAAGGTAAAACAGGTTTTTGTACAAGTTAAGAATACAATAAACACTTATTTCCTATGAGCTAATCCAGATAATAGTAGACACAAGAGGAACAATCACTGACTTACTTTAAGGAAAAGCTACCTTTTAAAATAAATCTCAGGACATTGTAAAGTCTACATTAATGAACGATGCACCTCGATCTCCTGCTGTTAAAATGTTCTGGAGTTATTGAAGTTGGGAGTTTTGCATAATTAGAGGCATGACTAATTTGACTGATGAGGGGGATTATTGTAGCTGTTGGACAGAGGCTCATTGGTGTGTTTACACCAAACACGAATAAAATAATTTCAGTGAATTTAAATGTAAAGTAAATGTAAAGACGCAAGGAGACCTGACTTCTTGTTGGCCGAGCAAACTGAAAATTTTGTGCTTCAAATTGCAAATGTAACAAATTATCTGAGTGAATAGCGCAAATTTGCTTCCCTCAACTCCCTGATACATGTTTTTTGATCAGAAATAAAAAGGAGCTTGTTTGAGGGAAAGTTTGTGAGGAGATTGGATATCTAGTACATTCTGAAAACCCTCTAGGTATTGGTTATGCTAGCATGTTAGCACTGCACCAAGAAGAATACATCACAACTTTGTTTAAAGGGACCGTGAGGACTGTCTAAGTGATCTTTAAAAAAAATCTCACTTCTAAATATATAACTAATCCAAAACTTAAAATGAGTTTATCAGCACCAATATAGGTTATTTCTACATGCTACTTCTTAGCTTCCTATTCAGGTCAGACAGGACCAGATTGATTTACGGCACGCCAAAGTCTCTGTGACAACACCACACCAGCCAACAAAGTTTAGTAGTGAGAAGAGAGATCTGTGTTTTTCTCCGCTGAAAACGATTCCTTTGATTTATTTTGTATTGATGGTGGACACTGGAGCTAAACTGTGAGACAGAAAAAGAACAGAGGAGCAGAAGAAAGCTTAACGGGAGAGCAATAGCACAAGCTAAAGGCTAAAACATGTGTTAAAGGCTAAAACATGGGCTAAGCTGTTTGTGATAATGTTCATTCTAACCCACATGCAACAGGATTCACACATGAGGATTCACTAATGTTACACCTTAGCCTACGACTCAGACCACCAGGCTGAGAGTAGTACTTAAATAGCCAGCTACTAAACTACAGTATAATCTGACAAAGTTTAGTTTTTGTCACGATGCAAACAACAGCGCTACATAACTGTTGATAAATACCTTACCTGAATGTGTTGTATCTGGTAAAAAGTTGTCTTGAATAAAGAAAAGTAGTGTTAAAAAGAAGATCTGATCTCCATTCATTTCCAAAACAAACATGCTTTTAGAGTCATGTCATCATGACAGTGTTTGCGCGATTCCAGCCAAAAGGTGTCGCTGCAATCAACTTCAAACGTAAAGTCTTCACAGCCTTTTCAATGACAACAGACTGGACTGGGGGAAATCACTCCCCTCTAGCAATGTTTGGATGGTGACAGCTTCTTGGCAGAACTAAGAAAGGACATCTTATTGTTACCAGTTCATAAAGTAGTATTTCAGCACAATTTCAGGTTTATCATCGTACTTTGTTGAGTCTTCTCAGTGAGAGCTGTACCAGTCGATTTGAGAGAATGGTTTCATTTGTGAATGCGAGCAATGTCATGTTTAATTCAGAAGAGTTCCACATAGAGTTATGAATCTTTCTTCCCAGGGGAAAGAGTTTACCAGCTGAGGTTTAAACTTCACCATCTGAGAGCATCATGACTTTCCTTTGCCATTGCAGCTATTTAGCTAATGACCAGCCGTCCTGCTGCTCATTACTTCTTGTCTGAAGCTGGGCTAAAGGCCGGTGTAATGAGGCAAACAGAGGTTTCATTTCTTTCTGGTGCTCACTCGGCTCCTAACTGGGGGTTTTCTTTGTGTTTCTGTTATGCTCGCACCTCAGTCTGCCCATTTAAGCTACATGTTAACAAAACAAGTTGTTAATGTTTTTCTTAGAGGAAAGTCAACAAAGTGCTGAAAGAGATTTAGACAACAATAAAGTCATTATACAGTGCAGGAAGTAAGGAGCATTTTCTTGTTAACTTCATGGACTCTCGGTGTAACAAATGGAGTCCCCTGGTGGTTGAAAATATCATACATCTTACATGATTGACTACGAGAAAAACTGATGTGTAGAAAAACAGAATTTATCGCTTAATGTTATGTTAATCTTTAAAAACTCTTCATTCTCTCTGCTCTCTTTCAATTTTCTCTCTTTTTCCCATCCCCCATTTGCTTGGCTTTCTCTCCCTTTCTTAAACTCTATTCATTCAAAGTCTTTTGTTTAATTTTTCCATCAATCTGCCACCATTCCTCTCTGTCCTTCTCTCATTTCCCAGTCCACTGAGTTAAATATGGGAAAACCAAACCAATCAGGCCATGACATGGTTATTATTTTTAAGTACGGATTTTTTTTCCATCTCTCTCTCTCTCTCTCTCTCTCTCTCTCTCTCTCTCTCTCTCTCTCTCTCTCTCTCTCTCTCTCTCCATTGGACCTCTTCTTCCCTTCCTCCACCTCTCTTTATTCTCTGTCTGTCAATCAGTATTCTGTCCATCTGCGAGATTTAAGGCATGAATTAATAAACCATTAACATTTGACCAGCATGTGTGTGCATGTGTGAGTATGTGTGTGTGTGTGTGTGTGTGTGTCCACTGAAACAGTCAGAGAGAAAAAAAAAAACCTACAATTCCTCCCACCTATTAAACAAACCTCTGTACACACACTAAGTGTGCCGTGTGTGCACAGCGGGTAGGGTTCATATGAAATCCTGAAAACATGTTAATTCCAAAAAACCACATGCATTATGCTAATTATTTCAACCTGGGCAAAGTTTCTCACCTCCTCCAGGGATCTGAAAAGCATGTTCAAGCTTGTTCTGTTGAGCTCATTGAAAACAGGCGGCAAGTATTTGAAATTGTTTAATCTTTGCAGGGACTGAGGACAGCACTTCCCTGATCATTTGAGAGGTAAAAAAAAGGACAAAGTTGAAAAAGAATAGATGAGACAAAACTCAAAAATTTGGAAATGTTTGTGCCTCTTTTTTGTGTCGTGTGTGCAAAACTGAAATCTTTCCCTATAATATCATGCACATTGTGATTAAACATTCACCCATCCATTACCCATACTGTTAAGCCCATACAGGGTTAACATGTAGTCAAATAACGCAAAAAACTCACACCTTGGACTGTGAAAGAAAACTGGAGTACCCATAGGGAAAAAATATGGAGCAACGCAACAGCACCTATACCACACTGCCACCTTGCAGTCCTTTATCCTGCACGCAATGATATATATTTGCCTAAGTTAACTGTTTTTTATATATATTTTTCTTTGTTTGGGCTCCATTTTTGGTCTCAACTCCTGTTACTTTAGGTACTAACTGTAGCTACCCAACTTGTTTTTTGGATGGTGAATAAATACTGCATCACTTTTGAGAAATGTAAGTGTGATTCCATTGATTGTATACTGTAAAAGATGGATGACATGACGGCTTCCCAAAAGAGAAACCAAAAGTCCCATCATATAATTCATGGTATTTGTAACATATGGTTAACAGTTTGCCAGAGAGTAAACGTAAAGAAACAATAAGATGCGAGTCCTTGTCAGGTAGAGCAAATCAGGCAAATGGACTGAGGTTTACTTGAAAGATATTTTATTAGCAATTAAGCTAGCAAGTTAGCAGTATCCCAGTTAGTATAACCAGACTCACATCTGTCTGTACTCATGTATGTGCAATTTAACACATGAAATGAGTGCATTATTCTCACAAATGAAGTGAGTTAACACAAAAGTTTCTGATGTATAAATACATTTGAATATAACAAAAATAATTTCATAAACATCCACAACAGAGGACCATCTTCTCCATTGGAAAAATTAAAAGACCCTGGTGTCTACTTTGAATGGATCTAATAGTAATCAGACTTTTTTTTTCTCATCCCAACAAAATAATGTCTCATGAAATGTTGTGATACCAACTCAATGTTTTACTCTTTCTGAACATTTTCCCTCTTTATAAAACATTAAGTTACCTTTAATGCCCTCTGTTAGCCCACGGGCTCACATACTGGACGCCAGCATGTGGGACAATGAGAGAAAAAGGACATACACTCTAACAGTCAGGTCCCGCAAGACAGCAGTTTTTCTACCCTGCTGGTCATTTTGAGGACACTGACAATTAAATGTTGTAACTTCCCTTTAATTAGATAGAGGGAGAAATACTGTCTTCATCAAGGACATGATTAACTCAATAAATGAGCACCAAAGAGATCCAAAATACATATAGACCAAACCTGAATGGTTAATGTGTGTGTCTGTGTGTGTTTGAGAGGGAGAGAGAGAGAGGGGGGCCCAGGCATGTAAGGGTTAACTTGGTAAATTAATAAACGTATAGAGGAAACGCCATAGGTTGTATAATTATCTGCACTGACCTGAGTGTTCATGCATGTAGGACATACCTGCTCTCCAACGCTCTCTCTCCCTCTCTCTAAATCTCACCCTTTGCTCTCTCTCTCTCATCCCTCCATCCTCATACAAAAGCACCTCAGTAACTCTCTCTCTCTCGTCCCTTCTGTCCTACTTCACCTCTTCTACACTTCTGCTACTATTTGAGGCAAGTTCACCTCCAACTCTTCCTTCATCAGACCTCTACCTCTGGACCTACACACAGAAATCATGATGTGAACAGTCAACTGAGCTGCAACCAGACTCGGTTTGTCTTGTGTTATGTTTAAGATATATATAGCTCTCCTTTCAGATGAAATGTAATGACTAACAGGCTTATACCTCTGTGTCAACTCCACACTATAAGTCAAGAATGGATTGTGTCGATGAAGCGTTTTTGCTGGGCTTCTGAACACTCAGAGCACTTTTACATGACAGAGGCTGCTACGTAAAGCACCATCAATATTAAATAATCCCATTTACACACTGCTGGCACAACCACAGGGATAGTTTAGGGTTAAGTGTCTTATTTAAGGACAGCAGCACCTGGGATTGAACCCCAAATGAGGAAATGGATTCAACCACTGATCCATAGCAGCCTGAAAACCTATGTGGATGAGGAGGTCATACTTTCTTTTTTCTTCCTTATTTTAACCTTTTCTCCTCCTTATAGAAAGGTTGTGCAGCTCTGCAGGATATTGCTACGGGAGCTTATTAATGTGTGTGTGCATGTGTGTGTCTGGATTACCAATGTTTGGTATATATTTCGAGCACTCCAATGCTCTGTTTGACTTTTTCATAGCAGGCGGTCTTGCTTCAATCACATGCCCCATGTGTGCGTGTTTTTGTTTGTGTGTGTGTGTGTGTGTCAGTGTGTGTGAGTTTGTGTGTTTGTATGACTTCTATGCAGGTCTGTGCTTGTCCACCTGCAACATGTGTATCCTTGTTGTTTCTTGTGTTTCAGTGTTTTGGCAGGATTTAGCATTTATTCAAGTGTGTTTGTTTGTGTGTATGCATGATGCACTTCTTAATTCGTGTGTGTGTGTGTGTGTGTGTGTGTGTGTGTGTGTGTGTGTGTGTGTGTGTGTGTGTGTGTGTGTGTGTGTGTGTGTGTGTGTGTGTGTGTGTGAGAGAGTGGGTGTGTGTGCCGTCCAGGGAACATATAACTGGATTAGCCGTCATGCTTTTATTTCTGTAATGGAAACATCAGCCTCAGAAAGAAAGTAGGGCTGAGACCAGGCAGACAGTGTGCACAAGACCATTTGAGGAGGGGGGGGTTACAAAGACAGGGGGAGAGAGAGAGAGAGAGAGAGAGAGAGAGAGAGAGAGGTATAGAAGGGGAGAAGAAACAATAAGACAAAGAGATTGTGGTGTTCTCCTCAGAACAGTTTGTTCTTTTCTTTTCTTTAATTTGTTTCTTTCACTGAGCTTTTTATCTTCATATGTGCTTAATCACCACATAGCAGCAGCGGAGAAAGAACAGGGGTGTTGAAAATCATGTGGCCAATGAACAATGGTATCAAGTTACAATAAAAGAAAAAAAAAAGATGAATATAACTTACTTAAGTTTTCCATATTATGCATCCATTTCTGTAAACTGGTATTCTGAGCCTCTGAAGTCCTGTCAGGTGATCACTTTTGTCTTGTGCAGAGAAGATGTTCCCCTTTGCGAATGCAGCAGTGATAATGTGCCCACTCACCACAAGTTATCGTTAGTCAGTAAATACTTTTTTTCTGTAATTAGCTTCTTTGAAATTGTGTGAATACTGTATATAATGTATTTTTATGTGCATTTCATTTATATTTTTTGTATAAAGTAACCAACTTTTTGCAGAGCAGAGTTTAGAGGTGTGCCTCATGTTGTGTTGATATGTAAAACACACAGCTAGAGTACATTAAGTTAACATAAGTCCCCTTTCCTTAGTTAAAAAGTGACTTATTCACGTGGTGGGGTTCAGTGGTGCTCTGGACTGAGTTATAATAACAGTATCAATAAGATATGGATTTTCCATAGAGCAGTTGGGACTCACTATGATATGCTTCACTAGCCTGATCATATTCAAGCTTAATCATGGTATTTAAACAATGCCAAATAAAGTTAGCTTTCTGTGTTCAGGATTTTTCTTAAGCTTGTTACTGCAACAAATGTGGAGGGAGACTTTATGTCCTCCTATCGTTATCAGAATTACAGGCGTCCCTGAGTCAAGGGTAAACATTTAGGCCCAGTTCAGTAGTTCCCAAGGCAGAGGTGAAATTATCTATCACTGAAAAATTGAATTAAAAATATTGATTGAATTTTAAATGAAGCCTTTGAAATAGAGCATATGTCACCAGTTTCCTGGTTTCCTTTCTTCCATATGACCCATGAGGTGATTTAGACAGATGAAGGTGAGCATCAGTAGCACGGGTTAGAAAGCACAGCAACATGTGCACTAACTAAGGCTAAACTCTGCTGATTAGATAATAATAATAATAATAATAATAATAATAATAATAATAATAATAATAATAATAATAATAATAATGGGAAACTAACAGACACACACTAACATGTCCCATTCCTATCAGTGCAACAAACTAAATATGCAGTGTCCAATATCTTTACAATTACTCCAAAAAAATATGTTTTTAAGGCTGTTTTATTGTTTTGTTTTGTTTGTTTTGGGTTTTTTTTTTTGTTTTTTGTTTTTTTTGTTCTATGTTTTTGAGTTGGCTTATTAGTCACTTATCACATTCATCACACATGGCAAGAGAGAGTGTATTCAGCTTTTTGCAGAATCAGAATCAGAAATACTTTATTGATCCCCAAGGGGAAGTTGCTTTTTGTTTGCAGCTACTCCCAATACAAAAAACATTTTTTTAAACAATCGGAAAAATACAAAATATAAGCATAAGTGTTATATAAAAACATTAAAATATATGCATTAAAATAAGAAGTATGTACATTCTTCTAAAAAAGATATTGTTTAATAAATAATGGCATATGATATGTGTTATTTGCACAAACACTGACAAATTGTGAGAATTGCACAGAGGTAATTATTGTTATAAAAGTCTTATTTTAAGCTTTTGGTCATGATCACTGTTGTCGTAAGCTGGTTTCTTTTAAAAAACATGAATCAGTAGAGAAAGGAGGAGCAGGGACAATTCAACAAACGAAAAAGAAATAAACAAATAGCACAAATATTAGTCATCTTGAGCAAAGTGACGCACGAAATGATGAGATGTGTGCAAGCTTAGATAGAGTCAGTGACAGAGTCAGACATGATGAACATGTGTTGTGGGAACATCTACAGGTTTGTATGACAGACAACTTAACAGAGAGTGACATGACAGTGGGGGGTGTAAAAACAGGTCAGCGTACAGTGTGTGTCCTGTCTAAGAGATTAGCAGTGCAGGGGTCATCCTGCACATGTGTGTGTGTGTGCGTGTGAGTGTGCATGCGCACGTGCACAGGGCAGATGTCCAAAGTCTCATGCCATAGGCGCGTGTCTGTGCGTTGCTGTCCGTTCACGTGTGTGAAGTGATGTGCAGCCAATCAACTCAATATCCCCCCCCATCAGTGATTTCTGAAGCTGACGGCGACTGACCGTTGACACGATTTTTCAGTTTATGTTTCAGACATCAAGCTACAGCAGAGCAAGTTAGGATCAATGAATCCACCACACCAGATAACCATAACCACACACAAAAAACACAACATAAAGCAGTGGATTTATGTTTTTTGTTGTTGTTGTTGTTGTTTTAAATAATATCATCAGCAGGTGGAAAAATGAATTTGAAAATATGAGCAAAAGATTCTTCTTCTTTTTTTTAAACAAAAAAAAAAAAACTTTCATCCTACAGTCACAGGCTTTAGCAGTCGAGATAAAACAGTATTTTACTACACTTCACAATAGTGAGAAAGAGAAATGTAGATTCTAAAAGAAAAACAGTGTTGTTTAAGGATCACCACTTAAATTCACCTTTTTTTAAATCAGTAGAATTTAAGTTGCATTTTTTTTTCCCCACATCCAACTTCGAAAAACCTAGTGACTCTGATATAAATAGAAAAGTGTCGTTTCTGTGTTATCATATCACAGAAACCTAATTCATCCCATGTACCTTTATTTGACATAATTAATAATAATGATTAAAAAAAGGTAAAACAAACAAATATATATTGCATAATGTTCAGATGTGTAAAACATGCTTTGTAGGCTGATTTTATTGGAGAACTGTTGCTGAGACGCTGTGTGGTGATTACATGGAGCAGCTACACCATCTGCTGGTTAACACATGAAAATGTCCAGAAACAAACTCAAGTTAACAGTAAGAAGAGCAACAGTCATATCAACGCGTGTCTTCATTTTTATTCATATTTTTTATTTTATTTTGTGTCAGGCTGTGGCCAGACTCCAGCTGCGACGGCTGTAAACAGTTTCTCCATGATCATCACTACAAATCAGAACTATGAACTCTGTGTTTGTGCCTCTCTGTGTCAATGTCTCTCAGTGTCTACGTCTTTGTCTCTCTATCTCTCTGTCTTTGTCTCTGTCTCTCTGTCACTCTCTCTCTCTCTCTCTCTCTCTTTTTCCCTCTCTCTTTCTCCCTCACTCTTTGCCCCCCCCCCCCTTCCTATTCTCTCTAAACCCAACACAGTCGAGGCAGATGTCTGTCTAACACGAGTCTGGTTCTGTCCAAGGTTTCTGCCTGATAAAGGGAAATTTTTCCTTGCCATTGTAACTTGCTAAACGTTGCAAAATGCTGTACTCTTGGTGAGTTAAGATGAGATAAGACTTCTTATCTTGTCTTGATGTTGGCGCTATATAAATAAAGATTGATTGATTGTCAAGTGCAACACAACATTGTTTTTTACTGCAACAGGGGGTTAGACTACCTTGTTCTTGGTGAGTTCTGTGATTTATATTCAGTTGTATAATCTACTTTAATGCTTCATTGTTTAATTGCTAACATGGATAGTGAAGAGCTGACCAAGAGCTAGTTTAGTTACACAAGCTCCTCCTTCACTCACACCTGTCTAACTGTGTAAACTGAAAAATATGTAGCTTACACATAACAATTTGAGCTGCTGTTTTCTCTGTATCTGTAACATTCACGTTGTTATAATTGTAAACTTGTGACACACCTAACCTTTAGATTTTTAAATCATATCAGCAGTTTAATTAGTATGAGCCTCTAATCCACTTTTTTTTTTAAATCACAATTATTAAAAAATGCTTTGAAAATGGCCTTTACCTTAATAAAAAGGACCAATTAAAGGGACTGTGAGGACTTTCTAAAGTCTTCTAAATATATCCCTGATTGTAATCTACAACTTAAAATAAAATAATCAGCACCATCAGCATCCGTTCAAACCTGATAGTCTGTTAATAAAATGAAGAGTGAGTTAATGTTATTTCTGCTTGGTTGATGAGCGTGGCAGAATACAAGGATGGAAACATATCAGAGCACCGGGCTGCTGTTAGCGCTAAATATAGCTGGCTACTAAACTACAGTACAAACATAATTTGTTTGTTGTTTCATTTCAAACAATAGCATGGAATAACTGTTGATAAATACCTTACCTCGTCAGTAAAAAGTACAAAGTAGTAAAAAGTTGTCTTGAACAAAGAAAAGTAGTGTTAAAAAAAGATCCAATCTCCATTCATTTCCAAAACAAACACACACCTTGAATTTGAATTTATTAAAGATAGCCCCTTGAGATACATCATCTCATTTTTGAGGGGGTCCAATCAGGTCTTGTTAAGAGTCATGTCATCACAACAGCCTCTTCAGATTTCTCACAGCCCCTTTAAGTTGTTAAGATTTATGTTAATATGATAAGCAAGGCATATACAGGCTACGAAAAAATCTAAATCGGTGATTAGCAACTGACCCTTGCCAACATTGCTATTAGCTAGAGATCAAATTTTGTAGTTTTTAAAATAATTAATTATGTGAGCATGTTGCCACTTCACTGATTGATGTGCATGTTTGAGCTTCACATACTTAAGTCACTTTGGAGGAATATTGCTCCATTGTAACAAAAAAAAGTAAGATGCTAAAAGCTGAAGCAAGAAAATGCCTTTTTTTCATCACAATTTTTAGGGCCTGAGCCAGAGAATCGGGGCGAAGGCCCTTTCTTTCTTTCTTTCTTTCTTTCTTTCTTTCTTTCTTTCTTTCTTTCTGCTGCTTTCACCCAAAATTGCGTGCCTTTAACATGGTACAAGTCAAAACAAAACATGCCACAAGATTCAGTCAGTCATGAAATTTTATGACTGCAGTGTGCTGATACATGGCAGGACTGCAGTGTGCTGATACATGCTCCACAGCGACCCCTAGTGAGTTAAAACTGCAGCCCCTTAGGCTACATTTCAGCTATGGGCCTAAAATTTGGTGTGCACAACTGTCATGCCAAGACGTAAAAAAAAAAAAAGTCTCTCACGACCATGGTGAATACTAAACAGGAAGTTCGTAAATTGGACTTAAACATCAGATTTTCCTGATTTTTAGGGTACATATTTGATCACACTAGTACCACAGTTTTTTTTAGGATCATCTTGAAATTTTATTTGGATGAACTGTACATATTGAAGATTTAATGTTATCAAAGGATTTTTTGTAACTCTATGGGCGTGGCCAGGGGAGGTCACCAAGGTTGACGATTTTTACTAAAAATCAAAACCTTCATTAATCACATGTATAGAGTTGGATCTGGACCAAAATGCACACACATGTTCAGGGTCACAGCCCAAGTACATACTTTTTTTCACCTAAAAGTACAGCACCCCTTATTGTCAACAGGAAGTAATATGTTTTATTCTGTGACTAAAAATTCCTCAATTTTTGTAAAAGATTTCTTTATATTAAAAAATGTCTTGCAGGTCTTCATAAAGCATCACTGATCAGGTTATGTCCTGTTGTTAAACAGTGTGTCCATGGAGACATATCTGATATCTCACCATGAACCACAAAGTTATTGTAGCTCCTTAATTTAAGCTTCAATCTGATTCTAATTTCACACACTCAATTCTTTGCTACTGCAACAGCCCCACCCCTGAGAAATGCATGGTAGTATTAGGAAAAACACAAACGATCACAGGACTCTCCGGACTCACATGTGCATGTGCGACAAGATCTGCACATGCACATATGTATATGAGTCCCTCTCAGGACTTACATCGAATGTACATGTGCAGATCTTGTTGCACATGAGGCGGCCTCAACACGCCCCAACTAGCACACGTGGGCGAAGGTCCGTTTATCGCCGCTTGCGGCTTTAAATTTCTTTCGTATTCTTTACACTTTTTTATGGGCTGTGGTGCTTATTTCTGCCAATAAGTTACTTTTATAGAAATGTCTTGTGTCTAAAGGTGACTTGGTCAGACCTCCTCCATCGTGTAAGTCTCATGAAAAGTATACGACAACACGAGCCACGTCTTAGCCAATCACAATCCAGAGTCCAGCTCGAGTAAAAGTGCAGTGATTTTAAATAGGGAGCAGCAGTGCGTCGAGCTCTGTACAGCTGAATGTGTCTGTAGAAATACATCGACAGTCTACTTTTACACAAACTTTGCCTCGTTTCCTTTTTAAAATTAATCCATTCTTGTGTTAAAAAAAAAAGTACTTTTAAAAAGTCTGAAAATGTTTTCCTTCGTGCTGCTGAGTCTTAGTTTAGGTTTGCTCGGTTCTGTCTCTGGTTCTCCCGCCGTGAAGGAAGCGTACGAAGCCGTGGTGAGCGTCGTGTCTCCGGGGCAGCAGGTTCTGACGGGGGACTCGCTTCGCAGCCTCTTTAATACACTCGAGAAACGTGTGCAATGCGGTGAAGTGTCGTGTGAAAAGGTAAGTTTTATTACACTGAGCCCGCAGCCAGGTATCAGCTTGGAGAGCCGTGTGGCTGAATGCAAGCTGCACAGAGAGGTCGATGTCCAAAGCTATTAAATGGCTTCACCTGGAGACCCGCCGTCTCACTGATAAACTACTTATTAGGAATATGTCTGTCAATATAAGAAAACAAACACATACGCAGTAAATGTTGTTCGGTATTACAAGAAAAAAGGTAATTTTGGATTTTCTCTTCCTCATAGAAAGTTTTGTCATAGTGTGTTACAGTCTACATAAAGATTATGTGTGGACTTGACTGTTTTTGTGACTTGTTTCTAAATTGTGATTATATTTGCTTAGTACACAATAGGTTAAATTCTTAATGAAGGGGGTTTCCCTCTGGCGTCATTGTTTATGAAATCCTTTACTCTAAATAATATGTGACTCATCTGATGAGCACAGCGTTTTCTCAATAAGCTATGACTATACTTGTGAGTCATTTAATGTAGTTAATTTTGTTATTCTTCTGAAAAAATAAATCAATTTATTTTTTTATTGTCCTAAATTATAGCTATGGAGTGCATGTGTTGTCTCAAAGGCGCCTGATTCAAAATTAACTGGCTTAACCATTGAGGCGAAGAGTAAAATGCCAATGAAAAATAACCTTTGTCAGCACAAAACCTCATTGTTCTTAGATCGACCAAAAACCAACCAACCCAATGTTCTGTGAAGGTAGCAGAGCAACCCCAGGACAACGTTTCGGTTGGTTGGTTTCCTTTAGGGAACATAAGACTTTGTCAGATTTCAGTAAGACCAAGAGGGAACGTTCTCCAAGTGTTAGATGTTGGTTTGGTTCTCACTAACCTTAAGAGAACCATAGGCTTACGTTATCTATACATTCTGTGTTAGTGGGTTTAGGTCACTATATGAGACCTAATATTTACTATAAGGTGCTGTCTTACTTTTATTTTTAGACATTATACAAAATAATGCAAAGGATATATATATATATATATATATATATATATATATATATATATATATATATATATATATATATATATATATATATATATATATAGGTCACAAAACAGTCAAGTGACACAAGCTATATCATGAGAACTTGTTTCTTCCCAACAGCACTAACATGACTTCTTCACCGAATATATATATATATATATATATATATATATATATATATATATATATATATATATATATATATATATATATATCCTTTTTTTTTTTTTTTTCAAAGAAAAAGAGTCACGATGTACTTCGATCATGATTTTTCCACAGAATCTTTTTGCGCTTTTTTTAATCAGCATCAAGGAGAGTAGAGTCTCTGAACTTTTTATACTGGCATGACAGCTGTACTCTGAATTACTGGACAAAGTTTGACTGATCTGCTGTCAGTTTTTGTTTAAACGGGTAAACTCGATTTAAAGCAAGGGAATAAAAGCAGATCTTTGTGTGTTTCTGAAATGAAACACCCAAGAATAACAAACTAAGAGGGAAAAAGATGAGGTTCGTATTTGTTTGAATAAGATTATAATTGGAGGACGGTCCCCATAGTTTATAATGGATTTTATAGCTGGTACTTAAAACTATCTTGAGGTCCAATAAAATCCTAATCCTTATCTGACCTACGGGTGACATGATGTCGTGACATGATGTTGTGCCAAATGTCAACGAGTCCATTGCCTGCCTTACAACTTACAACATGATTGCTTCTTGTGAAATTTATAAGTTAGTAAAATGTCATTTGGGTGAACTAACCTTTTAGGACATTTATGAGTGTTATTCAAAGCGTGTATGTTGTTGAGCATTTAATTCATCTCTTGCCTCCTACCAAAGTTTGTGGGTCAGGATCATAGATAGTATATTATCTAATCTGTATGTTATTACATTGACGTGTTCCCTGACTGTGAAGCTCGATGATTTAGAGCTCCCCCTGCTGACTGGCTGCAGTATAGGTCATTAACCCTGAACAGTGCCAGACAATAAAATCAAAACACACCTCAATTTTTTTTTTCTCAATCATAGACATTTCTTAAAGCTGATTTTGTGTTTAAGTTTTACATTTTCTTAGATGTTTAGTTTTAATCGGTTACAAAATTTAAAGAGACGACAGCTGTGACAAAGATTGACAGCTCTGTAGACAAATACAGGTCTCACACACTATCAGAAGACTCACTGAACTCTCCGTAGCCATGCATGTCTGCTTCCCATCAACACAAAGAGCTGTTCTCCTGCACACTGACCTGACCTGAGGGATTTTTAATAAGTTTCAGTCAAAGCTCAAGATAATGGGCGTAGATGTAGGCACGTGTCTGCTCTACATATAGTTGATGGTCAGGATGGATTGTTGTCATGATTTTATGATGTTTTATGTGATATGTGACCTAGTTTACCCACTTTTATGCAAAGAAAGCTCATATAAGAGCAGCAGCTGAGTCAGACTGACTACTGATCAAATATTTATCTTTGCATACCAGGAAAAGGGTTGCTTTAAATTTACCAACCAACTTACAGGAAGACATAAGCTAAAGAACCTTTTTTTCTATTTTCCCTCCTTATTTGTGTGTGTGTGTGTGTGTTAGTAATTGTTGACTGTGCTTGAATTAATACGTATGTTTGTTCTCTCTGTGTTTGTAGTGTGATTTAGCAGACAACATCCACCAGCTGCTCAGCAATAACTCCATCCACAAAGAGGACAAAGCAGAAAGTGCTGGACTCAGTGTCACCATCAGTGTATCTGACTTCTCTGCTCTGGCAGCTGGAAGCATCCTGTACCTGTCATCCCCCAGCCTGACGTGCACCGCGGTGAGCCAAAGAAGATGGGCAGAGGAAACCGAGCGTTTCCTGCATAAAATCACACATGAGGATCCCCACGAACACGGGCACGAAGAGGGCGAGACGCACCACAAGCATGAGCGCGAGCATGAGCATGAGCACATAGACACTCATGGGTTACAGCAGCTGTTTCATGAGCTACACCAGCACTACGAGCCCTCCCCCAGTGAGGTAAGGACAGCTGCTGTAGTTTAAAGATACGATCAGAGCATTCACAGGATGAATAACAAGAAAAGAAGAAAGACGCTGCTGCACTCAAGAAACACAAATTAGACCTAACTAAACTAATGTAGGGCTTCTCTTTCTAGTGTTGTAATCTTATCCATTTGTAAATACGTCTCCTGGAAAATTTAAATGATTTTAACAACAACTCCCAACACGTTTTTCTAAGAGCAGTATTTCTATACCAGGATGGGTTTCATGGAAACATGGCAGGATGTACTGTTAAGGTTATCTTGTCTTGTCTTATCCCATCGTATCTTATCGTGCATTTAAGAGCCAGCAGAAGACCTGCTTAGGCTTCGCCCTGCACTTAAAACCATGATGAAGAGAGCTGAAGAGCACTGAGATAAACGACCGTCAATAATTCACAGAAGTTAACTCTAAAAACTCAGTGATGAGCAAAATTGTTGGAACACCTGACAGATTTGAAAATGTTGACCTTTATTTTTCCTTTCAAGGCGTGATCATGAAAACATGCAGATGGTTTCTCAGAGCACGACAAATAGCGTCAACATTTTTCCTGAGAACTTCAACATGAATGTTGTTCCATGCCGGCTGCAACTCAAGCCAAAGGCATTCCTTTACAACCGATCTGTCCAGTTTATTTTAAAAATCGCCCAAATTTACTGGATGGGGTTGAGGTTCAAGGTGGCCAGTCCATCATGTTCAATGTTAATTTTATTTATTTTATTTAATTTTATTTTTTGTGATAAATATTGAAATTTCAAATCCATACACGTATGCACACAAAATAAAACCTACAGACAGCTTAATACATAAAACTAAAACAAATAAACATTTAAAAAATTAAAAAATAAAAATAAAAAATAATTTAAATAAGCAGTTTCACATAAAGTTTTGGTTTATGTTTTGCTTATAATACTGGTTATATTGGATCAAGGAAAAGTGGATCTGAAAGAGATGAAATCCCAAGCCCATGTTCAATGTTAGTTTTTAAAGGTAATGAACTTAATCAGCATTATTCTAAGGTAAATGGAGTATAATGACAAAAATGATGATTTTGTAGATATTTCATTTGTTGTTTTGGGTATTTTAGAAGCCAATTCAATAAAAGCAAATGAAACCTCTGAAATATGTTAAGGGTTCTAATAATTTTGGCCACCACTGTATTTGTCATCCACCAGTGAATCACCTTCCCAAATCTCATATTTAAAGCTGAGGTTATTGGTAATTCAAATAAAAAAAAAAAGCTTTATTGGCAGGAAATTTTTGTTGTCATGTTGCCAAAGCCAGTGTACAATTAAAATGATGAAAAAGAAATCTACAATCTAACACATACAGATATATTTGATTTTCTTCAAATTAAAGTCAATAGTAATAAGAACAATAATCATAGTAATTAAATCATTCAAAATAAAATTAAATATATAAAGTATCAGTGTTCTATATTTACATGAATATAGATGTGGGTGGGGGGTTGTTTGTTTGTTTGTTTTTTAACTCGGTAACACCTCCTTAATCATCTTTAACAGAAGCCTGTCTCTCTCTTTATGACAAGATGTCTCATATTTGGCTCCCAATGTTCCCTGAACCATTTGTCTGATTTAGAACAATAATCCCAGTAAAGGGACAAGCAAGGCGCGGTCTTTCCTTGAGAAAGCATACTTATCCTGAACAGCAGGAAAAAACGTTTGATATTTGTGTATTAAAACCAATGTCAACATAAAAAGTTGTTTTGACAATTCAACGAAGCAGATTTAATTTACTCAACTGATCACTCATCTAGTGTTTATGTTTGGATTTTGATACCACAGCTCGTCACACTCGCTTTCCCATCCAACACTTAACTTTGACTTATTGTACTCTCAAAGTTAAACTGTTGAGTCTTAAGCTGTGTCTCAAATCACGTACTTCTGCGTTCACACTGACAGTACAGAAAAACGCAGTGCACTTTAACGCTGGGCACTTCTCACCCTCAGCAGTCACCATATTGGCCATGTAGAGGAGGGGGCATTCAAGATCAAGCGATGGTTGATGGTTGCAATTAAACAGAACACCACCTGCGGAAGGTTTTGAAAAGCGATCGTCATTTCCGGTTGGTTCAAAGCCACGGTGTTTGATTCGGGACAACATGACCCTGTAAGATTTCCTGCACTGTTCTGATAAGTACAGAGTGTACTGTACGCAGTGCACTTCATGCAAGTGTACTTACAGAAGTATGTGATTTGAGACACAGCCTTATCTTTGGATTAAAACTTGAGTAGACATGTTAATTTTGGCTACAATTAACATCAAAATGTTTACCTTGGAGTTTTAACCAGTTTATAGCTCAGAAAATACATTTCTACATTTGGTTTGCACCTTTATTATAATCTTGTGTGTAAATCTTTTCATAGTTTCCTCACTTGAATCTTAATTCCTCCTTACATATTTATTTATTTATTTATTAAGTTTTTTTGTTTTTTTTTTTTGGGGGGGGGGGGGGGGGGGGGCTTTTATGCCTTTAATCGGAGAGGACAGGACAGTGGATGAGCTGCAACATTTTTTCTTTTAGATCAAATAGCCTTACATTTTTGTTGTCTCTCGTAACCAGAGCTGTGTAACAACCAGTGACATCATGAAGGTCAACGCATCATCACCCGACCAGGAACAGGAAGTTGGTGCAGTTTTGGGCCGCGTCCTGTATCATGCCTTGTTGGGTCAATGCTTCATCAGCCGCTCCCTGCCTGAGGAGAGCTTCTTCCTCGACTACATCCTGAGCCATGTGGGGTCGGAGAATTTTACAGTTGGAGGTAAATGATCATCAGAAACAAAAACACTGACTCTTATGATATGGATATTTCATCTACATGTTTATCCGAATCAGTTTGTGGTTTCCAGGAGCTTTGTTTCTTTTTCGGTTGGATTATGAATTATTGTACTCAGTGGTCTGTTGGTCCTGTAGATTTGGAGACTCTGATGAAGAGCCTGAACATCGGGACTGAGAAGGAAGAAGACCATGGACACGAGGGCCACGATCATGATCACGGAATGAGGCGGAGGAAGAGGAGCAGCAATGACCGTCACGAAGGGCATGGAGGAAACACCACCTGGGACCAGGTAAAGGAAAAAACTCCATAATTTTCATGCTAAATGTGCACTCCAGATGTTGTTTATGGTTAATTTTTCAAGTTTTCACCCACTAATTTCATTTTTATTTTCTCTTTTAGTTATGTTTCTCAGCCAAAGAGCTGGTCTTCATCCATGGTTTGCAGGAAAACAGCTCCACCTCCTCTGGCCTGGGTGAGTCCGGTTTGGCTCGACTCAGCCCTGCACTCCTGCAGCAGATCCTGAGTGGGGCCTGCAAAGATGCCACAGGCAAGCCGACACCAGATGGACTCACCAAAACTGAGAGTAAGTGTGTTTGGTTCTAACAGACTTTCAGGGATCCCCTGATTTTACAACTGAAAAGGTGAAAACATGTTCATATGTCCGTCTTTTCTCTCTGTCCCTTGTAGGATACATCTATGCAACCATTGCTAATCTGGTGATAACACTGACGTCCATGTTTGGCATTGTGGTGCTGCTGTGCACCTCCTGCACGGCCGTGTTCCAGATGTCTATCCAGTTCTGCATCAGCATGGCGGTTGGTTCGCTGACTGGAGATGCTTTACTGCACCTGCTACCTATGGTATGTTTTTGCTTTTACTTTTAAAACTTATATCTCTTATGTATGTCCGTATGGAGGTTTTGTTTCCGCATTAAAATCTCCTGAAATCTCTCCATCCAGTTTCTAGGTTTACATGTGCACGCAGACGGCGAGAGCGATCACTCGCACGAGGACGGTCACCATGAAGAAATTCCAGACTACGTTTATAAAATGCTGGTTCTGATTGCCGGGATCTATTACTTCTATTTGATGGAGACGATCTTCTCTTTGATCACTTATAAAAACAAAAGTCATCACCATCATCAACATCATCATGCAGTAAGGAAATGATATTTACACAAAATCGGATGAGGCTGACTCACTGTTCCTGTTTTTATTCTCTGAAATTAAAAAAATGACTCTTATTTTTATCCTTTTTTTAAAGATTGCCTGTAATCATTGTCTTCTTCTTCTTCCAGGAAGAATCAGAGCCTCACCACTGTGACCACGGGAGGGTTTTAGAAATGTACACACAGGAAAGGAAAAAGAAAGACATGATGACCTCAAAAGCAGACCTGGTGAGAAGCAAATACACAAACATTTTTCTATACAGGCTCATTTCCTGAGCGTGAGAAATTGTTTGCCAAAGTTTCAGTTCTGTGTAAGTTTTGTGACTAATTGCGTATTATGTAACATTGTACACTTCAGGTTAGCCATGAAGACGATGAGAAATCACACACAGACTCAAAAGAGCAAAGCAGAGGTGAGCAATGTTATTTCCAAACTCAAAAAACATGTACGCCATCATGACAACACCGCGCCACTAACTACACCTCTGTCTGCCCCTGCAGAGAAGCGTCTGTTGCCTTATATGATTACCATCGGTGACGGGATCCACAACTTTGCAGACGGCTTAGCGATGGGTGCAGCTTTCTCCCTGTCATGGAAATCTGGTCTGGCTACATCTCTGGCTGTACTCTGCCATGAACTGCCCCATGAGCTGGGTAAAAGCACGCTCAAAGACAGACAAAGTGTGGTGTGATGAGTCAAAGAATCGTAAACATCGTCTCTCACTCTTGTTTTGTCTTCAGGGGATTTTGCGATCCTGCTCTACAGTGGGGTGTCTGTCCGTAAGGCGTTATTCTTAAACGTTGGCAGTGCTTTGACCTCCTTCATCGGTATGTACATCGCCCTGTCTGTAGCCACTGATCTCGCCACCAAACAGTGGATAGCTGCCGTCACTGCAGGGCTCTTCTTGTACGTGGGTCTGGCTGATATGGTGAGTATTCACCAGACAATACAACCTACAGCTAACTGATGAGGTGTCGAATCTTAAACTCGAATCACTCCTTTTTCTTTTTCTCCCAGCTCCCTACAATGGTCCACATCAGCAACAAGAGACCCTGGCTGATGTTCCTGCTGCAGAATCTGGGCCTGCTGACTGGATGGGGGATCCTGCTGCTGCTGTCACTTTATGAAGAGAGAATCAGCTTTTAAACCATGGATATTTATAACACACGTTGGACTCCTCAGAAAGTATAATTTCATCCATGACTGGGTGTTTGTCCTCAAGAGACAGAGTCAAGGTTAAGAGCAAGGTGATCCTTGCTTACACTAACCAGAGGGTAAACAGACTGTCTGATGGAGGACTAATCCAGTTATATAAATTGTTAAAAAAGGGTTGTTCAAATTACTCAACAACCCCAGCACAGTTGTAGATGATAACAATCAAAGGTTACTCACCAGTATTTCAGGCTGAATCAATGCATCACACCACCTGTTTTTGTTTTCAGCACTGACAAGTGTTTCTTAACACAGGAACCTAACAAATCTGTGTTATTTCTGCCAGCAGAAGAATCAGACTGATTTTAACCCCACATGATTGGGTTGAGTCAAATCACAACCCACAAATAAACGATGGGTTGACCCAAAGATGGCTACTGCAGATGTTAAACATTCTTGATCCGCTGCTGCAGAAGTATTCAGCCAAACTGATCATGTCCACACCATGTACATGCATGGTACATGCCATGTTGGAACATGTTGGAGCCTAGTGGCCAACCAGTATATCCAACATGTAGCTGGACACTGTAACATTCCTCGTCAGAAAGATGGATTTAGTTGGCTCACAGGCATTTTGAAACCTAAAAGAATGAAATCAGAGATTTCAGACTAACTTGAATTTTCAAATTTTGGCTACCTGTTTTGAGAGAATAACCCTGAAAAGTTTCCCCTGATCGTATCTTGTGTAAAAGCTGTGTTCAGTGTAAAACAGCTTTGTACGTAGTCATTTATATGCCTTTGTTAAGATGAAAAGATATACAGCGTTGTAAAAGAAGAGCGAGTTTTTTTGTATTAAATGTTGAACTAATGATCCCACCACTCCCATGAATTTAAAGCTAAATGTTTGAAAATGTGTTCTGTCGCTGCTCTAAGATATTTGTTTTGTATTGTGTCCTTTTTGAAAAATTAAAAAAAGCATTCAAAACCAACTTTGTACTTCTTAAAAAATGTTTTTCTTTTATATAAAATAGCAGGCAGAGTGAGACTTCAGCATTTTGCTATTATCAGTTCTCATATTGGAATTTAAACCTGCACTCTTGATGTAAACATACACGTAATCACTTAATCAGCTGATGTGCAGGATTGTCAGCTGTTATACAAGTGAACTCTTTATGACCATAGACATCTTTATAAACAGATAACCCATCTCTGATTATCAGTTTGTGGTGACTGCTAATTTTGGACCCTTGTATAAGACTTGTACGTCTTTTTAACATGAGTCTGTTTCTGCCTGTTAAAGGGAGGTTTTTCTTGCCATTGTAACTTGCTAAATTCTGCAAAGGTCACTACTTAAAGTGGGTCAGGATGAGATAAGACATCTTACACTGTCTTGATGTTGGATCTCTGTTATTGATACAACATTAGCAGGTCCAGACCTGGAAAGCGTCTTGAGATAACATACGTTGTAATTTGGCATTATAGAAATATGGATTGATTGATTGACAACTAACACTATGGACTTCATTGCTATCAGTCCCAGTTCTCAACTGGTTCTCATCCTTTTTTAAAAGAAGTCACATTTCACATCTCTCAGAAATTTTTAATCTAAAAAGAGAAAGGTCCTCCACAGGGGTTCCACAGGGATCAGTCCTTGGGCCATTGCTTTTTAACCTATACCTGCTCCTACTTAGTTCATTTCATTCATATGCTGATAACACACAGGTTTACAGATCACTTTTATATGATAACCTGAGCTCTGTTGATAACCTTATTGACTGTATAAAAGATATAAACTCCTGGACGTTCAGAGACCTTTTAAAACTCAACACAGACAAGACTGAATTACTCATTTTTGGTCCAAAAATGCAGAGAAAACACATCCATGTACACCTCACGTCCAAAGTCCATTGTATACAGTGAGCAGGCCAGATATCTTGGAATTATTTTAGACCCCAACCTTAGCTTTGAAAATCATATCTCCAACATTACCAGAACAGCATTTTACCATTTAAAGAACATATCAAAACTCAGATTCTTCATATCCCAGACGCAAGAAAATTTGATCGTATCACCCCGGTTCTAGAAACACTCCAATGGCTTCCCGTACAACACAGAATCATTTCATTGGCCCATAAAGCACCCAATGATCCTGCTCCTAAGTACATTTCTGACCTACTTACACACTGCAGCCCTATCAGGGCTCTCCAAAGTTCAGAGAGGGGTCTTTAGTTACTGTGGCCCTTTCTATCTGGAAGAAACTACCTGCTGACCTGAGGTCCATCACTTTCACTGTCTCTGCTTTCAAAACTAAACTCAAAACGTATCTATTCTCTAAATCATACAAATAATCTTGTGTATTTGTGGGTGTGTAAGTGTTTTGTTTTGTTTTGTTTTTGTCCCCAAACTGATTTTTAAATATAATCCTTTTTTCTGTTCTATTTCATTGAAATATAAAACAATAAAGTGAAGTCGTGCAGAATAAGCCTGTGTGTTGAAAGGTCTTTTGATCAATCAGGGAGTGTTAGCAAACACTTCATTGGCCTTTTTATATTCACCCTACCATCTGCACAGAATGAGCATTACTATAAACACTCAGGCAGATCCTGTCTGTTGAGTTTGTAATCTTTGGAGAGGGAAAGTGGAAGTACGGGTTAGAAACTTGACTCTCTCTTTATCTGACTCAAATCTCAATTTACAGGTTATGTGAATGCCTTCATTAGGGACAGAGTCCGCTGACAACTCATTGCACAAAGACGACATCATGCGTACATATGCAGTATACAGTTTGTGTCACCAGAAGTGAGAGCATCGTCTAACCTATCACGATGATCCATTTAACGACAACATTTAGGGTGTGTGCTAATCTCCTTAGCATTAACAAACTGCTTACTAGCAGCATGTGGCCGCTGACAGAAGAAAAGTGGTCAGCCTGAAGTCAGCTTTCCAACAAATGCAAATTATAGTCTGGACCTTTCCAGCATGTCACTAGAGGTTTTATGAGCCTCCAAAGTATTGTACCTTAAACTGTCCCAATAAAACATGCAATAATAGGCTTTTAAACTGGACCTTTGTATTGTACATTTTTACCGTATAGGAGAGCAGCTGAGCTACAGACATAAAAAGTAGAAAGTGACAGAGGAAAGAGAGAGATGTTGAACTCTGGATGGTAAGACGGGTGGTTTTACGACCCTGCAGATAAGTTTATCAGGTGGTTGTGTGATGTTACATAAAAAAGGAGAGACTGAAATAAAAGAAGCAGAAGGAGCCCTCGTTCCTAATGAAAGGTCTCTAAAGATACTATATCTGGACTATAAATTATCATTATGAAGGCACAAACAGCTAACACTTGAGAGGTGTAGTGAGGACAGCAGCTCTGTGAAAAAGAGGAGTGTTTCAGTGACTGGGTGTTATTATGATAAGAGGTAGTCGTCATTGTTGGAGCCTGAATGTAAGCAGAGCAACAGAGTGTAGGAAAAGGAAGGAGACAGTGCTGTAAGTATTGTTATGAGATCACAGTGTTAGATGTCTGTAACTGAAGGACTGTGTTCTTGCGATAAGTCCACGTTCAAAGTCAAGGCTGAATGTTTTATTCAAGCAGAAGAGATAAATTCCTTAAGACTTCTTTAACTTCTTTCCCTGTCGATTACTTACAAACCTAGTACAACTTGTTTCTTCTTCCCCTACAAAAAAGAAGGAAGTAATTTTTATGCATTCTTCTTTTGACATATGCAACAAGTCTACTTTACCTGCTCTAACTCAGTGCAAATTGTTTACATTTCTCTTTAAAGAGATTTTTAAAGTTTGGATAAACATGGCTGCATTGTAAATTAATAATACATAACACCTTCTTTTTTAAGAAAAAAAAGCATATTTGGGTGGATTTTGGGCCTGTCTTTGACAGGGAGAAGACAGAAAAAAACAGGGGCAGTAGAGAGTCAAACCAGCAACCTCTTGTGACAAGGATTACAGCCTCTGTACATGTACACATATCACTATGAGGACAGAAACTAGGTTAGTTACTCAGTTTGGTCAAATTAATGTATTTCAAATAGATATACTTTTTAAGATTCCTTGTCCCAAGAGGATAAACCCAACTGAACTTGAAGCGGTGTTTTGTGACTCTAGGTCTACCATCAGGGACCTGAAAATATCTAAGCAATTAATTGAGTTGCAAAAAAGGGAAAAAAGGAAAAAAAAAAAAAAAGATAATCATGGTTCCCAGATGATGAATCCTTTTTTATTAAGAGTCCCCATTTTTATCTACTAGCACCAGCTAATAGAAACTTAGGATGTTAGGGAAATTTCTCAACAGCAACCACACCCTATGCAATTAGCATATTTGCCAAAAATATTCATGGTTTCCAGAGGATGAAGCCCAATAACAGGTGATCCCCATGTTTCTTTGCAACACTACAAAATTAGTTGGCACAGACTTTCTTTACTGAAACTCATAGTCCCAACAGGCTAATTCCAGAGTTGCAAATGTTAGCACGGTAGCATGACATGCTAAGTTTTTATTAGTAGTTAGCTTGTAACACAAATGTTCATACATACAGCCTAACACCTCTGATAGCAGGCTGCAGGGTTAAATATTTCAAAAGATACACCGTTCTTCAGAACAAGTCTTCCCTTCAGAAACATTCAGTATCAGCTTTCCTGTCGTAAGTGTTCTGGGTGGATGTTGTTGACTCTCTTATGATGACTTTAAGTCAAAAAATCACTCCCTCTTCTTGTAATACTCCCATTGTTTCAGTTTGTTCCTCCCACTATGACAAGTCACAGTGTCAGCTGTCAACAATGTCTATTGTTTAAAGTTGATGGACAGATTGTGGTTTTTTTTTAATTTCATCAAATCCTTTCAACATTCTTCTTCTTGATCCGTTCTACACCTGTCAAGGTGAGGATCCTGTTCTTTCATAAAACATTCACTGGGAGTGGCTGTTTGTGCATCAGTCTGTTTTTCAGGTTTGCTTAACCTTTTCCAGGAAGCGGCTCACTTTTTGACCTGGTTTTCTTTTTCCTGTTTCTCCCACTGAGATTTGCACGTTAACAACAAGCTAGAGCAGATTAAAGTGAAAAGGCGTACTTCAAAAACATTAGTCCTTAGTTTGGCATAGTCTACTTTCATTCACTCTAATGTCTTTTAAATCCATACAATCAGGTTACTGTGAAAGGTTTGTTTTCATCTCTATAGATTTGTTCCTGCAGACAGTCTTTGGTCAATGTTTGTGTATTTATAAAAGCTCTTCTGGCAGATTTATTTCCGCTTTTTATAACATGTAGAAACGATTAAAAGTGGAAATAAAGAGCTTTGGTCAAATGTTAGCGTAACAGCTGACACAGCAATTAGCCTCATTAGTCCTATCCTTTTTAATTTGTGTTTTGTATTTTTGCATGTTTTTGCATATTCTCTTAAGTTGCAGTGCTGCGAGCTTTCAGGGCCACCGTACGATAGTCTCCAAAATGATTTTACCTAAACACGAGGCTTTTAATTCTTAGCTTAGCTTAGCTTAGTTTAGCTCATTAAACCCTGCTGCTGCTGGAGTTTAGTTTTGTCACTTCTGGAGTCAGATTCGTCATTTCTTTAGAGCTCAGCTGATTGGATAATGACTGCAGCTTCATGTTAAACTGTGACAAAGCGTGCCCGTCTGTCTGTCTTGTAAATATCAGCACTGACACAACTGATTTCCTTCACGTCGAGTTACAAACCTGCTTAAGCTGCTCATTAACTATTAAATTTTCAACATGGAAAACAAAAGTTACTAATCTGAATTTATCTCTAAATCAGACATATTCAGCATCAGTTTTTATCTGCCGCTCTTCAAGGAAACAAAACATCTATAATCTACTATTCAAAGCATTACGTCTGTGTGTAAATATTTAAACAAAGGTGGGTCAAATTGCGGAAAATCCCACCCTTAACTTCAGAAGTGACTGAAGTCAGGTCTAATCATTACCCAGAAAAGCCCGGTCAACATGAGTTAATATATGCATACTTATCAAATACTTAAAGCTTCTTGAGTCAACACCATTGTGACAAAGGGACGGAGCAATGAAGGGCAAAACTCCTTGTTTTTGTTCCTCTATTTTCACTCCTGATCTGGGTCACGACTTTTATATCTCTGAGCTTTAGCTGTCAGAGTTCACCTGGATAACTTAACACCAGCTATACGTTTCTGTTCCTTAAATTTTCAAACAAATGTCACTGCAAGACAAAGTTAGAAAAATAGAAATATTTTATTTAATCAGCCAACAAAACAAACTGGTACTTGCACTATTTCTGTGTATAAAAACTTCTGAGAATTTCCAAGACGAAAACATTCTCATCACTTGAAGCGAATGATCTCCTGGGTGGCCAGTCTGATGAGCTGGTTGAAGTCAAACTGGATGTACTTCCTCCAGTAGCGTCTGTCTCTGCCGTACGTCTGAGCAGGATAACACGGACTGGCTGCAACACAGAAAAAGACTTGTCACCTTTTTAAGAAGCACATAGTTTGATCTACAGCTACTACAAAGACTTAAAGGAAAAGAAAAGAAAGAAATTTGTTGGGATTGTTTCTGTGATTATCTGCCTCAATGGAAAAAATCACCTGGTTCAATGATCCTTCAGCACCCTCTAGAGGACTTTAGCTTCTATAACAGTTTCTCCATGATCATCACTACAACAGAACTATGGACTCTGTGTCTGTTTCTCTGCTCCCCCCCAATCCCAACACAGTCTCCTCAGATGTCTGTCTAACATGTGTCTGGTTCTGTCCGAGGTTTCTGCCTGTAAAGGGAAGTTTTTCCTCTCCATTGTAACTTGCTAAACGTTGCAAAGGTCTGTACTCATGGTGGGTTAAGATGAGATAAGACTTCTTATCTTGTCTTGATGTTGGGTCTCTGTTAATAAATTTTATTAACATTTACAGGTCTAGACCTGTTAATGCTTTTCCCCCCAAGTCAGTTTCTTTTCAATTTACACCCTGAAGACAAGTACGCCAGGAACAAAAGTACCCATTATGTGTACTCTTGATGACTGCTAGGAGAATGGTGACAATAAAAAATATGCTTTAACCGCCCATTTACTTATGTAATTATCATTACGATCTGATTTCTTTGTGAAGAGGTGGCTGCCGATAGCAACATATCTCTGTAACTAAATGGAACTGTGCACTGTGCTATAATCTCTGAACTATGCACTTACTTATTTTTCACTCATTGGTTTTATTCAGCTTTCTCATTTATTATTCTTTCACTTATTCAAATTTTTAACAAACTTGCATGTGTAATGGAATACTGCATAGTTTAGTATCAGCACTTTCACTCTGAAAATGATTTGATGCTGCCAGCAGCACTCGGGGATTTCGCAGTGACATCATCAGATTCAAGCATTTGCATGCTCTCACCTATGCCGTGCAGGATTCTGGCTACAGCTCTTCCAGAGAACTTCTCATCGCTCCGGTGGGAGAGGAAACTCCTGATGTCAGCTCTGATCTGATTCTCCCAGTCCAACAACTACACACACACACACAAATATAAAAAAAAAAATATTCAGGCGATTCAGGGCTCGAATTTGACAAAAAGTCAGAACAACCATTTTATGCATTTTACTCGATATTTGTTGAGCTCTTCTACGTCCACTGGTGCGAGTGTCTGGCTTCCATCTCGTCTCTTTTCAAAGTACTCAGAGAGAAGGCTTTTCAGCTTCAGACTGCGACTCTCCTCCAAGTCGTCCATACAGGAGGAGACGCTGTGGTACGCTACACTGCAACACAAGACACAGACGATGTCCACGTTTAAAGACAGAGGACAGACTTTAAGTCCTGACTAATGATCAGGCACTTTTTTATGAGTAGGTGATGAAGGCTTTCAAGGTTTATGGGTCGATTTGATGGTAACATTTATGAGCAAGCGTTCCCGCCAAACAAACCTAAATTCACAAATAATTAAAGAGGGGGTATTTTGCTTTTTTAGGGGGCTTTATAATGTCTCTCTGTAGTAGCTTTAAATGATTTATGACTTTAAGAAATCCCTATTTTTTTCTCACACCGATGTTTTGGAAAACTGTTATTTAAGCCTCGGTTTGAAACACTGTCTCTTTAAGGCTCCCTAGTTCACAAACCCCCTTCCCTCTGATTGGTTAGCCCATCTGGAGGCTTTAACTTGTCATAAACCAGTTAGGAGATCCCGATGCAACAACAAAAATAATTTCAGCAAGTCTCGTGAAGATCTCGTGCTATGATTAAAATATGAGAAATGAATATACCCCCACTTTAAACATTTACTTGTGTGGACCAGATCATTCAGAAAATAGAACAATTCAAATATATTGGTAACAATGTAATTTTAAAAAATGGGCAGAATAGAAGGTTTCATTGTGTCGTCACCTTTTGAAAGCCTTAAAGCAGGCAGACAGCTGGTAGAGCTGTGTCCTCTCTTGGTTCTGAACCCGGTTGTGAAGGAACTGACAGACTCTGTCCATCTCCTCATCGCTGAGGTCTCCATAGGAGCGAAAGTAGAAAGACATGGAGGAGAACTCAACCTGGACACCGCTGCGTCCACCGGCTGAAACACAGCAGATAGTTTGGACTCATTTATAAATCTATCATACATACTTACTCTGCTCTGTGTGCGTCTATGATTCAACACAAGGATTTATGGGTAAGCCATGTTTATAATAGCAGTGACAGTGGGCTACAAGAATGTAAACATGTTTGGACATTTTCTTAACGTACCTCTGCCAGTGCTCCACTGGAGCTGTCTCAGTCCTCTCTTCACAAGAAGAAGCTGCCATCCCATAGTGTCGGCAACCTCAACGACATCAAACTCAAGCTGATCGCACGACTCCACTCGCTCGCCTGCCATCCGCTTTCTGGCCAACACCACAGCAACGGGAGGGCAACTGAAGGGACCAAAGAACAAAAGACTGTGAGCAAATCTGAGCGATGCCTCGTATTGAAGCATCCTGAGGCGTTTCGTTGTACATTTTAGTGATTTTCTGGAGCTGCCTCGGTCCCTCGTAACAGCTGATTTTACACACGGACAGCGTGGAGTGGAGGAGTTCAACAAAGCGCTGAGGATGCAGCTCCAGGTAGCAGAGAAGCGTTTCTATACCTGAGAGACACACAAAGACAAAAAAGAAAGTGTTTTTCCTACTTGTTATTTTCTTTGTCTTCTGTCTCCTTTAAGGCTGAATACTGACAGAGACTGGACTAGTATTTCATTCAGTCATGAAAGTTTCAGTTTTTGTGCGTCAACATACCTTCCTCTGTGATGTCCAGAGCTTCAACAGTCTCCTGGATTGGGATCGCTCTCTCGTGCGTGTGACACACCCGTTCTTTGGGCCAATCGCTGCATTTGTCTTCATGCTCCCTCAACCAATCACCTTCCTCTTTCACCTCAGCATCCTGGAGCTGTGGTGAACTGCCAGCCTCCTCCGTCTCCTCGTCTTTTTGTTCATCTTTGTCATTAAGAGGAGGCCCCTCTGTTGCATCAGGATCCAGTTTTTCCTTGCAGATGAAACAGAGTCACATCGGACAAGCACTTATTTTATCTGGCCGTTCTATAGACCCGTTTGGAGTCAGCGTCCCCATAAAGATATTATTGTTCTTTAAACACTAAATTCAAACTATAAGCAGCATAAAAATGTCCAGTTGCTCTGTGTTCAGTAGTCAGAAACAATACTACACGCTGGAGTCAACTTCTATCAAGTTTTGACCGTTACAAAGCAACCAGTGTTTTGGCTGTGCTAACTGGTGACTCTCAGCCGAACGTGTCTGTGGTTGTTGGCTGACAGTTACTAGTTAACAGGGTCTTTACACTGAAATACCAGTGACATCCCAGCTGTGGCATTAAATGTGTCTTCTTTATCCAACCTCAGTTGACCAGATTTGAGCACAAATAATCAATATTAACTGCTGATATGCTAAATCCAGTTTTTCCTTTCAGTATTAAATGAAAAAGTTGGTTTGGAGCCGAGGTTATGACCAAATATGGACTCACTATAGAGAGAAAATAATTAGTGAACCTATAAATGATGATTAACAGAAACAGATTTTAAGTTTGACATAAAACTATAGTATATCATCAAACTATGAACCAGTCTGATTAGTAATTTTAAAATACAAATCCATTAATATTTTGATGGATTTGGAGCAGTTCTCTGTCTGGACGTAGTTTTCTGGATTGTAAGTGTTGTTGATTTATTAGTCATGTTATAATTTAACAAGTAAATGCTATTCATGTTGAACTATTTCATGTGTTTATAAATTAGTTAAAATCTGAATATTGAGAGTTTTATGTTTTAAAGTGGAACTTAAGTTTAGCGGTTTTTGATTCCGCTACAGCGGTATTTGGAGACGGGCACTTAATGTCAGATGTACACAACCTCATGTGAAAGCTAAAACTTCAGAAGTAAGTAAAAGGAAGAAAATAAATCAAGAACTCAGGAAAATACTCTTTTTATAACAAGCGGCCAATGAGGTAGTGTCTGACTTACATATGTGTTTATATTCATTTTATTTTGTACATGTTTATCTTTATGACATATTTTTTGTACTGATTACAGTTCTCACAGCGTCTCAATGTTATGGTGTCTCACATGCCACAAGACTGTATTGAAATAAACGCCCGTTTCAAGGAACCAGCCTGTGTCAGTTGTTGTAAAAGGAGCTACATGGATCCTTTATTATGACCCAGGTCTCAGACTCAGCTCTCTGTGAGCTCTTTTTGGTTTGGGAGGGTTTCTGCTTTATTGACACAAGTTGATGTCTTTATATTTCACAGTCTAGTCAGTCTCCATGAATAATGCAGTCATAAGCATGAAGTGACTTGTATGTTTGAACTCCTCTCTGGGGTACACGCTGGATTTCTCCACCAAAAAAGTGGTGAAAGTGATGAGGAGATAATTCATACCTGTGCTGGTGTCTCTGTATGTTCCCTCTCTGACTGACTGGAAGGGTTCACGTTGCTCTCCTGATCGCACACGTCCATCTGTTCCAGCAGCTCTGAATCTTCAATGTCCTTCACACAGAGATAGTTTGTGGAAATTACTTTTAGTTTCATGACTTCAATTTCTGCGAAAACACACAAACATGATTATAAAGTTACCTTCACGAGTTCCTGCTGTCTCTGGTGTATCTGTTTACATTTACAAGGAGGGAACACCTTCTGGACCAGTTTCTTGACGGTGTAGTAGTCCACTGTGTCCGCGTAGATGTGACGACGCAGCTCGTGGAGATCTCCACCCTACACGGCACAAAACATTGTCGCATAAATTAGACATGCAGAAAGGAGAGAGGATATAGAAGAGGCAACAAGGACGGATGTTTTTCTGTGCTACATCACCAGCATCAAACTTACATTTTAAAATCAGATTCAGTCTTACCTCGGGGTCCAGAAAGAGGTGACAGTGTGATGGGATTCCATCTCTTCCTGCTCTTCCAATCTCCTGAACGTAGCTCTCAAAGCTCTGCAAAAACATCCATCAGTCACAGAGCAGCAGATACTGAAGGATTAGACTTGGAATCATGTTTTCTGATCATTTTTAGGGTTTTTGTGATGCTGAGTTTAGGATAAAACAGGATCAAACATTTGATTGATTCATTTAGTAGTGATGGTGGACACTGGAGCTGAAGTGTCAGACAGAAAAAGGACAGAAGAGGATAAGGAAGTTAAACGGGAGAGCAATAGCATGGGCTAAAGGCTAAACCATGAGCTAAAGGCTTAAACACAGGCTAAACCACAAGCTAAAGGCTAAAACCTGAGCTAAATCACAAGCTACTGCAGTGATCTGTTCAAACTTGTGAGTTCATCAGTAAAATAAAGAGTGAGGTTACGTTAGCTCTGTTTGGCAGATGAGCAGGACATAAGGATTCCTACTGATCTGTCAAGGCACCAGGCTACCAGCAGCGCTAATATAAATATAGCCAGCTACTAACCTAAATTACAGAACGAACTGACAAAGCTTACCTGATGTCAAGTTTCAAACAACAACACTGCACAACTGTCGACAAATACCTAACATTTGTGTTGTGTAGAAAAGTAGTGTTAAAAGAAGATCCGATCTCCACTCATTCCCAAAACAAACACACGCCTTATTAAGAGTCATGTCATCACGACAGTGTGCGTGCGATTCCAGCCAAAAGGAGTCGATGCGATCCACTTCAAACAGATAGTCCTCACAGCCTCTTTAAGTCTGCCCTCACTGACGGAAATGTCCATTAAATGTTTAAGAAGCTTTCGCTTCACACAGATTAAACCACACCACCCACCTTTGGCATGTTGTAGTGAATAATCCCGCGGACATCCGATTTATCAAGGCCCATACCAAACGCCACAGTGGCCACCACGATTCTGAGCTCCCCACACATGAAGTTGTTCTGGACACGACGGCGCTCTGATCCCGACAGGCCGGCATGGTATGACTCTGCCTGCCATTTCAGCGGTTTACGGATCTTTTTTCTGGCTACGAAAACAGGAGGAGGCAACAGTGAGTATAAAAATAAAACACATTATGTCCTGCGTTTGTTTTAGCATGTTATTCCACTCTTACCGAGATCTTTCTTTTTCTGGCCCACTGGGTTGTTTAGTGCTTCACTGCTGCTGCCCAGTTTGTTTTCTTTCAACAGCACCCCCTGCAGGCAGGTCCTGAGCAGCGCTGCCACACGAGTTGTCTCTTCTCGTCTTGTGCAGTAGACAATAATGGAGTCCAGACATCCAAAGCGATCACCTTTCAACAAGGACACCAAAGCCTGAAAGCACAGAAAGGCTTTAGTGTCTGCGTCTATTCAAGACTAACATGAAGACTGATGTTTTTAGTGAGATGCGTCTCATCACACCTGATCCTTTTCTCTGTCCGTGGACACAGACAGGAACAGGTTAGGAGGAACAGCTGCCGACCGCACAGCGATGCCTTCTCGGTCTGTGATGTCCAGATGTTTGGCGATGTCCAGAGCAGTGGACAGTGTGGCTGTTGCTGTGAGTCCCAGCAAACAGCGCACTCCCAAACGCTCTCTTAGCACCTTAACACACACAGTTTATGAGTGACTGTCTGTGTGATTTGTTTTCAAGATTTTAATTTGACTCAACAGACGTCAGAACTTCAATCCAAGAAAAAAAAATGTGGGCATTTTTTTCTTAAAAAGAGGTTACTCATGTAATTACTCTTAACACCACCTTTACTCATTCTTTACAGTGAAAAACAGTTTTTATCACAACATTGCAAACAAATCAGTTTCTCCCTTTTGATTCGACCACCAATGTTTCTTTTTTGTTTCATTTCTTTTGACACTTCTTTTCTAATATGGCACTTTCACATGTCATTATTACGTAGCTGACACAGCTACTGGCATCTGGCTTACACTCTGCACTTCGCCTTGGAAATGCAAACAGGATCAGGCTTTACCGATCTAACCCGTATCAAACTGTCCTGATCAACACCAGACCGCTTGGTGGCTTTTGTTTCTGTCTCTTTAAGGCTCCCCAATCCACAAACCCCCTTACTTCTGATTGGCCAGCCCTCTGGAATTAAGTGGGGTGAAAAGCAACGGGGAACACCTTGATGTTTGAGGTCCACTCCTCCAGCATGTCATAAATAAGGAGATCCTTATGTGATGACCTCGTGATTTCAGCAGAACCTTGTGAAGCTCTCGTGGTATTATAACCGTTTTGAGCGGTTTACCCAACTCAACTCAACTTTATTTATAGAGCACTTTACAAGCAACCAAGCCGAAGCAAAGTGCTGTATATAAAGGCATAAAAAATAAAAATAAATTAAATAAATTAAAAACAAAACAATACCACTAAAATAATTGTTTCACTGTTTTTAAAACAAAAACGATAAAACAGTACTTAAAAACTAAAAACAACCCATACAAACACTAAACACAGAGTCTCAAGCCAGTTTAAAAGCCAGGGAACAGACAGATTAAGGGATTTTCTACAACATACGAATATGTATCAGTTTGAAATTCTGTGTGCTTAGTACAAACATTCAGCATTGTTACTTTGTATCCATGTTTATAATACCTCCTCTTTAAGATATTTGTGCAGAATGTGAAGATTTATTGAGCTAAAATGATCTTAAGATTGAAAAGTTTAAAGACTGGCAGACAGATGCCATCCTCGTCATGAACCCACCTTACAGAGTCGAAGGTAGCAGGGTCTGAAGTTGTGCGACCACTCAGACACACAGTGAGCCTCGTCTATACAGGCAAAGGCCACAGGGGGGAGCTCCTGGGCTGAGGGAAGACATCCTGAACCTGAGCCACCTCCACCAACCAAAGCCTCAGGAGAGAGGAGCAACACAGACACCTGACCCGCCTTCACCTGAAACACATCGACGGGCAAAGAATACAACTTAGTGTTTGAGTTTTTGTTGGATTCCTATGTAGTTTTAAAGGTACAGAGCGCAAAATGTAGAGGAACAGTTTTGGTCTTTTACCTTTTCTATTGCAGCTTCTCTCTGTTTCATGGTCATGTTGGAGTGGATACACGCTGCCTTCAGCTTTCCTGGCACTCCAGAGAGCTAAAACACAGATCAGACATTCACAATAAGACAATCTGAAGAGTTCCCAATGAGTTTGTTTGTTGCGATAAGTGGGATCAAGACAAGGCTTACCTGGTCGTCCATAAGAGAGACTAGAGGTGAAATCACCAAAGTGATGCTTTGAGATCGCTGAGCGTACATGTACGCTGGGAGCTGATAACACAACGATTTGCCCATCCCTGTAGACAACACCACAAGGGTGGAGAGACCTAACGAGGCGGGGAAAGGTGGTCAAACGGGTTACAGATGTGTGTGCATCAAAAGTGCATGTTCTTCTACCTGCATTATGAACGTACCAGACAGGATCCTCATGATGGCCTCTTCCTGTCCTGCACGAAACGATGAATAACCGAGATCTTTCAGAGCTGCAAACACCTCAGCAGGTGTTTCTAAACAGACACACGAAGGAAGAGTTTGAGCAAATCAAACACTTGTATGCTTTTATTATTGCTTAATGCTTGATTTTAAATATTCACTCATTTTGAATTCGATTCCTGCAACACGTTCCTACAAAGCTGGGACGGGGAAACAAAAGACTGAGAAAGTTGAGGAAAGCTCAAAAAACACCTGTTTGGAACATTCCACAGGTGAACAGGTTAATTGGAAACAGGTAAGTGTCATGATTGAGTATAAAAGGAGCATCCTCAAAGGCTCAGTCATTCACAAGCAAGGATGGGGCGTGGTTAAACACTTTGTGAACAACTGCGTGAGTAAATAGTCCAACAGTTTAAGAACAATGTTTGTCAACATACAGTTGCAAAGAATTTAGGGATTTCATCTACAGTCCATAATATTATCAAAACATTCAGATAATCTGGAGAAATCTCTGCATGTAAGCAGCAAGGCTGAAAACCAACACTGAATGCCCGCGACCTTTGACCTCTCAGGCAGAACTGCATTAAAAACCGACACAGACAACTGTTAAGCAACTAAAGTTGTTCTTCAAGCAAGAATGAAATTCCAAATTAGTGAATATTTGCAACAAAACAATAAAGTTTATCAGTTTGAACAGTAAATAGCTTGTCTTTGTAGTGGTTCTAGTTGAGTAAGGTTAAACAGGATTTGAAAATCATATATTATTCTGTTTTTACGTATGTTTTACATAACGTCCCAGCTTCATTGGAACTGGGGTTGTATTACACAGTTGGCGTTTACCCTGAACTTTCCCATCCTGTCCGAGAGGGTAAAGTGGCTCCATTGGTGGTGGAGGAGGTGGGCGCTCATAGTCAGGACGAATCACATTCAGTAAGACTTCGTCTTTCTGGTTATGATCCGTTTCCATTTCCTGGAGCGGTTTCTCCTCTGCGACGCTCGGAGACGCAGCTGACGCAGAACATTACAAGTTTGTTAATTCAATGTAGTATTGATGAATTTTTGTGAAACTCTGGAAATTATGTCAGAAGTTCACCAAGTGACTGAGGATTCAGTGTCCCTGTCGCCCTGGCCACTTCCTCTAGCGTGGGCAACTCAAATGGTTCCTCTTCAGCAGGTGGGTCTTCAGAAGCAGGAGGGGGAGGAGCTGCAAAGCAGAGTCCAGACGTGTTTGTTGTTTTGTTTCATCAATAGAAAAAAAAATCAGATGTTGTTTTTGGAGTCCTGTGGAATAAAGTCTCCCTAAAAAAAATCTGTAACTGTCTCCACAGATGTTTAACAAACAAATACTTCAAACTGGCCACAAAAAAGCACTTATTGAGGCGATGAGTGAACTCCATTAGATGGGAAAAAAACATTCGACTTCTCTAAGAAATCAAACCAAACATGTCTGATTAAGCTTGATGTTGTGATACCTCGTCCTTTGCAGTCGATGGCCCAGTGTCCGGTCCCTCCACACTTGTAGCAGGTGTCGCCCTGTCGATTGAACCCGCCTCTGAACCCGCCTCTGAACCCACCTCTCCTTCCTCTGCCAAAAAATCCGCCGCCTCCACCAAAACGCTCGCCTTTCAGCTGGAACTTCTGCATGTACAACTAAAAGATACATGGTTGATTTATGAAGAAAGTAAAACAAACACAGTGAAGACTTTAACTGTAGACTTATTTCAAAGATTTGAGAGGAAACTCACTCACCAGCTATGAGCTTTGTGTTTCGTGTTAAACGTACCTGTTTACGCAGACCAGCACCCCTCAGAGCATATCCTTTGACGTGAGATTTCTTCTTCAAATTTATCTTCACAAAGTTTCCCTCTGAACCTTTGGTGCTTCTGTAGAAAAAAAACCTTTGCTTTAAGACTAGAAATTCTACGGATGCCTGAAAAGGTCATGATTAAATACCTTTATATTCTCTTTTTTTCTCACGATAATGACTTTATTTTAGTTGATCACTCAAGATTTTCCTGCTGTCTTGACAGAAAAAAATCTTTACTCAAGATAATGGAAGAAATGAGTGAGAAAAAGTGCGAAAACAAGGCTTGTTTCCCCGAAATTGTTCAATATTTGCGACCACAAATATTCATGTGTGTGGGGAAAGCTGACGACTCCCGAGTCATGACTCCGTGAATTGTGACGTAAAATAGAATGTAGCCAATCAGGAGGCGAGCTGACAGAGGAACAAGGAAGCAGGCGTAAACAAATCAAGCATGATTGACCTGACCCTGAAAGTCTGTGTTCCTGTCATCTCCAGGATTTTTTTCGAAGTCTTTTCTTCTTTTTGGTTTGGAAATTTTCTGTTAAAAATAGTCTAAAGACCACCATCATTCCCTCTTCTGTGTCCTTTTGCGTTTTTATGTTAACTGGTTTTTGCCAGTTGTTGCTATGTTTCTTCTTCTACGGTTTTGTTAGATCACATTTGGTCACACAAGATTTCTGTCTTGAAGGACCAGATTCCAGATCGGTGGTTGGACAGAATTGTTACGTGTGTGGTGAGCTGTGTTGAGATTATCGGAGCACATCACACACAGTACGATCAAAACTGTTCAGTGTCTGACAGATAAAAAAAATCTCTTCAGATTTAAAAAATCCTCATGTGTGTACCCCGCTTTAGGGTTGGAAGAAAAAAAAATTCACATAAGTATGGCAGGGGGTTCTTTTGTTTGTTTTGTTTTACAATAACAAAATCCTTTTTTTTTTGTTAAAAAAATCTTTTTTTTCCAAATTTAAGTCCTTCATTTAAGTCTTTGTTTATAAGATGGGATGAAAAAAATTACAGTATATCTCCAGCTGAAAGAGAAAAGTTTTTCTTTGGCTATGTAGTAACATGATGTCAGATCCCCTGAATGCATCATAAAATCTAACACACATGTGATGTTCATTTTTTGGGGGGAAACGCTCATGATCTAATCTGTAGACATCATCATCATTCAACTTTTTTTATGCGCTCTGGTGTTAAAAAAGGGGAACTAAAAATCTCAAAAATCTGCAATATTGAAGAATTCCAATTTAAAGCACCACTTAAATCGAATCAGGAGAAAAGTGTATCATCCCAGCCCTACGAATCACGTTGGCAGCTGCGGGTTTTGACTCAAGATGACGATCAACCCACTGATTCAATTTTTAAATCGCCAGAGAATTCTCTTTTCATCTTGGGAGAAAAAAAGAAAAAAAATGTTTGCAATCATCACCTTTTAGGGCTTCCATACATTTCATGTATTTGAACTGCATTAGGAAACCACGCAGTCCAGTGACATGTCTGGACTCACCTGGCTCTTACAGGCTGACTGCGATACATCCTCCTGGCTTCACACTCCTCCTCGAGTTCTCCAAACAAGTTCTCCTGAGGAGCCTTGATGGGAGTGAAAATGACTTTAGCTCATCCTCAAAGATTTAAAACCAAAGTTAGTCGATGTGATTCAACATGACTTACCTTTTTCGGTATCTTGGTTTCCTTTTCTTCTTCGGTCACTTCATCTTCTTCTTCTTCTTCTTTCTTCTTCTTTGCTCTCCTTTTCTTTCCTCCTTCTGTTCCTGGACTTTGATTTAAATCAGAGCCTTCTTGTTTCTTTTTTCCGTTCTTGCGCTTCTTCTTCGCTCCTCCCTCTTCCATCATTTCTCCCTCAATGTTCTCGTCCTCTCTTTGCCTTTTTGTGCCCCTCTTCTTAGTAGCTTTGACTTTCTGACCACTCTTTTTTTCATCTTCTGGGGTCAAAGGAGGCGTGAATCTTCCCTCTTCTTGCTCACTTCTTTTTCTTTTGACTTTTTCTTTCCCTTTTCCTGTCGTGTGGTCATCTGTGTTTGATACACTATCACAGACTATCTTTTCCTCACTTCCCGAGGCTCTCACCTCTCCTCTCTCTCCCTCCGCCTGTACTTCAGTTCCATCAGCACCTCCTTGTTTTTTCCCTTCTGTTTCATCTCCCTTTTCTTTCTCTCCTCTTTCCTCTAGGTTTATCTCCTGGTTGCCTGCTCCAGGCCTCTCCTCAGCCCCCATCTCTCCAAACACCTGACACCTCTCCAACCACTTCCTGTCAACAAAACTCAGTCTGCTGGCAGGAGAGGGCCTCCCTCCCACTCCTCTGAGAAGATGCTGGCCTCCTCTCGTGACATTTACAGAACCGATACCCACGTGTGGAGTTTTCACAGCCTCCGATTTTTCTTTTGTGTCTCCTGAAGCTCTGAGACTTTCATCTAACTTCCCTACCTCTCCTCTCATCGTTCCTACACCACGTGGAGAAGATAATGACATGAACAGAGCAGACGATCTTCCTGGAGAGGAAGGTGAACTGGTCTGATTTTGAGAACAAATAACTTTGCTGCTGGTATTACTTCCACAACTACTCGCAACATTTTCAGGCTCTTTATCAAACTCTTTGAAAGGTGCAAAAGGTTCAAACTGATCTTCAGGTGCCGCTGGATGCTGAGGAGGTGAAGTCAGGGACTTCAGGGGAGACTTTCCTCTGTGAATAGAGACATAGTTAAAAGGAAAGGTCAGAGAACACATAGTTATTATCACTGCTGTTCAAGCACGTTACATAAAAAATAAGTTACACTGAAATATCAACTTTTTACAAACAAATGAAATCAGAAATAAATGTAAGTTTTAGCATTTTTCTTATCAGGGTCTCTGGAGGTTTCAACAAGTCACATTTGAAGACTTTTTAAAGGCCACAATGAACAAAATTTAAGATCCATCTCACATCCATACTGGCAAAAAAAGTTACATTAAGTTACATTACAGGGTCCTAACAAATCGAACCATTTGAAAGCAAGTTTATACTTTTTTTTTAGATAAAAGTAACTCTAATACATTTTTAAGACTTTTCAAAATGATTTTAAGAGAATTTTAGACATTTTAAAGCTTAACCTTTCGGCTGGAATCCTGCGCACACTGTTGTGATGACATGACTCTTAACAAGGTGCGTGTTTGTTTTGGGAATGAATGGAGATCAGCTCTTCATTTTTACACTACTTTTCTTTGTTCATGACCAATTTTTTTTGGATACAACGCAACAAGCTTAGGGTATTTACACAGTACTGTTGTCTGAAATGTGACACCAAGCAAACTTTGTCAGTTTAGTAGCCAGATATATTTAGCACTGCTAGTAGCCCAGTGCTCTGAGTGGTATCTCTGGGCAAACCTGGCAACAGGCAAACTTTCTCAATTTGTACAGTAATTTTGAAGCCGGCTATTAAAGTCCCACTCGCAGCCCGCTGGCCTGAGTCGTGTCCGTAGGCTAACGTGTAACATTAGCAAATCTTTATATCCGTCTCATCTACCAAGCAGAGCTAACGTCACTCTTCATTTCATTGACAGACTCTAGTTTGATCAGATCACTGCAGGATAACTGCTGCATGTGGGTTGGAAACAGAAACAGTTTAGCTCGTGTTTTAGCCTTTAGCCCACGCGATCACTCTGCTCTTTAGCTTTCTTCTGCTCTGACATCTTTTTTTTTTTGTCTGACACTTCAGCTTCAGTGTTCACCATCACGACTTAATAAATCCAAGAAACAGCTTTCAGCCAAAAAAAACACAGATCTCTCTTCTTACTACTAAACTTTGTCAGCTGGCGTGGTGTTGCCATAGAGACTTTGACATGCTGAAAATCAATCCAGTCTTGTCCAACCCGATTAGGGAGCTAAGAAATAGCGTTTAGAAATAACCTATTTTGGTGCTGAAAATCTCATTTTAAATTGCAGATTAGGATCAGGCATATATCTAGAGGTGAGACTTTTTTAGAAAGTTCCCATAGTTCCTTAAATCGAATGCTACAAAAGTATGGAGTAGCATCGCAATACACTGCCAGGCTGAAAACATCTCTATGGCAGTACCTTGGTGAGAAAGGATTGGTTTTAAAGCTGGTGGGAGTAGACTTGTTGGTGGTGTCAGCAGCAGCAGTGGGGCTGTTTGTCTGTCTTGTCGTTCCTTCTTTTAAGGAGTTTAGAGGCAGCCGACCCAAGACTGATTTTTTCAGCGAGACCGGTCTCTCCTGCAAAACACAACATTAGCACAGGGGTCTGATAATTTGTTCCAGCAACACTGCATTGATGTGCCTCACCTTCCCGAGTGAAGCCAGGTTATTTTTAAGCTTAAGACCGTAATACTGTGCTGAAGCTTTCAGGCTGTCTCTGTCCTCAGCTGTCAGTCTGGGAGAGGTTACAGGGAGTGCACTGCGGTTCAGATGGGCACCCCAACAGTCTGAGTCCTGTGTGAATCAATAAGAGGCAGAAAATCATCAGATTAAGGAGCAATTCCTCCATTTTTTGTGTAATTCAAACACAAGCAATCACACGTTTACATTTACCTTCTGGGCTGTGTTGACCTCAGCTGTAGATCTGGATTGATCAGCATGCCGGTTTGAAGCATCACTGCTGCTGTTTTCTTTGGCTTGTTTCAAAGTGCGGTACTCTCTGTACAGGTCTGCAATAACAGCGCATAATGAAAACAGCAAAAACTATTAATTATTACAGTACTGGATAAGATATGGTGTTAACGGATTGTACTCACTTCTTGTCTCATCAGGGGCTTGATCAATATCCTCCTGTAAATGAAAGAACCATAAGATAACTTCAAAAGGCAGAATGACAAGTCAATGTAATGGGTCAGGAATGTTTTACTAACTTTCGACAAGCTTCTAGCTTTTAAATCACCTTGTTTGGTTTCCTCTGATGTTGTGTAACAAAGCCCTGCTCCCAGTTTTTCAGCAGGAGCTTCACCTCGTTGTATCGATCCATAACACCTCAATCCTAACCACACAGATTTAACAACAGAAACTTATTTTTGTAGACTACATCAATTACATATCGTGTAACGTCTCAGAGAACAGCGTCCCATTAGCTCCAAACATGGCGTCATGATACCATATTATCGTAGTTTCTGCTCCTAGTTCTTACTGCTCATGGCGTACTTTCGCCTTCTCTTCTTCTTTTCCTCAGATAAAAAGTAAACGAAACCTGAGAGGACGGTAAGGGTTAACGCATAGTTGCATTACTACTCTTATTCAAACTGAAGCTAAAGATTTTCCTCCTGTGTTTACGATTTTCGCGCGCCACAGGAATGACAGCTGATGTTGCCAAGTTCTTTCCTGTGTCCCCCTTTTTCACAAAACGTAACTCTCTCTCTTACTCGCCCTTATTTCAGTCTATAAGCGGAAAATAACATCAACGACAAGAATAGGAAGCAAAACAGATACAACCAACATCCTTGGTAAATGTTTGGAAAGTCGTGACTTGATTTTATTTCACCTTTTAATGCACTGATATTTGAGTCTGCCAGGCAACGCTGACGGATACTCTATTAAGCTCCGCCTCTTTCTTAAAGGGGCAGTCAAACTGCCGTTCACTAAATTTCCAGGAACAATATTATTTAAAAAGCCAATTTTTTCGTTTGTCCTTGATACAATTATTTGTTTTGACAGCTTCATTAGTTGAAGAACAAAAAAAAAAAAAAACAGTTGGGCCACTTATTTTGTTTGACTTTTATTTTGGAAGATTAATCAACATAATCAGGCTACACTTCTTACACAAGTCAGAAACAGATTGAGGTTTGTTGTCCAAGTGTTCAAAATGAATTTACAGGCTAGCTTAAAATCTGTTGAGCAGGCTACTGAAGCTAATATCTGTTTAAACTGTTGAATGTATGAAACATTTATACCACTACTTTCTAACAGAAATAAATTTAATAATAAATCTCCAGTAAAAAAAAAAAGGATAATCTTTATGCCACTAAATCTTTCCTTTCAGAGCATTATTTTCCTAAATCTGTGTTACTGTGGATTAATTTAAGCAGATAATTTATGTAGTGTATTGCTGCAACAACAAAACAGTCATTAATGAAACAGGAACACATGGTTACAAAGAAAAACGTTTTATTTTCAGGAGGCAGTGGATATAAAACTATTAACCAAGGATGGTGCATTTAATCGCTTTGGCTCTGTCAGTGAGGTAAGATATTTTACACTTTTATACTGTTGCATTGCTTCATTCAAGCTGGGAAACCTCATGAAAGTATGCACCCAGCATCTTGATCCCTTGAATGTAGTTGGTTCTGAAAAATGGAAAGAAAATAAAAGGATGAGTTTAACATCAGTAAATGTTTTTACTTATTTCAATACTAATGGTTGTTCATTGTTATGGGTACCTGTTGAGCTTTTCATTTTGGGAGTGAGCTCCATCATCTGAGGATCCCACGGGGAGCAGCATGACGTTACGACCTGTAGCCTCCTGGAAGGTCAGAGTGACGGGGATGCTTCCACCTTCACGGGTCAGGTCAGGTTCCACACCGAAGACTGCACAAAGAGGAGAGAGAAGACAGTTTGAGTTAAGGATATCAAAAGGAAAATAAACAATACATCCTTTGAGGGGAGTAACAGATGGAAAAAAACATTGAGGAGCATGTCGTTTGAGGAAAGTCATCCTTAAATGATATTTCTACATATCAACAGTACATCTCTGGGCCTCTGTACCTGTCTTCATGGCCCTTCTACCAGCCATGTAGTGTGGGTGGTTAAAGTCAGACACCCAGGCCTTCGCTCCATGGCCCATGTAGATCTTCAGTTTGTTGGGGCTTCCCAGTTCAGAGAACTTCTTTTCCAGGTAGGTGATAACCTTCAAAATGAACAGGAAGAAAATAAGAGACAAATCAAAGAGCAGAGGTGATTCTTTGTAACCCATTTCTTCCAGAGTGGGTTACAAAGTGTTGGATAATGCAAGGTTTACCTGCTTCTCCACAACTTTGGGGTCCATGTCAGGGACGAGACGGATGGAGAACTTGCCGATAACCTTGCGGGGAATCACAGTCTTGGCCCCTGCCTCAGCGAAAGCTCCCTCAATACCGTGAAGAGAAAGAGATGGGTATCTCCAGCGGTGCATCAGGATCGACTCCTGCAGGAAAAGCATGAATGGTTCACTTTTCGTTATGAGGAGTTACAGAGCATCTAGTCAGAGCAGAGCTGCACTATCGTCACGCCTTGCCTTGGTGTCGTGAAGCAGCTTTCCCACTCCGACATCTTTGCAGTACTCATCCAGGTCAAAGTCAATCTTCTCGTAAAGCTTCTTCTCATCGTCTGTCAGAGGGGCCACGCTGTCGTTCATGCCAGGAATCAGAATCTTTCCTCTTTTGTCAATCAGAGAGCCTGTGAGGAAAGACAGACGCAAGGTTAAAACACTTTGAAAAATGACACGTTTGAAAAACTGTTTGAGGAATTGGTTCATAATTTCTAATTCAATAGTTTGCTTTACTTGCCCATGAGTGTGATCAGGTCTGTCATGGCTTCATGAACAGAGCCACCAAACACCCCTGAGTGCAGGTCTTTGTGACCACACTCCACCTTTAAATGTAAAAACACAGCATTATGTTAAGGGGTCAAAAGGCCAGACCACAGGGTTAGCTTAATAAAAGCAACACTTTGACAAAATATGAATTCAAGAAGCATGAAATTCAGACTCCACCTCCACAAAGAAGTAGCAGATCCCTCTCAGGCCGTAGGTGATGCAGGGTTTCTCCTTGCCCAGCCAGTAGTTGTCAGATATGCAGACGTAGTCCACGTCCTTAAAGAAGGTGTCTTTACGGGAGAACACCAGGTCATCCAGGCCTTCAGATCCAGACTCCTCCATCCCCTCAAAGCAGAATTTGATGTTGATGGGAAGCTCCTGCCATAAAACAGAGATAAACATAAAATCAATCAAACTTTTCTTTATTTACATGAAACAAATTGAAAGTTTTGGATCATGACTTGCAAAATAAGAGTAGCACATAATGCATCTCCAGTTTTTGGTGCAATAACCAGTGTAAATTTTATAATTTCAGGTTTTTGTAAACAATCCATAAAATTTGTTGTGGAATAAAAATATCCAAGATGAGATATTTTGGCGGTTTCCATCTCACGCAGACACCCAATGAACAGAAATTCTTTGGCAATTCTGCAAATGGCTCCATGTTTTTAAATTAGAGGTTGCCACTTGAGAGAAATGCTAATAAAACATGCTAACGTCACACAGGCATGCAGGCTGTAAAATGCAGACAAAAGAATTCCTGATCTGAAATGAAGATAAAGAAAGCTGCAAGAGAAGCTGTTCAAAGCAAAGTAAGTCACAGATCTCAGGTGCAAAATCCAGTATTACTACTTTAGGTTCGCTCAGTCACAATGTTTGCACACTTTTTCGCATCTCTAGAAATTCAGAAGATCTGCAATCAGATGCATTTATCAACCGTGGGATATCATTTCTCACAGTGGCAGCAAGATACTAATTGAATTGAATTGAAGATATTTATTTTGAACATGTAAAAAAATACACATGCACTCACAAAAATATTTAAAAAGGAAACCTGCCTACTATATCCTGCATGTGCTGCAGATGTACGAACTCGAAAAGGGGTAGGAGGAAGTAGAAATTTATTTAATCTCAACCCTTTTATTTACACATTCTTAAGGCAAAAACTAAATGCTCCTCATAACATAGAATAGAAACTATGATGAACTGCTTATATGCAAAAGTATAAACTTAATATATTGTCCCTCTCAATACTTCACTTCTCTACATATTGATTTTTATTTTATATTAAATATACCTTAATATTACCAAATATATATAAATTATATATATATATATATATATATATATATATATATATATATAAATTTTATATATATATATATATATATATATATATATATATATATATATATATATATATATATATATATATATATATATATAAATTTTATATATAGATATATATATATATATATATACACACACACACACACACATATATATATATATATATAATATATAGATATAGATAGATATATAGATAGATAGATATAGATATAGAAACATTTTACCCCTTTATATAATACTTAATTTCTTTACACCTACAAATGTCTATACATATAGCTTCTTGAATACAAATACACACCTCAATAACATAAACCAATTAAATTATGAAAAGTATGTGAAATAAATGTCTCCTTCCTGAACTCAATCATTCCATCTGCATAGTTCCATTCAGTCATCAAGTCAACAAGATCTGACAGCTGATATTGATGTTTCCACCCAGGACACCCAGATCTGCTTGTAAAAAAGTTCCTTAACTGGGTTACTTTAGGACAGGACATAATCAAAATGAAACTAAAAGAAATGTGGACCTGAAGATTTAGAGCCTTGCTTATTGATGGGAAATGGTTAGAGAGTCTAAGTTAGAGATGAACCGTACCTGCTGGAGCTTCTGGTAGGCTTCAATGCAGTTAAACCAGGCCAGCACTGGACCTTTATCATCTGTGGAGCCTCTGCCATAGAGTTTACCTGCACAGAAGGAAAAAGTGGTTTAATTCAAAGTCCTTCAACTTCATGTGATCGAATCACTTGGGCTTTCAGATTTGTATAAAAAAAGGGTCTCTGATTTTCTTTAATTGAGGATGAGTGATCTGTAAGACTTGGGGTAAAAGTCTTTTGTACTGTATAAATTATAGCAACTAAAAGCAAATCTCATTTGCTGTTTCATTTGTTAAAATGAGTCTCAAATGTCTAGTTTTTACTGGTTTTAAGAGGCACCTGAGTCATTCATGCAAATTTAAGAAACAAGTACAATTCTTGATGAGTAAATGGCACATCTATTTTTTATTTTGTCAAGTATAACTCTATAGTAACCAAACAGCTGGGCAGTAAAGTATGACATAAGCAAGAAAGGTGCTGAGCTGAGCAGATGGGAATCAGACAGAGGGAAGTGAGTGGTTCTTTCGGTCAGCTGACTGTCACTGGACAACTTTGCTACTTGTAGCCTTGTTTCTGACAGTAGAACCCTGATGTCATCAAAAACAGACATCAAGTGTGTCTTATTAACGCAGCATTACTGATAAAACACTTTATCAATCATGCTTCATCTGCCTAGAACAGCAGATAAGAAGCTGATCTAGTTAATAAGTGCTGATTCATTACTGTCACACAGGAGGAAGCCTTAATCAAAGAAGATCAAGCAAAGTCTGTCACTTTATAATATTTTAGCAAGAGAAACTCTTCATTCAAGCCTTCTGGTCTTCAATCATTTTACTGTGACACTTCAAAACAAACTTATTCCTTCAACTTGGCCTGAGAGGTTTAGCAGATAAGATGTGATTTAGAGCACTTCTCTGCCCTAAAAAACAAGGTGATTAGGTTGGACTTTGTAGCAAACTGTGATATCATCATGAGTACGAGGTGACAAAAGCTCAAAGAGCATATCATGCTGCATTCAAGTCATGGAGATGAAAACAACCTCTGTGGTCTCACAGGCAGGAGTTTGATGTTCCTGTCATGTGATACAGAGTGTGTGTTACAACAGATCTTTGAATAAACAGCTGGAGCATTTAATTACTGGTTTCGTCAGATTCTACAACTTGGCTCTGGCGCAGTGAAATTACTTTTATATTTAACCGTCTTGTCATTTCTGCAGCTCAGTTATGCGTGAGATTTGATACTCAAAGTTTGCCAAGCCAAACACTTGGTGTGTAATCGTGACAGACTGGAAACAGAAGTCTCAAAGCTAACCACAACAAGTCTTACCTTTCATATCAAAACAGCATTCCAGCCTCCTCCAATAACTTCCAGAAGCTTCTGGCAGATATTCAGTATCATCTTGAAACAACAACGAAAGAAAAACCCAAACACGATCTGCTCTCACCGTCTTTCTCCACCAGAGTGAAAGGTTCTGTGTCCCAGCCGTCATCGATGTTGGCTGGCTGGACATCCAGGTGACCGTAGATGCACACAGTCTTCTTGCCCGGGTCGGACCCCAAACGACCCAGGACAATTGGAGGGAGGGGGATCTCCTCTCCAGAAGGGAGCTGAATGAAAAGGGTGCAAAATAGTGGTGCAGTGGTTCAGAAATCCAGGTTAAGATGCACAACGTCTCAGATGGGAATATCCTGTTTGAAGTGAAAAAAAAAAAAGTGCAGAAGCTACAAACTCGCCAACTCTGACCTTCTGTAGGCCGATGTCCACCAACTCCACTGTCCCCCCCCAGCTTCTCAATGTCCTTGGCTGCCATCTCCATCATCTTCTTGATCTCCCCCCGTTTCTCTGGCCAAGCAGACACACTCTGTACCTCCACCCAGTCTGCCAGGCGCTAGGAGGTGGAAAATAGCCCACATATACTTTATAAAACTCTTGTTACTCGCAAAACATGGAAAGAATACAGTTTAAAGCTCTACATTCATTCTAACCTGCAAAGTGGAGTTTAAAAGAAGATGATCCAAAATACTTAGATCCACAAAGCTACAATTAAAATCAGTTTTATTTCATGTTTACAGCATATTTCATACGAATGTAAACTGACGTAACTTCATGTGATCCAGAAGTTAAATGCTAAAGGAAATAGGGCAAACACTAACCAGGAGTAAATGAGTAACTGAGGCGCTTAACATACATTTTGATCACGCTGATACAAACATTTAGCTGCAATCTAAGGTTATAAAATGAGCAGATTTGTATTCACAAAAACACCAAAATGTGCTTACCTTAACATACAGATCCTGGTGTTCGTCCACATACTTGAATAGATTTGGGAGATGAGCCATCTTTGCCAGCGACAGCAGCTGAGGGTTGAGCAGGCAGAATGGAGTAAGAGCTCATCTCACAGCTCTGGCCTTTTTGTATTGTAGAGTAAAAACCCCGCCCTCCTGCAAACCTGCTGACTGTGTCTGCTTTTTACAACTCCACATTTTATATCAGGAAGTTAGTGAAAAAATCTATCATTCAAATTATAGCTGAAAAAGAAGTTACTTTTAATATCTTGTAGTCTTTTACTCATTCGTGTTTCCAACAACAGCAGAGGGGACAGTTCTCTGAAAATGTTGCTTTAAAATAACGACAACTTTTCTGGGGGTCGAATTAAAAAGCATACTGCTGCGTGACTGTTGGAATCAAAGACTAGGGAAAAATTAGGAATATGTAGCACTGCTTTGTAAGGCTTTTCTTGCAAGCTAATGAAAAACAGTGACTTAGGACATAGAAATTAGCAGCATTTAGAGAAATCAGATGTCATTGCACCTTATGGGACCCCACACTGCTAATAGCATATATTTCATGTCTACACTGCACTTCTGCACGTTTACTTTCCCGTGCACCTCATATAAAGAACCCTACTCCACATGTGCAGCTAACTATAGTTATACAGTTTATCTTTTATTGTTATTTTCCTATTATTGCTGTATTTTGCACCAGACTGGACAAGGACTGCTCCAATTTCACTGTACACTGTATAGTGACAAAGGAATCTGAATCTGAGATCATCTTGATCGAGTTTGAAATGAACTATTTATTTATTTATTTTTTAAAAAGGTCTCCTAAAGGCCAAGAAAAATGTTCACCGTTAGGATTTATAAGTACTTTTACAAAGTAAACAAATGTACTCAATTTGCGTAACAGTTGTTGCACTGCCACAAACTCAAACTTTTCCAAGTGTTTCAAATATCTAAGCCAAATTGATCTGACAAATCCAGATACGAATCCTCTTCCGAGCTAAAAACGAGGCTTGTGTTGCTTTAATTGTGAATAAAAACAGCTGCTAATGTTAAGAAATTTCATTCACAGAAATTAGATAAAATTCTACTCTGGAAATATTTGTACCATTTGCACTCAGCTAATGCAACTGAGGCTTCAGGACAACACTTGATCTACAACGTCTAGAAACAACATTTAAACTTAGATGTTATCATTAAGACTTAACTATAAAGTTGCAAAAAAATAACCAAGACATGTTTCATGAACTCTGAGGCTGGAGTTCATTCGAATTAGGGCTGAGTGTGTGTAGAAAGCTGCTAAATGACATGTCATGCTAAGCGGCGTTAGCTGGTCGGCTAACAAACATTACCATCACAAACAGATGATGTAACCTAGATGTTTAGAGTTGCACTACATTTAAGGTCGCCTAACTTTGAATAAATGTTGCATAACGTGTGAAATACATAACATTTCGTTATCTGCAAACTAGAAACTACTCACATCCTGCTTAAACCCCCGTCCAGCTGATGTCTACATGTGACTCCACTCACCTGACACTTTGTACACCTTCCTCTGCCTCCTTCTGATGCTGGCACGTAGCTGACACGGTTTATATTCAGTCTATGTTTATATATTACAGTTCTTAAAGCAAAGCAGTGAACATGCAGAGAGACTTCACCCCACTCGAAAACAGGCAAAGTGTCTATTTGAGTGTCATACTGCAAAGGATTGTGGGTATGTAGTAGATGCTTGGTCATGTTGATCCAGAAACGGTCCACAGAGAAGAGTGATCCTCAGTGTTAAATCCATTTAAAATCACAAACCTCAAGAATTTTAGTATAATATAAACTAATGCTCATTATTGCTTAGTTAAGCTTGTCATAGTTTGATGTTTTATTTTAATAAACGTCTACATGTCACATAAACAAAGATAAATGTTAATTTAAGAAAGCAAATAATGATTTGCTGAATGTGCTACAGGGCCAGTCTCAGGATGGGAAAACTGTGGATCGAATACAACACCACAGATACTGTAATATTCCTCTTTAATCACATTTATAATCATATTGAAGAATTCACTCATCCAGATATTTGCAGCAAAGTGTGAAGGTGTATGCATTAAAGTCTCTGCTAAACTAAATTAATATAAGGAGTATAAAAGTTAATGGGGTATTAGATCCAGCACTGTTTCTCCTGAACTAACCTACATTACAGGTCGCTCTATCAGAAAGAGAGCTTACTCTAATGGATAAACTTTTGTTCTTAGTGAGACGATATTCTGTTTCAACGAATTCAGGAAAAGCCTCTGTCAGTCACTCAGTAGTACAGAGAAACAAAGTGCGAAATTAAAGGGCAAAGACTAATTATTCTATCATATTTGGCAACCCTTTCGATTATCTTCCTACTGATCTGGTTGGCTTATTGGAGAAAGGATGCCCACACTTTATTTTCAAAAAGTCTGAATTTTTTTTCTTCTCTTGACATGTAATTCAGGTTGATGAGGTTTTATCTGATAAAAGATGTTATCACAACCAATGTATGTTGTTATCTTTTTATATGCATTTTATTTATATATAATTAACTTATCAGTAATGTTTCATCTGTGCTGTATTGTTCTGTTTGCTATGTGGAAAAAATGAATAGAATATATATTGATTTTTTTTTCCCCCAATTGTAATCTATTTCCTGAAGTGGTCAGATGACCCATTATCAGCAGACTCCTCCATTAGAAGTATGACAATAAATAATCCAGTTACTAAATTGGGAGTAGAGATATAACAGGTTATCAGAACTTTTCCTGGCGTGATCAGATAACATTTTCTTACTTACTTTTCTTGAAGTGGACATTACATGTAATCAGAATTCACAAATTATGAAAATTAATGAAATAACCTAATCAAGTATTATCCTGGAAGTAATCAAAAGTAGTTTTTACTCAAACTAGTCATTTAAAAAAAAAATCCACTCAAAAAGAGGAAAGATGGAAAATACTGGCAAGGATGCCTCAGTCTGGACTGAAATCCGAGCCATTTTCACATGAAGAAATGGCACCAACTACAACACTGACTAAAACATTGGCATGCTTATGTGTTAAACATTTGGTCCAGTCCTGATGTGCTGTAGCATCATCTTGCAAATGGTTAAAGTTTCTTTATAGTTATAAAGTTCCAGCTCATTTTTAATGTGTACACCTGCTGTATAGGACACTGCACAATTGAGGACCCTGCATTATTTTCTCATCCGAGAAGCAGCATAGAGAACACTTTCTTCACTGGAGGGGCTTTTAAGAGTGGAATTTACCATGCACTTTACAGTATCCCCCAGAGAGCCTTCACTCACATCTGGATGCCTCAAGAAGGCCTGTGTTGGAGACTTTTAGGTGCAATCTATTATGTTCATCTCTTTATAATAAAGTGGTCGACACCTTTAATAAAAAATATTCCTTTAATTTTTCTTATTACATAATCATCTCTTCAAGAGGTCCTCTGTAGCATATCCTCATGGTGTCTGGAAGCAAAAGAAATGAGATTAGATTTACATGCAATAATGTAGACTAATTTCAGAGGCTGACCTCACCTTTCCATCAAAGCAACGTTCCTCACACTTCTTTTCTTCTGTCCTGCAAACCTCTGAGGAGCACATGAAATAGATCTGCAGAACAAAAGAAAGCCAACGTCAAGATACTGGATCGTGCTTTTGTACAAACATTGTCCCTTGTGACTGATTCCTGACTGCTTTGACTCACTTCTTCATCGAGGTACTTATTTGTCTTTTGATCCATGAACTGGAAGGCTTTGACCACAAAGCGCCTCTGGTAGCGATTTTTAGGCAGGTCACTGACTTTAAGGATGGACACATTTGGATCGTGCGGGTTGGCACATCTGCAAAGACAAATAACTTGTCAATAATTGGACAAGGGAGAAAGAACTTAGTGGTTTAAGCAGGTCTTACCCTTCATAAACTAGCACCAGGGCATTCTTTGCAGAGCGAGGGTAAGCTATGCAGTAGTTGACAAGAATTACTGCATCTGGTTTGGGTGACTTGAGACGCAGTTCAAGATGCACAGGGCTGCCCAGGAGTTTTTTCAGGGGCATACTAGTGGTTGGCAAGTAGCTTTTATAAGTGGAGTCTGTTGAGGTAGATAAACATGGAAACACTTTCAGATGGCAGCATTTACAACTTTCAGTGCATGCTCTTTAAATAATTTTAGAGATTGCACTTTAAACAAATATCCCACCTGTAGCAATTCTCAGCTGAACACCATACAAACCATTGGAGATGACCTGAGATGGTAAAGTGGTACTCGGAGTCTTGACCATGTAGCCGATGCTTGCCAGTGACTGCGGTTTACCACCCGTTTTACCGTATCTACATTCAACCATAAACCTGCAGAGAAACGGGGCACGGGTTGAAGCTAGATGATAAAACGCATGCAGCAACATTAAAATGAAATCAAGCAGAAAACTGTCAAAAAGATGTGAAAGCAACTGACCTGAGAGGATCGCTTCTTGTAATGGCGCCATACTTGAGGTTTAGAGCTTGTACAATGGTTTGTACTTCAGCTAGGTAGATCTTTGTCTCACCAACAGTCTAGAGGAAAAATTACCTTTGGTAATGCGAGCTTCATGCTTTTTAGGGTAACAGCACATCATATTTGTCGGAGATTAGACAGTATTCTACAACCAGTAAATTGAGTGAGAGGCATCAAAGAGCATATTGCAGATTTTTTTTTTTGCAAATTAACTCTAAGTTTTCTAATGTGCCGTACAAAAAGTCATTGCTTTTATATGATAAACAAGAAAATGACATTTAGATGAAGTAGGATCCGTTTAGATTAGAGCCATTAAACTTTTCAACATTGTGTTATGACTCAGCAAAGAACTCGCGTCATCTGACTCAGTTTTTCTCTAATGTGCATAACAGTTGGTAGTGAGTAAGAGCAGCCGTTTTGGGTCGTGTTTGTGTTTCGTCCAGTGTATTATATTTAATTTGACCATTCAATAAGATGGTCAAATATTGCGTTTGATGCAGAAATACCAACTTAAAAGGACATCGAGTCCACCCTTTCCCAAACAGGAAGGAAAATGCTTTCGTGCAGGTAAGGAGGAGACTCTTTCTGAATCAGTCACAAAAAAAAAATCAAAGGTGACTGCAGGTTTGCAGCAGCAGATCCTAGCCCGGCTCGATGTAAACAAAGATTTGCCCAAGATTCAAGCCGATGGAAACAGGACCTGAATACTGTAGCCAAGTCTTAAATTTTGTTCTGAGTCTATTAGTGGATAGACTTCTTAATCTTTCAATATGTGCTCTATTATGACTGCTCAAATCGCATTGCTTTTTGATCAGCACATACATTTACTACTTATTTTTTGAAGTTATTGTATCCGATTTCAAACTTTAAATATGCTGATGTGAACACAGCATTAGGCTTCATACCTCTAGCTAACACTGGTCACTCACCAGGACACCAGCTCTATTCTCCACTGGTTCTCTTCACACCACAACTCATCAGCTCTCCTGATCCTGGTCTCTATTGTGCCATCATATGTAAAGGAATACAGATTTTCTTCTTTGTTGACAGTAGTGACGGTAGGATCGGCATTTATTAAACGTTAAACAGAGGCAGAATCAGCGGGGATCCCATGTGATGTCATGTTCAACTGCAAGTTTTTAATGCGGTACTAAACGCAAACATACTGAAATGTCTCTGGGAGACAACTTTATTTTGAAAGAAATTTCGTAATTAATAAACCTATTTTCCTATAAATTGCTGAACTGTTGTCTTCAACCTGCAATATGCTCTTTAAGTATATACAAAAAGTATTACATTTAAGTTTAAAATCAGAAATGATTTTACATGTGCAGCAGCAGAGTGCCATTTGAATTGATCTTTTTTCTGAGACAAACGTAAATGCAATTAATTCAGTACAACTTACGTAAGCCCGGGCTCCACATTCTGTGACTTTGAACTTAAAAATGGCAACCTTCTCATTAGCAATGACCGGTTTACAGCTTGGACTGGCAGGAATAACGAGCTTGGTGGGGTCTATTGGGATGGATGCGGAGTTGGAGCGAATGGCAAAAACAAAATTTTTATCCCCAGTGCACTCTAAAGGAGAAGACAGAACAGGTCACTCAATTTTTCCAAGGATGATAGTTTGAGATATTCAATAAGAGCAGTTAAAAACTTGCCATCCATTGGGTAGTAACATGCAGAGCTAGAAGAATCCACACAGCATCCCATCTTCTCACAATCTGCTGAAGACATTCCTGACTGACCACAAGACACCCGCTCCCCAGTAGCAACAGCACAATCTGAAAGAAGGAGCCATTAATACAGCTGACAGAAAATAAAATCCAAGATACATGAACAAATTATGTTACTCACTTTGTGCTTTTGATGGTGTGCTTGGGTTATCGCACGTCTTTGAGCCACTGGCGCGGGGGAACAGGCCTGAAGGAGACTTGGGACCCGCCTCACATGTAACTGTAGCAATTTGTGTCTGACCAAACGCATCAACATACAACAGCTGCAGACTGTAGCCATCAGTCTGGAATTCAAAAACGCAGATTTAGGTAAACTGGGTTCCATGGGTAAGAAGCAAGGTGTTTAATCCCAAGTTACCTACATGCTTCACATTGCACCCAGTGTAGGGTACACTTAAGATGTTGGTGAAGAAGTTCACATCATAACCACAAGACTCGGGAGCATCTGTGATAGGCAGCAGGTCCTTTGAACCTGAGAGAATGAAAAAAAAAGAGTTAGCACAACAAAAACTTATCAAGGCAATCTCAAACAAGAGAATTCTAAAGTGCATACCCAACACTTTGACTTCACTCAATTGACCATTTGGCAGAGCAATTTGGAAACCATCATCACTGCAAACCACATCTAGCCCACTAGAGGTCGGAGTGGTACTGCTAATCCAGCTCTGTGGAGGGGCATCAACCAATTCCATCTCAGTGTCACCATCTGTATCGCTGTCCCAGTTTGTGTCACGGGTATCCATGTACTCCACGTGATATCCCCCATCATTTCCACTAGACCACTGTCTTGGATCCAAATCTGCAGTAGCCTCCTGGAATCCATGGTTTGCGAAATGGTCCCAGGAATCGCTGGTGGCGTCCCCTTCAAGTTCAGGGAACACGTCCTCAGGAATTTCTTCATCAACATCAGAGTCACTGCTGTCATCTGAAGAGAGGATGATAAGGGCAAGAAACTTAAGCAGTGGGCCCATCAACTTGGAAGAGTTCTAGTGGGCCAAGGAGGTACACCTTTGAAGCTGAAAAAAAGGAAAAATTTCACAAGATGTACAAAAAAAAGGTAGACAGCTCCCAAGCAGCCATGCATCAGTTTTACTCAGTTCTTATGTGAGAAGTCACTCATCTAGTCAAATGACTTTCAAGAAAACCAGTGTTAGAGACAAATCAATGAAGGTAAATGGAAGTCCATTTCTGTACAAAGCATCAATCTTTTCCTTTAGGCTAGTCTGAGCATCTCCATGTGGATCTGGTAAAATAAGTGTGTGGAAACCTACAATTCAAGACCACATAACTAGTTCATTAAAAGTCTACTTTGTGCACAGTTAAGAAAAAGATGAAAAGTTAATGTACAGGGAACCGCTTTCTGAATTTAGAATTAAAACTGACCATTTTTTCATACCACCTGTTGAATCATCGTGCGCCTCTTACCAGTCGTCGTCACGCGCTGTGTTGGCCCCAACTCTCCTCTCTGGTATAACCTAAGCAGCTCAGTCTCATTGATCCGCTCCCATCCCTGGACCGGAACCAGCAGCAGAGTCCCGACCACGACCAATAACAGCTCAACCCCGAAGCGACCCATGGATCCAAGTGAAAGCCCTACAGCAGCTGCTGAACACCGGATAAGGACGAGGCTTCTGTCGTACTAGAAGTAGTGCTTGGAGGTTAATTGGTTGCACCTGGGGGCTGCTAATTGGCACCTGTCGCTCAAGTCTCACGTGCATGAATGAAAATCGCCTATTGGCTGGAGGACGGCTGGTTAGATGTTCTATATTTTTATAATATAAATCGTCATTATTTAGGCTACGTAAGCTTGCCGTGTTTATCTCAGTAAGTAAGTCATATTTTGTAGCTCTACAGCTAGCGCTTACAAAGTGCTTCACAGGCAAAAAGAGTTGGCTTTTGGTTGACACATTCGTTCAGGAGATTCTTAATCTCAAAGACGCTTTTTCTGTCTTGGTAACTTTATAATAATAATTTTAAAAAAGGATGTTGCCTTTGATATATTAATTTAACCAGCTACAACTACCAGCTGCTTCCTGCTGGTAAACTTTTACAATTGAAACAGCAAAATTCACATTTTATAATAATAATAATAATAATAATAATAATAATAATAATAATAATAATAATTTATCGAGTGATTTTCAAAAACTCAAAGGTGCTTTACAGGTAAGGATAAAATGCAGGTAAAAATCCAATACGGATATATAAAAATTAAGAAATTACAATTAAAGAGTTAAAAAAGTGCAAATAGAAAGCAAGATTTCAAAAGGTTGCAACCTAATATGTAAATTTAAGCGAGATTAGTAAGTAAAGAGCAGTGTGGAACAAGGTTTGTTTTTAATTATATTTTATATATATTTATCTGTACTAAAATACAACAATTACAAGATTCCAACATCTTTCCTTCTTCCCTAATTCTGTAAAATTATGAAGTAAAAACGCATAAATCTCTGTATAAGTAGGGTTTATGGCACCTATGTTGTGTTACATGAACTGTAACTTCTTACATGATAAACTGGACATTCGGGTTGTATTATAACTATATTTACCTACCAAATGACTCAGTTTTCACACTTTTAACTGATTCATAATCATAGAACAATTTTTTGCACTTCACTCTTGAAAATAAATGAAGAAAGTTTAAAGAGCATGAAAAATAAAGAGACATTTCTAGAGTGGCAAAAGAATTTATTGCAAATGTTTCAACTTTCAAGTACGCGTGTGGTTTACTTCAAAACCACAGGTCAAATAAATCTGACTATTCAATAGTCTTTATCAAATAAAACACAAACGATTTTCTGAGATCACGCTCTCAACTGCTATTAAAAAGAAAAGAACCACACAAAAAAATCAGTTATTTTTAGTTCTTAGACGGGGGGCCTTCACTTGTAGGCGTTGGCTTTATGTTTGGGTAAAAAGTTGAATTTTTTCGGCACGGGTCCAAGCAGCATTTCACTGGAACATAGGAAGAAAAAAGTCAGTAAAAATAAATGAACTCATGACTAATTTTGGCGTTGTTTGATTTTGAAAGAGGTCCTGACAGATTTGAGAGTTTTCTGCTCACCTAATCCTGACCCAGTCCCCAACGTGTTGACTGGCCATCAGTGACTCCAAGTAGTTTCTGCCCATGTAGTATGGAGGGCGCTCATTGATTTTTTGAGGGACCCGCTCCAGTAGACCCACAGGAACATACCTTAGGCAGAGAGGCAGAGGGAAAAAGAGCTGACAAATTAAAACACCATCAATTTAATCAAGGCATCGGGGCTGTGTGCTGTAAACCCACATATCCGAATCACTATCACACACCTTATCTGATATAAACAACAAACAAAAGAACGCTACTAAAGTACAGTCTATAAGTGTGTTGTTTCCAACCTGCACATGAAGGAGAGCCACTCTAGCATGAACTTGCGGGTTTTCTCTACACCTCGAGTGTCAGAGCCCCAGTGCTCCAGACCAAAGTTGGTGAAATCCCTGAGGATATCCAGCCGCTCGCTGGACGAGATGTCCCAGTGTCTACTCTCCTTTATTTCGGTGAAGATCCATGGCTTTATGAGAGCACCTCTTAAGAGAGACAATCAAAAACAAAGGGAATTCAAAATACAGCCTTGATTTACTTTTATTATGACCTGTATGAGTCCGGCTGTTCTTGATGTGGCACCAACCTTGCAATCATAATACCAGAGACTCCAGTCTCTCTGGCTTTCATTGCGTCTTCATAGGACAGAATGTCTCCGTTACCTGCAGATAAAAACAAACAAAAAAAAAACAAAAAAAACACTTTATATCATTTAGTTTTTGTTCTTCTAGTTCACCATTTTACAGCCATGAAATTTGCATTTTTATACATTTATTTTAACACATTTGTTGTCATATAAGAGCGGTTAAAGTCCAATACAAATCCACGCACCAAAAAGTGGGACAGGACTTGCCAGCTTAGAGCAGGTGGTGATGTAATCCCAGTCTGCTAACTTGGTGTAGCGCTGCTCTCTGGATCGGCCATGCAGCTGAAAGATTAAAGACAGTAAAAAATGTTATTGTTCACATAGAGTCTGATTACGATGGAGTATTAGGGCCATGTTTATTACAAAAATAAAAAAATAAATTTACAAGAAAAAAGTCAAATTTCTGCAAATAAAATCATAAATTTATGAGAAAAAAATTTCTGAAAAAGTCAGAAATTTCCGAGACCAAATTCATGAATCAATTTTAATTTTATAAGAGCGACCACCCACCTGCTCAAAGAGGATGAAATTAGAGTGTCTACTTGATTAAGTTGTGTTGAATTACAGGTTTGACAAATGGCCTTCTTAATATCTCTGTCAACAGTTTGCGCAAGAACCTGGAGCTTTCTGACGAAGGCAGCTGAAACACGCAGCACCACAAGCCACAAGATGCTTCATGATCCTCATTTTTGTACAGGCATCTGCTACTCTTCTAATAGACAAGCTATAGACCAAAATAACAAGTTTATGCTCCTAAATTTAGGACATTATTGTTGTAAATCTATTACTTTTTCAAAAATCTGACTTTATTCTCATGAATTTACTTTAAAAAAAAAAAACAAACAGACAAACAAACCTGGCCCTAATCCTCCATTGTATCTGATAGATGGCAACACAGGAATATAAAAGAAGAAGAGTGAAATACTTCAATACTAAACTTGTCTTGAGAAGGAAATTTAAACAAGACTTACTGTGACCATTGAGACACCCCACTGCTTCATCTCTGGGATGAGTTTGTGGGCTATGTTGCACTTTTCCTGAACACCAGTGCGGATCTTGACTGTCAAAGGCACATCGAGGACCTTTTAAAAGAAGCATTTTTATTCATTGAAAGGCAGAATTTTAATTTAAGCAGAGCCCTTGTAACATTTTATTCAAGACTTATCTACAAACTGATTTTATGGCTTCAATATTTTCAATTTCATAATTATCATTACATTACATTTACATTTCATTCAAAATAAACAGCTCTTAATGGGGTGAGTAACATAGATCCAGGTATTAAGGTAAATGAAAGTGTTTTATAAAATAATAGTAGAATCAACTGTACAACGAAGGATCTCTCACAAAACTAAGCTTTCAAACGAAGGATTTCTAAACTTGACAGACTACTAACATCAAACTAATTTCACAAAACTATTTCAAAGGACGTCTATCAATCTCTAATCAAAGAGCCGAGCACAGACAGGGTTTGGGTGACAGATCACCGCAGAACAGGTTGCTCCCCACTGAAGCTCCAGCCAGCCTTTTGAGAAATATGCCACAGGATTGTTGCTCCTGATTGGCGAACAACAGATGCTCTACTTACCGCTCTACCTGGCAGCCTGAGGGGAGGGAACAATACACAAGCATACACTGCGCACCATCACAGACATACTCAACAGCCAATACGTAACAACTTACATAGTTCATCCCTTTGACTATCTGTTCAAACTTTCTGGTACGTGTCATCAAGCCACAGCCTCCACCCTGATGAGAAAAAGAAAACACACATTTGACCTCTGATACAGAGTCAATTTGATGTTTAATCTGTGCTTTAAAAAAAAAAAGATAAAACATTCAATCCAACCATCAGAAAATCTCAAACTCATCATGGTAGCGAGTTAATTCACCCTAAGTTATCTATGTGTATTCATTAGACTGCTACAAGTCAAACAGCAGCCACACACATTAATGGGTTCACCTTCTTGTAGACGAGATCAATGGGACATCCAGAGTTGATGTCCACAAAGTCAACTTCAGTGTTGTTGTTGATGAGCTCCGCACACCTGGTCATAGTGTCAGGAAAGCAGCCCTCCACCTGCAGACACAATGTGGATTTAAGAATGAAGGCAATCTTCACACACACGCAGAAAACCTTCTGTTCACAGAGAATTCTGAAGAGCTCTAAAGGATCTCTGATGACATCACCTGAACCCCAAAAACATCTTCACTTTCGTGGCGTTTCAGAAGCGCCCACTCTGACTGCTGCCCCTGCAGGAGGTTCGTGACCATGGCCATCTCCCCACATGTGATGTCTGCTCCAAAGCGCTTACACACACGGCGGAAAGGCAGATTTCCACACTAAAATGAAGGTAAACATTGAGTTAGGTCAAAATCTTATCTGTTCGTAATCTATTTGACTTAGCTCATCACTTTTTCTTTACGGAAAATCGAACAAACCTATTTCAAAATAATCCAAATAATAACAAATCACTTGAAAGTATGCAGATCTGTGTGGTGCAACTTACGGTTGTTAGAGGAGCAAGGTAGAGCTTGTCTTGAAAATCAACCTTAAATACAGATAAAAAAAAAGAATTTATCAGACATACAACTTCTTCCATATATATCATGATCACTTATTACCACTTTGCTTTGATAAATTGACACTAGGGATACAATTCGTCAAATTCTTGGCTGAAACCGAAAACTGAAAAGGAAGAAAGTGAGGCCGAAACATCAAATGAAATTGTTATTCCCATCATTAGTATCATAGCATAAATTAATATTAATGCTTCAAAGAATAATACCGTCTTCACAGAGATGACCTGGGAGAGCTTTAAAAGGCAGAATTTTTTTATGCATCTCTTGTGATTGTTGTGAATGCCCCTCATCTGGTTCACAGCGACGAGTCCTTTTTTCTGCACTCTGCTCTCCCTCACCTGCGCTCTGCGCGTCTCCCTCTCCAAGTGGGTTCTCCACAGTCATCGCAGCCTGAATCATTTCTCGTGTGTGCATCACATTGCTTTACAAATCACTACCCATGGGTCCTTCTCAGATATTTTGAAGAGAGTGCCGGCCACAGTTCTAGCTTGCATCATCACAACATGCCGTTTCAGTGATAAAAGTCTTTCAGCCGAAAACCCAAAATGCACTTTTAGGCCATTTTCGGCCAAAAATTTTGGCGGCCAAAATTTCGGTGCATCCCTAATTGACACATTTAATCAGCAAGGAAGATATACCTGTTTCTTTTCACATGGGCGCAACTTGATGACATCCACATCAGTCAGTGGGCCAATGGTCTTCACTGGAGGCTGTTTATCTGTGCTGGTCTGCAGATTTTAAAATAAAAACACATTAAAAAAACGCACTAAACAGTATAAAGTAACAAAAGTGTTCTTGGTTGGATTTTTACCTCTGATGCTGTTTCAACAGACACATTCTGCTCCCTTTCAGTAGCATCTGTTGATACTTCCACTACAGGAGGCACACCTGTGTGAGTCCAAACACTGAACTTTAATACAAATTTAACTTAAAACTTCTCCTCTTTTCACTGCACTTTAGGGATCATTTTAACCTAACTGAGTCATTATTAGACTCGTACAGTTTCAGGCTTACACAGGAGCAGAAACACAGAATGCCAACAACATTCATGGAGAACACTGATGACTATGAGTTCATTTATAAGTGTTTTCTTTTGTTTTTGTTTTTTTTTTTTCAGATAAGAAATCGCATCAGTTTTCTTACCGTTCCCCTGCTGTTCTCTTTTGTCTTTGTTCTTTAAAAGAGGCTTAAGGTACTCCTCCGACTTTGTAAAAGCCACGGAGTGCTTCCTCAGACGATTCTGCAGCTCCCTACTCAAGCTGTTCTTCACAGGAGTCCTTCCCTCATGGGTCTTAATAAGTTCATCGTTCTCCATGGTTTTGAAATCAGGCGTAGTATGAGCCTTGGCAAACCTGCAGCTGAGGCCATAAGTGCACTTTCCAAATGTGTCATAGAGGTAGCAGCTCTCCCCGATATCAGCAGGCTTAGTGGCCATGTATTCACCGACATCATGAAGGAAGTGGCACTTGGTTCCAAAGGAGCATTCCCTGTCGCCCTGTATGAAGGGGGGGGGGGATCACAGGATGAGGTAAAAGCCGACAGACATCAAATAAAGGAAAATAAGGCAACATTTCATACCTTCATGACAGAGACACACAGGCGTTTTTCATCATAGTCAGAAAATTTGGTGTGAGGTCTTGACTTATTCTGCCCCCGTCGTTTACCATCAGGTTTCCCCTGTTTATTTGTCTCCTCAGACTCCAATTTGATCTTTTTAGCTTCAGGTTCTTCTGCGGATGCATCCTTTGTCTGCTCAGCTTGGTCATTGCCGGAAACCGTTTCTGTGTTTCTGGCTTTCCACTCAGAATCTACAAAGTCGTGGAATTTTTCTTTGGTAGTCAGAAATCTGCAAGAACAAGGAAAGTAAGATGGGGGGGTTTGGTACAACAACCATGTTTAAAAACCACTGTGTAAAATAATACAACACCGCTGCATTTCTTTACATGCTGATGCATGTCTTTTTACCGTTGCATCTCTGTTAAAAAAATTTACATAGTTAATGGTAAAAAAAGTAAATTGGAGAAGAAGTTAAGTGTACTTGATATAGATCTTGTGTCGTTTTGTTGACTGTGCAGTTGAGTTAGTTCCATCATACCAAGCATTTATATTTATTTATTTTATTTTTTTCTGCTTGTTATGTGTATTCACTTTGTATATATTGTAAGTATTGGATGTTTATCTTACTATATAATTAGTCCTCAGTTAATACATATGTGCTACTGTCTTCTACTTCCTATATATGAACATCCTTATTGTTGAATAATAAATACATAAATAAATAAAAATAAAAAAAAAGGTGTACCTACTTAAAAACCCCCTGCGGTATTTGTTATTCATGTTGTTTATGTTCTCGTGTCCTCCACAAAACGCTTTTTACTTACTCGTTTTTGATTGAAGACTCTCCCTTCACTGCCACAACTGTCTTCTTTTCAGCATTTTCCTCATCTGCTGAGATTTCCATCACACCGTCTCAGACTTTCCTCCAAATCCTTTAATCTGAAACACGCTGGTATTTGACAAAACGTGCTGCTTGACGTGCCAACACGAAACAAATTATTGACAGTCTTGATCCAAAGCTATAAAACTTTTTTTTCAAGCGGCAACTGTAAAGTCGACTTGCCTTAATGACATTAAACTGCTTTGAAGTCCTCTCTTTGATTAATCTTAATGCTATCCTTTTACCTGCTTTACTTTGTATTGATAAGCACTTGTCGTAGCCTGCTGTCTGCGAAATCTGCCCAACATGAACTGCTACAAGCTAACAGCTAATGTAGCGTGTGACGCAGATATCCACTGATTAGCTAACACCTAAAAGCTAAAAAGAAAATAAAATCTCGTCTAAAATACGAAGATTTTCTTTGAATTATATCAAAGTCTAGCTTTTCTAAAGAGTAACTATCCAACAGCATGAGATACTGTTGTGCGTCCACTGGTAAACTCCGTAGTGTACAACCCGGCTAACTATGGTTCCTAAGGGCCGTTACACAAAAGTAGGATTAAGACATCCAGGATAAATGAGTGAGCTCAACTCAGCGAATCCAAGACCAAGCCAGGATGAAAAAAAAAAAAAAAAAACCTCAGCTACACTAATGATATTTAGGCGTTTTGAAAATGCAGTTATGGTTAAAGTTTAAGTATTGGGTTAAAAAATGATTCTGTAGACAAAAAGAAACTTGATTAAAGACTTCTGTAAGACAATAAAAAAAGTATTTATCTAGATGATGAGAAAGTATTATCATCAATAAAAGCTTAGAATAAAGCAAGTTATTTGTTTGGATAGATCTATGAGTGAGATTTCATTGAATGTTTTAAAAACATGGGTTATTCTGTTAATTTGTTTGAAAACACCAGTTTTGGTGGTGTGATGGAAATGACACTGTGTATGAATTAATCAATGATCTCAAATGTTTAGATAATGTCAGTGGGTCTAGTTGAATGTGATAAGATTGTGTAGTAGGCAGTGGAATAACTGTTGGTTTCTATTTGTGGTGGCTGCTGGCTGAGATGAGGGATGAGATTAAATAGATCCTGGAACTTAGCCTGGTCTAGAGCAGGCTTGCTCCACAAGATAAATCTCCATGGTAACTAATATCAAACATGTTGTGCTTTCCTCTATCCTGCTTTTGTGCAACCGGATCACAGATAAATTGAGCCAGGATAACCAAGATATCCAGGCTTAATCCCTTATCCTAGTTTTGTGCAACAGGCCTCTGGTGTTACAACTGAAACCTCAACGTTGGAACCATGAACTGTAAATTTAAAATAAATTGGTGGCCAAACTTGTTAGAACACCTGACAGATCTGATTTTTTTTTCCTCCAAAGCATGGTTTCATTTGATAATGTTCTTTAAAATGCAAATGGTTGCATGGCAGAAAACAATAAATATCAGATCTGTTTAATCTACTTTTGACCTTAATATTTGGTTTGCCCATCTTTTGCAGCAATTACTAAAAAAAAAAAACAAAACCCATCTCCCTGGCATAGTGTCAGTATATTTCCTAAGACAACCAACACTACTTTTATCCCATGCCATTTGCAACTCAACCCACTGTTGGTCAGAGGTGTCCCCTTGGTGAATGGGACTAGCAGTGCTCAAAGAGATCAGGAAGACAGGTACAACCATCTATCTAAATCTCCTTGACCTAAATTATAGAATGGCTCTATTCTATTGTTTATAGAGCATAATGATGAATTTGTAGATTCCAAGTGTTCCACCAGACAATAAATGGAACCACAGAGTTCCTTGCATTTATTTGATAAATGCACAATGACCAAAATAATTGTTAACAAATAGCCATATATTGTTCCTTTTTTTCCAAAATTACTTTTATTTGACGGATGATTACGTGGATCCCAAAAGTGATGTTTTTGAACAGAAAATATTGCCAGAGAAATTTATGACTGCAACAGCAAAGAGAGACATCCAGTATAGACAGCAACTGTCTTATGTTAGTGTATGTAAGCATTGTTTATCTGAAATGTGGATCATTGGTTGAAGCATGTACATTGTATCTTTTGAGGGGTCAGAAACTTGTTATTTATCTTCTGTTGTCTGATGCTTTGGAGATGAAATAACACTTTCCAGAATAGTAATCGACAGATTAGGTCACACACAAATCATGACAGTCCTGATGCCAAGTTAATGCTACCCTTTCGCATTACGTAGCATTTAAATCAGACTGTTACAATCATTCATCTACCGAGCCTGCAAGTTTTTCCATTTTGGCGTCAAAGCGCTTTTTGCTCTTGTCCAGAATGTGGATTCCCATCTCTCGGAAGTCGTATCCCACCCTCCTCAGCTGTATCAGCCGCTCTGTCAAAGTCTTCTCACTGTAGTCCAAAACCTTTGGCTTCTCAAGAATTTGCTGCATTGTTATTCCGCCTTTCAACAGAGTTTCCATCTTAGAGTTCAGCGTGTCTGTCCCAATGTACAGGACCATAGGATAGTTGATGACAAGATTTTCCAGGTCATCTCTCTGAAAGCCAAATAAAGCTATCTTCTGTTGGAGATTGTTTAGATTTCTTTTGATGTATTCATTTGAAAGGTCCAAAAGGCATGCTCCGCGGCCTTGAAAAAAAGCTAGCAGTTCTTCGTCACTCAGCGTCAGAGATTCTCTCATGAGGTCTACATTGGTCTTGACTCTCTTAGTGCTTCGTATGAGAACATAAAGGTTTCTGGATATGATGTTTTTAGCAAACTGCTCTGGATTCCTCCCACCAAGATCAGCACAGATGTCCTCCAGGAGCTCAACCATCAGCTTGTTCAGCTCGAAACTATTAGAGAACGTCCGTGGTGCTGTTGTCAAAAGACGATGAAGGTCTTTGGAGTTCAGTCCCAGCGAGCTCAGAAAATCTATGTTCTTCTCAAGGTTACTGTTATCGCTTGAGCGGAAGAAAGACTCTGGCGAGCGATCCAGGATGCTCACGATTTTTTTATCAGTCTTAAAGATGTTTTTCCACAGCACCCAGCGTTGTTCCAAGTGCTCAATGGAGCGGGTGATGGCACGGGGATAACGAGATATAATTCCAGCTATTTCTCTGCGGCTGGCACCTTTTCCTTGCAGAAACTTAGCAACACTTTGCTCATTAGTGAAGGCTTTGCGAAACACCCCTGGCTGACGTTGACGTGCCTTTGTCACATCCACTCCCATGAGATTCAGGTTCTCCAGAAGAGATTCATTCTCTGAGACTGGTGGCTTTGGCTCAACACTTTTTGCAGTCGAGCTGCAAAACTTCCACAAAGGGTTTTCATATGTTGAAAATGAGGGAATGAGTACAGATCTGCACCGCAACGTCAGTGATCGATTGAAACTTAGAAGGTTCCTCAATCCAGGCAGTGCTGCCATTTCAGCAGGGCTGCAGCGCAATCTCACTGTTGATGAAAGGGAACATTGATTAGATATGACATGGTTAAAATTGACTTTTACTTTTCAGTGTTATTATGTTGAAATGCTGATTTAGCATTTCATTATGTTGAAACACACACACAAACAGAGAGAGAGAGAGAGAGAGAGAGAGAGAGAGAGAGAGAGAGAGAGAGAGAGAGACTATACTGCCTAATCCAGCTGATACTGACACTACCATCACTACTTCAGTTATTTATTGTATCATAACTTCTACTTCAACTTACTCTGCTCACTATTTTTATACAACTAATTCTGCAACTAATTCTACTCAGACGATTTCTGCTGCTTCAACTTCTTCTTCTCCTACTACGTCATTCCTTCTTTTTAAATTACATTTTCCACAATTTAAACTATGTTTAACAGGCTTCAGCAACATTATTTCACATTTTCAGCTTTGTTTCACCTCCCGCAGCTTCAGCATTTCAACGCATTTTCTTATTTGAATCAACCCAGGTAAGTGAATGGAGAAACAGACAGTGACTTCACTGCGGAATGATGATATCAGTGTAATAGTGGTTCTTACAATGTTGGTAAAGTACTCTAATGTCATACATGTTTACAGTAGGACTGACCTTAAAGTGAAATCGCGCAAGAAAGAGAAATCCTCCCGTTCATAACAACGTGAATGATCTGTTGAGGAGCTTCATTCGCCAACAAAAAAATCTAGTTCTGATTAGCTATTTCAACTATCAAAGCTCTATAACTGTCAAATTTTACACTAGTGCTCTCGGTTACTGATGTTTATTTATTTTTTTTAAAATAAAAACGTAGGCTTTCCTAACACGGAGAACTGAGAGAAGTTGGTAGAATGAACATACATATCATACGCTTCCTCATAGATGGAATCGGTAACTTTCGGGAAGTCTCGCGATAACTGTACACCACTTGAACGAGACCACTAACTCCAACTGGTGCCATCTAGCGTCATGGAGTAAGCAAAGGCCTTTTACTTACTTTGACCACTAGATAGAGCTCAAGGTCTTTCAACTAGATTTCAACCATCAGGTTGGTTTAAACTCTTCTAAAGATACAGCATAAACTGTAAATAGAATAAGGCAGTTATTTTCAATCATTTTAAGAATTAAAGTGATTAAAAAATCTACATACAGTCATAAAATAAGGTTCAATAATGTTATTCATAAATTGTCTGATGAAGTAGTTATTTGGACTGACTTTTTTGCTTAAGCCTCTCTCAAACAAACAAGATGATCTACCATTATAACAGATTTCAGAAATGATACAAATGTGTTATTTGTAAATTAATTTTTCATGAGTTGGAGCCTCTACCACTTGAATTTATATATTCATAATATCTCATTTTTAGCATAACGATGTTAAACTAATGAGTAAAAATAAATTATGCAGTATTTTTGTAATTTTATGGGGAATTAGAAAACCCTATGGAAAAGATTTTTATTTATATGTTGATGTATACAAAGAAAACTGAATTAACTATTGTTTATTTTGGTAATTAATTATGGAGAATAAGTTTAACTTCGTTCCACTCCTTGTTTGGATATGTTAAAGAAGTTAAATTGGTGATTGGAATTTTTCTCGGTTTTGTTTTTGCTTTGTTTTTATTTTTGCACATTGAGACTTTGTCCACGGTTGATAATATGATGTTTAATAGCTGAAGGCCCTTTTACTACATTCTTGCTGATTGGAAACAGTAGCATTAATAGTTAATTCATCTCAGACTCACAGATTATGTTGCTGTGTTCTCATGGGGTATGAGACAGCATTTGCCATGTGGTTTGTCTCCCAGTTTAGTGCTGAAAAACCTACTGGCCCTTTGCAACTCCTCACTGATGGACCCCCATTTACTCATGAATATTTTATTACACCAGTATGCGAATGAGCTTCCATCCTGTTGCTCTGAAATGAAGCTTCATCCATAGATTAATAGAGAGTGCGAGAGAGTGAGAGTAAGCATTGTATTTTATCCCAGTCATCAACAGGAGACAGTTGTTCTTCATCAGTTCTGCTCTCCTCCCGCTTGTCCTAAGCACTTGTGTCTGTGTTTGCATAGTGATGTGATTGAGAGAACCTCTTCTGGCCGGTGTTTCTGGCTATCTGAATCAGTTTAAGTGTATCACCAATTATGAGAGGAGGAAAGTGGAAGACATGAGAGGAGTGATCGCGACTGAATTTGCACCAAAATTAATGACAAAAACCTCTATCACCTTTACAATTTGCACATACTGCTTCTTCTGCACTTCTTAAACTTATAAATTATCTTAAAATGTACACAAGAATAGTTTTAAAGCGTTTGTAATGAACTTTCTGATTGCATTTATTTTGGCTTCCCTTGAGGACATTGTACTTTTATTGTTTTGCTGCTCCTGTTATGTTTACCTGTGTGGGTGGGTGGGGACCTCTGCTGACAGCTCTTCTATAGCAGCAGTTAATTAACTGTACAATAATACTCAATGTTGTTACTTGCTTTCTTCTGTAGGTCACAAAGAGGCATCACTTAATGTTATTGGCATAGGACATAACAACATACATATCTGACTGAGTGTTGATTCTTTTCATTTGTGTTCTCCATTCTTTTCTTCCAGAATCATCTAATACTTTGAGTGTTTTAGTTATATTAGTATAGACTCCGGCTATTGAATGAATCCAGTCAGGTCTCTGTTTGTTGTGGTGTATTAGGTGTAAAGTTTCTTGTGTACCAACTGACACTCTACTCCTCCAGTGAATCAATAATTTAGTAACTGCCGAAACTTTCAAATGCTTTCTTCCTGAGTTTCCTGTAGACGTTGGTGCACAAACAGGCCTGTGTTTACAGGTGGGATCAAGTTAGTGAGAATGTCCAAAAGAAGATGGGTGGAATTCAAAATCTGCCAGACTATCAGCTGTTCTGCTCCGGTCAGTCGACGACACAGACCATCATCTCCTGCTACTGCTACTGCTGGTATGTTTAAAATGTAAAACTTTGACAGTTTAGTGTTTTATCTGAATAAAGATGTCAGCCTTGTTTCATTTGAGAGCATTTGAATTAATTTGTATTCAGGTCTTACAGAGGGGTGTAGCTTAAACTGAAAACAAATGTTTTGTTTGTTACAGGTGTTTCATGTTTTTCTTCAGATTTTTTTAAATTTATTTATTTATTTATTTTATTATTTATTTTTGAGGACTTGAGATCTCAAATTTGACTTTTTTTTAAAGCTGGGGTTTGGATACAAGGGACATATATATAACAGTATATTTGACAACAGCATTTTACATTGTGAATGATACTCCTTGCAAAACTGGAAATTGAAATAACATGTTATGACAGTTGCATGTGCAGTCTGTTATTTTGTATTTTATCAATATATTTATTTTCTTTATATTCATGAAAATTAAAAACAAAAACAAGGGGATCAAGGAGGCAGGAAATAGGGAAAGTAATTTTTCAGCATATCTAAAATCCTTATCAAGGCAATAGTGAATGGCTGCCAGCATCTATTATCTTTAGCAATTCAAGTAAATGAATGAAGCAACCTGAAAATGACATTTAATTTGGATTATCATAATCACTCCGCTGTCATTTTATTCATGAAAATGTCAGTAGAACAAATAGAGAACACGACAGTGACCTCTTCTAATGAGATATAGTTATTTGTAGACTTGGAAGTTAAATAATGACTATTCTGTCCTCTACAGCCTCCATCTGTCCCAGAAACTGATGCCAGTGTCTCATGTTACCTTCCTTCCCTTTCAGCAAAAGAAGGCTCAGATGTTTTCCTTTTTCAGTTCATACCACTTTTGTTTAGTCCTGCTCAGAATACCACACTGCACAATGTGATGTTAAGGCTGCAGACAGTACTAGAAAAAAAAAAGAGGAAAGAAACACTGAGCTGAAATGAAAATATTTTGTGTTAAAAAAGAAACCTCTCTACTGGGACAGCTCTTGCTACCTCTCCTCCCGTTACCATAGAAACTGAGCAGACGTTTTAAGCAGGATTCAGACTGAATACAAAGCAGGGAAATTTTATGACATTATAAAGACATCAGACACGATGATTTGATTACCACTGATTTTTAACAAAACTGATAGAGGCATTAAGATATCTGAGAAGTCTGCACTGTCTGCATTGCCTCAACAAACTCAGATCTTGTCTTTTCTTGGGTGGAGATTTGAGATGTTTTAGACAGTTTAAAAATGTGTCTTCTAATAAACTACTTTTACCTACACACTCTAATCAAATATAATTCATATGGTGCAATAACTTCTAGTTATTCCTCTTCTGTTGAGAGGAAAATAGCCTGAGTCATTGCCATTCATTGTAACTTAACAAATTCCACACCCCAAAAAAAAAAAAAAAAACACAAAATAGAAATACGTTTGCTGGATTATTAGATAACAGTATATCTGACATCAAAACATAGCTAACACGCTAATGCTAGTCAGTGCAGTACCGGTAAGTGATGAATAAACACTTTGACTACGGCCACGGAGCATTATGAAGACTTTCACTTATGATACTTTACGTACATTTCGTTACTTAAAATTTGATATTGGTGTGACAGTGAAACTTCAAAAATAGGTCTTTAAACTTAAAGTCATGTGCTTTACTCTTGTTGTATAGCTAGTTCTTATTTCATGAAATATCTAATGACCTCATAAACACGTTTTAAAACAAAATAGAGAGCTATAGGACAAAGTGGTGAACACTTTGACATGACGTTATTACGACATTTCTGCCAGCACATGAAGGCAGCACTCGTGGAATGCCAGGGGGCGTGGCTGTGCAGGCACCTACACGACGTCATCATAGTTGAGTCTCATGTTTACGTGGAAACATGGCGGCGGACTACCAACAAGGAGACAGCTCCTTGTGAATGCGACTGGAAGCCGGACGAGGGATATTTAAGTGTCAGTTTTCTAGAGTTTTCTCGCCTGTATTTCGCATGAAGCAGTTCTTTTCTTGTTTTAGCCACAGGGACCGCGGTGATGGAAGACGAGGAAAGGCAAAAGAAGCTGGAGGCCGGCAAAGCAAAGGTAGGATTCTCTGTTTCTGGATGTTAGCATAACTATTTAAACTACTGTTATTTCGTTAAAATAGTTTTGTAGTGTTGTTGACAACTTATTCTGCCACAGCTGGGTCAGTCAGCTGTTTATCTGCACTCCTCCCCTTCTGATCCCCCTTTCAGCTGTCAGTCCCACCAAACATGCCCCCCCCTTTCCCCTTCTGACAGCCGGGATGTTAGCATAGCCTCTGCTAGCAACAGACGCCTTTGTCATGCTGCATGCCTGTTACTCCAGTGTTCGATATCATTGTTTTCTATTGTTCTAAAATCTGCACGCACTGCTCGTTAAATCACCCACGGGTCAGGATGTCACATCGTTATCAAAGGATTTTAGATGCTACTGTAAGTGAAGCTGGCAGGCTGGTGTAACAGGATTTACAGGACATGTCCCCAACAATAGCATCAGACACATGCCAAACTTGTGTTATATTGGCTTTATCAATCAGCTGCATGGCTTTATCAATCAGCAGCTTTAACATTAAGGAAGGACGAACTCCAACTTTCCATAAGCTGTTGAACAATGTGGTATTGCAGAAGGGAAAGTACTAAAGTTTGCCAATCATGACCAAAACATCTTTATGATTTTGTTCCATATGTGGGTACTGTATCATATGATATATGGATAAAATTAATCTGTCAAAGATAAGCTTCCTAATTTCTCATAGATGTCCCTGCTGAATATTTGCATAACTTGGTATGAGCCCCATTATTGACATGGACATAACCAATCATGAAGGGTTGTATCAATAACACACCTGTGCAAGAGAAGTAGGAATTACTATTACAAGTGTTGGGAATTAATAAAACAAAAATCAGTGTGAAAGGAATATCTTGGAAGCTTCAAAATCTACAGACATGCCCCATCCAAGCACTTCAGGTGTCCCCTCAGGTCACTCCAGGTTTCACACAGAGGCTGCTCCTGCAGGGCTGGTGGGAAAAGCCGTCTCTGTGGTTTTGACTCTGGTATTCAGGTTTTATAAAAGACCCCACTGTGCTGCAGGAGGATATGGCTGTTTTTTCACACAGTGCCATGTCACCATGTCCTCACATGCTGGGGAGAAACTTGACAAGGTTTTTTTTTTTTTTTGAATGACACATTGTTATCGCTTAACAGGACTTCATTATTTGCTTTTACAAGCCTCACAGTCTTAGACTAGATCTTGTTAGCTCAGCATGATTCAGAGCTGATTTATGTCAAAGTCAGTAATCAAGCTACAGGCAGGTTCAGATGATGACATTTTAACGCGTAAGATCATTTTTAATCTGGATGTACAACCTGGTTTCCCTGTTTAAAAATCAGAAGATCTTAGGTCGGGTTCATGCAGTTTACATTAATATCAATCAGCTATTGTGAGGCCTGAATTGAAGGCCTGTGTTGTCATCCTTGAGTTCCGAGCCATTCGCTGCAGACGTATCGCTGCTTTCACTTTTCTGGCCTTGTGAGACTTCTGAGATGCGTTTTAAGATTTAGCGTGAGGTAAGAGAAACTCACAGATTCAGATGTGACACCTCTGTGGATTTAACAACACATCTTTGTTACCTTTCTCTCCCCGGTATCTTACTTCTGTCAGGATAATATAATCCCACGCTCAGCAGATGATTCGATGACGCCTCTGTAGTCGCACTGACTGGAGGACCAAATGTATATACATGTGTGGTCAAGTGCTTTTATATTCCATTAACTGTAACAGGAAAGAAGGCTGAATTGTAGCTGCTTTGTCTCTGCTTTTTTAATGCAGATGTGTCTCCAGATTCACTCTTCATGCAGATTTGTCCTTTGTTTTGATTTAATCTTTCTGTCTGAAGATAAGAGCTCACTCTGTGCATTATTCCATCATCACACAGAATGCTGAACAGCATTGATTTTTTTTTTTTAAATGAAACTTTAGGAAAGGCATGCTGCTGCCCATTTGCTGCTACAGCAACGAGAGGAGGGAGTGCAGTGGTTTTTAATTTCTCTCTAGGGATGCAAATTTCTTCGTTTTTATTAGGGCCCGACTGATATGGATTTTTCGAGGCTGATGCCGATTCCAATATTTGGCAGAAAAAAATCGAATAACAGATTAATTAACCGATTCATTTTAAAAATATAAAATGAATAAAATAACTTCTTTTTCCGTCCCTTACTGCTGACAAAAAAAACAAAGATATGAATTACAGGCAGAACATTTTACTGTTTTACAATTCTTTGTCCTTTAGTGTTTGTTCAACTTTACAACAGAGAGAAATTTTCAAGTATTCAAAAAAGGCTGTAATCGAGTGATAATCAGCCGATTATTGGCCAGTTATGATTATTTTTATAAAGGGCTATAATCTGCAATTTAATCTGCCGGTTGATATATCAGTCAGGCCCCAGTTTTTATGGCTTCTGATTCAGTGCATGCTGGTATCAGGTTTGTCCCTCTGATGAGGCTGGTCAGTGGTCAGAAGTGTTGTGAATGTAAAGTTCGGTGTCATCTGCATAACAAGACATCAGGGATCATTGATATCTGAAGATGTTTGAGTCTTTATTCCAGTTTCTGTTACATCTTTTGATGTTTAATTGTGATTACATCAAATCACTCGGTCAGTATCTGCATACCAAAATCCAAATAATATAGCTTTTAACAAAATGCTTTCAGTCGTAGAAATGCTCTTGAAATTGGAGAGACTCTGGCGATGTTGTACTCCTATTATCTAAAGGTCAGTGACAGCACTGGAAGCACAAGGGCAGCAAATGGTACAAGTTGATCTACTTGAGCTTAGACCTGAATTCTTAATCCTCCAGCACACTAATCATGAATGTGTCCAGTACGTGTCCTGTGATGAATAGACTTGACCACAATGACTTGTTCATCCTTTTAACTAGTTAAATTGACAGACACAATAAGTTTACTCTTAGGGCTACAGTCTTTACCCTGCCTTTATGTCTAAATATAAATCAGTTAATGCTCGTGAATCTATTTTAATGTGCTGCTGTTCTGCGTGAGGAGGGATTGTCAGCTGATTAATTGAATGAGATAACTGATGGCCAGTCTTAATTAGATATGACCTGGCTTATGGCTGAGCCAAATGCTCTGTGCAAGTGAGTGAAAGGACACGTTTTCCTCCATTTGATTACATACAGCTCCTGTTGGGACGTTTTTGTGTGAGTTAAAATTTTGTATATTTATTTTTTGCCTTTATTGATAGGAGAGATGGAAAGACTGGACATGAGCCGAGAGTAGAGAAAGACATGCAGCAAATGGCCAAGGCTGAAAGTCCAACCAGTAACCACTGCGGCGAGGATTAAAGCCTCTGTATATGGAGCGTGCTTAAACAGTTAGCCCAACAGCGCCCCCTGTAGATTAAAAAAAACACCTAATTTTCAAGTTGTGAAAAAAACTCTTTACGAGCTATGAAAGCAAAACTGCCCTAACAGTATTAAGAATATGTGATATTAGATTCATGAGGTGTCACCATAAACTGTAAGAGAAAAAAAAATGGATGTCCTCTCGCTCAGCTCAAACTGAGGTTGTGACAAAAACTGCTCCCCCTGGTGGCTGGCTGCAGTATAGGTCAAATACTATGTCTCCCTGTTCATTCCAGATGGACTGTGGTCAAACTTTAAAAATTAATACACCTCATAGAAATGTTTCTCACATTCATATCCTGTGGTGATATTTAGATACTATTAAAGTGTATTGTGTTTAAATCCTCTTTTTTCTAAAAAGTTATTCAGCTAATTCATGACTGACATGCAGTTCAAGAGGAGGGTGAGGGTTTTTCTGTCGCCATCAGAGAAATAGTTTCCAGTTAGGAAAAGGTAATTGTGATCCCAGAATAGGACATTAATCTGAGCTCTTGTGTCAGTGGCTTGTTTGTTTAAGATCAGGGTTTAACCTTTGCATCAGAGTGCTTTTGCAGATTTTGCTTCCTCTTCAGTAACGGAGAAAGCAAAGTTGATTTCAATTGATTTCTTTTCAGCAACACACTGAAGAATACTTGCAGTTCAAAATGTCTCTGGTAGAAGTGTTAAGAGACTTCAGGACGACGCAGACACGTCTGCATGTCAGATCGTCTATTAAATGCATTCAGACTTAAAATCACTCGCTCCAGTCTTCTCACTGGTCGTGCAGCAGATGATGCTCGTTTTGTCGCTCGTTTCCAGGGTTAGTCTCTATTGTTGCCTGCAAACTGGAATGTGTCCATGAAGCACAAGGTTTCTGCCATTTAGTATGTGTGTATGTGAGTGAGTGTGTGTGTGTGTGTGGTGTTGACTAACACAGTGTTGCTGGCAGTCTCATTGACACATGACATTGGAGGCAGTGAGCTTCCCTCTCTGAGCTTACTGCAGTGCTGTGTTTCAGAGCCCATTCTGTATTTTTAGAAATGTGTCTTACAGGCAGCAGACTGAGCACAGAAAAAACACTTTGTTATTTAACTTATATTTTTATTTAAGTTATTTTCAAATTTTTAAGGACAAAATAGTTACAAAACCAAATAGTAAGCACAATGAACAAAGAGTGTAGATATGTCTGTATAAAATTATTAAAATTGGTTACAAAAACAGAAAAAAAAAGATAAAATAAAATTATTAATATATGTATGAATATATATATATATATGTGTGTGTGTGTATGAATGTATATATATGTAATATATATGTAATATACATAAATGTGTGTGTGTGTTTGTATATATATATATATATATATATATATATATATATATATATATATATATATATATATATATATATATATATATATATATATATATATATATATATATGTGTGTGTGTGTTTAAATAAATAAAATAAAAATAATAATAATAATATGAAAAAGATAAAAAAATAAGGTGTGGGTGTTGATGGATTGTATTTAATAGAACGGAAATTGAGCATGCCTTGAGCTGCTGTTTTAGCTCCAAACAAAGTTACATATTCAGCATGCTGTGTCTGGGAAAGTTTTGTAATTTTTTTAAGCGTTTTTATTGTATTTGCACTTCGACTATTTCCAGGACTGATTTCTATTTAAAGCCCGAAGATCAAATGTTAGTGAGCCAGCAGGTGGTGTTGTGCATTCCTTGTAAGAGGGCACTCGATGGATAAAATAAACATTCCCATCAAAGTAATTTTTATGCCTTATTATAGAGTCTGTTTTCTGGTAATCAGCTGATAAACTCTGCATGGATGACACATTTAACATTAACATCAGATTCGTAGACTAAGATTGATTCTGGGTCTTACCCACAATGGTTAAAACACAGAGACTAAAAAAATCCTCCTAAAATAAAAAAATATTTCATGAAAACATCAACAGCAACATCAGGACATTCAAAAACAAAAAGCGTCATTCTCTTTCGGAGCATCACCCCCTCCACCAGCTTGTAATTGCATTTTTGTCAATCTCACAGCATTTAACAGGATGTTTTTCTTGTTGAAGTGTTCGTCAGCTTTTGTGAGACAGCGATTTAGGGAAAAAAAAAAAGGAAAAAAAAAAGAAGAAGTGCCTGTGTTCAAAATCGCCTGTGTAAATGTTTTCAGACAGCAGATGGTGATACACCTACGTAGTCTCTGCTTCCCCAGATGGTGAAGCCTGCTACACAGGCTTCAAAACTCCATATGCTCTGCCAATGCTCTGCACTGCCCAGCCAAACAGGGCAGCCTGCGATGATAAACAGCTCAACCAAAGGCTGGGGCACCCTTGATTTTCTGAAACCGATGGAGATTGCTAATCATCAGCCCTGGGTTGCTCTGATGTGTCAACTATAGGACAGCCTTGCTGCTGAGTTTTCAGATCCTTTTTTCTGTAAGAAAGACTTCCACTCATATCTTTTTTGTGCTCTGGTGTTTCATAGATAAAGCTCATATGGAAACATCGATAGACATTTGGAGGGGGGCATGTGAGGAGGTGTAGAGGCACAGATCAGTGGCCCTTTGAGCTGTTAAGATGAATGATGTAGGTGGGGGACATGACCATAACACCCACGCTCAGCTCTGTCATGTCAGCCTGCATCCAATTGTACATCACCAAACCAGACGTGTCAAATAAGACTTACTTTAATACTTAAAAAGATATGTTTACTGCAGGATTTGGTGTGATTTTGATAGTTAAACAAAAGAGTGCTACAGTGTGCTACAGTTACAGATAATTTATTGAACACCCTTAGATACAGAAAATGTTCACTATCTGCTGAAAGCTCATTGAAAACAGTTTTTATCGAGGAAACAATTAATGTGCTGTCATAGAGCAGGGATTATACAAGAGTCAGGTGACAAAATTTAAAGTCTTTTTATATATCCGCCTGATTGTAATCCACAATTTAAAATGAGATTATCAGCGCCAAAATAAGTTATTTGTAAATGCTATTTTTTAATTTCCCCATCAAGTCATTCACTGTTGAAAGTCTCTATGACAACACCACGTTAGGCGACAAAGTTAAGAAGTGAGAAGAGAGATCTGTGTTTTTCTCTGCTGAAAAGCATTTTCTTGGATTTATTTTCTAGTAAAGCCGGACACTGGAGCGAAACTGTCAAAAAGAACAAGGACAGAAGAGCAGAAGAAAGCTAAACAGAAACGTGATAGAGCCAACCTCCAGTCTAAAAATACAAGGCAATGTGGAAGTGCTAAAATCTGCAGTTCGTCAAGTGTCTGCTTGAGGCTGGCTCTGGAAGTACTGGAAATCACGTACACGCCAAGCCAAAAAAAAAAAGTAATTTTCACAGCAGAATTAAAACGTGTTTATAGGCTGATACAAAAAATGTCCTCCATCTTAATAGCTGATTTCTCTAACAGCACACAGTGTACGGAAGCAGAAGTTTTTTCTATTGCAGCAGTTTAGAAGATATTAACATGACGAGGTTACCCAATCAGAGGAACAGCTCAGCTGATTGGCAGGTGGGCACCCTATAGCTGTTAGTGTGGAGGCTCGAAGCCTGACCCATTTCCAATATGGCCTCTGTAGACGATTTATTTCAGAAACGGGTGACGTGACGAGGACATCATCCATTTACTAAACAGTCTATTGATAGAGCACAGGCTAAAGGCTAAAACATGGGATAAACAGTTTGTGATAATATTGTTGTCTTTAACAAAGAAAAGTAGGGTTCAAGGAGAAGATCAGATTTCCATTCATTTGCTTCAAAACAAATACCTGCCTTGGTAAAAGTTCTATCCTCACAACAGTGGGTGCAAGTGCTCATGGGAAAGTGAGTCTTTATTTGAGAAAAAGCCCTAGCTTTTCTAGCTAATTCTCAGAGACCCCTTAAAGGTCAGAAGGTGGTGTTTTCTTTTAAACTAACAAAGTTTCTCTTCATATTCATGCCACTCACAAAAGCTGCATTTCCACCAAGTAGTTTGTTAAGCTGTGTTAGAGTACAGTAAGCAGGGGTGCTCATTTTAAACACAAGCACCAGCTGAGCAGTGAGAGGGTCACAGGGATTGATGCAGAGGAGAGGGAGATCACACAAAAAAATATTTCTTTTCATAGCTTATGTGCGACCAACGCAATGGAAGCTTTGTTCCAACAAATGCTCATTGATGAGCTATGGAAGTTCCAAGCCATTCCATATTTTTCATTCCTGTGAACAAAGCTGATACCAAGCCAACACAGCCCTCAACTTACCAATTTTAAACATCTTGTTTTGCAAAAACATGCACTCCAAAATGAAAATCCAACCAGTATAGAATGCAGCCAACTCACTTTCTGAGTGATGCATTCAAACAAATTGTTGGTCATGGCAAACACCATGGTTGACCGAGGTGGTTCACAGGTGTACTTGGTACCAGAAACCCTTGCCAAAAGATGGACAATGAATATCATTGTCATATTGTCTGGCTGAAGGTTTTGGGGAGTCAGTTACAGCTGTCAATGGAGGGACTTCTGGCTAGAGCTGGTTTAGTTTGGACATTTGGCTCAGAAGTACAAGGAATCAGTACACAGGTACTGGGTAGCAAAAAGACTACAGTTGCAGTGGAAGCAGAATCCTGGTTGTTAAAGGAGTTCAAAAAGACAGTGAAGGTGGACATTCAATGGGACTTTTGAAAGGTCTAGCAATGGATGTCCGGAAGATCAAGTAGAAGCTTCACACATGGTTGGCGAAGGTCTCAGAAGTTGCCAAGAGACGATGGGACCACCAGGTGAAGGTCAGATTTAGCCAAAGATTTTTGAGGTTCAACTTTGATCTGTCTTTGCCCCAAGGTGCTACTGGAGTTTTGGACAAGCTTAATCAGCCAGATTGTTGGACCCTAGATTCAGGAAGACCTTTGTGACTTATGCATTGGCCATGGAAGGGTGTATCAGCTCTAATCCTTGCAGAAAGGCAAGCGGGGTTGTAGTGGTTAGCTCATCCAGACACACCTTAACTGGGTTTGTCCTTTGTGACCAATTATGTGTTTTACATAAATGAGAAGGCTCTTAAGTCATGGGCCCGTTTTCTGTTTGGAGCACTGCATGTCCTCACCAGAAAATGTGGATATTTTAGGCCTCATCATCTGTGAACTATCTTACGACCCAGCTCAGGGTCCTGGTCATTTGTAATGAAGACATGAAGTAAGAGATGGGTTGATGCAGTGTCAGCTGTAAATCCTGTTGTTGTTGCTGTTGTTGTTGTTGTTGTTGTAAGGAAGGAGCAAACAAAAAGGCAAAGCCTTGGATTTACCCGTTAATCTACCCTTCAGCCCCCACTTCTGGTCATGAGCTTTGGGCATTGACTAAAAGAAAGTGACTGCAGATACAAGCAGCCAAAATGAGTTGGTAGCTCGGCTCAGCCTTAAAGACAGGATAAGGAGCTCAGACATCTGGAGGGAGCTCAAAGTAGAGTTGTGGCTTATTTCCATCAGAAGGCGTCTGTTGATGTAGTGGGCATTCAATTAGTGAGCCTGCCTTTGGAGGTTTTCTGGACACATCCAACTAGGAGGAGACCTCAGGGCAGACCCAGGAGGAAACCCCTCTGGCCTTGAAACTCCTTTGAGAATTTGGCAAAAATTGTATTAAAAGGTTGGAGAAGAACAATACTTGGTGGCTCTGCTTTTAAAAAAAGATATGACTCTGTAGTGGAAATCACTACATGGGCAAAAAAAACACAGCTTGTCAGTTTATCTACAAACTCTACATGCAAAACGAAATCTGTACTCAACCCTATCCCAGAAAAGTGCTTTAGTTTAGTTTAGTTTATTGGTTTAAATATACAGAAACAGAGCACATTAATTAAAATTCCTGTAAACATGCCCGTTTTTAGCCAAGTTGGTTAAATTGTGTTAAAAGTTAAAATGCATTAAAAAATAAGAAAAAACAATACATTACAGTAAAATGCAAATAAACTAGTTTCAGAGCAAATGGTCACACAATTGACCAAAACTGTCCCATTGTCTTGCAAATAAAAATTTGACTTTCTTTTTGGAAATTATGGATGCTGCATCCTCAGTTCCACAGAGAGGAAACACCTGACTTATCAGCCCACTGTTCAATTTTCATCATCTGTGATGATGTCGGGATGCATTAGTTTCCCAAGACGTGTACTTTAATCATTTGGAAAGTCACAGTTAATGTTTTTATTTTTTCACTTTAAACAGCTTTTATTTTACTGTTTTTAGTTAAATGTAGTTTTTCAGTGATTTGAAAACCATCAGATTCTGTTTCCTAACTCTCTGGGACAACATGTTCTCCTTCTAAACCACAACGTATTACAAACTGCAGCCTTTTAACGTGCACCTCAGGTTATGACATGTGTCAAGCGGCTACACAGGCTTTTCTGGGACAGGTGTGCAGGCATTAGCATGGTATCCTTAGCAAGAGTTCAGCTATTTCTAAAGCAATCCATGCAACACCTGTGGTGTGACACCTGGAGCCCGTGTTGTCTGTCTGCCCAGCGTCGGCTGACACTGCAGACTTTTTGCTGCTCATACAAAATGCATGATACCAGAGGCACTCACTTTCAGGCCTGTGTGGTTAATGTGTCACTATTTAATGAAAGATTCTCCTGCTGCTTTGTTCAAACGTTCAAAACTAGTTTGAATACTTGAGCGAGCAGAGCAGAGGGAGGATTACAGTGTATGAATAAGTAAGAGTCAGTTCCTGAAAGTCTGTGTGTACTTGTACTACATGTGTGACGTCAATTCTGAGTTTTCCCTTCAGAGACAGTTTGTGAATTTATTAAAGGGAACCAACCAGATGCATGGGGCTGTGACAATAAGGAGGGTAGACAGACAGCAGCGTTAACATTTAACAAGGTGATGTCAAAGGCTAATTGGTTGTTGAACCCAAATAAAGTAACGCCTGTTGTGTTTCTATGAATAGCAACATTTTAAAACCTCAAAAAATAACAAAACTCAGCTCAGTTTTAGGGCTTGAATAAAGCAAAGCAACAAGGAACAGAGTTTTTATTGGCTGTTTAACAGATCATTGACATAGTTTGACAACGTAATCCCTTTAGTTTGGATTAGCACCTCGCGCAGCGAGAGGCATTTGCCGGGTCACAGGGAGGGAGGACTCACTAGTAGCAGGGAGGAAGCCTTTTTGGGGCACACAATGTTTCGTATGAGTTTTGCCAATCTCTGTCAACTCAACGTGAGTTTTTTTTTTTTTCAATTTTGTTTCAAGAAAAGACCATGCTAGGCCGATTATTGTAGTTGTAAATCAGGGTCGAAGCAGGCAGCTCTTTGGTCTAAATTTTTATCTTTGTTTAGGTAAACAAAGACCTGAATAGAAACTGTGACTTGAAAAGTCGATTAGTTAATGCTTAGATTGGTTGTTGTGCTGTTTGCCGATGCTGTTTTTATCGTCCAAGGACAACGAGCGAGGCAGAAATTCTCAGTTTTACCTTTTAACACTGTTGTTGTTGTTGTTCTTCTTCTTCTTCCCTCTCCAGCTAGCTGAGTACCGCCAGAGAAAAGCTCACGCGGACTCCCAAAAGAAACAGAAGAAGAAGAAGAAAAAGAAGCCAGTGGAGGACTCGGAGGGAGATTCCCAGAGAGAGGTAGAGCTTGATCCGGATCAGTCTGAGGTAGTGGAGGAGGTCTCAGGCGCAGGTCAACATGGAGCACAAGAAGGGAGTAAAGACCCGCCCACCACGGAGTTTACTTTCGCGCGTACGGTGCGGAGTGGAGAGACGGTCAAGCATGATCAGACGTACACCATAGAGGTAAACACTTACTCAAAATCCTCCCAGTTTGCTTACTTAAAGTAGGATTTACTGTTACCCTTGTGATGCTTAAACAAACAACACAAATTAGGCTTCTGTTACTCAGATATAATATAAGGGAAACAATAGTATTTGAGCTACTGATGTTTTAATATTTTTGTCTGAAAAGTCTAAATATTTGGAAACAGAGATATTTTGTTTACAATGAGAGACAACTAAGAAAATCACCAACTATTCACACAAAAAGCTGAATACTACATCCTAAATATACAAAAAACTACAAAACTAAATCCTCAAAATGACACATTTCTGATCAAAGAACAAGGCTGTTTGGATTTCACAGTATGTTGTAAATATAAGGGGAAAACACAGAAAACTTCACCAGCATGAGAAGCTATCTCACATTGAGCCATTAACCTTCTTCAATTTTTTAAAGAAAAAATGGCTGTTGGCCCACAATTAGCAGTAATGGGAAAACATTTGTAATATTTCAAAATGATTTTGCGAATGGCTGATTTGATGTGACAACTCGATCAGTCTTTGATAAAAATGCAGCATTTTAATTCACTTACAAGCCAAGCTAATACTTTATTGCCATCACAGGTTTGTTTACCTACAGAGGAAGGAGGAAGACCATGCTTGATATTGTGAAATTGTCATGATAAGTATGATTAACACAGCTTGTATCTTGACCAGAGAATCCCAGAATGACCAGAATTTACACATTTATGCAGCTGATTTTTAAGATAAATCAAAATGTGTTTATAAAAACCTCCAGGATTGACTTACTAGAATTTTTTTGTAGGGTTGTAAATGATAAACTTTGAGTCAGCTTTCAGTATTTCGTGAGTCATTCAATGCACTGTTTTCTAATACTCTATCAAAAGTAACAAAGTCATTAGGAAATTTGGTTACTTATTTTTTGTTAATACTTTATTTTTGGGTTCTTTTTAGAACAAAAGTAACCCTATCTTTCACACACTGGTGTTTTAGAAAACCCCTACTTCAGCTTCTAAAACGTTTTGTTGTAGCTGCTGTCTCTTTAAGGCTCCCACTACACAAACCACCTTCCCTCCGATTGGCCAGGCCTCAGAAGGCCTGTAGGGGGCAGAGCTATAAGCAGATCTTGATGTTTGACATTTGCTACTCCACGTGTCGTGAAGCAGTCAGGAGATCCTTATGCAATGACCTCATCGTTTCAGCAAGTCTTGTGAAGATCTCTTGCTGTTTTTAGATTGAATCAGATTCAGCAGTTTATAGACGCATTCAAGGATTTCTACAACATATGAAAATGTAGCGCGGGTCACAGATGGCCTAACGGTCTAGATCGAACCCCATGAGGTTCACCCTCGAGTGGATGGTCCAGGTTCAAATCCAGCCTGTGGCCAACATGTCATTCCCCACTCTTGGCCTGTTTCGTACTCTATCCACTGGCCTGTCCTAAATAAAAGGATCCGAATCAGAAATCAGAATCAGAAATACTTTATTAATCCCAGAGGAAAATTCAGTGTGACCGTTGCTCTTACATAGTACAGAAGTTGGAAGTAAGGAGGAGTAGGAAAATAAAATAAGTGATAAGATAAGCAATAAAATAAAATGAAAATAAGTGGAAAGTACCAGGAGTGATCGATAAGTAATAAGTACTAAACAAGATAAACTAGATAGATAGAAGAAACTATTTACATTGTGGGTAAGGCAGTGTAGAACAGTGTAGAACAGGTATTGCACTTGTGATCTGTGTTAAACCGATACTTTACTTAATGAACAGTAATAAACAGATATTGCACATAAAACAAAACAACAGGTATTGCACGTTAAACAGATATGTCAAAACAGCTATTTGAAGTGTTAACAGCTATTGCGAAGTGTAGCAGATATCACAAGTGTATTAGTAAATTGGCGAGGTGTAATCCAGTGTTCGATTCAAAGGGATGCGTTATGAAGCCTGATTCAGTGGTGCTTTGGATGAAAATGCCCCCCCCCCCAAAAAAAAAACAAAAAAACAAAACAAAAAAAAGGGATTGAATCCGTGTTCAAAACATGGGAAAGTATCAGATGATGGTTTACAATGAGTATCAGATGTTTGGGTGACCCAGAACATTTCTGCTTTGTTGAAAGGAAATTTATGTCCAACTATGATTCCTCAAATCTGATCTTTGAGAAAGTCTTCGATGAAAATGCCTCTAAGTGATCAGCATGAGGTATTACTCTTAAGCCATTCTGCTGGATTTTGGCTTTACTGGAGATAATAACACAAATAAAGTTGAAGAAAGATGTAAATGGCCAGCCTTTCATTGGACATCCATCTTTGTAAAACAGTGTTTCGATACAAGAGTCCAGCAGGGAGGCTTTGGTCTTAGACGTTGTTGCTGTGCTGCTCTCAGGGTGAGGAATCACACTGTTCTTTTCTCTGTGGGGAAAAAATGTGAGAAAGAAAATCAAATGAAATCAGCAAAAAAAAAAAAAAAAAAACGGAAGGTTTTTGATCATGCTGCAGTTTTGGTTGGACTTTGAACACGTAGTTCATTCTTTGCATAATTCATCACTGGAGTATTTCTAATCCATCTCTAATGCTGTCTGAGAGAAACAACATTGGGGAGTTATAACTCTGTGTTGGTGCATTATTTACATCACATTAACATTTTTACAAAGTCTGCTGCTGCTGCCCTTGCAAACAGTGTTACCAGCCAATCAGAGCTTGCAAAAAAGACATTAAGTAAGAAGCCTAGTCTCTCAAGACGTTCCCGAGAGAATGAGTGTGAGAGAATGCATCTCCTCCCAATGGCGGAGCTTCTTGTGTGTTCATGGGACAACACTGAGTGTGTTCCCATGAAACAAAGACAACTTCAGGCAGTTTATGTGAAGAGAGGGAGAAGAGGGCCACTCTCCTCCAACAAGTTGAGACTGAAACATCCCTTCCCACCCGCAGAGAGAGGCGTCTGCGTACACCCAGGTGTGTGACGATGCGTTTCCATAGAAACCTCGCTCAAGCAACCTGCAAAATAGATGACAAAGTGCTTCATTCATTTATGCCAAGCTGGCTAGTGAGTCTTTTAATACCTGCCAAATGAATTTTCACCCTCATTTGGTGGGCTGGCGGGTGTTAATTTAGAGCCCTGATGATATTGTCTGATACTGTAGGCCCACAACAAAAATATTTCTTATAATTTGTTTCTTTTAAAGTTATATTTTCAGGCTTAGTGGTTTGAGCAGGAAACGATGAGAATGGGGGAGTGACATACAGGAAAGAAGCTGCTGGATGGATTCAAACCTGGGCCAATTATAATTTGTTTAACCATGTTTTAATTCAAGTGGTGTCAAGCTAGAGAGATTTTGTTTAATAATTTAGGCTGGCCACTCACTAGATGATATGAAGCCAGTTTTAGGGCCCATTTGGTTCGGGTATAAACTGATTTAGGGCTTGTGTCGAATCAATATGACTATTTTACCGCTTTCCTGATGTGAAGTTGTAAGTATCAAACATATCTGGTACTTCCTCCGAAGGAATACCTGTGGTAACCAATGGGAGGAGCGGACTGGGAAGTGTCATCAGTTGGATTTTGCAGCTTGAGAGCATGACAACAGATGTAAACAAAACTAAAACCAAAGCTAAGTGGAAAATTCTCAATAGGGACAAGTTTGGAGTATCAATTACTCACATTCTGTTCCTAATTTAATTTAATTTTATTTTATTTTATTTTAATTTTTTTTATTTTATATTTTTATTTTATTTTATTTTATTTTATTATGCTCCAATGTGTAGCTTCACATTTGACACGAGAACTCTTTATGTGTGTGGTCTTCCATGTTTTTAAAGTTATTATGCCAGTTGATGATAGTTCAAGTATGACTGATTAAAAGTGTAACAGTTCAGGTCAACGTGTCTAATGTTAGCACGTTGCTGTGAAATAACTGTTCCCAACATGAGCATCTGTTTTTAAACCATTCTTTTGCAATCAGTGATGTAAAACCTCTCATTTCTCTGCTTCTGCCTGAAACATTTCTGAACATAGCGTTAGCATTACCCGCCATAATGTAGCGACAGCCCAGGACGCTTTTGTTTTTTTTTTCTATCTTCAAGCCTTCTCACTCTCTCTTTATTGAGCAAAAACAGCCAGCTTTTCTCTCCCTGAATCCACTGTTCATTTGATGTGGTACATGCCCACTAAACTACTGGTTTCCATAGCAACAGACCATTGCCTTTTAAACAGGTTCAGGTGTGTTGCTCTGTTTGACCCATTCCTGTGGCTTGCATCACTTTTTCTTCAGCAGATTTTTAAGCCTGACTGGATGAATGTTGCCCTGCAAGTTCTCTATTTTCTTCAGCCTTCTAAAACATACACACACACACACACACACACACACAACTTGAGTATTACAAAAGGCGGGGACATTCGCTGTTTCCTTCTGCTGCAGGGTTGAGAGCTGTTATGTATCACTAACAAATAAAAGTCGTGACTGTTTGCAGACAGAGCCACACGGCTCCGTTAACGGGAATCAACTGTTGTAGATAAAGTAATGAGCAGTTTGTGAGTTCTCCCCTATAATTTTCACAATCAGTTCTGCACTTAAAGAGACGCTCTGGTCCTGGGGCTTGTTTCTCCTCAGAGATTTCATTGTGATGCCGCTCGCTGCGAAAAGGAAGGTGTTGCTGTGGCAACACAACAGCATCAAAGTTTTCTATTCTCAAGTCGAAGACAAGCCTTTGAAGGAGATTTTCATCACAAATACAAGTGTGTCAACTCATGGAGGCACCGAAGACGGCAGCATTCAGAGACTGGACTTAGCACCAAGCTCTGACGTGAAATAAATGTTCCCAACACAAGCAAAAAAAAATCACCTTTATGCATCTGTTTTTAAACCATTTTTCTGCAATCAGTCGAAATAAAACCTCTAATTTCTCTGCTTCTGCCCGAAACATTTCTGGACATAAAAATAGACTCTGATCATGGCTGTCATTACACTGTAGGAGTGAGAAAGACGCTGTGTGGCAGAAGTAGGTTAGGCCCATATTTAAACGCTAAGTGGGCACTAAAATAGGACGGAAGGCGGACATTTTTAATAAAAAAGCATGATTGGACATTTTATTATGTGCGTTTTATGTGCTGAACTGAACATGTTGATGAATGTCTGTAATGCTATGGCTGTCTTTTAATGTAAGTGTGTCTATGACTGTTTAATTGTGAGAATCTAGCATCATTATATACGTCACGATCAAGCGGCAACCTTCGGTCTTTAGATATAGAACCTGTGCAGAAGTGTTAAAAACTGCAGTTTATCAAGCATCCACTTAAGGCTGGCTGCAGATTTACTTGAAACCAAAAGGAGAAAATAAATACATTTTCGACCTGGTTAAAAAAAAAAAAAAAAAAAAAAAAAAACAACACACACTGTACAATGTGGATTTTTTTCATAACCCTTCAGCTACGTCTCCTTTTAAAACTTTGACTTTCACTTTTGAAATGCAAGGGGATATGAAGTCTACGTAATTTTCAACCCTTTAATGTTCCATCCAGGGAAAAAAATATATACATATTTCTTGTATTTTTTATGCTGTGGCACTTTTTATGTAGGGTACTTAAAACAGAAACCACAAAATTCAGAAAAAGATTTTCAAGCTGTAGAGAGACAACCCAGTCAGGTTTTAATTCAACTTATTTTTTATGAGATATAGCCACAGGGGCCACAGGTTGACCCAAACCTGGCTGACCTCTTGGATTTTTTAGACCCAATCTTTTATTCAGCTCACATTCTGTTATTTTTCAGTGTACAGTGTTGAAATCCTTGTTGTTTTCTCTGTTGCAGCCTGATAGTGAAGTGTCTACTACTGCTGAAGATTGTTCGTCAGAGGTGAGATGACCTGAACTTCCTTGTCTTTTCACATTATCCACCAAGTGTTTTCTATTTCACCCACATGCTGCCTGCATGGATGGTTAATGAATCATGTTGGACTGACAGCTGAAAGAGGTTTTTCTTAAATTTTTTAAATTAGTTTTCTGTGGAAAAAAAGTCATAATTCTGTGGCCTGTTTACCAAATTATCTCAATACTTTTTTTCTTCTTAAAATTGAAAAAGATGCAAAAATTGATCAGTGACTACAAAGCAACCGTCAAACCATTATTTTCAGCAAGTAGGTTTTCATTCTTTGTTTATTCTCAAACTGTGTCCTCACTGAGAAGATTTCATTTTTTTTTATCTCTTTTAATCTTTTTTTTTTATGTTTTATTACTTTACTTTTATTTTCTGAGCCATTCAAAAACAAGAGTCCAATTTTCTGGTAACAATCCCAAATCCTTGACAACAATTTTTCTTATTTTTGGCTGTTATGTTGCCTGCTACAAAACCAGTAAACAGATGATATGGATTTGGTTTTTAACCTATAATTTGTCCAAAAAAATACATATATCACAATTCACCAGACTTCAGGGTTACAAATAAATTTTGGCTTTTCCGTCCCAATCCTTGATTTATAATGTTTCACTGACAGCATTGTAAATTAACAGGTAAATGGGTGCCATGATGAGACGATGACAGAGATCCTAATGATGTCGTCTAAGGATTTTATCTGGGTACAGTAATCCGATCAAGCAGCTCTTTTGGCTCTGCTTGTAAAGCACTGCTGGCTGGATCTAACTCTCTCCTCGCTAATACTTAAGTCTTGTGCAAGATTTTCCTGTAACCTACTAACCAAGCTTGTTTGACGCTGCGCTAACTTAAACATATTCATGTGAACATGATGGTTTTGGAACATTTCTGTAGCACAAAAAAAATGCTGTGATGATATAATGACCTTTTTTTTTTTGAAAGTACAAGTGGCTGAGGAGTCCAGGATTGAACAGAGCTTTTTGACATTTTTTGAGGTGTAAATTATGTTTGAGAGCTGGTGGGGGGGAAATGAGTGAGGTAGTATGAAGAGCGGACTGTGGGTGTTACACAAAGAGCTGCTCTCTCTAAACTCACTGAGATGATTTTTGAACATACAAGGCAAAAACAGCAGAGGTACTGATCTGATCAATGTTATTAAGCAATAATTATTATTAAACAATAGCGTTCAAACTGTTCAGACATAAAGTGTAATAAAAGTGCAATGGAAGCATTTTGTCCTGTTTCCAGATTTCTTGAACAAGTCATATTGTGTAAGATCAGATACTTAATTTGGTCTTAATGATGTTTAAAGCTCCTGTGAGTACTTTTTTTTCGCCAGCTATGAAAGTGACTAATTGCAGTGATGCCCCTTTTTGGACCACAAAAGCAAACCAGACAGTTAGCAAAAGACATTTTTGCTGTAGCCAACAATTTCAATGGGTATCGTCTTGGAATGGGGGCAGATGCCACACAAGGCACTTTGTAATTAAAACCTGCTGTTTATTTTCTCCGTAGCAATTATTCCTGATAAATAACTCAAAAAAAAGAGGAAACTTTCTGTGTCAGAAGACATTTGCATGTGTACAGGACTCCATAAGCAAAAAGATATTAGAGATATGATAACTTTTTCACAGAGGACGCCAAAGTCCACACCAACAGAATGTTACTCACAGGAGCTTTAAATCAGATGTTGACCATATTCAATTCCTTTTTTGTTTATCTTTAAAGCTCCTTTGAGGTTTTTTTTGCTGCTTATGAAATGTATTAAATTTGTCAGTTATGCCTCTGGAAAACCTATAAAAGCAAACAAGACCAAAATGAACAAGATTGATTTTTATGTTTGTTATTTTCATTGTACCAAATTGCTATCGTAGGATAGGTGTTGAACAGTGAGTGTGATACAGGCTTTCCTTTTCATTTTTAGTTTTCATTTTAAGCAGAATGAGATGTTTAAAGTCATACCTACAGGGAAAAATCAGCGAAGAGACCAGAGATATCCCTTTGTCCACAGGGGGCGCTAAAAACTGAACAAACACACAAGTTCTGCACGAGAGCTGTAATTACTTTAAAACCAACCTTTAAAGCTCCTTTGTGGCTTTTTTTTGCTGCCTATAAAATTTACTAAATTCTCCAGTTATGCCTCTGAAAAACCTACAAAAGCAAACAAAACCAAAATAGACAAGATTGATTTTATGTTTTTTGTGATTTTCAGTGTACCAAATTGCTACGAAGGGTAGGTGTCAAACAGTGAATATGAAATGGTGCCACATTTGTAAGGAACATGTACGTGTTTGTTCATTTTCAATTTTCAACTTAAGCAGGGTAAGATTTTTAAAAACACATGTACAGGGCAAAATCAGGAAAGATACCAGAGGTTTTGCTTTGTCCACGGGGGGCGCTAAAAACTGAAGAAACACACAAGTTCTTCACAGGAACTTTAACTACTGTAACACCAAGAGAGTTGTGTCTTGCTCTGTTTTCTGTATTTGAGATTAGTGACATGAATATGATACTAAATCACTTTTTAGATAACAACTGACTTCATTTTGCTAGTAATATAACTTTTTTTTTGTTTTCTTTGATAGCATACAAGTTTTTTGATTCTTACCTAAATTTTTAACCTTAAACTCATTCCTCCAAGTTGATCTAACACACTTTGATAAAAACCGCTTTGTTCTTCAGCTTCAGTTTGCATTCTGACCAGCTGTACAGGCTTCCTTTTGCCACATTGATCCCTCTCTTTTTTCTTGGGCCTGAGATCCTGCAAATACACAGGGGTCATTGTAACAACTCCTTCGTGCGGCTCCTGGCTTTTAAAACTAACTCTTGACTCACGAAATGCTAGGGTCATACTTAAAACCTCGTCTTGATGTCTCCAATGAAAGACAATGTAAATGCTTTCAATTGTGACTCAGGAGGAGGTGGAGGCTCTGCACCAGGTGTCAAAGGGAGGGAGGAAGCAGGATATGGAGGATGCACTCGCTGCCAAGACCCTGGCTGTGGAGGAGCTGAGCCGAGAGCTGGAAGAAATCAGGGCTGCTTTTGGCACAGAAGGAGTTCAACAGGTAACAGTTTTATTATCTGTTTAGACATATTACTGCATTAGTTTTACTCCCCCCTTCTTTTTTCTTTTCTTTTGCTCTTTCTGTATATTGAGCTTGACTTAAAAAAAAAAACATCAGGTAGAGAATACATTTCTGTCTTAATCTAACAGTGTTTTACAATTTCTTTCCGGACAGAATATATTTTCCAATTTTAACCATAGATTTCCAACATATTAAAACAAAGGTGCTTGTGACGTTTTTTTCCCCTCCATTCTTAATAATAAGCACCTTCCTGGACTCTTCATAACACCTATGTTAAGTCTGACAGCGATATTTGCCCTCTTCCCACTCTTCTCTCTCTTGTCTTCACTTTGTCGGATGATTTTACTTTAATACATCTCCTTATCTAGCTTCAGGACTTCGAGGCAGCTCTGAAGCAGCGCGATGGGATCATCACTCAGCTCACATCCAACCTCCAGCAGGCTCGAGAAGAAAAAGATGAGATCATGAAAGAGTTCTTGGAGCTCACAGAGCAAAGCCAAAAGCTACAAATTCAGTTCCAGCAGGTGGGGAGACAGGTCTTAAAAAGCACTGTGATTTATGTCAGATTTTCTTCTCTTAGCAGCAGGTTTTTACGCTCACATTAATTGGTTGAAGCACTTGCTATTCATGTATTCAAATGGAAATTAATTTGTGTGTATATCAATAAAAATATTACAGCTACAGGCGGGAGAGACACTGAGGAACACGAGCCACAGCAGCACGGCAGCAGATCTCCTGCAAGCCCGACAGCAGCTCATCCAGCACCAACAGCAGATAGAGGAGGTGAACGTGGAGGTCAAAAAGCAGCAGGAGCTCATCAGCAAGCTCCAGCACGAGCTCAGGGAAACGGAGATGGTAAGAAGTTGCTCTTAATGATCCAGCAGGGTAACTAAAGGCAACATTTACACCTGGTATTAACATGCCTTCTGAGTGAATTGATACAAGCGGACAGCATCAAATAGGAGCGATGGATTATTTCTCTGCTGTGACATTGCTTCTTTGCAATTAATCTTATACCATTAGAAAGCCTGTTTATCCTCCTTTTAATGTTTCTTTGTGTCATATTTGTAAAGAACAGCAGCAGGGCAAAACAACTCGCAATTGATACCATTAATTCTTGTTTGGTGGATTGGACGATTGAAGTCTAAAGAAAGAAGACGTCCACCGATCACTGTAGCAGGACCCATACTCCCAGGTGCTGCCAGAAGCTCAAAACAAGAGTGTTAGGCATTGGCAGAAAAGATCTGGTAAATTTTTCATGGACACAACCCACAAACGACATGTTCGTTACAAATATGACATCATTTACAAACGCAATAAACAGCCTCTCAAGTGGTATAAGATTTATAGCCAAGAGGAAGTGTTACAGCAAAGAAAATGATCTACTAATCTACTTCTGGCCACTTCAGTGTGTTGGTGCACAAACACAAATTTTTGTTCTATTCTGTTGCACTATTGAACCAACAGATCAGGACAAATTCCTCATAATAGTCCTTCTTTGTACCTGTTGGTAGATTTGTTTTGCAGCAAGATGATGGCATCCACTTGGTCACAAAAACAAACTTAAACACAAGACCCTACAAAAAACAATCAGAACTGACACACCATTAGGGCACTAAAATGTGATTTTAAAAGTACTCCAGTTCCACCAACTATAATTAAATGAGAGAGAACATCATGAAAAGATACATCTATGAAAATAACCGTAGAAAATAAATACCAATGTAAAATCAATAATAAAACTAAAACGAAGATGAAACACATGACAAGACCAGATAAATAATACTAAGAAATATATGAATAAATAGATAGTTATGTGGAAATATCACAATATCTTGTTTAATTTAGTGATAGTAACAGGAACAAAGCTGTTATTGTACTACTTGGCAAAAAGTCTGATTCTGATACTTAACGCAAATTACCTATTAACTTTTTATGTCATGTTTACATTCTTTCTTCTCTCTTGTCCCTTCTTTGGTTAGAGGTGGATTACTGTGGATATTTCTTGAGTTGGTGTCCTTAAAGGCAGGGTTGGTAATCAGATTAAGATACACTTTTTGTTATACTGGTTAAAATGATCTTTATGTCCGGATGGCAATCAATGCATATGTTCTTATAATCGAGCAAAACTTATCCACTGTCTACAGCAGGAGTAAACCTGGGAAAACATCAACCAATCCTAGCGATAAGGATCCAATTTTTCAAACCAATCAAAACTCGTCCTGCCTTTTTTGCCCGCCTTATGTGTGTATATTTTGCTGGTGTGCACTAACCAAGAGGGATCCAAGTACGCTGGAGAAAAGCAGAAAAACTACCTATGCCCTGATTGCTGGTATGTAGTGCAAACAAAAACGATGTGCTGAGGACCAGTTTGAGTCTGTGGTTTCGAATCAATCACGATCATATGATTGCGGGGGCTCAACCAAGGGGGCAACATCCGGTAGAGAAAAAAAGCCTATGCGGAAATGCTAAAAGTTGCTGTTAATCGAGAATCCGCTAGAGGCTGGCTGCAGAAAGACCGGAAGTCACGTACACATCAAGCCGAAAAAAACTGACTTTTACAGCATAAAAAGCATATTTATAGCCTGGTTCAAAAAACGGCTTGGGTCTGAAATCTAATTTCACTATCGGCACACACTGTACTGGGGTGATTTTTTTTCTAACTCAGCGGTTTAGAAGATATTAGAATCACGAGTGTGTCCAATCAGAGGCACAGCTCAGCTCATGTGACTGACGGGCGCCCTATAGCTGTTAGAAAGGAAGCTCAAAGCTTGCGTCATATCCAATATGGCCCCCATCCACCAATCGGCTTCATTTGACTGTATCGGGAACAGATGGGTGATGTTGCAGAGACCACGTCCATTTTTCAAACAGTCTATGGGCTAAACGGAGTCCTGAGGAGATGCTACATTCAAATTCATGCTAGTTTTCCATGACCACCAACCCTGCCTTTAATGAGACACAGGCCAGATGTACGACTAAACATTGTGTTCAAATCATCCTCCGTACCTGTGAATGTGGTGTGATAAGATGTAAGTTCATCCTCTAATTTCCCCTTAGGTGTATCAACTCCTCATCAAAGATTATCCACTGTTGATCTAATGGCTACAGTAAAATGTTAATACCAGATGTGAAAGGGACCTCTGAGACGTATTCTGCATTTCATGGCTATGTTACCATTATTGCAGTTGCATCACTAATATTTGTTTCCTTAACAGTCAGGGAGAAGATCTGAAGAATCGTTCGCTCAAAGGATAAAAGAAAAAGACTTGCTCATCACTGAAAAAGAAAAAGTTATTTTAGGTCTGGAGCAGTCGTTGGCAGAGTTAAGAGCAGTGGAGGCGTCTTTTGCACAAACACTGAAAGAAAAGAATCAAGTAATTTCAGAGCAAACTGTAATAATCGAAGAACACGAGCTGTCATTGACCCTTCTCAGAGAGGAGCTCACGCGTGTGGGACAAACTATGGATGAGAGTCTGAGACACCAGTCGGATGAAAAAGATCTGATTATCGCGCAGAAAGACAGATTCCTCTCGGAACGGGACTGCTCTCTTACCCAGCTCAAGGATGAGTTGGCGGCTTCTGAAAAACGCCTGCTGGACTTCCAGCAGCAAGTTTCTGTCAAAGAATCTGAGCTTAAGAGATGTATGGATGAGCTGGAGGGCGCCAAGTGTGATTTACGAAGCAGCAAAAGTGAAATAGAGAGTGTTAAATTAGAGTTGGAGAAAGAGCGGACAGAGTTTGAAAGCTGTAAAGGCGAGCTTGCAGCCTCCAGGCAGAAAGAGCGAATGTCATCCAATGAAATCATGCAGCTCATGGGAACGGTGGAGGACCTGCAGAAGCGTTGTCATCAGGGCAGCCTGTCAGAGAGCGATGCCGTCCAAAAGATGCAGGAAGACACTAAAAGGAAGCTGGAACTTCTCAGGGCAGAGCTGGACGAGATGTACGGGCAGCAGATAGTTCAGATGAAGCAAGAGCTCAATCTGCGGCACGTGGCCGAAAGAGAGCAAATGATGGAGCAGCATCGCACCGAGCTGGAGTTTCTGAGAGCACAGCAGCTGTCTCAGAGCTCCGCTGCTGAGGTGGAAACTCTAAATGCAAAGATTAGGGAGCTTCAAGTAACGTTGGAGCAGTCCCAGAAACTGCACAACACAACCAGTCACGAGCTCAGCAAAGCTACACAAGAGAAGCTCAACCTGCAAGCCAAGGTTGAGGACCTCCTTCGGGATCTCCGTTCTGCTAAAGACAAAGTGGAGCAGGTCTCCAACAGTCTAAGCTCTCAGGAAAGCCAAGAAGGCGAACTGCTACGCCTCCAGGAGATCATCGAAAGTCTGAAGAGCGAGTTGGTGGACTCCCAAGAAGCCGCACAAGAGGCGGAGGTGAAGCACGAGTCTGAAATCACCAACTACAAAATCAAACTGGAGATGCTGGAGAGGGAGAAAGACGCCGTGCTCGACCGCATGGCCGAGTCCCAGGAAGCCGAGCTGGAACGACTGAGGACGCAGCTTCTATTCAGCCACGAGGAGGAGCTCACCAATCTAAGGGAGGAACTGCAACGAGAGAATTTCCAGAACACAGAAAACCTCGTTAACGAAACTGCTTTGAAGCACGAAAAAACGCTGGAAGAGCAGCGGGCGAGTTACGAAGCAAAAATGCGTTTGTTACAAAAAGAGAAGACGAGTTTCGCCACGGAGAAAGATGAGCTTTTACACCAAATCAATGGACTTAAAGAGGATCTGAAGCTCGCGTTGCAGAACTCCAAAGCCGATGAACTCGTCCAGCAGCTTCAGGAGCTTCAGGTGGAGCTTGAGGAGCTGAGAAAGGGAGGAGAAGACCGAGCTCGGATGGAAAAAGAAATTCAGACGGTGCGAAAAAAGACAACGGAGCTTGAAAACAAAATGAAAGAGAAAGAAAAGAGTTGGAAATCAGAGAAGGAGAAACTGGTGGAGAGGAATAACACTTTGAAAGAGGAGTTTGATTCAAAGCTCACGCAGATTGAGTCGCTCACCGCGGAAAGCAGTCGAATGCAGAAACAAGTATCCGAGCTCAGCGTGGAGATCGAGAAGCAGAGGACGACTTTCTCGTTCGCGGAGAAGAATTTCGAGGTGAACTATCAGGAGCTGAAGGAGGAGTACAGATGTCTTATTGAGGCGAAGACGCAGCTAGAAGAGAGGATGCTGAGGCAGACGCTCGAGTTTGAGGTGAAAATTTCCGGTTTTCAGTCACAGATTCGGGAGCTGGAGGAAAGCGGCAAAACGCAGGACCCGAGCTCAGACAAACTGGAGCAAACTGTGGTAGAAAAAGATTCTACTGAGCTAATGGAGAAGCTAAATGTTACTTTGAGTGAGAAGGAAAGCCTGTCTGGAAGGCTTTCTGAAGTTACAGAGAAACTGATGGTTACAGAGAGGAAAGTGGAAGAGCTGGAAGAAGAGCGGACGAGAATGATAGAAGAAAAAGCAGAGGTCATGGCCCGAAACGAGAGCATGAAGAACAAGCTGGAAAAGGAGAATACGCCTGTGAAGGGGAAGGACGCCCAGAGGAAGTTTCAGCAAGAACAGCAAGCTGTTGAGCCAGTTTGCTGTTTTGAGGATCATCACCTTCAGATTCAATCTTTCCAAGAGGAGATTAAGACCCTTCAGTCCCTCTTACAGGCGGCTGAATCAGAGAGAGACGGCATCCGAAAGAGCCTTGAGCTTCAGAGGCTTTCACAGTCTGCATCCCCAGCAGCAGCAGCAGCAGAAATAATAACGGCTCAGTCTACAGGGGAGGGACCTGTTGAAGGACAATCCTCCCCGCAGAAGTCCACCGCTTCAGGAGGGTCAAGCAGACGCAGGAGACGGCAGAGGTCGAAGCAGGAGCGCAAAGCGGGCAGCGTTCTTTCAGACTGCAGAGAAGAAACACAAAGGGAGGAGGAGGCGGAGGACGAGAGAGCTACAAGTGCTGCAGAGCCGGAGATGCAGCCTCAGATGCAGAGCCAGGTTATGTCATGCTCACCGAAGAGGGCCGGTACGGAGGACTCCACTGACGCGTACCAGGGAGACGCAGGCAGAGACTTCATCAGCAAACAGGTAGGCGAACACATGCTGACATGTTTAACTGACTCATTTAAACCTGTGGCCGTCTAAAGAAAGTAGAGACGATGCATGCTTTAGAAATCTCTGTCATGATTGAGATTGTTGTTTGCTTTATCAAACATTCATTGACTGCATTCATCACAGCTGAAAAGAAAACAACCGAGGTATTTCTGCTCTGACATGTTTTCCTCTCCGGTGACGAACGGTCATGATTGCAAATTGCCTCTGCGAGTCTGAAGGCTTGCCGTCTGAGGCTGCATAAAGCAGCACAGGCAGGATGATAACGCTCCATGTTTTTAAGTTTGTGAAGAAAAAGCAAAGTGTAGTCGTGTCTATCCTGCGCATTTCTACCTGTAGAGGATACAATATTCATGGTCTGCCAGACTGGATTTAATGTTGTTGTTGTTGTTGTTGTTGTTGTGGACCAGACGTACAAAAAAAACAAAAACAATCACTCAGATTCCTCTGATACCACTGAGTTGTTGTTGTTGTTGTTGTAGTTTTGTGTACATTCTAGTTTTTTTCCATCCTGCAGGGAGTGAAGGGTTTGAGGTGAGAAGCCATTTTACCCCAGATGCTCGTCTGTCCTTGTCACTTAAAGCCGTGTCTCACTTACACCAGGCACAAGAGATTTACACAAGATTTATATCATCTGTTTGCTTTTTTCAGACCCTTAGTTTTTTTTTTTTTCTTCAAGCATTTAAAGAAGTCTTCAAAAGACCTGAACGAAAGACTCATTTTATGAGGATTTACGATGAGTTCCTTAACATCTTGTAATATCAAAAATAAAACTTAGGCACCACAGAAACTCAAAACTAGGTGAATGTTTTTGTTTTATTTCTTGTAAAAATGTCTTGCTAGACTTAATGTGAGCCACATTCACCTGACAGGTCCAGAAGATTTCTTAGTTTAAGACATTTAAAAGCCAAAGTAGGGCCTGGTTTGCTTGTAATGAGTTAAAGCTACGCTGCATAAATCGAAACCCAAACAATTTTAATAAAAAGTGTCTTATTATACTTGATAAGGGCCACATTTACCTGACAAGTCCACAAACATGCCTTATTTTAAGATATTAAAAGATATAAATGAGGTCTGAATTGTTATTTTTCTTATCCTGTCGTCAGATTGTTTTTTATTTGTTACAAGTAATTCAGACCTCATTTTAACCATCTTTTGACAATTGTTGGAGTTTTTCTCTTCCATATTTGATTTTCTATTTACTGTCCCTGACTTAAGCCACCAGTACATGATGATTTTGTTTAGTTTTTTTAAGTTTTCCATTAAAAAAAAAAAAAAAATTCTCAATGTCAAGGCGGGCCACTAGGAGGCACTGGTGGACCACTTGTGGTCCACAGACCACAATTTGAGAAACACTGCGATAGAGCATGGGCTAAAAGCTAAACCACGAGCTAAAGGCTAAGCTGTTTGTGATAATGTTCATTCTTACCCACATTCAGCAGTTATACTGCAGTGATCTGATCAAATTTGAGAGTCTGTCAATAAAATGAAGAGTGAGGTTACGTTAGCTCTGATTGGTCGATGAGCAGGACATAAGGATGCGCTAATGTTACACGTTAGCCTGAGCTGCAAGAAGCACTAAAATAGTCGGCTTCTAAATCACGATACAAACTATTTGCTTGTTGTCAAGTTTGCCTACAGATACCAATCATAGTATCAGCAGTGCAAAATATAGCCATCAACTAAACTACGAACTGAAAAAGTTTTCTTGTTCTCACTGCGTAACTGTTAAAATAAATAAATTCTCTACCTTTTGTGTTGTATTTGGTAAAAAGTTGTCTTGAACAAAGAAAAGTAGTGTTAAAAAGAAGATCTGATCTCCATTCATTCCCAAAACAAACACGCCTTGTTAGGAGTCATGTCATCACAACAGTGTGCGCGCGATTCCAGCCAAAAGGTGTCACTGCAATCCATTTTAAACAGACAGTCCTCACAGCCTCTTTAAGTCTAACAAGACTTTTTTTTTACTAAAAATAAGACAAAAACAAAAATGAGACCAAAAACTTGCTTGGATATCAGCTTTTTGCATTGTATTATTTCCCAGCAGAGTAGAAAAATTAGCTTTTTTGTTTCATTAAAAGAGGATATTATCACAATACAAGAAACTTAAAAAGCTTATTTTTCTCACGCTTTTGGCTGATTTTTTTTCTTACTCGTAAGCTATTCAGGCATCATTTTTGATAATATCTTGAAACGATATATTTCTGTACCAGGTGAATTTAGCTTGCTAAGGCCTTAAATTTTGCAGTGAATCGTTTTTTTTTTTTTCATGCCAGCAGCTTTTAAAACTGTTTTTCAGAAAACAAGAAAAGATCATATGAACAACCAGATTTCTAAACTTATTATGTTGCTCCTTTCTACTCCCCCTAAGGAAGTGTTTCTGCATCTCATCTTTCTGTCATCCACTGCTGCATTTGTCTGCATTCAATCAGGGAAACATTAGAGAAAACGTACCAAATATGAACAATAACAGTTTCTTCTTCTGCTTCTTTATCAGGTGAGCAGACATGGGACAGGCCACCGTGGAGATCCTGCTGTGTGTCAGAGTACAGAGGAAGAGGAAGAGACAACCGAGCATGTAAATGCCACATAAGCTCACATCCTGTCTGTTGATTCCGTGTTGCATCGATATAACAGACTGTCAATAAACAGGCGCTTCTACAGCTGGAATACAGAGTTATTACGCAGGAATTGGCCTGTACAGCCTGATTAACGCCGTGTTTTCATGATTTGGTACGAGCTATCAACTCTCCAGTGTGTCCTCATTAACCTGCCCGATCTGCTCTGTTCAAAGCTTCACAGTTAAAAACTGAAGAACTTCATGTCCTTTCATTAAAAATCATTTGCAGCTTTACCCTTGACAGTGATATCACTGGAGGTATTATTTGAGGACTGGGAACAAGAGCTTTTTGCAACATTAAGTGTCTGCAAAAAACAATCCTTCGGACGCTATCCTCCCCACCCTCAACCCTCAAAATGCATTTTCAGTTGAACAAAACTTTCTAAATAAAAGATTCAATGAAAATCAAAAGCTGAGCTGAAGAACTGCTGCCTTTAAGTTTCAATGAAGAGACACTGGAGGTAAATAGATCAGTTTAAACTAAAATATAAAGCTAAGAAAAACAAAATTGGTGTAATATATAGAATAAAAAACAACAAAAACAAAAAGATAATTGATGAAAAATTTAGCTAGCATAAGATAAAGGCGTAATAAAAAAAAACGATATAATACAAACAAAAGCCTGTATGCTATAATTTAGATAATACAGTGTATGGGTTATTAAAAAGACAAAATTTATTATATAAATATAAATAATTTCTTGTTTGAAGTTGTAATTAATTTGCATCCTGTACAGCGTTATTTTAAGTTAAGGTTTATTTTTATAAATATTCCGACTGAGACATGCAGTAAGTCCTGAACTGTTCAGATAACACTGTATCTCAAGTCAGCTTTATTTATACAACACATTTAAAAACAAAACAATGATCACCAGAGTGCTTTACATAAATATATAAAAAAACTCAATTTTTTTTTTCTCTCTAAAAATTGTCAAACATAATTTAGAAAATATTTATTTTTTAGTCTCTTGTTTAAAAATATTTTTCTTATCTGAAAAAACTTGACAAGCACATTTTTTTTACTCTTACAAGCAATCGAGGCCTTATTTTTCGCTTTCTGTATCTTGGAAAAAAGGATATTTTTCTGCACTTGTCAGGCAAATGTGGCTCAGGTTTTTTTTTTTTTCCGTTTTTTTTTTTTTTTTACCAAAAATAAGACACAAACACTTGGTTTAAATTTCCGTTTTTACAGTGCACTGATACAAAAATACTGAAATCTGTCGGGATGTTAATGCTCTCGTCTCAGAGAGAAGGCCAAAGGTCTTTAACAGTGATTGAAAACATTTACTGGTGGGGGGGGCAGACCATATTTAAAGGGGCGTTCATGGAATGTAAGAGAGAAGATGTATATGTTCTGTATGTACAACCTGTGACTTCAGTGTCCTTTAGAAAACGTAACAGTTACATGATAAAGGTGGCACAAAGTCTCCTTCACCTGTTGTTTTTCTTGTTGCTATCCGTTCATCAGGAGCGCATCAATACTCAGACGCTGCCTTGTTTGTTTGCTCGACACTCACCGTCTCCTGTCTGCATGTTTACAGCAGCAACGCCAGAGCAGTTACACACCTGAAAGCACTCCTTTTCACCACACTGTAGTGTGTGTGGGGGGATATTGTATCATAACAAAGCTCTTTAAACACAGCCCAATTTAAATGTAGGGGGTGCACTTAACAAATATCCAACATCAAAGGTAGCATGACAGCAATTTCAGAATAGTAACTGCAACGAATGTGTGCTAATGCATAATGCATAATTAGAGGAAGAGGCTTCACCGACGGCCTTTTGTTCCCTGTTAGTGAAGTGATAATAGCAGGAGCTCTTGTCCTAAACACAGATGGCCTGTGCTGCTGCTCTGTCATTAAAACAGGATAGGTAAAATTATGTTATTTAACCATTTATCTTCTCTGATTAGATGGATTTACTTTGCTGCATAATTACGTTTATGATAAATTAAAAGTGATGCACGTATTAGGCTGTGCAGAAATTTGCTGAAATGTTCCAAAAGATTTTTTTTTTGATTATTAAATTTAAAAGAAAATAAGATTATGGATGTTAAAAAAACAAATACTCCCTGTGTTTTTTTTTGTCATCCTGTTAATGTGATGTTTGTATCTGTGTTTAGGGTGAGTGCAGGCTGCAAATGGAAGCCCAGCGCATCAGCCTCTCTCAGATCCACGCTGCCCAGCTGGAGCTGCTGCAGGAGGAGACTGACGTCCGCACGAAATCTCTGCAGCTGAAACTCCAGACCCTGAAAGATCATGCCGACAAGGGTGAGTAGATTTGTGTCTTTTTCCCTCTGTGGACATTTTTCTCTCTCCATTACCTCAGAAATCTCTTTTGGTTTACACTCGTGATCTGTGAATCTGTAATTTATTTTCTCCAGAAGAGCCTAAATTCAAATACCACGACATGTTAAGAGCTGTGTCAGAAGAATGCAGCGAGATCATTCAGGTGAGTTTTCTGACTGAATATGCAAATTTATATATGTGCTGACAAGCCACAAAACCTCTCAGCCTCATGTCTTTTTTTCTGGGTTTGCAGTGTTTCCGACAGATGTTTGGTGAAGAGTTTTTGGAGGGTCTCGACAGTCGGCCGTCTTCTTCAGTGGAAAGACCAGAAACTAGTGAATCCACCTCCGTTTTACCGCAGGCCAGAGGTAATTTAACCCTCAAAGAAATAGAATTACAGTCAAAGATAAACATGGAGCTTTTTTTTTGTGAACTCTAAAGGGATCCTTTTTTCAAAACACTGCCACAAAGTTGAATTAAAGAAGTTTTTCAGCGATGTCTTTTAAAATCTAATTTAGAGAATCCTCTCTTTCTCTCTCTCTCGCTCTCTCTCTCTCTTTAGAGCTCTACAGAGGTCTTCAGCAGGTGCAGGAGAGGATTGAGCAGGAACATCATCGACTGTCGCAGCTTCAGGCTCTGCTAAGAGAAGATGGAAACAAGGTAAAGAAAATACAAATATATCAACAAAAGCTCGGTCCCAAGATGAAATTCAGCTCTTGATCAGTTTTGAGTATCATATCTGCTCTCACCATGAAAGTGGTTTAACTGGGAGTTCAGTTCAGAGTCTTTTAAAGAGAAATGGTGCATGAAGTTTTAGTCATTTGCTAATGAGACTCACAGGTGATCCCTTTTAATTTTAATGAACAATCTTAGTATATAATATTGCGATTAGGTCAGAGTGTTTATATTGTCCAGCAGAGGCACAGTTTAACATAAAAAAGCACTAAAAGAGGCACAAAAGGGGGGAGCTAAGAGCGGCTGCACTCACACGTGCTGCCATATTTGGATAGAAGTAGCTGCATGCTAGGAGGCTAACAGCTAGCCTCAACTCTCTTAAATAACAGAACTATAATTTCAGATAAAAACAAGGCAGGCTCTGAGTCTCCACAGTAACAGCCTGACAGTCATGTGAGCTGAGCTGTGCTTTTGATTGGACGAACTGTCAATCTTAATATTGTCTAAACTGCTGAGTTAGAAAAAAATTCACCCCCTGGAAAATGTGTGCCATTTGCGAAATTAGCGATTTAGACAGGAAACATTTTTTGTACCAGGCTGTAAACGTGTTTAAAAATGAAATATATTGAATATAATTTGAGATATTTCATAACAAATAACTTATTTCTTCAGCATAACTTCTAGGAAAGGGAATTATTTTCTACTTTTCATGTTTTTGTGGTAACATCATTTTATAATTTAGCGGGAATGAGTCTTTAATTGGTTAAAAATGGTAGAAATGTTACATGAATGACTGTGACACCAACAGAAATCCAAACTACACATTTAAACAAACATCTAACATGCTATTTTAACAAGTTTAAAGCATATTTTTGGCACCAACCCTTACTCGTCAGTGTCCCCTCTAGTAATACTTAAGTTTGGATGCACCGTTTCCCCACAATGCATTGCACAGCTCAAAAGTTTTTGCAAAATCAGAACAACCTCTGGATTGTGTGCAAACAGCTTTTTGTTGAAATCTATGTTTGGGTTGTTAGTTTTCCATTTAAGCTCCAAAGCACAGTTTAATCTTCAGGCATTGATACATCTCCTCTCCTGTATATCATTTCCTGTTAGTTATAAATGTGCTGTGGAGCGAGCAAAGACTGAGACACCTCTTTATTTTCCAGATCGTGAAACTGCAGACGGCTTACGATGAACTAAAGAGCAGCAGTGAGAGGGAGATCTCCGACCTGCGCGTCCAAGTTTCTGGCTTAAGCACCTCAACAAGCAAAGGTGAGTGGGATGTAAATAAAACGCAAAATGCATTTATTTTATACAGTCTATGTGCTTGGCACAAAGACTGTAAAAAAAAATAACCCTCATTCATCCAGATGTGTTGGAGGGAGCTGCTTCATCTTCCACCAGCTGGACGGAGGAGACGCAGAGGCTGAAGGCTGCCGAGCAGGAGAAGCAGCTCCAGCTGGAGGAGAGTCACAGGCAGGAAGTGGAGCGTCTCAGAGCTCACTACCGGCAGCAGGCCACAGAGACCGAGGAGAGGTTCCTCACGGAGATCCTGCTGCTTCAGCAGCGACTGACGGAAGTGACCGGCACCGAAATACACTTCAGGTGACGACACTGAGAAAACACAAGAGCAATGAATTTAAACCATCACATAGAACGTTACAGTATCTGCTGTTGGATGATATTATAAAGACACAAAGTGCACCTGTAGGCTTTTTGAATGAAAAAATAAAGCTTCAGGTAGAAGCATTTCATACACTGCAAAAACTGACATCTAAGCAAGTGTGTTTTTGTCCTATTTAAAGTAAGAATTGCCTTATTATACCTGATATGAGCCACATTCAACAGACAAGTCCAGGAGCATGTCTTATTTCAAGATATTAAAAGACAAAAATAAGGTCTGAATTACCTGAAATATCTGCAACAAGTAAAAAAAATCTGCCAGTGGTGTAAGAAAAATTTACTTGTCAAGTTTAGAATAATGTCTAAATACAAGAAACTTTCGCTTACTCCACTGGCAGATTTATTTACTTGTTACAAATGATTCAGAGCTGATTTTTGTCTTTAAATATCTTTAAATGAGACATGTTTCTGGACTGGTCTGGTGGATGAGGCTCATATTGAGTCTAAAAAGAAATTTTTACTAAAAATAAGATAAAAGCCCTTTCAAAGATTTCAGTTTTTTGCAGTGTAAACGCTGGTCTGTATGACCTCTTCCACACGTGAAAGCCACCTGACCCAGTTCAGGTAACACTAACAAAGCTTCGACTGATAAAATATTCACAAGGTTATTTAAAGCCTGATTCAAGCCTTTTGTGAGCACAATAACCTAAAAAAAAACCTTTTCAAACGCTCAGGATGTTTTTTTTTTTTTTTTTTAGCAATGAAATCATCGACGCAATCGAGTCCTGTTCAGAAAATGTGATAAATGTTGAGTCCTGGATGGATTTTTGCCACTTTTTGTATGTAAAGGAAATAAGAAATAATTGAAATCCAATCAAAATCCAATGTTTGCTACTGAGAGACACTCGTGTCATTGACTTTACAGACGTTCAATAACTAAATCAGTCAGAGACTTTTATAAATCACACCTGGCGTGATTAATTTGAAGCAGTGTTTAGTTAAAGCCACAAAACACCGATTAACAAACACCGCATGGTTTAATATGAATAACTTTGACAGTGCTGAATGGGTTGACTACTAAATAAGCAAAATGTTAACCCATTTAAAGGATCAGTCTTGATTAAAGGATAGAGTGATCAGTCTTAAAAGGATCAGTCTCCCAAGGAGGAGAAAACCTGCAGATAGTGCTCTTAGTTTTACTACCAGATACAACAAAGCAGTGTGCTTGTGGTAACTGAGAGAAGTGAATCACAACTTGTCCAGAAGAAGCCAAACGTCTCACAGTTGTCTTGAGGATCAGCTGATTGCATTAAGAATAAATGCGTCTTCAAGGTCCATAATCTCAGAAAGAATATATTTCTGAATATCCTGCTCAGACAGACAGAGTGCTCTACTGAGATACTGCAAAACCAGAGAAAGAAAGGAGACTCGTAGAAGATTAACCCTTAAATAAAATACTTGATTCATGAGTTTTATCTACATAAAAAAATATTTTTTACGAAAAAACTGTTTGAAAGTTTAAGAAAAAAAAAAAAAAAGTTTTCTACCCTCTTGAGGATTATCGTTCCACTACAGGCAGCTGAAGTTGTATTTTGACCACTTTCAAAACGGCTGCTCTCAGAAAAATTATCCACACACTTTCTTTTGCAGCAAAATCATCTCAAATTTTCAAAAAGTTGCAGAAAGAATAACATTATATATAATTGAATGAAAGCATATTTACGAAAAACTTTTCTAAAATGGTTGCCAAAAGCACCCAATTTATCAAAAAATGATATAAAAATGTACCGGTAAACAAAAAGATATAGCGATTTTTTTTTTAATGGATTTTAAATAAACATCTTAGGTCCAGAAAAAAAAATTCTGACTAAGCGATGCAACAATCTCCAAATCTCAACTTTTTATCACACCAGAAATGAACCTGATGTAACTATACCAGCTTTAAGCCCAGCATCATCAGCGTCTTACAGAATCTCTGAGTGAGCCCTTCTTTGTCCCATGAAGCCGACTCTCTGCTGCATGATAGAAACTGTCATTCTGCTGCCCTCTACTGTTGATTTAGCAAACATGACCATGGCAGTGGTTTCTAAAACCACTACAGTCCTTCGATTTTTCCCCATACATAGAGCTAATGGTGGAATACAGCCACATGTCTTATATGCAGAGTCAAGTTAAATGCAGAGACAGTAATTTCTCATTTCAGCTGCTTTAAAACGGGAGGACTTTCTATTTTTCTTTGTCATAACATACATTAAACTTAATTCCTTTCTTATTGAAGTGTTTAATGAGAAAAACAGGGCTGTAAAGATGCTGTCTTTGAGTAATTATTTTTAATTGCAGCATTGGTATTTAGAAGTTTTTTTTATATTCTCTGCAATTACTTTAAAATTTATTTTATGACTTTTTACTGTTTCCAATCAAAATCTAAACACTTCATCATGTGGGAAATATTCATTGAGCCGGATTATACAGACTTTTTTTAAGTTGATGTTATTTGTATGTCACTGGAAGTGTGCACCTTTTTCCCAAATACCCACAGTTCATCACAATTGCCGGTCGCCATGGAAACCACAAAGCTGCTGACGTTAGCCTAGCTGTCATACTCGCTCTAATAACCAGTTTTTAAAAGCAAGAAAGCGACAAAATGAACAAAAATCAGAAGTGGAGTCATAGTTTGGATGTTTTTAAGAAAGTTTTCACTGAGACCTGTTGAACATTAATGATTTCACGAGAGTTGTTTTGAGCTATCTTGCCGGCAGCGGCAACCAGAAGTCAATAACGGCAGGCAGAAGTCAACACTGGATGGTGTTACATTACATTTAAGATGTAGAGCGGATACATTAAAGATAAATTGCAGCAAAAATAACATCCAAATTGTTACTTGTTTTTAAAAATAAGTATTTTCTGAATTGAATGAAAGCTTTACTTTACAAAGTAAACTTTACTAAAAAAGTTGACAAAACCACCAAATTTATCATAAATGATACAAAAAATATACTGTAAACAAAAACGTAAAGCAATGTTTTTTTACATTAAGAGTGGATACATTAAAGAATTAATGATTCAACAACACCTGCTTTCACTTGGGAAAAAATAAAGAGCTACATTGCCTGACGAGTCCAGAAAAAAAACTTTTTATCAAGTTATTTAAAGACCAAAATGAGGTCTGAATTGCTTGTTAAATAAAATCTGCCAATGGGTTAAGATTAAACGTTTCTTGTATTTGGACATCATTCTAATTTCAGGAAACTTTAGCAAATTTTTCTTACCCTATAGGCAGAATTTTTTTTACTTGTTACAAGCAAGTCAGACCTCAGTTTTGTCTTTTCAATATCTTGAAATAAGACATGTGTCTAGACTTGTTGGATGTATGTGGCCCATATCAAGTTTAAGGCCATTTTTTTACTAAAATAACACAAAAACACCTGCATAGATTTCCATAAAATAAGATTTGGGCAACTGAAAGCCACATTGTTGGAGGTTGGGTCAGTGAAAAAAACAAAAACAAAAAACAAAACAGGCTTTTTTTGAATTTCGACTTTAAAGTCAGAATATTGAGAGCTATTTTCTTTTTTCTGAAGAAAAAAGTAGGAGATATGACTTTAAAGGTCAGGAATCTGTTTTTTTTATTATAAAACTCTATTCTCTATTTTTTGGTCTGAATTATGAGAAACTTTTTTTAAGGTCAGGATAAAGTAAAAATACAATTCTGTCCACCAGTTAGTCATCAGAAAATGAAAAGAAAATGTTTTTTTTTACTCATAACGATGAATTTTGACATCTCATTTTCTCTCTGCATCTCCAGCATCTCGGAGTCCATCCTGCAAACCGCAGAGGGCCACAGCGAGGAACCACCAAAGGTTTGGCTGCTACGTACTACCCTCATCTAAATCATCTGTGTCACATGATCTGCATTTTACTACTGAGACGAGTCCGTGCATTAAGGCTCTGTGACAGTGAGAGTGGGTTGGATGGGGGCAGTGGCAGCCTTCAGGCAAAAATGTGCCCTAAATCCCCTCAGCTTTGCTCCACGGGCAGCATCATGAACGACCTCATATCTTAACGATTATAAGGGTTGGACGTTACATAACCTGCCTTTTTAACTTGTCAGTAGTGGGTGTACTCTGGTCTCGGCTGCTACATTAAAAGGAGGATTCTGTCTTGCGTGAATGAGCTGCACTCCGTTTAAGCCGTCTCTCACTCACGTCACTCCAGCTCCCGTCACGTCTTAGTTTATCTCTCAAAGTTCCCGCGGCTCCTGTGGTTGCGGCTCTCACAGCCTCATGCGGAGATCAGAGAGGAAGATAAGAGAGAGGGAGACTGACAGAGCGGGAGCACCGGGAAAAAAAAAACAAAAACTGGAGAAAAAACGAACAAAAACCAGGCATGATATGTTAGCATGTTTGGATTGGAAATGTTAAGCTTGAGGCAAAGTGATGCTGAAAGCAGCTGAGGGACTGTGAAACAGACAAGACAGGGATTCATCGCAAGACAGAGTGGTAGTGTGTGAAGGGAAAATGTCGCTGTAGTGCAATTCAAGAGTTCCCTTTATATCTCTATCATCCCTTGAGCAGGCAGTGAGAACAAAACTGTGTATTTAATAGTGGCTAAAGGGCAGAACAGGGAGCCGTGGCATGTTTATTTCAGGAGCAGTCACCAGGAGCTTTTATTTTACATAACTTTATATTTGAGACGCCTCACTGCAGCTTCTATTTGCTGCATAGGTTATCATTTCTGAGCCTCACCTTTCTGGTTTTCCTCACAGGACCAGGCCGAGGAGGGACGATCACAGGGAGGTGCAGATTTGCGCTGGCCCGGCCGACCTGTTGGCCTGACGGCGCAGCTCCAGGCGCTGAGGAAAGCTCTCTACCATAAGTATGTCCAGGAAGTAGCCGCTCTCAAAGAGCAGCACAGCAGGGAGCTCAGGGGACTCCGAGAAGAGAAGGAAGAGGAGAGGAAAAGAGAGCAGTGTCCGAGAGAGGAGGGAGAGAAGGAGCAAGGCGTGTATGGTGTGAACGGGTCTGGGAGCACCATTGAAAGCCTCGGGGCAGCTGTGCTGGAAGAGAGACAGGAGTGGCAGAGAGTGGAGGAGGAAGTCGCCAAGGTAGGTGGCTTTTAATGTCATAGTTTCACGTTTGTGGGAAGTCCGCTGAAATTTGGGTTTAGCTTCTTGAGCACGAGTGTTTGCTTGTGATCAGAGTATGAATTTTTTGAGCTGCAGCCCGCAAGGTGGACGAAAAATGATGTTTAAAAGTGTCTTGATGCTGAAAATAAACAGGAGAATAAGCAAAACAAATAAGAGACACAAGAACGTTCCACAAATTAAATCTCAACACAGGATCGATGAGAACATTGAGATAGCAGTAGAGATTAGTTTTCCCTCACATCCACGTCTTTCTCACAGGCCATAGTTCAGATGTCGGTGGAGTTCGCACAGCAAACCGAGCTGGCCCGAATCAACAAGCGCGCCTGTCAGACGAGCACCTCCATGCAGACCCAGTTGCCGGCAGAGGAGCTGGAGGAGGAGGAGGAGGAGGAAGAGGAGAGGGAGAACGAGGAGGAGCAGACTCCCGTTTGCTCTCCCAGCTGGCTGCACGACGCGGAGAAGGAGAGACTGGAGAAGGAGCTGAAGGAGAGGAACGCCGAGATCAGAAAGTTAAGAGAGGAGCTGCAGAAAACCAAACCAGGACGCCAGCAGGTCGGTGTATCACTCACTCACACCTGTCGTTTGTTTGTTTATTTACCATCACTTATTTTCACCTTTAAATTATGTATCTTCTCTGAAAAGGACTCATTACTGCTGTGTCATTCCTTTTTTTCGATGCACTTTTTTGTCGCAGTGCAGCTGCTGCATGGATTATTGATTCAGTATGCTTCGACTAATATTCACATCTTTACAGCTTTTACATGCTCACAACCTAAGATTACGATCACAGCATTTCTTTTAACTCCTCAATCATTTCTTTTTATCATCCAGCACATAAGATTCTGTGAATGTGCCTTCACAGCTAATATTACGTAACAAGTGTTAAACTGAAAAACCTCCAAGAACTAAATTATATAAAGGACTTAAACGCAATGAAACAACACTTTTTAATTAACAGACAACTGCTGACAGAATTCCTGGTACTCTCATCAGTCCTCTTTGCCTGCTTGTGTTTCCTCATGATGTCTTTTTTTCTTTTTTTTTTTACTCAACATGTCTTAAGGAGCCATTCCCAGAGCCTGCTCTGCTTTTCACTAACCACGACTTGCACGATTAAGCTTTAGCCGTGCGATAGCAGAGGCTGTCAGGTTCACTTTTCTGTGTGAGATGAGTTCCTCCAACACACACACGCGCGGTAACGTTTCAAGTAAAAAAAAAAAACACTTCCTCACTTTTTCAGCTTCAGTAATTGGTTCCGATGAGTTTTAATGATGATGTTCTTTGAACACCCCATTTAGATGTTTGAATGCATCATGTGACTCACTCTAACAAAACGTAAAGGATGAAGTTTAAGGGTTAGAAAACAAAGGCAAGAGGACGTTTTTACACCTTTAACAGGAAGCTTCTCTTCATAAAGTGAAATAAATTTGAAGCTTTAAATATTCAAGTAGAGCTGCAAAATTCATCGAATAATCAATTATTAATCGATTACTAAATTAACTACTACTACTATTTTGATAATCGATTAGTCGGTTTAAGTAACTATTTAAGAAAAAAAAAGTCCAAATTTTGTAATTTCTGCTTCAAATATTTTCTGGTTTCTGTGCTTCTCTGTCTTTGTCCTGAATATCTTTGGTTTGCAAACAAGACATTTGATGATGTCATCTCGGACTCCAAGAAACAACTGGTATTTTTCAACATTTTCTGACATTTTATGAACCAAACAACTGCTCGATTAATTGTGAAAATAATCGTGAGATTTATTTACTTTATTATTTTATGTAGTATTATGTAGTATTTACACAAAAAATGCTCTTTTTGTTTGCCACACTTTACTTTTGTTTCACTGTAGCTGATAATCTTCTTATAATATGATGCTGGAAAATATGAGCAGTGTTATAACAGATGTTTTGATGTGAAATATTTATTAAAATTCATATTTATTCTAACTTGTTTCCAGCAGATTTCTAGCTCGCAGAACAGTCAGTATTTTAAGATCAAAGTCAGAATTTTTCCATCAATCTGAGAAATCAAACTTTTTTCAAATTCAAGTTGGAATTATTTGTTTTGTTTAATTTTGTTTTGTATCAGAATTCTTTCTCAACTCTAATATTTTTGATTTGGAACAAAAATAAAAACTTCTTACAAAAAGTCAGAATTCTGGGTTGATGTCAAAATTTGGCTCATTTCAGACTTCTGAATACTGAATTCTAAGAAAGAAAAAACAGAATTGTAAGAGTAAAATTAAATTCTTAGGAGGTAAGTATAAAAATTTGACCGCCAAAGACACTTAAAAAAAGTTTGAATTCAATGATCAAAGTCAGGACTTTTACATCAATCTCAGAATTCAGACATTTTCAAGTTCAAGTTCGATTTTTTTTTTCTTTTTGTATCATAATTCTTTCTCAAACTCTAATAACTGTGATTTAAAAAAAAAACTCTTAAAAAACATCAGAATCTGGAGAATAAGGTGAGAAATCTATGGTCAAACTAAGAGTTCTGGGTTAATGTCAGAGTTTTGACTCATTTCAGACTTCTGAATTCTTAATTCAGAGAGAAAGAAAGAAACAGTTTTGTAAGATTAAACTTACATTTTTCAGAATTTCAGAATTATGATATGACCTCCAAAGACACTTAAAAAAAAGTTTGAATTCTAAGATCCAAGTCAAGACTTTTACATTAATTTCAGAATTCAAACTTTTTCAGGTTCAAGTTAGAATTTTAGGTTTTTTTGGGGGGGGTTTGTTTTGTATCAGAATTCTTTCTCAACTCAATTAATCCTGATTCAAAAAATCTTTAAAAAAACGTAGAATTTAGACATAAAAAAATGAGAATTGAGTGCTCAGAGTCTGAGTTTTTGATGTCAGAATGTTAACTAACCCTCCAGAGAAACTTTATTTTAGATGCTGTTATTCTCTTTAGTATAAATCACATCTCCTCTTATTTCACGTTTTAAAACTTTCATTTCACACTGAAGTTGTAGTCTAAGTACATTTATCCATTCACTGTTTTGTCTGGTTGTGTCTTGACTGGAGAAGCAGAGCTGCTCTTCTGCCGTTTCCTCAGCAGGGGGAGTTGTTGCCCGCTGAGATGGCTGTGCATCAGGTGCACCTGTTACCATAGCAGCACAAAGATAGTAGTGTTTCGCTGGTTCCATGGGAGTTAGAAGTGCGTCTTTGTGTCTGCGCGCGCTCACTCGCTCACAGAGAACAAGTGTGTGTTGACACTGCCGCCTTATTTGAATGCACTTTTACTAATGGTGGCACAGACAGACACGCTGCAGGTCTCCTGTGCAGAGTTTTCAGGGACTTCCTCTAGTGCTGTAACTTTACAATGACAGGGCTGCTGTCTGTCTTCTCTCTGCTGCCCGTTCAGACCCTAAAGAAGCCGGATGAGGATCGAGGAGAAGTTGAGGAAGAGGAAGATCCAGGAGGGACTGGAAGAAAGAAGCGGGCTTCTGGGAGCAGATTTCCCTCACGGGGTGATGGAGAGTCCCCCGAGAAAGACCCCGAAAGGTAGTGACTCTTACTTTTGTTTTTTAATGGTGCAGACGTGCTGCATAGAGGAAAACACTCTCAAAAAAATGTTTTCATCAAGTTTCTTTCGTCAATGTCTTGCTGAGTGTTGTTACTTAAGGTGTTACTAATATGTCTACGTCTGAATTTTTTTAAACATGGACAAATACTTCTTTAATTAATTTAGGCTCTGTTTCAGTTTTCTGAATTTCTGTTTTTTATTTATTTATTTAAGATATTTGACCTCTTTTTTTTTTTTTTACAGTGGTTTCCATTAACATTACTATTTCGTTCCCCTTTCAGAAATATCTTGCGTGCAGCAAACGAGAAACTCAGTCAGGTTCTCGTAGACGTCCTAAAAACTACGGCAGCGGCAGAAGAAACAATGAGCCTCCACATGAAGAGTCTGAGAGACGCATCCAGCGGAGGGCAGCAGGCCTCGCCGCCCCTCTCCTCCACACAGAGGACTAACAGACCACAAGCTGCAGGTCAGTGAGGTCAAAGATGTGATCCACGTTGAGCATATCTGTGATTCAGGCCCTACTTTTTGTCTTCTTTGATGTCTCCTCTTTTTTTTCCTTTGATGTCATAATTGTTGTATAATCAACAGCTGCTCAGCTTTTATTAGCTCCAACTTCCAACACAATCCGCTTGGAGTCAGTCCCCATGGTTTCTTGTGCACAAACAAGCAGAAAATGTAGCACAGCCAGAAATTGGTGAAATGAAAAGCATAGAAATCGTACTACCTCCTTAGAGTATGGCAGAGTGACTGGGACTCATAGTTGATGCAGAAGGACAAACCAGGTGTAAGTGAGAGACTTACAGTTACCGGGGTCATAATCAGGATGGCATTTTATACACCATCAGTCTGTGGCATTTTTCAGTGACAGACTCAGTTGGTTTGAATCTTGTGTAAATCACATTTATTTTTGCTTTGTTTGAGCTTTTGCATGTAGCTGAATAGTCTAAACATAAACAGTGAGTAGATTTCTATGCAGAGTTTTCACATGGAAATTAAACTCAACCACAAACAAAGACCACGGGCAGAAAAACTATCACTTTCCTCTTTCCCCTGAATGCCTCATTACAAAGTGAAAGTGGTGACTCCATGGCAGCCGAACACAACAAAGTCTCATGTTTACAAGTTAATGTTAGTAACCTGGAAAACCATGACTACGTTTACTGAGTAAGTGAGGCATGCTGGCAGGATGGCCTCCATTTGAATCAATAATAAGAAGAATCATGATACATTTTATTTGTAAAGCACTTTTCTTCAAAAACAATATACAGAGGATAAAAACATCAAGGTTCTGTGCTTGGTGTCAGGCGGTAGGGAGGGGAGCTGGGCTTCAGGAGGGGAGGTAGGAGGGGTCCTGGATTTTAAAATCTATTCTGTGTGTGTCCAGTTTTGGAGGACAGGGGTGATGTGTTTCGGGAGAGAGCTGGGAGTTGGAGGTAGTTTACTTGCATTCAGGATTTTATTTTGGTCAGGGAGTTGGTCAAGGAGGAGAGGGTTGGATCAGTGATGGAACTGATGGAGATGTCATCAGCGTAGCAGAGAAGAAGAGACCATGACAACAGATGATTTTACCAATTGGGAGGATGTAAAGAAAAAAGAGGAGGGGACCAAGCACCGAACCCTGGGGGACACCATGGGACAGGGGAGTTGTGGGGGAGATAAAATAGACTGTTTTTTTGTGAGGGTTTTTATTCCTTTTGTGCAAATAAAAAATAAAATCTAAAATTCTCCAACTACTATGTTATAATTAATGAATTATAAATAACTTGCTTTCATTTAAGGTATTGTGTTTCAAACCTTCTTAACTCTGGCAAATAAAAACGATTGCATGAACCAGTGATATGTGTAGCTCTACAGGCATAATAACTCACTCCAGTCTGTGCTTTAAAAGCTCCACTGCTCTCGGTGGGTCTGCAGCTGTCAACATTGTTATAATCTAAAACCATATTTCCACACAGAGATAGAAGTACAATACTACACTAGTGTTTGCTGCTGAAATGATATTCGTCTGAGAACGAAAACGTGATGTGGCATATACGCAGATTGCGTCACCTGAATTGTCCTAAAGGCACTGTCATGTGAGCGTGGTGTACTCATTCTACACTGTTATTATGGGTTTATATTTAGCCGTGCCAGGCTTCCTGTGCTGTTATGTATACAAATACAAAATGAAACTACACAAAAATGTTTCTCTTTGACACTTGTACTTGTCCTGCAGCAGATTCCGTAACTTCTTTCTCATCTTGTTGGAGTAAATAGCTCAGAATAACTCCATAATAACTGTCCCTGCAGCACATAGTGGTGAAAGTGTAATCATTTTGAGGTCTGTTTGTGATGTTTCTCTGCTCTCCATACCTCCCTTCACCAGGTCTCTCCATGGAAAGCTGCAGTGAAACCAGCACAGAGGATGCGAGCTTGTGGTTCAGGGAGATGGAGGCCGATGAGGGTCTGGAGCTGTCCCAGCAGATAATCGACAGCCTGATGTTGGGGGCAGGGACACAGCTGGAGAACGAAGAACATCTGATGGGCATCAGCAGCCGACTGCAGACAGCTCTAAAGAAGATGTTGATGGCAATTACCGACACCACCAACAAGGTACAAACCAAAAGCTTTCTGGTTCGCTGTGTGGGATCAGTCCACTAATATGTGCTCATACTTGTTGGTGGACAGACACTGGTATCAATCACTTTATTTAAAGAGGGGGTATTATGCTTTCTTTTATTTTAAACATGGATTTAAAGTAACAATGCACCGTGTCTGTAAGAAACTATTACAGATTTTCAGACCAATACATATGAAGGAGGGATGGGCCTCAAACACCAAGGTCTCCCCTCAACAGGCCTCCTGCCAATCAGAGGAAAGGGGGTTTGTGTATGAAGGTTTAATGTTTAAACAAATAAAATGACAGCTGTAAAATTGTAATCCAACATTTCTCAGATGATTTTATTCTTATTTCTAATGCCTGTTATCCTTTTGAAACACAACTTTGCTGATACGAATTCTCCAATCTGCCGCTATAACTGCACAAAGCACTCTTCTCGCGTGAATCTACGCTGCTTGAGTTTTGCAACACATTTTGCGAGACGTCTGTAGCTAAACAAGTTTGTTCTAAAATGTTTGAATTTTTTTAATACAAGTGGACATTTTTACATACAACTTCACTTTATTTTCCTTCAAGTTCTCACATCACATGATGCAAGCTCCCATATTTTGCAACGTATCTACCTTCATATTTGTGGAGCATGGAGCCTTAAAGAGACAGCAGCTAAGACAAAGCGTTTCAGACTGAGGCTGAAATCAGTTTTTTCTAAAACACTAGTGTGAGACAAATAGGGAGCTTTTTGAGCTATATATCATTTAAAGCTATTATGGAGGTGCTAAAGGAACAATTTAAAGCCCAATAAAGAAGCACAATGCTATAAATCACTGGAATAAAGCAAATAACCACATTTCAGCTGTAGAAAAATACAGCTTGTGATTACCTTTCATACTTATTCACGTAGGAAAGAATGTGGACGAACTATTAATATATAACTATTTAAAAAACTTGATGCTTTCCTCTAGTTTAAAGTTTATTGATTAAACCAAAAGTGAAACAATCCTGACACAAAGAGTAGCACCCAAACATTAAATGAACTCTTGTGTGTTTTCCAACATTCCTTGTTGATGACAGTTTAAAGGATAATTAAAGAGATGGCTCCCAAAAGATACCAACATCTGAACAGCTCTGTGTGTGTGTGTGCCTCAGAGTAAAAACCAAACAGAAAGCTCTGATAGTGACACATCAAGTCTTTGTCAAAAAAATTTGAATACACACACACTTAATCCCCTCTGTGGGTCTCTACGTCTCTACATGGAGACATAATAGGGATGAGACTGCAGAATTTGGCCCCCAACAAAGTTGGCCTGTCTGGAACTCGCTCACAAAAGAGCTGCCTCATTCCCACTGGTTGCCTATAGAAACGAGTGGTATTTACACTGAGCTTTTGTCTGCCTGGTCCTAGCCTATCGTAGTCCAGTCCGGCTCCAGCCCCCCCTGAGGCTGTGCATGCAGAGCGCCCGCTGTGTCCGGTGTCAGCCTGCAGAGACGGGGCCACTTTAACTAGGCCAGTCAGAGTGTTACAGTAACTCTCTGCACAGCACATCTTCCCCTCGGCTGAAAATCATGTATTACTCACGCTCAGATGGGTTTTATCTTGGCGGTCTAAAAATAGCTTTAAAGACATATCTACCTCGGATAGTTTGTTGGTTTAAAACTGCAAACTTTGTTGTTTAGATGTGTATTTTCTTTTGTTGTTAATATCTTGACCAGAGCAATTTATTCTGAATATTAGGATAAAGAACAACATGCTCATAACACCGTGTCACAAATTTAAGAAACACTGATAAGCTGCACTAATGTTGAGAAACGTAAAAAAACAAAACAAGTTTTAAAATGTGAAATATTGCCTTTAATTTATCAGGGAGTTGGCTGCTTTTTCAACATAGAGACACCATTAAAATCCAGTTTTCATACTCAAAAAGGTTAAAATTTGAGTTTTTCTTCAGAATTTTCTGTAGCTTTGGAATGCATGTGAAACAAAAACATAAAAGAAACATTAACATTGGGAAGTTACTCCAATTTACATAATTTTCTGGCATTTAAAAGACCAAATTTGGGCGATACGTTAATGAAAAATGTACACATCCTTAGTTTCAGCTGCAGTAAAGAGGTATTTTCCCACCCCCTCCTTGTACACACATTAACAGCCCAATAAACTCTCAATCAACAAAGCCTCTAATGGTTTCTTCAATGATCGTTCTGCTTCTATTGATCCATGATCCATTCATCTTGTCTGCGAAGTGTCGCGAACAGAGATTGATGTAACAAGCCAGGTCAGGAATGTAAAACGTCTTTGTTAACTCGCTGTTGTAAATAATTTGCCCGGTGAAGACGTTTGCTCACTCGTCGCTCTCTTTTCATTATCTGCCGGTGAGTGTGGAGGCAGGAATTGTTGGTGTGCAGTCAGCATGACAGTTGACGTGCCGAACAGAGACAGCAGGTGGGACTAAGAGACGCTTAAATCGGTCTTTATTTTCTGCGTACAGAGAGGAATCAGGTTTGACAACTTTTTGTGAGAAGGGCGTGTGTTGTCTGTGGGTTATTTGTGTGTACAAGCAGAGCATGTGATCTATTTGCAAACCTACCTGGCCCACTGGCTCTTATGATTAAAGCCACACCTGCTTCCCTCCCCCTTGTGCTGAACAGTATCCTGCTCCGAGCCGTCGGTGTAGGAAGTGGAAAAACTCTCCTGTCTTGAGAAACTACCTTGGAAGTTTAGGTTGTTTTTTTTTTGTTTCCTGAAGCATGTGGGTAAAGTGAACAGAGTGACAGCTGTCTACCTGGGTTGAGTATACCTCACCTGACAGGAGAAAGAGATCCGGCCACAGTGAGGAATATTATGGAGCATGCGTGGAGAGGGAATGACAGCAGCCCGAGAAGGAAGTAAGAGGTGAATGACTTCAGACCCGCTTCCCGCAGGCGGCTGCCGTTTGGACCAAACAATTAAGAGGGGCCACCGGGAGGCTTCCCTGCAGGTCGGGGGTTGCTACGGGCTGCAAAGCGTTGTTAATGAATCTCCAGAGAGAGAGAGAGTGAGCGAGAGAGAGAGAGAGAGAGAGAGGAGAGCAAGCCAGAACAGACGTGGGGGTGTGAGCTCCACTGAGCGGGATGATACGGTTTCACTCAGAGGAAAGAAGGTCACAGAGAACAGCGAACAAAACACCGAGGATTGAAGATCTCCAAAGAGAGCAGAAGAGGAAGAAATGTCTGCTGTCGTGTTCACAGACTTCACGCGGTTGTGTTCAGGAATGACATTTGAGCTGCTACACAGGGATGTGACTTCCACCTGCTGTAGAGGATGACACTTTTGGATGAGGGTATGAAATTCTCAACTCGGCTGGATGATTTCACTCTTGACATCTACATCTGCATATTGTGCCTCTACCATGAGGAGTCTGATTGAGATGACGTGAGCGCCAGCCTCTCCAGTTGTTGTTTACTCTTCCTGTGTGTGGGAAACACATAGAAACTGTTGCTTGGAGCTATCCACAACGTTGCTCTCTGCCTCATTCCCCTCTGGACTTCATGCTCATTTGCACAGCAGATAATGGCCGACAGACATCTCCTTTGATGACTCCAGAGAAGCAGCTCGGACATATCAAACCAAAGTCTCTTTTTTCACCCGTCCATCCTCCACCATGGATTCCTACCGTTCATACTGGAACTCCAGCATGCAGAGCACCACGTGGGTGGAAGGAGAAGACCAGGACGTGTACGAGGTGGAATCCCGTGTGCCTCTGCCCCGGCCTTTCCCTCTGTGCGACACTTTAAATGAGAAAAATGCTGTGGTGGTGCAGACAAAAATCTCACATGTCAACCACAGGACAAACGGTCACCTGCTTAAGGTCATCTCCAAAATCTCCCTGCCCACTCCTCCTTACACCGTAAGTCTACACCTGGTGAACCACAGCTCTGCTGTTCACCTTTGGTTTGTGTTATTGTGAACAATCTGTCCTGTGCAGAAAGAAAACTGTACTGATGAATATTTTAAAGGTGCATCTTCTCAGCGTGTTAAATGTAGTTCAGATCTGCACATGCAGATTTAATGCGAGCTTAATGCCGCTCCACATAGCAGGGAAACAGTCAGTGAAAGATGATTTGGCTTACATGCTCACTTTTCCACTTCCTGGTTCCCTTTATGTTACAATGAGACCTTTGCTCAGGGAGATATGGTAATCTATGAAAAGTAACTGTTGGCACGCACGTGTGCAGGATAACAGGTTATTGCATTATGAGGACTGAGAGGGTGATGCTGTCAATCCTCTGACCAGAAGATCATAACATGATGTCATTGCATGTGCTTTTCTGCTTCAACAGCATGTAGCTTGATTTTGATATCACACTTTAGCTCAAGATGCATTTTTTTCCCAACATCTGTGCTTCTAAATTTAGCGCAAAAACTGAGGTAATGTGTGTTTGGTAAATATTTCTTTATTGTAACCAACAACTTTATATGGTTTTTCCACACTTTTCTGTGGCTTCAATCGTCCAAACAACACAGAAAAAGACACAACGGTACAGTAAGCTGTTTGGCTTGTTTTTAATGGGCGCAACCGACAGACTCAGCTCTGCTGCTCACCTTACAAATGCATGTTCCTTACAAATGTGGCACCATTTAAAGGGGAAATAAACAGCCTTTCCAAGGGTATAAGATCTATTGCCAAGAAGCTCTGTTACAACAAAGAAATAATCTCTCTAAACACCAATTGCTTTACTTTTTGTGCTTTATGTTTTTGTTTGAAGGCACTGTGAGGACTTTCTGAGAGATCTTGACAAAGTCTCACTTATAGATATCTGCCTGATCATAATTCACAATTTATAATGAGATAAACAGCGCCAATATAGGTTATTTCTAAATGCTATTTCTTAGCATCCCGATCCGGTCAGGCAGGACTGGATTGATTTACAGCACGCCAAAATCTCTACGACAACACCACACAGACTGACAAAGTTTGGTAGTTTTCTCTGATTTATTTTGTAGTGATGGTGGGTACTGGAGCTAAACTGCCTGACAGAAAAAGGACAGAAGAGCAGAAGAAAGCTCAACAGGAGAGTGATAGCACAGGCTAAAGGCTAAAACACAAGCTAAAGGCTAAAACACAGGCTAAACTGTTTGTGATAATGTTCATTCCAACTCACATGCGGCAGTTATTCTGCAGTGATCTGATCAAACTTGAGAGTCTGTCAATAAAATGAAGAGTGAGGTTACGTTAGCTCTGCCTGGCAGATAAGCAGAAGATGTAAGGATTCGCTAACGTTACATGTTAGCCTACAGATACATCTCAAAACACTGGGCTGGGAGTGACACTAAAACAGCCGGCTACTAAACTATGGTAAAAACTGACGAAGTTTGATTGTTGTCACGTTTCAAACAACAGCGCTGCGTAACTATTGATAAACACCTTATATTGTCGCATTGTCTGATCTTCATTCATTTCCAAAACAAACACACGCCTTGTGAAGAGTCATGTCATCTCGACAGGGTGCGTGCGATTCCAGCCAAAGGGTGTCTACGCAATCCACTTCAAACAGATAATCCTCACAGCCTCTTTAAGTTCTCGCTTTGAAACCATGAACTGTAAGGACAAAGTAATTGTAACTGAAATGCAGCATCACTCGTGACAACAAAAGGCTTAAAACGTTCTAAAAATTACGTCACTTTGTTTGATAAAGCTGGAAATGATTTACACGAGTAATGCAAAGACCGGTCAAAACCCACCCTGTATTTTAAGTGGAAAAAACATGCTTTCCAAATAGGCCGGGAGATGTTCAGTGGAAAGAATATCTTTGAGGATTTTTTTCCTCGATTTCATCTTGCAGTCATGCAATAAATAACATCATATTTATTGGGCAATGATGCAAAATTATGACCAAAATCTTACTTTAAACAAAAAAAAACAGGATAGTTTTTGCCGTAACTTTTACTTATGTAGAGTCCAACTGTTCACCTTAACGTTGACCTTTTGTGTCTTAAATCGCTCCTGTTACATGAAAGAAAGATGCGGTATCTTTTTTCCAACACAAGGTTTGAAAGTTCCCTTCATTACGTTCATTCCTTTCAGTTATTTCCAGAACAAAACTGGTTGTTTAGACTCTCCTGCCTGTGTGACACCTTCTCCTTTCCTCTTCCCTTCTCAGCTGGAGCACGCCAAGGTGACCCAAACGGAGCTGATGCGGGAGTCCTTCCGCCACAACCAGGAGATGAACGTGCTCTTGCAGAAGCAGGAGGAGCTGCAGGAGAGGCTGCTGGAAGAGGGCAGAGCGCGAGAACAACTCGCTCTGGAGCTTCACCGGGCTGAGGGTGAGTTCTTCTGGATTAATTCAAGACAACAACAACAAAAAAAAGCCATAAATTCAACACAGGCTCCGTTAGATGATCCCACAATGTGGGTCTGTGTGTCAGAATGATGGAAACAGCATAAGGCGCCAAAGTGGAAATGCATGCATGCATGTGTTTTTTTACAAGGAGGAGGGGGGGGGGGTGTCACAGGGAATGATGGGCTCAGCTGTTTGAAAGGGAGAGTAAAGGAGGTGAGACCATCTGTGGTGAGAAAACGACAAATGGTGATCTCTGTTTTTCAGCTTGTCTCTCATTTTTGTTCAAACATCTGATTCCATGTGTGACAACTCGAATTTGACAGAAAGAACAACTTAAAATCTATAAAATATGATATTTAAAAGAGTTAAAGAGCTCTTGTTTGGATTGAGAGGCAGCCAACTTGATACCTCATCCATGTCACAGACAGCTGGTCCACGAGGGTCAACTGTTCCATCCTCACCCGCTCTCTCTCTCTCACAACAAACTCAGTCGACTCGGCTGGCTTAAGGTCTTTTGCACAATTTGGCAAACATACAACGAAGGTTTCTTTTTTTCCTTTACGTACAAACTGATTAATGGTGAGTTTACAGCTTTTCCTAATCTCAAACTGTCTTTGACTGGAGTGGCATCCTGTTCTGCTGTTTGTTTTCTGTAATCCTACAGAGGTGCTTAAGATTGGCAAATATTTGCCGTCATTAAAGAGACCATGTGGTAGGCTGCCAAAAGAGAAAAAACAATTACTGCTCGCTGCAACATGTTTGATTAAGCTTACTCATATTTTTCATGATTAAGAAGTGAGGTGAATTTTTTTCTGACTGTCAAGACCACAGGGATGTCTTAAATCTATAGTTGAAGCCAGACCAGGAGTCTAGATGTAAAGGAGCATTAAGTTTTAGATGATGAAACCTGAGAATGTTTAATTTTGTTTAAAAAGGGGGAGCAAAACTATGATGTTCTTTATGATGTTGATTGAAGAATTAAGTTGTTATATCACAGAAAGGTCATGTAAATTTACAATAATCAAATCAAAATTTAGTCTATGTCTGGTCTTTATGATGTTTCAAAGGAGAGTATTTGTGAACCTGTCTGCCCTAAAATGCTACACATTCCTTATTTTTGTGCTCTTCTGGTTTTCACGTCACAAAAGAATAATTACAAGTCACCTGGAAATGATGGTTTGCCCGTTGAGCTTTAAGCAAGTCACACACTTAAAGATTATCGGGCAGTTTTTCTCCCTCCCAACATTGGATGGCAAATGCCAGATTATGTTATGTTTTATAAGATTATCCTATCAGATTATCCTGTGGTCTGAGGCGTGTTAAGGGTGAATTTGTCTTGATAATCCTGACATGGGTCAGGGAAAACATTCAATAACAATATTAAACTTGTTCAATATTTACGACCAAAAATCTTCATGTGTGTGGAGAAAGCTGCCGACTCCCGAGTCATGACTCGGTGAATTGTGACATAGAATGGAATGTAGCCAATCAGGAGGCGAGCTGACTGAGGAATGAAGAAGCAGACGTAGTCAAGCATGGCTGACCTGACATGTAAAGTTTGTGAAGAAAGTCCGTGTTCCTGCTGTTTTCAGGATCAGGAATTCTCTGTTCAAAATAGTCTCAAGACCACCATCATTCCCTCTTCTATGTCCTCTTCCATGTTGTGTTTTGTTTACCAGTTGCTGCCATCTGTTGCTATGTTTCTTCTTCTACGTGTTTGTAGATCACTTTTGGTCATGTGAGATTTCAGTCTTGGAGGACTAGATTCTGGATCGGTGGTGGGACAGAATCATTATGTGTGGTGAGCTGTGTTGAGATTATCGTAGCACATCACACACAGTACGATCAAAACTGTTTAATGCCTGATTTTTTATCTTCATGTGTGGGGTCTCTAACAGATAAAAAATATCTTTAGCTCTTTAGCTTTAGCTTTTATTTTGTACTTTTCTATATTTTAACGCTTTTTTGAATGGGAGTAGCTGTAAACTAAAAAGCAGTTTCCCCTCTGGGATCAGTACAATATTTCAGTTTCTGACTCTAATTGTAAGATAACACCATTCACACACATACATTCAGACTAGAGCAGGTGGTTTATCCTCAGATAACCTGTGGAACATAATATCACATACTCATAAAAGCATCCATCCCAAGGTGGTGGTAGGATTAGGTGCAGGGAATGCGTTTGACTGAGTAGATGAAGCTACTTGATGGATGTGTTACATTATTTTAATTTTGTCACTGTGTTCATATCATGGATCAGCCACTGCTTTATCAGGTTCAGCAGGTTTACAATTTCCTTATTTTTTCACCTGTTAAGGTTAAGTTGGGAGAGTTGGCCTGAGTGTCCTTTATCTTCCTTTGAATCATTTGGACTCAGGTTACCTAATACAAAGTTATATTTCTGGGCCGCACAGTTGAAACTACGTTTTTCTAAACTCATGCATTAAAAGCTGTTCTGAATAGATGAGTGTTTATGAGTTTTTTTTGGAAGGTGGGCAGGTCTGTACAGTCACAAATGAATTTTGGCAGGGAGTCCCAGAGGGTGGAGGTAGCTACAGAAAATGCTTGGTCGCCCCAGGTCCAGTGCTTGTATTGTGGTGGAATGGAGAGGAGGTTTGAGTCGGAGGAACGGAGTCAGGTCAGATAGATAGAAAGGGGCCCAGCAATGGAGAGCTTTGTGGGTCAGGAGGAGGACTTTGATGTGGATGCGTTGTTTGATGGGGTGATGTGGTCTCATGAGCAGGTCTTTGTGAGCAGACAGGCAGAAAGTGATGATGTTTAACCTTTTGATATCAGTCGTGCTCTTTGTTGTGGAGTTGTGGAATAACTAGCAACTTGATTATACTTAACTCTATATTAGGGATGCACCGATCCAACCTTTCTGGTCCCGATACTGATACCAATACCAATACCAATCTGGTACCAGTGTTAAAATTATAACCTGCAATACTGAAGTTGATGCTTATTTAAAGTATAAAGTGTTGAAATGTTCACCTGCAGTTTGGTAAAAACAATGTTTCAGAACTTACAGAAATTAATATTCAGTTATAAACTTTTATACCCTGTAGACTGGTAATGCAGCAAAAAACAAAGAGAGTGCATCAGAGGTAACGTTCCAGTACAAAACTGTATAACAGAACTGTTTAATAACCACATACTGTAAACAATTAACAATTTTTTGAGAACAAAAAGTGCAAAAAAATTAGTGTCAAGTTCTTTAAGTGACAACAAAAATTCTGGTAGAAAATAGGAGAGAACTGGTAATAAAAAAAAAAAAATCAGCACCACAGATCAGATCTGATCCAGCACTAAGGGGCTCGATCCAGTGGATACCTGATACCATGATTGGATTGGTGCATCCCAACTCTATATATTCTTAAATAAGTCTTTAAATAGAAAAAAAAACTTTTATCTTGTTTTCTTTTTATGGAAGAGCCCAGTGTTACCCTCTATATTTGGAGATAAAGTCTAAAAGCAAAGGTCAGAAAAAAGCAATACAACTTTAACTAGTTTACATGATACTAAAACTCTATTCTCCTTTATTTGTTCACCATACTCAGCATACGTAAGGGGAATTGTGACTTTATTATCATAATATTATAATTTAATTCTTGAAACCTCTTTTTTTTTCTTCTACAATGTGTTCCTATCGCTGTCACACGTACTTGTTTTTCCAGTCAATTTTTAATGAAGCTCCAGTAAGGATTTTATGTGACGTCAGAAACAGCGCAGTTTATGTTTTAAACAATGCATCTCATTGATATCTACTTCTGCAAATACCGTTGAAGGGAGAGAGATTTAATTCTTGTTCTTTTGTGCAGGTGATCAAAGTATGTAAAGGCTCAGGGTGCGGCCTTTTCAGACTTGTTTGAATGATTCTGTGAGACAGGCCTGACGGGGAAAAAGATCCTCTGGTTGATGTGTGGCGTCATACACGTCAGAGAAAATTGAAACAGAGTGGAAAGTCTCTTTTTTTCTTACAACTAGAGGATAGATAAGACAGAGGAGATGAACATGCTGGATTCTTGTGTTTGGGCGTATATGTGTTTACAGGTTCCCATGATAGCTCTGTGTATTTAGTGGACCGTGTTTTTTCAGCCACTAATCATGTGCAAGTTATGGCTGTGTATCAAGGAGGGATCCCTCCTTAGGCAAACTTTACACACAGCTTTGGTTCCTGCTCAGATGTCTGAAATAATCGTTATCAGCTGACAAAACAGGTGACATTTACCATCCGTCTGACTCTGTTTTCAGTTACGCACACACAGCATAACAATCCCATAAACAAGAATAAAGTCAGATATTATAATTAGAAGTGCTGCAGGATTAATCGAATCACGATTTCAGAACGTACAATTATAGAATCGCATAAAAGGCAGCGATTTGATATTTAAATGGCTAAATGTGCGCCCCGTGTGTATACAAACATCACAACCTCTCTGACGCCCGTTTTCTACACTGACTCTGAGTGTGCAGAGTGGCTATGATGATAAAAGTAAACTAAAGAATTCATGTCATTAAAATGTTCTTGTGCCTCTTTGACATTAAGCACCCTGAAGGACACACGTTCCTTCTCGTCTGTATCAAGAGCGCAAAGAGTTTAATTTAAACTAGATGTTTTAAACATAAGATCTTTTACTGAAACGTTTGTGAAGCCGAGACAGCTTTTTATCCACCTTCAGATTATTAAAAGTGTGATCGACACACATGCATAAAACCTTCTGCTCATCGAAAATAATACTCTGATCGTTTTTTGCTTTGGATAGTGAAGACATATATTACTTTTTTATCAGAATACTCCCATTTTATCGTTGAAAATCCCTTCTTGGTAATATGGATGATCATGATTTGAGAATATTGGCTGCAGGGAGGGAGACAAGACACTGATAGGGGATCCACACTGGAGAAAGAGGGGTACACTGCATCGCCGTAAATGCTTCAAAGGTTCTTTGGCTTTTACCGGGAGAAAAGTTGAGCCTCGTCTCTCACTGTGACTCCGTCTTTTCCATGTGCTGAAACCTTCGTTCAGGATAAATCCATCCGTTATTGAGCAAATAAACATAATGAACCTGCAGCAAGGTATGGCTCTTAAGCAGGGGCATGTCCAAATTTTTTAGACAGGGGTGCCACAACCAGGGAACTGACTTTTGCAGGGGGGGCATAATTTATGTGAGCCCACACTCCAATAAATAGCATTTATTTTTGCTTATTTGTATGCGTTACAAATACAGGATTAACTGTCTACAGCTTTAACAAAAAAATATATACTGGTAAAAAAGAGAGACAAAAACAAAGCATTTTTTAATAAATCATTTAAAGCTAAAATTTAACTAAACAGTACTGTAGTGCATCATAGTCCCGAACAAGCTTTCTTAAGTGGTATTTTAAAATTCAAAAGATATAGAATTATTATTCTTTGTTTTTAATTGGGAAGTACGTATCTTTTACAACTACCAATAATCTGTTTATGTTCCTTTATAACGAAGCCTGTAGACTTGCATTATTATTCATTCTAATCGCAATCGCACAATTTTGCCAAATCGTGCAGCTCTAATAATTAGGCTTCTAAGCTACTTTCAAGCTATCTAAAAGGTTATAGATGTAATAGAAGAAATGATTAATCACCAACTGTGAGGAGTTCCTCTCCTATAGCTCTCTGATCTGAACACATCCTGGTGCTTCATGCTTGCTGACCTGTGACAGAGCAGTACAGTAATAATGGAGCAATTCATTGTGTTCACAGTCTTGTGCATCATATCAAGCAAAAGGGGTCAGACATGCTAGCTTGTGTTTTTCTCAGTGCTGTGCATGCATGTCTTTGAGCCTCGGTGTGTTCATTTGTATGTTTTAGTTCACAGTTGTGTTGTCAGTAACCTTGGATTTTGAGTCCCTCTGTTAGGTGCTCACTCGTCTAGATAGGTAAAACATCTCAGTTCACCAGTCGAGTGGTTAGAAGAATGTGAGGGTTCAAAGATATCGATAGAGTTTCCGTTTCAGCGCCTTTTTTAATCGTCCCCTCATGTCTTGTCCACTTGCAGGTCTGATTGATGGCTACACGGGAGAGCGGGCTGCGTTGGAGGAGCAGTTGCGTCAGAAGCAAGAGCTCCAACTGAGCCTCGAGCAAGAGCTGCAGGTGAGACATTCCAGCTGAAGAGAGGAGGAAAATAATTACCTTACTGTGGGAGAGAACATGACCTGACACGGTTTACAGACTTTTTTTTGTTTCGGTTGTTTTTTTTTTTTTTTTTTTTTTTTTTTTTTTTGTTGCTTCTGGCATTACTGAGTTGTGACATCCTTTTATGAACAGTTACTTCAGGCTGGGTTCAGTCCAGTAACAATCTGTGCCAGGGGAATAATCATAAAAAAGAATGTTAATTAGGTGATCCTGATTCTTTGAAGCCAAACATTCATGTATAATCTTGAACAAATCCTGGCTAAAGCAGTTAAAGGATTAGGTTGGCAATGTTGTGTATATTTTCTAATCAAAAGCCAAAATTCAACAACACACCAAGGAGTTTATTTAGCTCAATGCATGGCTCTATAGTGGGGAACGTGTATATATTTACTGCCTTGTCGTTTTGTTTGTAACGTGATATCAATAATGCAATGGTGTTTTTCAGGTGACAGGTAGCCGTCTGCAAGAGCTGGAGCAGGAGAGGCTTCAGATGCAGGAGGAGCGCGAGCTGCTGGCACGGCAACAAGACGCCATGAAGGAACATGCCGGGCCCCGCGAGCTCCGTACGTATCCCCGAATTTTTAACCTTTTATAGTTTATATTTGATTTAAAAAAAAATTAAAAAATGAGAGAAGACGAGACAAAAATACACAACGTCACCTCCTCTTTGGAGTTTCAGAAACAGGTTGCGTGTTACTGTTTGAAAAGGTTGTCAAAATGAGTGGCACGTGCCACGAACTGGTCTCAGAAGTCAGGTAAATTCAGTATGAATTTTTGACCCAAATACCTTTTTCAAAAAATATATCACTTTTCAGGCGTTTTCCTCTCGTAACGGTCACGTCAGTGCAGAAACGTATGATAAGCAGATGCGCATGTGCATTGAGCGTATTCATAAACGAGTGGTAACTGAAACCGTTCAATAAACTTAGTACGAAATGTTTATCCAGCCTCGCCCAGAAATGTAGCGATGAAAAGGAACCATGTTTTCTTGTTCGTACCGTGTAAATAAACCTAGCAAAACAGAGTAGATGTGACAGAGAGCTGTAAACAAGCCGGTAGCTTATTAGCTTGGCTTGCGCAAGCGCACGGGCAATATGTGCATACGACAGGTCCTGCACTCAGGTATGTCAGCGTTTCGCACACTTTATTTTTGCTCACCACATGAAAGCAAAATACAGGGAGTTTTCCATAGACTCCACAGTAAAAGGCGGTTCAAAAAAACAGATTTCAGTAACCTAAACCTCCGTATACGTGTGAAGGTAAGGCCATCACGGAGAGAACTTTTTTTTAAACGAAATTGTCTGCATGAGGCATTGGTTGTATCTGCAGTATGATTTATAGGCAACACCATTTTTTTTGTCGGTTTGTAGTTTTTTTTTTTTGTATCATATATTGACAGTAAAATATGATCTGCTTGTATGCTGGTTTTTAAGAAAAGCTACAGCTCTGATTTAAAAGTGCAGAGTAACCTAATAATGATGTTTTTTTGTTGTTCCAGTGCCATAATAAAAATGGTAACAAACAATTTTGAGCTGTAATTTGACTGTGTTGTAAGAAAAATAAGTCAAAGCAAGGGTTAAAGTCAATAAAGTTTTTATTTCTTGTTTTTTTAATATGAAAACAAAGAAGTATTTTACCTGTCCTCTAAATACTTTTAAAGCTACCGCTACTTGCTAAAGGTGCGTGTGCATACGGTCATGAATTTACAGGTATTTAGCCAATAATTATTTGAGAAACTTGACATGATGTGTTTGTCTCATGTTATAATTCCTGCATTGTCAAAAAGGTGTTCCATGAGTACATGTCTGATAAAACGGTGAGTATTTTTGCACATGAGGGTACGAACCCAGCAGGCTTTTTTCAGAAACACTTCCTTCTCACAGCATCCTTTCTGCAGTCTCACCTTCTGCTGTGAAACATTCAGAGAAGCACTGCTGCTCTTCCCTCACCTTTTTCTATTCTGAAAGTTTTCCTGTTCACAAAAAAACAAAAAACAAAACAAGAGCATGTTACATTCCTGTGCTTTTCTTATTCTCCTGTAGGCCTAGTTGAAGCTGCAATGGTTGCAGCACCTGAAGCAGGTGTGTCCACTTTGAGCATGGCTCAGTCCTACCTTCTATGTGTTTTTATTGATCGTAGCTGATTTATCTCGCTAACCCTAATCCAGCAACTCACCAAATCAAGCTTGGAGCTTGCTTGCTTTGGGCTCACAAACTCACTCAGATCAGCCACTAACCTTTGCTTCAGCTTTCATTTTGACTGATTTCTGTCCTGGTTTGTCATTTTTAATGTCTTGCAGTCAGTGTTAGCATCTTTATAGCATGATACAATAAAAGTTTTCTTTAGTCATTTAAATTAAATCATAACTTCCTGATTGTCAGCCATCTGCACTTTGTTTTAACAGTATTCACGTGAATGAGCGTGATGATTGACTGTTCAGGAAGTCCCTCCCCCTGCCTGTAATTGCTTATTGGGCATGGTTATCGCAATGTCTGGGCTGTTCACATGTTTGTTCTGTCATCTGCACTCTCTCACCTTTTTACTTTTGCACTAATCCTGCGAGGGGTTTGATCCTGGGTGGATGGTGGGTTGGTCTCTGGTGGTAGCGGAGCAAAGAGGCATCATGGTGGGGAATAATGTTTGGTTACTTGGTAAAATGTTTGGGAATCCACTGAGATGTTGGAAGAGTCTGAACTATGCCAGGCAAAGCTGCAAAGTGTTCACAACATATTGAATTTGAATTTCAAAGAATAAAGATGATTATTTTGGAGGAATTCTCAATGAAATCAGACGGCTGGCTTACTTAAGACTCTTCATAAATCCCATCTCAGAATGCGGAAAATCAAACCTTTATGAAAAATTAACTCGATCCCGCCCCCATCATCGAAAAGTAATGCCCTCTAACATCTTCTTCCTCCACTTTATTTCTGCAGACCTGCTAGAGGAGACAGAGAAGCTGATGAAAGAGAAGGTGGAGGTTCAGCGTCAGGCCGAGAAGGAGAACACTGACCTCCTGAAGCAGGTGAGGCTGCTGGAGGTGGAGCTCGAGGAACAGGTCAACAAGGTGATCGAGCTGGACCAGGCTCGGAGGACGGAGAGCGGAGATCTCCAACAGCAGATCCAAGCTCTGGAGAAACAGCTGGAGAAGAATAGGAGGTTCCTTGATGTAAGTGGCAAAAAATGAGCAGGATTCTTTTTCAAAAAGTCTGACCCATCCAAAAATAGCCAGAAAATTCAAACATTTAAAAACTGAGATGTTTAGTAACCCCTTTAACAATATCTGCAAAATATTGTTGCTACATAATATCACTTTTGATAAATTGGGTGGTTTGGCAACTTTTTTGTAATTTTTTTAGTAAATACGCATTCATGCAATGCAAAAAATACTCATTTTCAAAAATGAGTACCAGTTTAGATGTTGTTCTTACCACAACTTCTTGAAAATTAGCAATGATATTCCTATAACTTCAGCTGCTTGTAGTGGAATGACAACCCTCAAAGGGGGTATTTTTTTATTTTGTAAAATGCTCCAAGAGAGCTCCGACTGGGTCCCTTTTTCTCTAATAAAACATGAACTAAGCCTCTGTCACAGATCTCAGCACTTCTCAAAAGTCACTTTTGCTAATAGTTATCGCCCCCTACTTTTCAAAACAAAACTGATGCCGTTGGTTGTGACATTATTTTCCCAACTCTGTCCACTAAATGGACTGTGCCCGTCTGTGTGTGTGGGCGCACATGTGTTTTTGTGTCCGTGCACACATCAGGGTGGAACTCTGCTGTGTGTAATACAGAGAGCAGAGGAGAGTTGTGAATGCATGACCATGAGGCAGAAATGACATCTCAACATGTAAATGAGATGAATATTATATGGCTATTAAATCTGTCAGATAAAACAACAAGACACAGAGCTCATCTATAAGAGAGGTAACTTAAATTACTTCTGCTGTGATCTGGAGATCAATAGAAAATATAATCAATTTGAGTTCCAGGACACACACGAACACATACACACACCAATGTAATAGTAGGGGAAACACTGACCTCACATTATGCTCCTGCTCTAATGAGGTGTGTTCCCATCGTGGTAATTGGGCCACTTGGAAAGCTGATGGCATGTTATTGTGTCCATGTTGTTTGAGTGCAGATTGTCTGTGCTCTGTCCTGTTGACCTTTGTCACACATAAATAGGAAAACAACACTTTGGTAAACACATTTTTTCCTAATTAGGTTGTTAATTGTTTATTCTACTGCGTACAGAAGTAACTTTTCCTGTTTAAAGACAGTAAATGTAAGATTTAAGGCATGATTGAGTTGACATGCAAAGCTGTGTAATTACACTGATGTGATTCAATAAATTGAAAATTAGTTCTCTTATTATGATGGAAATGGTGGTTTCCATCCATGTTCAGATATTATCTTGTATTATCATCCAATTTCAACTCAACACAGCTTTGTTCCTACAGAAACTCATAAAAATACGCAGCCAAAAAAATGCAACATTTTATAATATTTAATAGACAAAATATACAGCAATGAATGTGTAAAATGTATGAAACTCATTGGAATTAAGAAAAACAGTATTGAAAGATTAGCAAAAAATAAATATGACTCAGCTTTAACTCGTGAACCAGCGGATTGGATTTGAATACAGAGCTGTGTAGATTCGAGGAGGTGTTTCAAATCTCAATACTATAGTGTCAGCATCAAAGTCCTTCTGATTGACACCTCATCTGACCAACTGGGACGTTCTATATGTTCTCTCCAAAGCCAATAATATCCACTTAGTGTGACCTGGTTTGAACAGACATCCACCTACTTTTATTTGAGTCTCCAGAACATACAAAAATCCAGATGATGTGTGTTCATACTTCAGTAACTACACTTGTATATATATACTTGTTATGGTTATGATTAGTTTTACTGCTGAGGTTCAAAGTTCAGAGTGTTACCTTTACAGGTACTCCAGAGGGTTCAAGAAAAGCATCTGATTTAATTTGGATTTACTGGCGTTTTTGGCATTTTTGGAGGAAGGTTAATGGGTTAACGTAACAAATGATAAACTGGATTAAGTTTGGCTAAGAGATTTGTTTTTAAGGTCTTTCTCTGAGGGCTCAAACCCCATGCAAATCCTAAATACATCAACAATTGTACTTTTGCATTTTAAGGCATCGTGGTCTGTAGGAAAAATGGATTGAATGAAAATACAATACTCCTTCATTTCAGATGCACTACATGACAAATTTCAGCATAAAACAATTTAATTGATTTTATTTAACTACAATAAAAAAATCTATATATTTTTTGATGAATATTTGATCAAAATCATCATATTCCATCTCTAATTTATGTGTCTCTACCCACATCTGTCTTTCTTTTGTCTCCAGGAACAAGCTGTGGACCGGGAACACGAGAGAGATTTCTTCCAGCAGGAGATCAACAAACTGGAACAACAGCTGAAGAATCCACAGAAGGTTCAGGCCGGCTCAGAGCAGAGAAACCGAGAGGTAACAGGAGAGAGCTCAGTTTTCTGCCAGAGGAGCTGGCACTGAAAGAGATGTTTACTTTCTGAACGTAACATTGTTGTGGACTTGAACACTGGGCTGAGAGTCACACAGTGAACAATAGAGCCGATCGAGTTACATGTGCTTCCTGGAAACTGATACTGAATGGTGGGAGTGTTGAACAGACTGAATGAGCGAATGTCCTTTGTAAGTTGAGTAATAAGCAGGTTTTTAGTTAATATTTACAACAGAGTCAGGATCTTTTGGGGACATGTTGATCTGTTGTAGGTGAGAGGCTTCGACACCGTGAGCACAGAAAAGTCAGTTAATTTTGATCACTTGTTTTTTTTCAGTTAACGCAAAAAATATTCAAAATTATGTAAGTCAACCAAGCTTTTTTCTCTCCTCCCGTCAAAAAGCAAACACTTCTCTCGGTGCATCAGTGTCTGTGGTGTTGTATCGATTGTGTCACTAACCGTCATTTTTCAGCCAATCACAGCCCAGCTTCCAGTTGACTCCGGGCGAGGAGATATTTAATTTGTATCCACCCTGTTGTTTTCACATGGCCGCACATCCAAAACTAATTATGCCCTCAAAGCAATAGATGGAACCTCTGCTTCACAAAGTAATTCACCAGTGACATTCAGCGTGTTGTGATCGTATAGTTACTTAAAAAAAGACATCAAACTTTATCTTACTAAGTTTTCTTTTGATTACACAAAAAAAACTCCAGGCCTTCAGTGTATTTCACTCAAAATCTTTATTATGCCATCAGAGGAAGTTGAGTTTAACACCGTTTGGTATCATTAAATTCCATAACTTCATTGCTGCTCGTTCAGTTAAACAGTTTGCTTGCTTTGATTAATCCTCCTCTGCAGTCATATTTATCTGTGGTTGTCTGTTTACATATATCACATGCTGTAGTGCAAACACGAGTCCACCCTCATCTTTCAACTGCCCAAAGATAACCTTCACTTCCCGCAGACTCCTGACGCTCTTTAATCACCAAGTGCTTTTTTTTTTCTTCCCCCTCTCGCCCTCAAACTCTCCATCCTCTGATCCTTTACGCCTCCTCCTTCTCTCTCTCTCTCTCTCTTTCTCGTGGCTTTTACAGGTGGATGGAGTAACCTTTAAGGTATTGCTTCTAGCTAGACCCAAGTCTACTCCCCAGAGAGCATTTAGTGCATTTCTAGCATCCCTACCAAACCCTGTAGCCAATAAATCCCTGTCTGTGACTCTCATCAGTTTCTCCTATTTGTTTGATCCATCTCTGCTGTACACAGTTTGTTCTTTTTTTTTTCACTTCTGTCAATTCCCCGGTTGTAACATTCGACAGACGAGTATTAAAAGAGAGGACTTAAGCGGAGATCCTCAAAGTAGCTGCTCAAATAAGTATTTTCTTACAATAAGGTTGTTGGAGCCAGATTTAAAGTTTATTTAGGATCAATATTTGTCTGTAATATTCAGGTTAAAGTCAGTGAATTTAGAATGGAATAGAATAGAATTACTTTATTGATCTCAAACTGGGAAATTGTGGTATTACAGCAGCAAATGTTCGATACGATACGAGACTAGATATTAAATGAGCACTTAAAATGTCAAAGGTAAGAATATGAAAGATATGAACATCTTTTTAAGAAAGGGGTATGAAAGATGTTAACATGAAAAATAAGAATAATAAGATATATACATCAAAAAAGTTTGCAAAAAACAAAAACGGTGTGACAGTGGTTCATAGGGGGCAAAGAGGCTGAGCAGTCAGACAGTGCAGTGACTTTAATGTAAGTGTGATGTAACAGTTTCACAGATAAGACAAGTAGAGCAGATTTGTGTAACTGTTGATAAATACCTTACCTTGTTGTGTTGTTACCGGTAAAAAGTTGTTTTGAACAAAGAAAAGTAGTGTTAAAAAGAAGATCTGATCTCCATTTTTTTTCTAAAACAAACACGCCTTGTTAACTGGATTCCAGCCAAAAGGTGTCGCTGTAATCCAACAGATAGATAGTCCTCACAGCCTCTTTAAACTGACTTTCAATCAAGAAGTTGGATTTAAAAAATGCTCCAAACTCTTTTTCTTTCAATACGTTTCTTAATAATCCACAAGAGTTCCTCGAATAAAGCGAAGCTGCATCGTCTGATATAAATAGACCATTCAGTGTTGAAGCACTCTCATGTTGAGTCCATCCAACACTCCCGTCACTTTAATGTTTAATGAGTCGCTGCAAGTGAGGAAGTGTGCATCATCTGACTGATACTACGTCACTCTGCTGAGGTTTTTCCTTTATTTAGATACTCGAGTCCAAACAAAAACATCAGCAAGGTTTTTTTCAATGTAATAAAAATGATTTAAGTATTTAATCAATCGTGAAGGACAGTTTAAGGTCAAGATTATCTGAACCCAGCCTCCCTCCTGTTGCCCCCCTCCCCTTCATTGATCTGCTGATGTTTTCCCGCCTCACAGATGGATCTGTCACCTTTCAGCAGCCCTCCTACTTCATGTTAGTTTCTGTCACCCTGAATGAAATCTCTCTCTCTCTCCCCCTCTGTCCCTTCACCTCTTTTCACTCTCAGCCCCTCCTTTCTCAGGTGGATCAGCTGACCTCCCAGCTAGCTGCTCGTGTACCAGCTATGCTATGGCGAGTGGTGTCTCTGAGTGAATCTTATTAATCACCCCCCCCCCCCTTTCTCTCTCTCTCCTCTCCTTCTCTCACTCTACCAGGTGGAGCAGCTGACCTCCCAGCTGAAGGAGAAGGCGGATTGGTGCAGTGAGCTGCTGCTCAGCTCCGAGCAGCTGCGTCGTGAGTTGGGGGAGCGCGACGAGGAGATTGACAAGCTGGAGAGCCGCATCCGCGAGCTGGAGCAGGCCCTGCTGGCCAGCGCGGAGTCCCTGGAGAAGGTTAGGAAAGGGAGGGAGGGAGGGAGGAGGATGAAGGATGTGGGATGGAGACTGACTCAAGAAGAGAAAGCAGTGTGAACAATAGCTGTGCGGCATGGCAGAGTGTGTCTGTGTGTGTGTGTGAGTGAGGTTGTAGATGAGGTGACAGATAGAGACGGAGGCACAGAGCGGGAGAACAATATGTGGGCGGGTCTGCTTCAGCAGCCTGGACGGTTTACTGTTAAGGATGCCACCAAGCTATAGCTAGCAACTATCAAGACTGTCCCCCCTATGTGTGTGTGTGTGTGTGTGTGTGAGTGCAGAGCGCTCTCTGAGTTCATAAAAAGAGAAACGAAGGAGATGCACCCAGAATACAACATGGAGAACGTGCATCCCTAAATCTCTCATCAGAGTTGCATCTTCACGCCTTTCTGCGCATGTTGTAAATAACTGCAGGGTTAAATAGTTTCTTTCATGTGTGTGTCTGTGTGTGTGTCGCAGGTTGAACAAAAGAAGCAGCATGCATCCATCACAGAGGCAAGACAGTCCACACTGGAGGCTCAGCTCCAGACCGAGAGAGAAGCTCTGGAGCGGAAAGAGAAGGAGGTAGAGTGCTGCTCTATCTGCTCATGGGGATTAAAAGACAAATGTTTGTACTGTCACTTTAAAACGACATTAAGATCATCTTTAAGTTTGGTATTCTGACAGTAAATGTTCGAATATGCCTCCACGTCCCGCTGAGAAACTTAAGTTTCATGATCAGCCTTTTGTCGCATCTTATGGTTTCCGTGCTCATGTGTTCGCCTCAGATCTGTAACCTGGAGGAGCAGCTGGAGCAGTTCAAAGAGGAGCTGGAGAACAAGAGCGAGGAGGTGCAGCAGCTTCACATGCAGCTGGAGATCCAGAGGAAGGAGATCAGCAGCCAGCAGGAATATTTGGAGACAAGGGAGGGAATGATGAAGGTAAACAGTGAGGGCGTTTTTTTGTATCTTGTATATCCGTACAACTGAGGTAGGAACAGGTTGAATCCAGCTCTTCATCTTTGTAGATTGTTTCCAGTGGATGTTTTCACTGCACAGACCCAGGACATAGAAATATTTACTGTTTATCTCATTTTTTTTTGTTTGATAAATCTTCACATTTGTTGTATAAACTCTGAAGCCCTGAAGAGCTCAAGACAAACTGCTGGTTTTTAACTGATCTAACAGCTCCAGAAAAAATTTAAGAGACCACTCCAGATTTTCTACACAGGCACACCTAGTTTTACTTATCATGATGATCACTTGACAAAATCCTGAGAGGTTTTCATGTCAAGAGTTTGATGTCAGTCAGGTTTTATTTCCACCAGTTGTTATTTGAACTTAAGCTTTACTGCTAAACATGATACATGAGTTTCAAAGACCTCTATCTCATCGACACGATAAATATTTTCATTAAAAACCTGTTAAAAATAGAAAAAGAAAACATATTCTACCTAATTGAGGATTATTATTCCACTACAGGCAGTTGAATTTGTATTTTGTCTCTTTTCAAAACAACTGCACTTTTTTTCAGGAAAATCGTTACTAATTTTTAAGAAGTTGCGGTAGAAATAACATCTAAAATGTTACTCATTTTAAAAAAAAATTCTACAATGAAAGAATGTATATTTATTTACAAAAAAATGCCAAAACCACCCAATTTGACTAATATAATAATTTATTATGTTTAAAGGGTAAATTAACATCTACAAAAAAAATAATATTCTGAATATTTTTTGATAGGTCAGGCTTTAAATGGTTAAAACTGTTATAAAGATGTTTTTTTTCCTTTTGCATTATTCATGATCAGGGAGTCATTCTGTGTCCAAGAAAACAAGAGTGTCTATTTCGCCCAGACGCAAACTCATAAATAGTAAAAACCAGTGGTCTGTAACTTTTCCTGGAGCTTTATGAGTCAAACTGCTGAATAACAAACACATTACGAGGTCTGACATGTCAAAAACTACAAATATTTAGGCCCCGTTTACACCACAACGGTTTTAGGATGAACTGCACAAGTATTGTTGCGTTTTGGCCTCTTGTTTACACAGAAACGCAGTTTTAGCAGACTTAAAGCGCAAAGATTTGAAAACGCTCTCCAGAGTGGAATATTTCTGATACGCTCCAGCCTTCGTTGCCGTGTGAACAGCAAGCCGGAGTTTTCAGTGGAAACGCTGACGTCATGCTCCGTTTTGCACTTTCACTTTCCACTCTCATTGTGGGAACTTTTAATTGCCATGCATAAAATGGACAACAACAGGAATCTGCTGACTGCCTTTAATCAAAATGTGCATCTGTTGCTCCACTTCTACACACAGATAAGATGAATTCAGTATATACGCCAGATGATCAGCCCACCTCTTCTTCGGTGGTGGGCTACCAAAAGACTCCACAGTTATATTGCTAACTACAGGCCTGGCATGCATACTACAGCGTTTTCAGTCCCTCTGAAACTTTATTTACTTTTAGTTTTTGAGTGACACTTTGTGAAACGTTGTTGTGTAAACGGGGCCTCAGTTTGTTATTTGTGTTCCTGCTCTCAGTTTTGGTTCAACTTCTCTAAATGCAATGTTTGCTCTGTGTTGCTGATTTTACTTTGCACAATTTAGAGTTTTTCTTTGCCCATTTTCCTCCCATTCAAGACTCGTTGCTGCTGCTGGCATATTTCTTTTACTAGCTTTTGTTGATTTTTTTTAAATTATTTTTTTGACTCCAGTGTACTTCCAGCAGTCGGCCACGATGCCGACTCTGGATGGACTTTGGCGTGACGTGTTTATTAATAGCCATCGCATTATAATCTCTGACTTTTGAAGGTGATGGAGGAGAAGGACAGGGAAATAGCACTTCTTAATGAACAGATCTCTAAGCTCCAACACATGGAAGCAGCTTCTGATAACAAGGTAACACCATATGCATATACGAAATGGTTTCAACGTCTATTTCGCATAGGCATAGCTCCCTGGTTTTGCATCAGTGTGTGTGCTTTTTTTTCTCGTTTCATTTTCACTTTTACTTTTGTTTGCTCCATTTTTTTTTCTTTTTTGTGTTTTTTTTTTGTCGTTGGGTTGTTTCTGGTTGTTTTGTCTCGGTAAGTAGTTCCACAACACCATCGTCTTTTGTGAGGTGATCATTTGCTCGTGCGAGGTGAGGATTAAACCTCTGAGTCTCTCAAGGATTGGATAAAATCGACCAACCTTGAAAATGTTTGAATGAAAATGTTGATCTTTCCAAAAAGCATCTTTGCAAACAGAGAAGGCACTCAGAGGTTTAAGACAGGATAGTTTTGGTTTCCTTTAATCTCTTATTTTTTTATTGTGAATTAATCTGCTGAATTTTGTTATTAGGAACTTGATCAGAGAGATGACATGATCCTAGACCTGGAGTCCCAGGTGGAGTGCCTGAGGAGCGAGCAGGAACGTTTGAAGAGGAACAACGAGGAGGAGCTCGATCAGCTGAACGCCGTCATCGACAGACTGCAGCAGGAGCTGGCTAACATCGAGCAGAAGTCGGCTGCAGAGGAAGACGAGGAGGTAAAAACCGAGGCGGACAGCACCTCATGGGGTCCGAACAAAGAGGAGTACGATGAAATGAAGCAGAGGATGGACCTGGCCACCAAAGAGCTGAATACGCTCAAAGCAGAGCACAGCAAGCTGCTGAAGACGTACCTGAGTTTGAAAGAGAGCGCAGCAGCTTTGGCTGAGTCAGAGAAACAGGAGAGCTCTGAGGTGGAACTGGAAGAAGCTCTCAGGGAGAAAACAGCCGGCCTTGTTGTTTTTCAGGCTCAGGTTCAAGCCTTAGAGCAGAGCGCGACAACCCGAGTGGAAGAGTTGGACTTGCGTATTCGGGAGCTTGAGGATGTCGCTGATGAAAAGGAGAGAGAGCTGAGCCGCTGTCGCCTCCTTGTTGAGCAAGCGCAGAGCCACGCCGATGGTCTCCAGGAGAGAGTCTCTCACCTGGAGAAGAATCTGAGGGAGAAAGTGGCCGACGTGCTTCTCTGCCAGGCCACGCTCGAGGCCTCGCAGCAGACACAAGACTCCAAAGAAAACCAGGACCAGGAGCGGCAAGCTGAACCGCATGCCTTTGACTTCGGTGACTTTGGGATTCCCAAAATGGACTTCAGTGGAATCGGTCAAGCGAGACAGGCTCCCACAGGGAAGGTGGTTCATCTGACCCAGAGGCTGCGGGAGCTGGAGGTGGGACTGAACGGGATGCAGAAAGACCAGGAGCTCCAGAAGCAGCTGCTGTCCAGCTCTGAGGAGGAGGTGCTGGAGTACGAGAGGAGGCTGTCTGTGCTCATGGAGCTGCTCAGTCAGATGAAGACAAAGACACCACAGAGGACTTCACCCGCTGTGAAGGTAAAAGTTAGGCCAACAATAAATAGACCTTAACAAACCCCCCTGTGTTCACACACATGATCCAGCACTTTGGTTTACGGTCTTTCAAACTGATCTTTGTGACCGTTTTTCTACCAGACCTCCTCTGCTGATGAGCAGCCGTCTGTGTCTGAAGTTCTTCAGGAGCTGCAGGACGTCAGAGCTGAGGCTGAGGCCACCAAAGAGCAGCTCGACTCCTTCAAGGAGAGCTGCAGCAGACTGCAGGAGGAACTACAAGTACATGACGACGCCTCAGTGTTCATACTTCTTATTTGTTTGTTTTGAGTCATGGTTTGTTTATAACTGACGTGCTCTCTCTCTCTTTAGGAAAAAACACTAACAGTAGAGAGACTGCAGGACCAAGTTCAAAAGGTACGCACAAGAATGACATCCAGCACTGTTTGCTTTAAAGAATAAAAGTGCTCTCTGGTCTAAAATGTAAACTTTACTTTAGCTATCGTCCGGAGACAGAGAGGACACCAGGGTGTCTGAGTTCAAACAGGAACTAAAGGAGGCTCAGAATGAGGCGGCTGCCACCAAAGAGGAGCTGAACAGCTGCAAGGAGAGTCTGGAGAAAATGCAGGAGCTGCTGCAGGTAAAGAGACAAACCTCAGTGCTGTGGGGAGAAAAAAAAAACTAACAAAACTTACAAATTTGCATTTTTATTTTCAAACTGTACTTGAAATCTGTGCTTTTGGTCAAAACTTGTCAGGAGGCTTAGAGTAAATTAAACAGAGTCAGTCAGTCTTCCGCTGCCCAAATTTAACACAATCTGTACTTGGAAAGTCCCTGTGAGGACTTTCTAAGGCTACATTCAGATTGCAGGCATTACATTAATAAATAATGCACCTAACAGTGTTTACGGAAAGAACATGCTAGCAGCTGGTAGTCTCATTGTTAAATACAGCGCGTGGCATTTGTTTTCATTGAGCTTGACTCTCGCCTTCATTTTTGTCTGCGGCACAGAGCTCTGACACGTGTCGCTCTAGGATGACGTCAAAGTCGCATTAAAGGCAACTGAGCTGCTCAGACAGCAGTCGGCTTCAAAAAATAATTTTGAAGTGGTACAACACCAACACCATTGATTATAAACAAGATTTTATACATCAGTTAGTAAAATTCAAAAGTAGGGGAGAACGGGGTTAGCTGTCACACCTTTTATTGTAGTGTGAATTGCTCATCATCAAAACATCTTTCAACAGTCATTCCTACATTAAATTGAAGCTAAAGGTGTTAGCTTGAAATGTGTTTCCCTCTCATTTTCAGACTCATTGTAACAAAGAGGTAATTAACTATCAAAGATACTGACACATTGTGACAAGCAGCCCAATCACAGGGATGGTTGTCACACACTATGGGTTTGTTTGTTACAATGTTTTTTAATGAGAAAGATCTTAAAAAAGTTTATAACCGTTTACAACCGTTTATAACATATGTGACGACCAACCCCAGCTGGAATTTCTTGCTAGCATCAAGGCTTACAACCATGTAACAACTAGCTAGCTAGCTAGCTAATAACAATCTAAACTATAGCTTTCCCCTCACACTTTTCAAGGGTAACAGTTGTTTTGTTATAAATTCACGGTGTACAGCCCAGAAGACAAATAGTTAGGAGCTGAATATTTACAGTTTGAACTGAAAAACACTAAAAGTTCTCTCACTTCAAGTCCAGCTGTCTTACTCCAGAGAAAACTATGTAGGTGACCTCTGATCCATACTCAGTAAATTTCCGTACCACAATTGGAGAGACAGCGCCCTCTGGTGTCGAGATACAATGAATGCGACAACCATCCCTGTTCTCCCCTATCCATAGGTGCTGTTTTTAGTCTTAATGCAAAGCTGGGCAAACCAGCTTGTACTGATGGTTGAACTGTACCTTTTTGTTTTGTTTTTTTCTGTTTTTTTATTTTTTATTTATTTATTTATTTTTTGTTTGTTTAAATTTATTCTTCTTATTTTGTTTTTTTAACAGGAGAGAGAAATGACCATTGCTCACCTCCAAGCAGAACTCTTCCAAGTAAGCCAGAATTGCTGATGACTTATAACTCTTTCTTATCATATTTTATTTTTTGTCATATAAAAAGAAAAACCTCTAAAGATTGTTTATTTTTGTGTTTACTTTAAAGATTTTTCTGTAAGCATTAAATGACCTGTCTGATCTTCATCAAGGTAAAGGCTGATGAAGACTCGGCCAACATGGCAGAACAGTTGCAGGAGTTGGATCACGTCAGAAAGGAGGCCGCTTCCACCAAAGAAGAACTGAGCAGCTTCATGCAGCAAAATAAGAAACTACAGGAGGAGGTGCAAGCACGCGACGTCTCCGTGTCTGAGCTCAAAGACGAGCTGGAGGAGGTGAGGAAGAGTGTGGATACCACCAAAGAAGAACTCAGCAGCTACAAGCAGCACAATGAGAAACTGCAGGAGGAACTCCAGGTCCGTGAAGCTTCCATCTCTCAGCTCAAAGACGAGCTGCAGGAAGTACGAACAGCTCTGATGAAGACAGCAGATCCTGGTCCCCCGTCCCCCTCAGTCTCTCTGTCTTCTCAGCCTCTCCTTTCTGCTTCCTCTTCTTCTTCTTCCTCTACCGCCCAGCCTAAAAGAAAAGGAGGAAAACAGCCAGCCGGGAAGGGAACCACCACCAAAGATAAACAAACCCTCTCCAGGAAATCCTCCGGCAACTCCAGCCAGTCCTCCAACAAATCTCACAGCTCTCGGCTGAACAGCAGCTCGGAGCAGCAGCAGGTGGATGTGACGCACTCGTCCACGCAGACCGATCCTCTTCGAGTCATCGACTTCGGCTCGGAAGGCGAGTCTGCAACCAAAGAGCAGGTGGAGGAGGTGATCGGAGAGTTCCAGGAGAAGATTGTACAGATGCAGGAGCTGCACGCGGCGGAGATCCTGGACATGGAGGCCCGGCAGATGACGGAGAGTGAGAGCCTTCGCAGGGACGCGCAGGCTGCCGAGGACGAATGTAAAGCGCTGAAGGCTGTCATCGAAAAGCTGCGCGCCACTGAGGTGAGGCCAGAGTAGTCAATAATTCCATTCATTTCCTTTTCTGTGTTTTCTTTCCTTCTCTAAATATTTACTTCTGAATTTTTTCTCAGGCTCCTTCATCAAGACAAGAGCGTCACACACACCAGTTCAAAGACGGCTACACAAGTGGTAAGATACACATCCGCTGTTGATTTATTCACTGTACACAGAAAACAAAGCTCCTAACAGTTTTTTTTTTACACATTTCCATCAGTTTTTTTCACGTTTGATGAGATTTATGTATAAAAACGCTTTTTAAAAATTTCACAAAAAAACCCTACAGCAGGGGTCGGCAACTAGGTTTGCTCTCAGGACAATTTTTTTTCTGACAAACTCACAGTGGGCCAAAACTCTTCATCAGGCAAAACAGCTTTTCTTGTTTAAAAAAAAAAAACCTTTTCTCATCTATGCTATTATATCTTGTACAAAAATGAGTTGTTTATTTGATTTTTTTACAGAGTACCGTCTGAAATACACCATGTTTCTCCCGTCCGGCTCTGCTCCGTCAGCACTAGATCAGACAGGTTTCTATTCAAGTCACCGTAGGGCAGACTGACAGGAAGTTTTGCATGGAAACTACCTAAACACAGCCAGTGACTTTCAAAATAAAACAAACAGTGTCAAAAGCAGATCGTATTTAGCTTGACGAAAAGAAAACAGACCGACATAATGGGTAGAGACAACAGAGGAGGACTGGAGACGCATCTGGTGTATTTGAGCCTTTAGGCTCCTGTCTTTAATCACCCACTCACACACACACACACACAAACACACACACTGTCTTTTTAGACTTAACAGTTAAATAATTACCATATCAAATAATCAACACTTCTCTGAGCCTAACTAACATATTAATAATTTTAAGGACATTTACTGTAATGATTTGTCTCTCCGTTAGTAACGCAGCCTATTCTCACATGACATCCTGATGCTGTTCTTGTTCTCATGCTGAGATCGTGTGAGACATTAGCAAGGGATCGCCAGGAGACAGAGATAAAATGTCACTGTCCAAAGCAATGAAAAGGAAAGTTGACAGCGAAGGACGTAAGAGTCGTTCTACCTGATTTTATAAATGTCAAGCCGGTCCGTCTCATCTGCAACCAGGTTGTTACAGTTTGCAAGGAACAAAATATCCAAAGGCACCACAAAATAAAGCAACTTCAAAGAAACATATCCAAACAGCTGGATATGTGTGAGAGTGCACGTCAGGCCAGTGTGTGTCTGAAGTCAAACAGATGCTACTTTATTTTATTTTATTTTATCATATTTTGTCAGTTTACGACAAAAAAACAAATAATCTGTGTAGAATCAGTTTTTGTGTTAGCAAATATGTAGTTTATATTCAATTTTTTTAAAACCTTTTTTTTTATCAACGTCATCCAGGGCAGATATTATTGGAGGGCCGCCATCAAAAGTATTTGACATGGTTTTGTTTTCACTGTTTTGCAGACAGCAGCTCAGACTACAGTCATAGGACTGGATTCGATGTGCCGAGCTTACAGCAGGAGTTCAGGACGACTCCAGAGGGCGCCAGACGAGAGACTGACGATCCACTGCCTGACCGGATCAAGGTACAACTTAAATGTTTTAAAAACTGACCCCAAGTGATAAATTTGTGATCTCTTGAAAAAAAAGGTGCTTTGAATGCTTTATTTCTGAGTTTCTTCATGATCATAGAGAATGATTTTTTTGTGTTTCTCTGTCTAGACGCTGCTCCGTGAGGTGCATCAGGAGGGCATGCAGGTGCTCTCTCTGTCAGAGCTCCCTCTCTCTGAACCCGGCAGCCAGTTTAACATCCAAGGCTGGATGAAGGAAAGAGACGCCTTACTGGCAACTGTGGAGTCTCTGAAAGGCCTCATCACACAGATGCAGACGCACAGAGACGCACAGGTGAGAGGAAACGTTGCGTTTACCTTTCTTTCGTCCTTACTCGTTTTTTTTTTTTTTTTTTTTTTTTTTTCTTAACCTGCGTGCATCTCTGCCTCGCTGCAGACGTCAGGAGGTGTGGACTGGCGAGGCGAGCTGCTGGATGCGGTGGAGCAGGTGTTCACGAGGGAGCGCGGCGTGCTGAAGAGCGCCCTCTACAGCCAGCTGGACCTGCTAGACACCAATGATGCCATCGTCCACCTCAACCAGCTGGAGCGCAGACTGGCTGAACAGGTCAGAGAAAAAGAGTTTTCAGAGACTCTTTGTAGAGCCTGTATGATGGTTTAAGAGTGGCATCATCTTACAGAACCTGTTGCTACACCTGCTCAGCGAAAGATCCCGATATGTTATCAGTAGGGGAGAACGGGGTTAGTTGTCACACTTTTTACTCTAATGTGAATCATTCTAATGTGAGTCATTCCTAAATTAAACTGAAGCTGAAGGTGTCGGCATGAAATATGTCCCCTCTCTTTTTCCAGTTTTATTTAGTAGATGCTTTTGTCCAAAGTGACGTCATCAAGGCTAACAACCATGTAACAACTAGCTAGCTAGCAAATAAGAATCTAAACTATAGCTTTCCCTTCACACTTTTTAAGGGTAACAGTTGTTTTGTTATAAACTCATTGTGTAAAAGTCTAGAAGAAAAACACTAAGGAGCTGAATATTTAAAATTTGACTTGAAAAACAAAAACCCCAAATTCAGCCTTCTTAGAGTGTTTTCACACCTGAAAGTCCAAACCAAAGTCTGTGTTTTTGTTACATTGTATAGATTTGGTTCGGTCTGCTATTGTTTCACACTGTCATTATTGCAAACGGACTCACAGAACTTACATGACGAACCTACGTGATACCGTCTTAAACTGCGTTCTTTGCGTGTCTCCATAGTTTACATTGATTGGTCATTTGGCTGGAGGGCGTCTGACGTCAACATGTTGAGCGGGAATTTAATTTTGTCAACAATGAATGAAATCACCATCATATTATTGATGGTTTTATACCACGGACAGCGACATGCTGAGCCAAGGTTGTCCTATGAGGTATATAATTAGACGACAACTTTATGGTCATCAGATAAAGTGTGTAATCCTGTGATCGGTACAGTTGGTTTGGTCCTGACCGTGACCACCGTTTTTGGTCGGACCAAGGTCCAGGGGAGGTTTCACACCAATCATTTTGGTTCAGATCAAACAGAAAAGTCAGAAAGTCAGGACCAAACGACGTTGGTGTGAAAGCGACTTCACTCCAAACCAGCAACAAAATCAATCTGGCTTTTTTTTTTTTGATTGAACAACGATTTATTCATTTAAAGCAAAACCCAGGCATCTAACAAAACAAAAATACAAACCCTGAACCTAACTTAACAAAAGTAAAGAAAACATATTGCACAACAAAGAAAGAGGTCACCAGAAAAGATTGCAGTAACAAAAATGCTTCTTAACAAAAGACGAACTCAACTCAAAACAAACACAATTTTCTATGCTACTAACAAACTAACAAATGAAAAGCTCAACATAATTAAACAAAGTTTGGTGGATGAGGAACAGACGTTGCGTGCTGACAATGAACAATAAGCCGCACGCCGGCCGGCTTTAAAGGGGCGGCCGAGATGCAGTCCAATGTCTATAGCGGTTTGATCCCAGATGGCCAATCAGATGAAGAGCTCCTGCTGCCAGTCCCAGTTCCCCCTGCAGCAGCAAGAAAGTCACTCAGATGCACACTCACACAGACGTTTCACTTTTACTCCAATCCAGACTCAGGCAAGGGAAAAAAAAAAAAAAAAAACACAACATGGCCAAGGCCGTAGAAGTAAATTTCCAAACCACAATTTTGAGAGACAGTGCCCTCTGGCTAGCATTATATATCCCCCATCTGACTTTGGACTAAAAGATGACAAACATCTGCACATGTTGGACGGAAACATTTGTTTGTTGTTTTGATGAAAGAAAGAAATGAACATGTTGTGTGTTGTTATATTTTTCCAGGATCTCCAGCACAGAGAGGCGATGAGCTCGCTGCACTCTGCAGACCGGTCCAGTCTCCTCTCTGAGGTTCAGCAGCTCCGTGGTCAACTGGAGCAACTTAATCAAGGTGAAACACCTTTTCAAAAAAAAAAAAAAAAAATCACATAAAGTCAAGTATGTTAGTTGCCTGATATAAACAGAGAGGTTTGCTGATGTCAGTGTTCTCTGATTCTCTCCGTCAGGTTCCTCACCTGCTGCGCCGCTCTGTGTTTCCGAATGTAACGTGAAGGAGCGGAGGGAGGGAGGACAGGTTCATCAAGGAGCAGCGGAGGCCGACAGGCTGCTGGTGGAGGAGCTGAAGGCGGAACTGTCCCAGACCAAACTGGAGCTGGAGACCACGCTGAAGGCTCAACACAAACACCTCAAAGAGCTGGACACTCTCAGGTCAGACTCTTTTGAATATAATTCATCTTTATGATCAGGCAGATGCAATTTTAGACACACAGCATCACGACTTTACTATATTGTCCAAAAAAAAAAGAATAAAAAGTTGAAGTTTTTTATTTCACAAGCACATTTTAATAAACCAAACTTTAAAAAAATGGAATTGTTGGACTGAAATGAACATTCATTATCTGTGTGAACAGGGCTGAAGTATCGCAGAAAGCTGCTGAGGTGGACGCCATGAACGACCATCTGACTGAGGAGAGGAAGAGGAGCAGGGATCTTCAGTGGGCCATGGAGAAGGAGAAGTGTCGAACAGGGAGAAACGAGGAGAGTAAAAGGGAGGAGCTGGAGGTAAGACTGTTTGAAGACCATCGGACGCCGGAACAGTCAGTGCTCCGGTTCAAAAGCATGTAAACAAATAAAACTGATTCGTCTCAGGAAGCACACACTTATTTGGTATTGATAATTAAATTATATTCCCATCCGCCTCTCAGGATCTTCATCTCAATCTGGAGGAGCAGAAGAGCCGTGTGGCCGAGCTGACCCTGATCCTGGACCAGGAGCGTCAGTCCTCTTCTCAGACCTCCCATCAGGTCGAACAGGAGCGCCTGAGCCTCCACAGACGCATCCAGGAGCTCCAAGTCCAGCTGGAGACGGAGCGCGCGAAGGTCCAGGAGATGAGCGCCGCGCTGGGGAGGGAGAAGGAGCTGCGGATGGGCGTGTGCACAGACAGCGGGCCCTCTGATAAAGCGGAGGAGAGGAGGAGGCTGGAGGAGGAGGGAAGTCTGCTGGAGAGACTGCAGATGGAGCTGGATGACAAACACGCACAGGTGGGATGTTTGTGCACTGACACGATTTTAAAAGTATTTTGTCCTTGAATCTAATTTAAATATTTTATAGAAGAAAAAAATAGAAGTTAATCGATTTATTTTCAGTTTATATGACAGAGGATTAGGGCCATGTTAAAAAAATTCAATTTACGAGAAATAAATAAAAAATTTACGAAAATAAAGTCATTCATTAACGAGAATAATCTCTTAAATTTTGGAGAAGAAACTCAATATTTTTGTCTGTAGCTTTAAATCTCTGGATTTATTCTCTTAAATTTACTTTTCTTTTTTTTAAAACATAGCCCTAATCCTCAATCATAAATTTATAAGGATTTAACAGATTTTTTTATATCCTAGCTTTATCATTTTAAGATTAAAGAAATCCAGAATTCAAATACAACATTAAGACCTGAGAGAGTTAAGCGGGGTACACACATGAAGATCATCAGGCTGTTTTTGTCCTGACTTTTCTACTTCCCGACTAAGGACGGAAAACACCCGATTGTTTTATGTTTTATAAGATTATCTTCTCAGATTATCCTGTGGTCTGAGGCGTGTTAAGAGTGAATTTGTCCTGATAATCGGCTGCGAAATGGGTCGAGGCTGACAATCTTAAATATTAAACTTGTTCAATATTTGCGACCAAAAATCTTCATGTGTGTGAAAACAGCCGACGACTCCCGAGTCATGACAACATGAGTTGTGATGTAGAATGTAATGTAGCCAATCAGGAGGCGAGCTGAATGAGGAACGAGGAAGCAGACGTAAACCAAAACAAGCATGGCTGACCTGACATGAAAGTTTGTGAGGAAAGTTTGTGTTCCTGCCATCTCCAGGATTTTTTTAACAGTCTTTTCTTTTTTTTGGTTTTGGAATTTTCCATTAAAAATAGTCCCAAGACCACCATCATTCCCTCTTCTATGTCTTCTTCCATGTTGCGTTTGGTGTTAGCTGGTTGTTGCTATCTGTTGCTATGTTTCTTCTTCTACATTTTTGTTACATCACGTTTGGTCACGTGAGATTTCTGTCTTGGAGGACTAGATTCTAGATCGATGGTTGGACAGAATCGTTATGTGTGTAGTGAGCTGTGTTGAGATTATCAGAGCACACCACACACAGTACGATCAGAACTGTTCAATGCCTGATTTTTTTATCTTCATTTGTGGACTCTCTATCTGATAAAAAATGAAAAACTTTATTTTTACCCCAAATTTTGTATAAAAACATGTTTTTTTTTTTAAATCTGTTTCCGTCCTCATTTTCTGTCCCCAGGTGGTGCATCTCCTCAGTCAGGTGGAGGCTCAGAAGTTGGAAGTGGTTCGAAAGGAGGAGCAGCTGACTCTGGGCACTCAGAAGTCCCGGCGAGACCAAGAGGCGCTTCAGGAGGCTCAGACCCAGCTGGAGACGCTGAGGGCACAAATGTCTGAAACTCAGGAGCAGCTGGAGAGAGAGATGGAGAGGAGGAGAAATCTGGAGGAAGAGAAGGAGAGACTGGAGGAGAGGCTGAACCAAATCAGGGGGCAGAGAGGAGCTGAAGGCCACAGTGTGAGTGTTAAGTCCTGAATTTATACATTTTCAATAAAACAGATGTTTGTCCGGGACGTATCTGATCTTTGTTTTTTATTTGTACACCAGGCGGCCTGGCACACAGAGTCCACTGATCGCACCAAAGATTGGGTGCTCCATCAGAAGAGTGGAAATGTTCCGGCAGGGACCTCCAGCTCGTCTCCTCACATGGATATCGCTCCAGCCGGCCACAAGATCCTCGGAAAACTCCACCTCATTTCCTCAAAAATCCGCAAGATGGCCAGCAAGAATTCTGACAGGTAAACAAACACAACTGGAACTGCCCGGGTGTCCTTCGGCTCGTTGTTTTGGTCTCCTAAGATGCAGCTTCAGAATCAAGTTTCATCATCAACAGACACTGAGCGATTGTCTGTTTTTGTGTGAGCAGGATGACGGCTGAGGTCGACTCTGAGGAGTTATCCTGGATTCAGTCCAACGTCGATGAGGTCATCAACATGCTGCAACAATCTCCTGGTCTCTCCTCCATCCCTGAGGTCAGAAACAGCTTTTGATGTGATCAGGGTTACATTTCTTCTGATGAGCCGTTTGTTTGTTTTCCAAACGCCTCTAATCTGTCATGGTACATATGATGATCTCCCTCGCAGAGTGTTTCCCTGCTGGCAGGAGGCTCCTCCAGCTCCTCCAACTCCCTGACTGAGCGTCTGCTGAGACAGAACGCCGAGCTGACGGGATTCGTCAGCCGTCTGACTGAAGAGAAGAACGACCTGAGGAACCACACGCTGCATCTGGAGGAGGAGCTCCGACGATACAGACAGGCTGGACTGCCACCAGGCGACAGCGTAAGAGGAGATTTCGACTCTTGTGTCCCGTCTTTTCGTTAAGATGACTTTGACTTGACAGCATCTTTGGTTTCCTACAGCAGTTCAGCAGCAGGAGAGGAGTTTCAAAGGTTGATTCTACAAGTTTGCTGCTGTCTCAGGAGCGTGAGGCTTGGACCAGAGAGAGGGTGCGCCTGGAGAAAGCTTTACATCAGTCCCAGGCTCAGGTGGCCCGACTCAGGGGAGAGATCAGGACTGAAATCCTGAGAGAGATAAGTGGTCCTGAGGCTGACAATGCTGCACTAAAGGTAAACAAAATGTGCACAGCTTTATCCGAGGAGTCTGAGCACAGTTCTGTTCAAACAGCTCACGATCTTCATCCTCTCATCCGTTTCCAGAGAATGTACGGGAAGTACTTAAGGTCAGAAAGCTTCCGCAAAGCCCTGATCTACCAGAAGAAGTATCTGCTGTTACTGCTGGGCGGCTTCCAGGAGTGTGAGGAGGCAACGTTGTCGCTCCTCACCAGGATGGGAGGCAGGCCGTCGATCACCAGTCTGGACTCTCTCAGCCAGCGCCGCCGAGGGCTGATGCGCTTCCGCTCAGCCGTCCGAGTCTCAATCGCCTTGTCCAGGTAGGCAGCTGGATCTCATGTAAACATCACACCCAGACGTTTTTTGTTTTTTAACGCTTTACAAATTAATCTCATCTTCTCTCCAGAATGCGTTTCCTGGTCAAGCGATGGCACAAAGCGACAGGCATGAGCTCCTCAGCTTCCTGCAGCATCAACAAGAACGGAGCAGGTCAAACGTTAGGTAACCAGAGCGTGCTGTTTTCGGCTCGTTCAGATTTGGGAAATCATTTAGATGTTGCGTGAAATTAATTAGTTTTGCATTTCTCTTAGGTCCAGATGTGAGAGACTCCCCTTATCTTCACCCGGGTGGTGTAGAGATGTACAGAGACAGAGGAAGTGGAGGAGGAGGGGGAGGAGGAGTCTCCAGCAGCAGAGGGAGGAGTGGACGAGAGTCACCCAGATCAGCTTCGGCAGTCTCCTCCACACATCACAGGTACAACTAACAGTCCCTGTTAGTGATTTTTGATCACATTTGAAGTCTGGATCTCCTTTTTTTTTACACAGTTGTTTAAGATTAATTCCAGAATCTGAGCCTTTGGCAGAGAAATATTTCATTAGTTGTGTTATTGATGGGTTTTTGTGTCTGTGTTGTGAAGGTTTCATATGGCTGGAGACCCTGGACCTCTCACCTGCTCCCACCTGCAGAACTACGACCCCGATCGAGCGCTCACTGACTACATCTCCAGACTGGAGGCGCTGCAGAGGAGGCTCGGGAGTGTGACATCAGGTAACACATAGTGCAGGCTATGCACAAGCCTTAAACTTACCAAGGATGGGATTTTCTTAAGTATCAAAATAAATCGAATCGTTTTTTTTCCTCCACAGGTGCTTCTTCATACGCTCAATTGCACTTTGGCTTGAGAAGATAGATGCCGTCGAGATACTTTGGCTTGAAGAAACTCAGTTGCCTTTTCTCGTGCTGGAACGCTCTGCTGTTTTCTATCCGTCAGGTGTGGACTGTTTGTCTCCAAGTGGACCAAAACCCATTTTTATATTAGTGTACGACATGTTGTATTCAGGCTATTTGTCGCCAGCACTTGAAAAACAGCTATGTTTGTAATTGAATCTGCCTCTCTGTTGTGGATGAGCTACAATCATGTATATTTGTCTAATAATAATTTAAGACTTGTGATTAATTTATGTTCGTGTGGTATGGGTGGCGCGTTATGTAAGAGAATGTTTGGGTTTCTTGTTGAGGAGGCTGCTGCTGGATGTTCTACACTACACTGTGTTTTGTTTAGGCCAGACAGACAACAGAGGACATTTGTAGAGAACGTATTTTTGTAAAGTGTAGGAGCTTTGAATTTTCTGGGTATTTTGTCAAAAACTGAAATAAAGAGGACTACTTATTTGAAAAAAAAAGTGTTTTTGTTTATGTCAAAAATATTAAATCAATAAGACATTTTAAAGATGTATATGCCTTTTTTATGACTTTTTATGCATTTTTTTTCCTTTTCAAACATAGTTGTGTACTAATATACATAAATACACATACATACACAGAAAAGAACACCAAAGAAAAAGAGGTTATGGGTTAATCTGTACAAGAAAGCACATGTTTAGGAAAAGATTATACACAAAATGCATCCTTGTTTACAGTCATGGATGATGTTTCTCTTTTCTGGCTAAATAAATTTCCCATTTCTTCCATATTTTTCCCCCCAGTTCTTTTTTGGGTCCAATGGAAAAGGTCAATTGCTCTGGAATATGCACTTGTTTTACAATATTAATAAGAATACCAATTGTAGGCACTTCTTCTGAAGCCAAATTTTTGTAATGGCCTTTTTCCTTGCTGCCAGCAAGATCTTAAGAAGATAGGAGTCACTTTTACTCGGTCCATCAGGTATATGTCCAAGGTAAAGGGAGATTAATGTTGCACCAATAGTAAAACCAAGGGTTTTTGAAATAATTGTAGACACCTCCTTCCATTAAGGCGAAAAAGTGTACCAAATTTTTCCAACAAGTCTCTCCAAGTCCAAGAATTTGTTGAAGACAACTATACTTCCCAGGCGTGCTGCCAAGTGTCTCCAGTTATTGTGATGTCCATCTCTTTTTACCTTTTTAAGGAAGTAATCTCATAGCTGGAGACACCTTAAGAATAGTCCTGTCCAACAAGCTTAAATTTTTGACACGTCACCAAAGCTATTAAATTTACTTTTTGAACAATCTTACACAAGGCAGTGATGCCAAGATAAACCCCCTGACACCTCTTTCCTCTGTGTGACACCTCTGTGTACTGATATCACAACATTGTGTTTCAATCTTCTGTTCAAGCTTCACACTTTCAGATTAAGTTTTGTCCCCGGCATTGTCCACACCAGTGACAGAACTGAACTAAAGGAGCCACTTGTGTTTTTGAAGAGGTTTTGAAACCTTTTTGATTTGTTTTGGCTCAGTTGGTAGATGTACAGAATGTAGATCTACAGTCCTTGTTACACAGTTTGTGGGATCTATTCATGATCTGCTGCATTTCTTGTCTCTCTTAAACTATCTGATCAACATCAGGGCAAAAAAAAAAAAAAAATCCCCAAACTGAATTACAGGTGTTCCTGCACGTCTTGCATTCAACCAATAGATTTTTAAACCATCTTTATTGAAAGAGCGAAAAAAACAACATTTCAACATATTTTTTAGATGATGCACACATTTTCAGTTATAGAAAAAAAAGTCAACAGCCAGTGCATTGAGAGGACTTTCTCTTCCGCATAGTAAATGCTCTGAGATTTAACGGGGATAAAGTAGGGAAGCTCTTTATGTTGACAGTTTATGTATCATCAAACAAAACACTCATCCAGATCAACCTTAGATGTTGAATAATCTGAATTACATCATTTGCAGACCTTATTTAGTGTTTTATTGTTTTCTATTTTAAATTCTGGCAGATTCATAACATCCCATCATACTGATATATCCGACAGCTTTTTTTTACTGGTGTTTATTTCTTACCTTCCCATCTTCATGCCAGATTTTTACGTACTGTAACTTTCTGTACAAGTGTGGCATAAGTCCAAAAAGATCTAGTGGTTACACCTTCACACCTGTTGATTTGAATTAAAAAAATACACTGGCTATGGCCATCTGAGCTTTCTCTTCTCTTTTTTTTTTAACAGTGAGTGTTCTGTCCTGCAAAGCACCTGCTCTCTTTCTAAATGAAACTTTCTCCAAACTTAAGGCTTTAATCACTCAACTTTTGTTTACCACCTCAAAGGCATGTCTCTATTTTGAAGCATTCACATTGTGAACATTAGGACTAGTGTTCAAGCCAGACTCAAACAGACTGTTCAACTCTCCGGAAATGAGAGTGATGATTCTTAAGAATTCATCCTCTTATGTTGACATTCAAGGGGGAAAAAAAGGCAAGAAATTTAAACATTTCAGCAGAGCAAAGTGCATGTATGGAAAAGCATCCTTAATTCAAGTCCCAGGAAGTCAGAGTTTCTGTTCAGACACCAATCGTTCTGGCTTCCTCGTGTCTTTTCTCCATCACTGTTCCCTCCTCTTGTATCTGATGACGGGGTTGTGAGGCGTGTGAATCATCGTGGTGTAGTTGATTGTGGGGAAATATCCATCCACCAGGTCAAAGTCGTACATGCGCAGCAAAGTGGACCATATGGTTTTGATCTGGACGTAGGCAAAGTTCTCTCCGATGCAGCGATGGCGACCTGAAGTCCATGAAGGATTTATCATTTGTAACGAGCTTCATGTAGTTTCAAAGCTTACAGAAAAAGCTAATTCAACTACATTTAAAAAAAATATGTTTGAGTAATATTTACTCACCAGCTCCAAATGGCACATAAGCAAACTTCTCTCCTGCTGCTGGGTTGTCGTTGAGGTACCGGTCAGGGTTGAAATCCATCCTCTCCACCCAGGTGTCGTGCAGTCTGTGGTTAACGGTCGGGGACACGCAGACCTGGTGGCCCACAGGGATTGTATACCCTGCCGCAGTCTGACACAACATGACGGAAACTTGAGTTCAACATGGTGACATTAAAAAAGCTGCTGATGTCAAACAAGATAGAGGAAAAAAATGGTACCAGACAAGAGAAAACGACACAAGCGTTTTTACCTGAGGGGAGCGAGCCATCCTCATCATGGTCATGATCGGTGGGCGGAGCCGCAGGGTTTCCTTCAAACAGCGCTCCAATAAGTGGAGATCTTTCAGCTGAGGAAGAAGCAGAGACAATATTAGACACATTTCAACTCAACCTCACTGAACACACTACATTTTACAATAGTTTTTAAAAAAGTAATAAATAGTGAAGTCTACTTGTGACCTAGTCTCACCTGATCAAAGTCCAGCAGTGGCAGGTCTTCTCCACACACGGCCTTCTGCTCAGCGTAGCAGCGCTCCTGCAGGGCTTTGTCCCGGGCCATGAAGAAACCCATCCAGGCGCTGGTGGTGGAGGACGTGTGCTGACCAGCCAGGAGGAGACCGATCAGCATGCCAGCAATCTCATCATCATTCAAAGGACGTCCGTTTCTAAGGGGGTAAATAAAGTTGTATTTGAAAACTTGTTGTGCTGTTACGACGTGGTATTAGGGCCATGTTGAAAAAAAAAAAAAAAAAGTAAATTTACAGGAATAGAGACGTAAATTAAAGAGAATAAAGTCTGAAATTTCCTAGATTAAATCCATGGATTGATTTCAATTATGTTTAAAAAACAAACTTTATTCTGAAAAGTTGTTTTATAGGAGCTGCCATTGCTCAGGCAAAGAGGATGAAATTTACAGTAATCAAGTTATAAATTTACAAAAAAAAAGTTCTAAATTCACAATAATTGTCACAAATTTACAAGAAAATTTTTTAAATTTACAAGAAAAAAAGTCGTAAATTTATGACAATTAGGTCGTAAATTTATTTACGCCAATAAAGTTTTAAATTTATGAGAAAAAAGACGTAAATTTACAGGAATAAATTCATTAATTTAAGAGAATAAAGTCTGAAATTTCCAAGATTAAATTCATGAATTGATTTCAATTATGTTTAAAAAACAAACTTTATTCTGAAAGGTTGTTTTATAGAAGCGGCCATCGCCCCGGCAAAGAGGATGAAATGAGAGTGGCGTCTTGATTAAGTTGTGTTGAGTTACAGGTTTCACAAATAGCCTTGTGTATAGTTTGTTCAAGAACCCGGAGCTTTCTGACGAAGGCAGTTGAAACGCGTAGGATTACAACGGAAGATTAGGGCCAAGATAAAACCTTTACTGAAGTATAATTTCACAAGATGCTCTGTGTTCCTCATTTTTGTACAGGTGGCTGCTGCTCTTCTGATAGACAAGATACGGACTAAAATAATAATAATAATTCCTCTTCTTTCACATTGTGGTGTAGCACAGCCCTCCCCTTCAGCTCACATTGGGGAATAGATAAAGTTTGATTTGATGGAGTAGCCTACAGGGAGGGCTGGTGATGGTCACTGACAGCAACATGTTACAACTATTCATGTTTCGCTGCAATAAAAAAATCAGACATGGGACACAGTGCTCAACTGGAAGACAAATGCAGTCAAGGGGGAAAAAAAAGATTAAAACAACCGGTTAATTCTTCTAATTTATAAAATCATTCTCGTTAATCTATGGCTTTATTCACATACATTTACTTTCTTTTTTTTTCTTTTAACATGGCCCAATCCTCCATCGTAGTCCTGTAGCTGTTTCCTAACGTGAATAATTTCTTTGTGTGGTTAATAAGGGAGGAAAGTCGGTTAAGAAAACATGATGCAGTAGTTGTAACCTCGGCCCCTCCTTCCTTTTAAAAGTAGATCATGTAAAATCAAGTAAACTGCAGTCATTGTGTTTCTAATGTCAACTCTATGCTTTTTATTAAAGATCATAACTTCCTGTGAATGCTTAAAAAAAAAACTTAACCATCTTTGGACAGATATGATGAGATGTCTTTGTGTTGTGATATTCTGGTTGACCAAACTAAAAAAGTGATTTAAAACTGTTATGATAACATCATTGGATACTGAAGCTTTCTTACTTGTAGGTGGCATCTACGAGTGTCTGCAGGATGTCGTCCACTTTTTCTCCAGATTGTCTGCGCTTCTGAATCACCTTGAAGAAGATGTTTTTGATTTCTTTGTGTGCTCTATCCCTTTTCCTGTAAAACAAAGAAAGAAAAAGTTACACTTTTTTTTTTTCAATTTCATGCGTAAAGAGGCTGTGAGGACTATCTGTTTGAAGTGGATTGCAGCTACACCTTCTGGCTGGAATCGTCCGCACACTATCATGATGACAACTCTTAACAAGGCGTGTGTTTGTTTTGGAAATGAATGGAGATCAGATCTTCTCTTTAACACTACTTTTCTTTGTTCAAGACCATTTTTAACCGGATACGTGAAGAGGTAAGGTATTAATCAACAGATACACAGTGCTGTTGACTGAAAACGTGACAAGTTAACTTTGTCAGTTTGTACTATAGTTTAGCAGCAAACTATTCAAGTGCTACTCACAGCCTGGTGCTCTGAGGTCTATCTGTAAGCTAACGTGTAACGTTTGCAAATCCTTATGTCCTGCTCATGTATCAAGCAGAGCTTCATTTTATTGACAGACTCTCAAGTTTGAACAGGTCACTGCAGTATGACTGCTGCATGTGGGTTGGAATGAACATTATCACAAACAGTTTAGCTTGCGGTTTAGACTTCAACGTAACATAAATCAATCCGTTTCTGTCCAATCTGATTGGGAAGCTATGAAATAGCATTTGGAAATAACCTATATTGGGGCTGATAATCTCATTCTAAATCTTAGATTACAATCAGATATATATTTGGAAGTGAGACTTTCTCAAGATCACTTAGAAAGTCCTCACAGTCCCAAATTATTTTTTCGGACAGGACGTCTGTTATTTTAGTCAAAATGATCTCAGCTTTAACCATGTAGCAGATGACAGTGTTGATGATCCTACCTGAAGCTGGGCAGAGGCAGCCAACCAGGCAGCAGCCAAGCAGCGTGACTGAATCCTCCGTCCAGGTCAGCGTAAAGCTGAGCCACTCGCTCGTCCAGCAAGCTACGGATCTCTTTACCGTGAAGACAGCTGCTTGCTGTTAGGATGATCAGCTCAGACAGAGCCTCAAAGAGGTCTGAAACAGAGGAAGCATTCACACAACTCTTCTTAAGTATTTAAAAAAAAGAAAAGAAAAGGTAATTTTTGAAAGATCTTACTTCTCTCTCCGCTGTCCCCCCATCTCTGAAAATACTCCAGGGTCTCTGCCTCGATGATTTTTACATGCTCCTTAAAGCGAGCAATATTCAATCCAGTCTTCAGCATTTTCTTTTGTTCAAGGAAAATCTGCGTCGGATTAAGAAATACTTTTATTATTTTTATAATTATATTATTTATCTTTTACTTTCTTTTAAATGTTTTAATAAAAACTATCCCACAGTTAAGGTGGACTCACAGGGTTTGGGACATCATAGGCGACTCCTTTGCCAAACACTGGGGTGGTCAGTCTGGAGTAAACGTCCTCAGCGTTCAGGTCCTCATTCTTGCTGTTGAACATGAGCGTGGCTGCTTCACTGCCCAGCAGGTAGGTGAAGGTGCTCCCCACCATAGTGAAGCTGAACACAGGGCCGTACTGTGGAAGGATTAGCAGAGGTGCAAAATCAGGACAAACACTGCATGGATTTAACTATACCATTTATATTTCTCTTAACTGCCTAAACTTTGACTTTTCCTTCTGCAAATTACTGTTTAGAAAACAAATAATATGCTCATATTCTTCAACCAGGTGTTTTAATTACATTGCAATACTTACTTTTTCGTATGCATTTTCAAGAAATTCAATGGGACTTTTCCCAAAGGCAATTGCATGACCCAGGAATGGGATGCTGGAGGGGATGTAAGGCGGGTATTTCTGCAACAAAACATACAGTAAGTGCATGATAAGGGACACAGACCATGCATTTCAACAATAGACCGTTTTTGCTCTTTGCTGACTTACCAGATCCTTGTCGATGGACTGTTTCAGCAGTAACTTAGAAATATAACCAATGGTGAGAGTGATGACTGAGGCTGCGAGCACGATTGAAGTCAGGTTGTCGTTCACCTTCCCAATAGTTTCCCCGAGCAGTTTAGTGCTCACATCATAAAAATGCATAGACATTTTCGCGTCGTCCCCTCAAATCCAACAATGTAAAAATCCTCTGAAAGGTGGAGCGGTTAGCGTTCACTTGTTTAAAAGTTCCGTCGACTGTGTCCTGGGGAAGTATTTCTCCTACATCTCTACCTGTCAGTGCTCGTCCAGCCCCCGCCTGACCGACCGAGGCTTCCTATTGGCTGCTCACTGCGCGTCCATCAACCAACCGCTGCTATCATTGGTCACCGGTTTCTGAACCCATGTCTGGCTATATGATGTCACGCTAGCAAGACGAAAGATGAGGCTAGGCCATCGATTGGGAAAATGTTTGACGACCAAAAAATTTTATCTGCCTCAATTTTTATGTCTTCTGTTACATAACTTTAACTGTGTAAACGAATAAAACTACTACGCATGTTTAGTGTCGCAAAGAGGTACCAATAGTTAGCAGAACCAAGCGTTTCATATACATTTAAGTATTATAAAACTAATTTGTATTTAATATCCAGTGTTAAAATAAGGAAGCAATAAAATTTTCATCTGGCAGCATACAATAAGGAAAAAAGTACATATAAAATTAAGTTATATTTGAGGATGATTTTTATTTTTATTTTTTTTCACTAGTTAAGCAGTATCACAACTCCTTAATAACTTAATGTAAAAAAAATCCAGTTTATTCCTGAAATGAACATTTTTGTACATCATCTTATCTTCTCAGAGAAGCCTGTGTCGGATGTGTGTGTCTGATGTCTGTGTGTGTGTGTGTGTGTGTGTGTGTGTGTGTGTGTGTGTGTGTGTGTATATATATATATATATATATATATATATATATATATATATATATATATATAAAAAATAAAAAATAAAAAAATAAATATATATATATATATATATATATATATATATATATATATATATATATATATATATATATATATTTTTTTTTTTTTTTTTTTTTTTTTTTTTTTTTCAAAAAAAGCTCACTCTACAACCCAAACTTACATCAATCATTTTATTAAAACAACACATTAAATAAACAATATTTACATCAACTCTAAATATATGACTTTTTAAAACGTGATGTGAGGAGGTGAAAGATAGCTGTAAGACTGTCAGAAAACATGAACCAACTTTGCCCTTCATCTTAAGTTAATGCTGTCAAATGAGAGGAGAACCTGCACTGAGATCTTTGGCAGCTGTAGTTTGTCAGCCATAGGCGTATTTGTCCATTATGCCTTTATCATTTGGAGTTATCTGTCCACTCAGCTTCATCAAAAGCTTCACAATAAGGCCAGCCTGAAAGAAAACATCATGCATAATTTTGAAACAATGGTTATCTTGTACCAAAATCTTTGAGATGGTGCTATTGTTGCAAAGTATGAGCTCTTTAAGCTCCAGTCAAAAATTAATTCTATTTGTAAACATAAAATTAAAAAAGCCTCTGAATATTTGTAGTTACCTGTTTTGTGTGCACAATGAAGTTCATTTTGTTATCACCACTGTGAATCTGGAAGTACTGGTCTGCATGTCCCAGCTGCCACATGAATGTGCTGTACTCCAAGCTGATGAGTAGAACCTGCGAGTGCAGAAATTAAATTATCAGATTTAGAACATTTGCATTCACAGAAATCTGACACCCCAAAGTAGAGGAAGGAAAAGCTTGTCCAGAAAACAAAACAAAGCCTCTTGTTTGAAGCCTAATCTCGGCTTCCCTACTGACACATTCTTGATTCGTTTATCTGTTCAGAGCTTTTAGTTTGAAAATAACCTGATTTACTTCATATCAGCTAATTTTAACCAGTTTATAGGCTATATAAGGTTATCTATACAGAATTAAGGTAGATAGGTAAGTAAGTAAGATATACCTTCAATCCCTTGTAGGAAATGGCAGAGGTGAAAGTTTTCTCTAATCTAGCCAAATCAGCCTGGATTGAAAAATCTGAATGATTTAAGAAGACACACATCATGTACTTAACTGAAGAATGAGTTTGGTGACATAAAGGTATTTAAGAATATCTATAATTTCCTAATGCTAATCTATAATATTTACTTATCTGAAATATTTGAAGATATAGAGATATTGGTGACGACCTGGAAAGTATACCTAACCTCACATGAAGTTCCATGTGATGTCATCCATTAAACTGTTGCCATGATACAGACTGGACATCCTGAGGTATTCAGGAGGTTTTTCTGCAGACCTGTTGCAGACCCTGTGTACTGAGGCAGCCTGCAACTACACTCAGAGTCAGCAGAACGACACCTGAGGCTGGTGAGGCTCTAAGGGACTGCTTTGAATGCACAGATTGGAGTGCACTGCTGGAAACAGATGAGAGCAGCATGGGCATCGACAGACTTTATTTCAATCCTGTTTATTTTATGGGATTTTTATAATTTTATCTGCCAGACACCTGAACTTCGCTTTGGGGATTAATAAAGTACATTCTATTCTATTCAAATAAAGATAGCTGTACCTTTGTCTCCATATTCATGAGGTGCAGACCCTTCGTATTGACCCCGACGTAGACGTGGATGACCTTGTGGTTGCTGGCACTAGCCTTGGTGTAGACCTGGCCGGTGAAAAAGGCTGCTCCGTAGGTGGGGATGTCCCAGCAGTTCTGCAGGAAGAGCCGCTGCAGATGGTGCATCTCTTTGCTCACACCCTCGCTGGTGCTCAGAGCCTGTCAGAATAAAAACTGTTAATCAAGCCAGCAGTCTGATTCTATTTAAAGACTCTCTGGGGCTTTAAAATGAAACACTTGTAGCGTACTTTGTATTCATGCAGGATCCTGTTGGTCCAGTGATACGCTTTGCTTTTCACTTTGGATATCGGCACAATTGACTTCAGATTCTCCTCACTGTTGAATAAATATATTTAAACAAAGCTCTTCACATAACACATAACACCAGATTTTTCAGCAAAAAATAGTTGAAAACCTGAAATTAATGCCAATAGGTTGATGTGATTATAATCATAAACAGTGCTGTACTTGAGGAATCCTTGTTTATGCTTCTTGCTCTCATAGTTGCCGTAGATGATCTGCAGCAGGAGGCTGGCGAGAGTGATCAGTTTGCTGTCGGGAGCGGGGAAGAAGCCCTTGAGGAGGCAGTGACGGGCCTCATCAAACAGGATGAGAATGGCCAGAGGATCCTCCACCTGGAACAGAAAAAGTGAATCAAACATCCCATATTTACACCCTCACCTGTCTGTCTGATACTCCTCTAAATGTAAGCAACCTTTTTCTCAACTTCTAGAGGCAGGCGGACATCCCTGCGGAGGAAGAGCTGAGGCGATTCCCTTTGTGGATCCAGCACCGTCAGGTCCGTTACAATCTCTGTCCAGATCCGTAGATGCTGTAGAGGCTTATGATATGGTTTCAGCTGCAGGTCTGAAACATCAAATGAACCTCAGTGTCAAGCAGGGTATAAACATAAAGATCATCAGGCTGTTTATGTCCCGACTTTCGTCCTTCCCGACCAAGGATGGCAAACGCCCAATTATGTTATGCGTTATAAGATTATCATATCAGATTATCCTGTGGTCTGAAGTGAAAACAATATTAAACTTGTTCAATATTTACAACCAAAAATCTTCATGTGTGTGGGGAAAGCCGACGACTCCCGAGTCATGACAACATGAGTTGTGACATAGAATGGAATGTAGACAATCAGGAGGCAAGATGACTGAGGAACAAGGAGGCAGACGTAAACAAAAACAAGCATGGCTGACCTGACATGGAAAGTTCATGAGGAAAGTCTGTGTTCCTGTCATCTCCAGGATTTTTCTAGTCTTATCTCTTTTTTTTTTTTTTGGTTCATGAATTTTCTGTTAAAAATAGTCCCAAGACCACCATTATTCCCTTTTCTATGTCTCTTTCCATATTAACCGGTCGTTGCTATGTGTTGCTATGTTTCTTCTTCTACATTTTTGTAGATCACATTTGGTCACACAATATTTCTGTCTTGGGGGACTAGATTCTAAATTGGTGGTGAGACAGAATCGTTGATATTACCGGAGCACACCACACACAGTACGATCAAAACTGTTCAATGCCTGATTTAACAGATAAAAAAAACCTCTTCAGATTTAGAAAATCCTCATGTGTGGACCGCACTTTACTTTATCTGGAAGAAGCAAGGTTATCAAAATGTCTCGAATATGCTCCCAGGATGATTCTAAAAATGCTCTGTGTGTGTTGTTGGTGAACTCACGGAGGTTCTCAGAGCAGATCCAGATGGTGAAGTACTGCTGGGTGTCCTGAGAAAGCCGCATGCCTTCCATGATCTGCTGCACAGTAGTATTGTTGCCATGCTTCAGCTCCACAGAGCGATATGAGCCATCCATGCGGTAGATGCGCACTTTCTCATACTGTTAAACACATTTACATAAAGAAAGAAAGTCACTTTGTTACTAAAAAAAACTGAACTCATCTTGGAAATATGTTGAGATATCTTTAGAGAAATAGCACCATCTAGTGACAAACAAAGTGAACTGCAGCCAAAATAAGTACATCTCGCAAAAAAATGGCTTTAGTAATATAACTGGACCTAAACTTATATTTTAAAGAAGATACATAAAACACACTTTAAGTCGTGTCTTGTGTCAGACTCACAGGTTTGGTGTTGGCTTGTTGCAAAAGCTTCACAGTCTCCTCCCATTCGTTCTGTTTGTTCTCCTCACACACCTGCAGGGGAGACCTCTTCTGCTGGTCTTCAATGTGCTGAAGCCAGAAAAAAAATAAACAAATGAACCGTACAATAGAAATAATTTTGTACACAAACTTTTTGCTTTATCAGTGAGACTAAGTCTTCAGACAAAATGACGATATGGTCCCAAAATTATCCTCTATCTCAGCTTTATGACAAAAAAGGAGATAAAATGTGATTTTGCTTCTCACCCTATCGATCTCAGGGTGCTGTAATAGAATTTGTACTATCTCCACGTGTCCTCCTCTGGCTGCAAAATGCAGAGGAGAGCTGAGCTGTCCATTCAGCAGGTTAGGATTACAGTTCCCTTTCTCCATCAACAGCTTGGTGGCCTCGACTTTACCGTGCCTGGATGGAATTTTAAAAAAAAAAACAAAACTCATTAACATGAAGAAACAAAAAAGAAACTAAGAAAGCATTTTATACTAGAGAGATTTAAGGGACCCACCAGCAGGCGTAGTGAATCGGGGCCCAGTGGTCGCTGTCCAGCTGCTTGACTGAGAAACCGCTATCCAGAAGTTTAGAGAGCAGCTCCACGTCCCCTTCACAGGCGCTGCGGTGGAGAGGGAAGTCGTCCACCCATTGCCGCTCCCTGAAGAGATTTGTATTCAAAAAGATTTTTTGTTAAGACTCAGTTATTAAAAAAATGACAAGGAAGACAGTTTTAAGAATAGCTGCATTTTCCTTACCATTTTTTTTCGCTAAACAAAAGCGATATTTTGGAGGTTTCCATTAAAGGGACTGTGAGGACTTTCCAAGTGATCTTGAAAAAGTCTCACTTCAAGATATCTGCCTGATGATAATCCACAACTTAAAATGAGATTATCAGCACCAATACAGGTGATTTCTAAATGCTCTTTCGTAGCTTCCTGATCGGGTCAGACAGGACTGGAATGATTTACGGTATGTTGAAGTCTCCATGACAACAAGACATAGGCTGATGAAGATTATTAATGAGAAGAGAGATCTGTGTTTTCCTCTGCTAAGAAGTATTTCTGTGATTAATTTTGTAGTGATGGTGGACACTGGAGCTGAACTGCCAGACAGAAAAAGGAGGTCAGAGCAGAAGAAAGCTAAACAGGAGAGTGATAGAGCGCACGCTAAAGGCTAAAACATGAGCTAAACTGTTTGTGATAATGTTCATTCCAACCCACAAGCAGCAGTTACACTGCAGTGATCTGATCAAACTTGAGAGTCTGTCAATAAAATGAAGAGTGAGGTTACGTTAGCTCTGCTTGGCAGATGAGCAGGACATAAGGATTCGCTAACGTTACACGTTAGCCTGCGGATACATCAGAGCACCAGGTTGCGAATAGCGCTTAAGTAGTTGGCTACTAAACTACAGTACAAACTGACAGAGTTAACTTGTCACGTTTTCAATCAACAGCTTTGCTTGTTGTTAAGTTTGCCCACAGATATCTTTTAGAGCACTGGGCTACCAGCAGCGCTAAATATATCCAGTTGCTAAAGTAAAAAACTGACAGTTTGATTTGTTGTCATGTTTCAAACAACAGCACTGTGTAACTGTTGATAAACACCTTACCTTGCCACGTTGTATCTGGTAAAAAGTTGTCTTAAAAAAAGAAAAGTAGTGTTAAAAAGAAGATCTGATCTCCATTCATTTCCAAAACAAACACGCGCCTTGTTAAGAGTCATGTCATCACGAGTGTGCATGCAACTCCAGCCAAAAGGTGGTGCTGCTATCCACTACGAACAGATAGTCCTCTTTAGGTGTTTCTGTTAAGACTAGAATTGCACACAACTTAAGTAAAATCTCATCCCACGAAATTCAATTTATTGGTAACCATGCGGCGGTAACCATGGATATCCCTAACATTTAAAGAGCCAGAACTGTCATTCTGAGGGCATTACTGTTGTTGCTGGTGTTGTCAACAGACAAAGACAAAGGGCGTTAAAATATTGAAAAGATAATCTGGACGCTGCAATGATGGTGATGTGGATTCTTGAACACTTGTGTTTTTATTTGCTGGTCACTGTCGCACATGACCACGCCAACTGAAAACGAGCATGAACAAAACATTGAATGAAAATCTAGCTGCACTCTGACCTGCTCAAAGCCTTCCTGATGCCTTCAGTGACTGTCAAAAACACCAACATCTGCACTGAACACTCAACTAACAGCAGAGATGTTAAAATAAGAACGCCAGAGTCTGTATGTGTGGCCGTAGCCCATACTCTGGACTTCTGGGAGAGGATCATGGCCGAGGAGGTGAGAGAGGTACATCTGTTATTTACGTTTGGTGCGGTGTTGTTGCAAAAAATGTGTCTTTAATATTGAAACTTCAAAAAAAAAAAAAAACACCTCATGAGAGCATAAAAACTTTTTAACAAAATTTGAGAGGGTTTTTTTTTTCAAAATTTTGGGGGTTCCATTACCATTTTTTTTAAGATATTTAGGCTTTGCACAATTCTAGGTGTAATGGAAACGCAGCTTATGCCATGATACCCACTTGTCTTCTGTCACACAGTTGGGTCCATGTTGCCACTTCTCTCTCTTTGGAATCTGGATCTTGGAGTAGTCAGGTGCCCCGAGTCCAAAGTACGGGTTGATGATAACTTTGTCCACCTTGAGTGAGAAAGTCAAAAACCAGGGTCAATCAGCCAAACTCACATCAAATATTCTCCATCTCTGAGGTAACTACTGCCGTCTCACTCTGTTGGTGTACTGAAGATCGGAGCCATACAGCGGGTTGAGGATGCACATGTCCGCCTTCTCCAGCGACATCATCTTACTCTTAATCTCCAGGGCTGTGTAGCCCATGTGCAGACCATCCTCACTCAGTTTGCCCTCGCTGCTGTAGGCCGGATTGCTGACGTTGGTCTTCACCCGCTCCACAGGTGCTGGTCTGAACAGAGCAGGGATGGCGTGAGGCACAGTGTGCTGCTCTGCTAACCATCTGTGGGAGATCAGAGGAGTAACGTTTAGCGCTCTGAGTCAACTGACAGTCTCATTTATGAAGATCATCCCTAAAGAAAAAGATCTCACTTGTCTAAAGCCAGGAGCATCTTGGAAGTGATGGAGCAGAAGTGAGCGCTGGTCTCGCTGCACACCCTCATGATGTCCTGGAAACAGTAGAAGCTCGGGCTGCCAGGGGTGTAGACAGGCTTGCTGTTGTCTGTTCAGAATAATTTAATATACAGCGTGTTCAGCTTATGCATCCCCAAACAATCAGTGAGAGCTCATTTTGGAGGGAGAACCTCACCTTTAACACTAACTGGCACCACAAAGAGTGATGCCTCTTTCCCTTCATTGTCTCCATCAAGGGGGAATTTCTTCATATGCACGACTCGCTTCCCTGAAAGCAAAACGTGATTTAGATCTCTAGTTTTTCAGTCTCAAAGACATGTGCAGGTAGACAGGGGGCAGATGAAATGCTAACCTATGAAGCCTTGGTTATTGGATAAGGGTTTGATTTTTTCATCAACATAATCCAATATGGATTTGGATTTGTCTCCTCCTGTTTGAATCTTTGTGGCCAGCAGGACTTTCTTCCTTTTCTTTTCCTTCCCCTCCGGTGGCACTTCAATCAAGAGGATCTTTACACAAACAAATGGAAACATCAGGACAAGTTAAAAAAAGAAGAAAAAAAGGATGCTTGTGAATACATCTTCACATCCAACACATTTACCTCATAGGCTTTGGCCCTGTACTCCTTGGAGCTCAGGCTGACTTGGCTCTTTGGGCGAATGACAGCAACAAACACATCCTCCAGGCAGTCCTCGTTGCCCATGCTGCTCACTTTCTCTCAGTCTCAACAGAACATGCTACATGAGGGCCAAATACTGTGGAGAGACATTCCTGAAACACAAAACAACACAGCAGGTGAATATTTCCATGCTTGTTGAATGTAAATTTAGCACAAAAGGTTAGGAAATTTGTTACGTAGATTATTTCTTTGTTGCAACTATTTTTTTGTGCTTTTTAGCAAAATATCTAACACTATTGGAGAACCTTCATCTTTAAAATTGTGCCACATTTGCAACAAAAGAGCAGCAGAGCTGGGTATGCTGGTTGCGCCAATGCATAATTAGCCAAATCTTCTCTGCCAATGCCAAACAGCTTATCCTGCTGTTGCTATTTGACTGTTTGGTTATTGCACGCTGACGAGACTGAGCATCAAAACTGGTTACAGAAACACAAACTCATGCATAATATATTTTTTAAAACTTTTTTGTATCAATGTTTTAAAACACACATAGGTAACAGGATGGACAGGATGTGACAGATTATGATACATTTTATTGAAGAAAGTTAACTCACAAACTTAACCACAAACCACAAACCCACTTCCCAAAACAGACGCTATCAATAAGTTGTACATCTACCACATGACCCTACTGCGACCCTGACTGCAATGTCACATTCAAAAAAACAAAAACAAAACAAAACCAAAAAAAACAGGTATTTTTCATGTCCTCATTGAAACTACCCAACTAGCACATCCAAGAACTACGCAAACATAAAGCTAGATAAAAACTATCTCACTAACCACACACCTCAGCCAGTACAACTTGTTCTTCCATTGTAAAACACATTTAATTCATAAATACTGCAAATACATGCTGGAATCACTTGTTCCTCTGTTGTTTTTCCAGCATTTTACTTTGCATAACATAATAACAAAAAACAAAAAAAGAAAAAAAAAACAGCAAGTAGGCTACACGGTGACTACAAACGGAGTTAATGTATAATTTTACACACAGTGTTTTCAAATATTAGAGAAATGTAGGGTTGGAATAGAAAAATAGCAAGATAGTGATTTCATATGCTTTACTGTGAGACACTTTCATCAAGTCGTTTTAACTACTCGATTGATGCTGACTAAAAGTGATGAATCAACTCAAAATCAAAAGTGTAGAAGAAGCAGAAAATAAGAGATATAGTGGAATAAAACATTGATCTGACATCTTTTGAGGTCCAAACAGGGTCCCGCCCCGGAAACCAAACTCCTCTTTCTCGTTTCGTTTCTAAACTGTTGTGACTTAATAAACTTTATTAACCGATTTTACTCGACTACTTGTGCTTCTGGTTAAAATCTATCCCCACGTATTCCCCTTCCCAAAACAATACAAAAACCAGCTTTATTGAACTAATTCAGCCGTAGCCGGGATGCTAAACTCATCATCTCCACCCCCGCTTTTCCGCTTGATGGGCAGCCGAAACTTACCGAAAGCGACGCGACTTTCCTCCCATCAGACCTGACACTGCTCTTCTCTGCTTTAATGGCGAATTACTTTGTCCTCTTTAACAGTCAACAGCCCACAGAGCCGCTCACGGTAAACTTCCACAGCATGTATATGTGTAGAAGTTGTAGGCCTGCCTGTAACTTGGGGCAGGTCTGCAGAGGAAAACAGACGAACCGTGTTACGTTTCATTGCAGCAGCTACGGTTGGAAAACAGAGTACTCTGGCGGTGAGGGGGACTTAGTGCGAGAGAGTGACATGAATACGGTTAGTTGTTGGTGAGCTCATCTTAACCTCGAGCGTTTTAAATAAATTGAAGACGGATTAAGGGCTCAAAACTAAAAATAATAATAATAAAAAAAACTTCTCGGATTAAATTACGAATTCCACTAAATGACTTAAAAATACGTGCGGATACAAAATATTAAGCTAGTTAGCTAAAGAGTATGTTCACAAGAAACCGGAAAAAAATGGATGGAAGCCCAAGCTTGCCAAAATTTCATACGATGATAATAGGTTTTTGTCGAAATTATGACTTAGTGTCTTTGTGTAACAACTTATTTTGAAAAATGGCACAGCTACATCTCATCATAATAAAAATCTAGCAACATTATTAGGCTGTAACATTTAAGTTTAAATTAAAAATGTACTTCATGATCAATCTGTATTTTCTTATATTGCCAAGTCACATCAAATGTTACATCTGGACAAGCTAGTGTTATATTAGAAACATAGCACTAACATCAATATAAGATAAGGAGTTTTATCTCATCTAAACCCACCATGAGTACAGCACTATGCAGTATCTAGCAAGTTACAATGACAAAGGAAAGCTTCCCTGAAGCAGAGCTAATTAACCCCCAATTTTAAGTCAAATCTGGGTATCTACACTGGGTACTCACTTAAATGTGAAGTGAAATGCAAGGGAAGAATACAAGTGAACAAATCATTTATATTTTTCTGGTGTGAACGCAACTTAAGAAAGCCCGTTCAAAACTATTGCCTTCGGCAGCATCTAATCAAAACACAGTAATTTGTATCATTCTTTAGGCTAATATTTATTTGTTTTTAGTTTCCCAACGCTTATACATTTGTTAAACGGATATGAAAATGCCAAAAACAATTACCTAGTGTACAAATGTATGTCTTCAAAGTACGTTTTGTGCAAAAAAAATCAATTCAGTTCACCAAACTTATCTACATTAAGGAGAAAGTAAATCATCACGATAGAAAAGCCAGAAAAATAACCTTCATCTACCATTCCCTTGTTTTACCCAGTCTGAATGTTGCATCATTCACTAACAAAGATCTAAATGTCTTTATACATTGTAGATTGTTCGACAGCATACCAACATTGTTATTGTATCATGCACAGGAAAATGTGCCTTATTCAGTGTACACTTCATGTGAGTGTTTAGAAAAAGTAGAAAATCACTTTTAATGTAAAGTTTATCATTTATTTAGTATGGAGAATCCAGGATCTGTGCCATTCAGGGCCAGTTGTGTTTTAAATGGGTGTATCAGTAGTTGGTTTTGTTAGACGGAATGACCTTTACAAATAAACAGCTTGATCAACTAAGTCAGTCATCAATTGTACATTTTAATTCAAATGATTGTAGAAAACTTCAGCACATGCATGCAGTAACACAACTCAGCTGCAACAAATAGTGGTCTCTGAAACCAAAAATATTTCATGTCGATACAATAACTAAAATGCTCCTACAATAATATTATGAGCAGCTTCAATTTACAGGAGAACACGTGGCTTTGGCTTGTTTATAGATAGCTTTATATTTTAATATATTTTTTATCTGACATTGGTCCACAGCTGAGAGTTCAGGGTTTTCCTGGCAAACCAGAGGAGGTCCTCTCTCTGATAGTCTTCGTTCAGGTCATCTGGGCATTGCACTGACTCAGCACATTCTGCATCACCTGCTGGATTTCCAACACCCTCTTGGCCCAAATCTCCCGAACCTCGTCTTCATCATCCTCTGTAACAGCTGTGTAGGCCATGAGGGCAATGAGGCCCATGTGGAACAGGTGGGCGATGTGTGAACAGCGGCGCTCCATGATCTCCAGGTTTCTATCACAGTCGTCCAGGTACACTCTCAGGAGGGTCCTCCCAAACAGCAGGTTGGTGCCCATCACGCCACGGTAGTACACATCCAGGCTCAGATCGCTCTTGTCCTTCTCATAAATCTTCTGATAGTCCTTAAAGAAGCGCTCTGAGTTCTCTGGATCTTTCTTCACCTCAGCCACCATGGTGTTGAAGGCAGCGTACTGGTGCTTGATGTACTCTTCGTACCTTCCGTAGGTTTCGTTCACTTCGTTGATGCGAATCCTCCTCAGGCATTGCTGATTCTTCTCAGAGATGCTCTCCAGTTTGTTGTGGACAGCCTTGAAGTCCTTTTCTAGGGCGTGGCTCTCCTCATCTACCAGTCCCCTGCGAGCCACCCCAACCAGGGAGGAGACGATGCCAAAGATTGGGTCGATGGAGGAGGCGAAGGAGGACACTTTCTCCACGCAGTTTAAGATATCTCCTATAACTTTCTTGGTCTTTCCTGACTCAGCCATGGTAAGGTTCACACAAAGGAAGTCAGGGGGCTGCAGAGACATAAAAAAATACATGTTTTCAAACTGACCCAGTACTTAACAGGTTACGTTCACCTAAAAGACTAATCATGGATGGTCTCAAGTGTCAAATTCTGCCTCTTCTTCTTCGTCTTCTTGCATTACCATAAATATTAAGACCATAGTGGACTCTCGGGTTGCTGGTACTTTGGCCCGCATGTCAGCAGCTGCTGCGCACACACCATATTGTTGAGGGAGTCATTTTACACTCCAATATTTCTAACAACAGGTCACAACGAGGGCTCCTGTTGTCAGCAGTAACAAACTAGGCCTCTAAAGTATATGTGGGCAGAAAAGAGGAGGGCTAGAAGCAATCAAGTCTTTATTTATTAATACAAAAATATCAAATATTTTACTGATAGTTAAACTTTTTTTTTGGTCTTTAGTGTGTCAAAAAGTAACATTAAAAAGGTCATTTCATCTGACCAAGAGTCTGAAGACCCCCAAGAAATCAGTTTTTCATGGAAGATGACTTAAATAATGGTCTGTGTTAAAATCTGAGACTGTAATTTTTTGTTTTTCAACATAAATAAGATCCTAATAAAGCGTTAGAATAGTTGTTTACTTTTTTAGCTTAATGATTAATAGAGCCCTTAAAGCTCCTGTTAGAAATGTTAAGTTTCTGCTGATTTTGATGTCAACTGTTGACCAAGTGGTCCCTCACCTTATTGCAGGTTGTGTCCTATACATGTGTAGATTAATAGTAAAATGTTGCACTCATTTAGAATTACTGATGCAGAAAAGACTGGCTCAGCAGCTTGCTGACGCCTACCCCCGTATCATTGACTTCTAACATCAAAAATAACTATATAGAAACGTTTATCTCTATGTGACGTCATCAACTGGAGATCGGCCATGTTGGAGGCACTCTCACAACACGACAAAACTGAGCTTGCAGGTATATTAAGGATTATTGTCTCACAGAATATTAAATCATTGTAGTGATTTTGGCTGCAGTAAACAGTTGGACCAAGAAAAACATTTCAAATACTTTCAACTACCAAAAATTATCCTAAACCGGAGCAAGGAGTACAAGAAATTGCCCGAAGAACGGAGGAGATTGTGGCTAGCCGATCTCCACCAGTTTCCAAAGTAATAATCTATACACCATCTGAGTCTGTTCATAGCATTTCTTGCCAAGTAGGTCAAATTCTGTGTCCACAGCATCTTAAAATCACACTTTAGTAAAAGCAAATATATTACGATAGAATATTCATTTGATTGGAAGGTAAGTCATGCTGATAAATAGCACTTGTTTAAAACTCAGTGTCTTTCAGGGGGCTTTTTTAAAGTGTCTGAAAATGAGCCTCTCCCAAGAAAACACCATTCATTCCGTGGACCCCCTGCCCCATGAAAAATATAGTAGTAACATCTATGTTTTTAAACCTCTGAGTAGATAATGAAGATGTGTATTTTTCCATATTTTTTGGCAGTGAAGAAAATCATATTTAGTTGTGCACTTCTATCTCCATCCATTCAATGTTAACATTCCTGTACCTCCAAATCTTGACATCAGTGCAAAGACTCTACTGTTTGCATTTGAAGTGATTACAAAGTATCATTTTTCACTTAAGCTTGTTTTATTACCATCTTAAAAGAAACTTACAGGAGCTTAAATGTTGCGGCTTTTAAAGGAACTTGTGTTCGGTCTTCCACATTGTTGCACAGTAAGCAGTCCATTCATTTAAAACATTTGATTAAAAAAGGAAGAAATTTGATCATGAACCACGATAAAGAATTTAAACGGAATTACAGATAACTTATCTGATATTTAACTCTAGGATTTAAAACCACGCCGACTCTATTCCAGCTCATTTTTGTCATAGTTTTGACATTGATCATCCTCCCAAATGTTGTCCTGCTGGAAAAATGACTCCAGGACAACAGTGGGTGTGTCTTTGTAGTAACACAAGAAAGACTGGAAACAAACATAAGCTTTGCAGTTCATGACCTGTCATGTCATACCAAAGCAATTCAGATAACCTCAAGGGGCAATTTGTTACATGTATCTATAACTCTCAGTGTTTTCAAGCCTGCGGTGTTCATTTCCTGATTCCTAACAACACAAATGCACACATGAATCAATCCTCATTAGCTTTCATCTGTTCAGAGCTAGCTGACTCAGCTTTCTCACAGACTCTAAACATCCTGTAGATCATAATTTACGCCTGAGAATCCAAATGTTTACTCACCAGAGATAAAACTGTTTGTGTCCCTCTTTCTACTGGAGCCGTCTCACTGTCCTCTCCACCATTTTCCTCCTGTTTTAAATAAGAACTGCCCCTTCCTCCTCAAAGGGGAGTGAACACGAGGAAGTGACTCATGCTCTGCTCTGATTGGCTGAGGGAAGTCCTTCCAGTTTCACTGCGGCTTCCAGTCTCAACCAAAGGCTGCAGAACAGGCTGAGAAATACTCAGTATCCTTTTCATTATAATGTTTAATAGTAGGTCCACACACACCTCCCAAACCAGTATGTGTGACCACATACCACAAAAGTGAAAGGCCAAGACTTTAACATGTAGTATCACTGATACTGACTTGAAACCCGTATTTGCATTCCATCATTTTGTGCCTCTATCTGTCACTGAAAAGATTCACGAGTCAGGTTTCCCAAAAATGGACATTTACCTTTTACCATCAGAGGCTGTAAAGGAAAAAAAAAAGGACTTTGATTTTTTTTTTAATTTCACAGAAAACTAGCGGTGAGGGGGACTTAGTGCGAGAGAGTGACATGAATACGGTTGGTTGTTGGTGAGCTCATCTTAACCTCAAGCGTTTTAAATAAATTGAAGACGGATTAAGGGCTCAAAACTATAAATAATAATAATTAAAAAAACGGATTAAATTACGAATTCCACTTGATGACTTAAAAATACGTGCGGATACAAAATATTAAGCTAGTTAGCTAAAGAGTATGTTCACAAGAAACCGGAAAAAATGGATGGAAGCCCAACCTGCCAAAATTTCATACGATGATAATAGGTTTTGTCGAAATTATGACTTAGTGTCTTTGTGTAACAAATTATTTTGAAAAATGGCACAGCTACATCTCATCATAATAAAAATCTAGCAACATTATTAGGCTGTAACATTTAAGTTTAAATTAAAAATGTACTTCATGATCAATCGGTATTTTCTTATATTGCCAAGTCACATCAAATGTTACATCTGGACAAGCTAGTGTTATATTAGAAACATAGCACTAACATCAATATAAGATAAGGAGTTTTATCTCATCTAAACCCACCATGAGTACAACACTATGCAGTATCTAGCAAATTACAATGACAAAGGAAAGCTTCCCTGAAGCAGAGCTAATTAACCCCCAATTTTAAGTCAAATCTGGGTATATACACTGGGTACTCACTTAAATGTGAAGTGAAATGCAAGGGAAGAATACAAATGAACAAATCATTTATATTTTTCTGGTGTGAACGCAACTTAAGAAAGCCCGTTCAAAACTATTGCCTTCGGCAGCATCTAATCAAAACACAGTAATTTGAATCATTCTTTAGGCAAATATTTATTTGTTTTTAGTTTCTCAACGCTTATACATTTGTTAAATGGATATGAAAATGCCAAAAACAATTACAATTACCAACCAAATCATAGAGTAACTTTAAAGCATACATATAAAAAGACATAACAAGCAGAATTCATGTGTCAATGCACTACAGGGATTTTTATATTTGATACTCTGTTCTGTAAATATGACAGTTTGATGTGTGACTGATGCGTGACATCTGGCAAAAAAAAACCAAAAACATTTGTGTTATTTTCCAGTGAACCTGCAGCACTTAGCAATGCAGCCCTGCGAGTTCTGAATTTCGTCTGAACTTTTGATTTCCTTCTAATGAAGGATTCCAACCTCATCATTCTCAGTAACATCTCTGTCTATGAGTCAAAAGACAAGATTATCTTAAGAGAACATTTCAGTTTTACAGCTAATTACAGTGATCATTTTCAACATTCACCGAATTATTTGTAGGCTTCCTACTGTCCCTCTGATACCCCTGTCGTAGCTTTACATGATGTGCAACTCAAAAAAAATCTCTATTCTCACAATCTGCTGTTTTAGAACACCCTTATTTCAGCCTTTGTTTGAAATGCTTCATTTTAGCTGCCGTCTTTTTAAGGCTCCCCCCTATACAAACCTCCATCCTGCTGATTGAGACCATTATGGGATGATCTCACCATTTTAGTGAGTCTTGTGAAGATCTCGTGCTAATCTTAGAACAGACTGCTTGGAGCAGTTTACAGACAGATTCGGGGATTTCTACAACATATGAAAATGTTGTGATTTTAAAATGTTGCTTAAATTTATTATGGACATCCAGCATTGTTAATTTGTATCTATGGATATAACTGATTTTGTTCTGATCAAAAATAATTGTGTTGTTCAAATCATAGAGGCTGGCTCAAGCATACGCACCAAGCCAAAAAAAATCATTTTTCACAGCCAAAATAAACACATCTACAGCCTGGTACAAAGAATGTCTCGCATCTGAATCGCTAATTTTGCACGGTAGGGGGGGTGAATTTTTTTCTAACTCGGCAGATTCGACAATATTAAGATCGTCCGTTCATCCAATCAGAGGCACAGCTCAGATCACGTGACTGTGGAGCATCCCATGGCTGTTACTGCGGAGACTCACAGCAAGCCTCATTTCCAGTATGGCCGCGCTGGCAATTTTGCTTAGCCACAAAAACTGCTCCCTCTGGTGACTGGCTGCTGTGTAAGTTAAAAAACTCTGCCTCTCAATTCATTCCAGATGGGCTGTAGTCAAAATTTTAAAAATCAACACACCTCATAGAAACGTTTCTTACACCCGTATGCTGTGGTGATATTTAGATATTATTGGGCTGCATTGTGTTCAAGTCCCCTTTTTTGGGAAAAGTTCCTTTTCCATTAGTTATTGGATGTAAAAAAAAACAACAGGGTTTTACGTCTTCACATCCAACACATTTACCTCATAGGCTTTGGCCCTGTACTCCTTGGAGCTCAGGCTGACTTGGCTCTTTGGGCGAATGACAGCAACAAACACATCCTCCAGGCAGTCCTCGTTGCCCATGCTTCTCACTTTCTCTCAGTCTCAACAGAACATGATACATGAGGGCCAAATACTGTGGAGAGACATTCCTGAAACACACAACAACACAGCAGGTGAATATTTCCATGCTTGTTGAATGTAAATTTAGCACAAAAGGTTAGAAAATTTGTTACATAGATTATTTCTTTGTTCCAACTATTTTTTGTGCTTTTTAGCAAAATATTTAACACTATTGGAGAACTTTCATCTTTAAAATTGTGCCACATTTCCAACGAATGAGCAGCAGAGCTGGGTATGCTGGTTGCGCCAATGCATAATTAGCCAAATCTTCCCTGCCAATGCCAAACAGCTTATCCTGCTGTTGCTATTTGACTGTTTGGTTATTGCACGCTGACGAGACTGAGCATCAAAACTGGTTACAGAAACACAAACTCATGCATAATATATTTTTTAAAACTTTTTTGTATCAATGTTTTAAAACACACATAGGTAACAGGATGGACAGGATGTGACAGATTATGATACATTTTATTGAAGAAAGTTAACTCACAAACTTAACCACAAACCACAAACCCACTTCCCAAAACAGACACTATCAATAAGTTGTACATCTACCACATGACCCTACTGCGACCCTGACTGCAATGTCACATTCAAAAAAAAAAACAAAAAAATAAAGAATTTAAACAGAATTACAGATAACTTATCTGATATTTAACTCTAAGATTTAAAACCCCGCCGACTCGAATCCAGCTCATTTTTGTCATAGTTTTGACATTGATCATCCTCCCAAATGTTGTCCTGCTGGAAAAATAACTCCAGGACAACAGTGGGTGTGTCTTTGTAGTAACACAAGAAAGACTGGAAACAAACATAAGCTTTGCAGTTCATGACCTGTCATGTCATACCAAAGCAATTCAGATAACCTCAAGGGGCAATTTGTTACATGTATCTATAACTCTCAAACATAAAGCTTTCATCTGTTCAGAGCTAGCTGACTCAGCTTTCTCACAGACTCTAAACATCCTGTAGATCATAATTTACGCCTGAGAATCCAAATGTTTACTCACCAGAGATAAAACTGTTTGTGTCCCTCTTTCTACTGAAGCCATCTCACTGTCCTCTCCATCATTTTCCTCCTGTTTTAAATAAGAACTGCCCCTTCCTCCTCAAAGGGGAGTGAAGACGAGGAAGTGATTCATGCTCTGCTCTGATTGGCTGAGGGAAGTCCTTCCAGTTTCACTGCGGCTTCCAGTCTCAACCAAAGGCTGCAGAACAGGCTGAGAAATACTCAGTATCCTTTTCATTATAATGTTTAATAGTAGGTCCACACACACCTCCCAAACCAGTATGTGTGACCAAATACCACAAAAGTGAAAGGCCAAGACTTTAACATGTAGTATCACTGATACTGACTTGCATTCCATCATTTTGTGCCTCTATCTGTGACTGAAAAGATTCATGAGTCAGGTTTCCCAAAAATGGACATTTACCTTTTACCATCAGAGGCTGTAAAGGAAAAAAAAAAGGACTTTGATTTTTTATTATTTTTTTTAATTTCACAGATCAGATGCTTACAAAAATGTTTGGCTTCCAATGTCAGATTTTGAAATCCATTTACAATTGCATTTATACAAGTTTGTGATGTTTGTACAATTAAAAATTATATCTGAAGTCTTGATCTGAAGCCTTTTTATCTAGAAAGAGAAGTCATCAGATAGAAACATATTAACGTTTCTAAGCACGTTTTTAGAAGAATTAACATCCTTTTTACCCATTCATGTAGTCTTTGGGGTTGAAATATTAATATTTACAGTAACCAAAATGATATTATTAGCATATGATATGTACCTCAAATGTGCAAAATATAGCAGGACATCAAATTCTCTTAAAAAATGACATTTTCTAATGATTTACCTGCATAATTTAATGAGGAAATGTTATGTATTCAAAACCCTCCTGCAAGTCACTGCCTTTCCACATTGAGTTACATGTGATTGACTAAAAAGACTAGTTCCCAGCTTTTGTTTCAGTAAAAGAAGCAAAATGTGTGTTGTTGAAATAATAAAATGCAAACTCAAAACAGAGTAACAAGGAAATTCAGGACAAACATCATAACTGGTTTTTCTGGAGGAGCTTGTGTGTGTGTGTGTGTGTGTGTGTGTGTGTGTGTGTGTGTGTGTGTGTGTGTGTGTGTGTGTGTGTGTGTGTGTGCGTGCGTGCGTGCGTGCATGCCTGTGTGTGTGACTATCTTTTATTTAAAATCCTATTGTGTCTATGATTTGAACCTGAGTCTATTTCCAATGAAGTTGGGACATTGTGTAAAACGTAAATAACAACAGAAAAACTGATAAACTCTTTTTTTTTTGTAAATATTCACTCATTTTCACTTTGATTCCTGCAACACGTTCCAAAAAAGTTGGAACTGGGGAAACAAAAGACTGTGACAGTTGAGAAATGCTCAAAAAACACCTGTATGGAACATTGGACAGTTGAACAGGTTCATTGGAAACAGGTAAGTGTCATGATTGGGTACAAAAAAGCATCTCCAAAAGGCTCAGTCGTTCACAAGCAAGGATGAGGCAAGGTTCACCACTCTGTGAACAAATGCGTGAGTAAATAGTCCAACAGATTAAAACAATGTTTCTTTTGGATGGCAGACAAGAGTATGACCTCTCTCAAATCAATGTTCTAAACAAACACTTCTATGAGGAATGAAATGTACCCACATGAAATGTACCAACATCTAATTTATACCTGAGTGAAGAAAATTTACATTTAAATGTATTATGTAATAAACTATTAAATATTTCATCCTGAATTTTGCGGGGTCACCCTTTAGTTTAAATTGTTATTTAACAAACCAAATCATAGAGTAACTTTTAAGCATAGACATAAAAAAGACATAAGCAGAATTCATGTGTCAACGCACTACAGGGATTTTTATATTTGATACTCTGTTCTGTAAATATGACAGTTTGATGTGTGACTGATGCGTGACATCTGGCAAAAAAAAAACCCATTTGTGTTATTTTCCAGTGAACCTGCAGCACTTAGCAATGCAGCCCTGCGAGTTCTGAATTTCGTCTGAACTTTTGATTTCCTTCTAATGAAGGATTCCAACCTCATCATTCTCAGTAACATCTCTGTCTATGAGTAAAAAGACAAGATTATCTTAAGAGAACATTTCAGTTTTACAGCTAATTACAGTGATCATTTTCAAAATTCACCGAATTATTTTTAGGCTTCCTACTGTCCCTCTGATACCCCTGTCGTAGCTTTACATGATGTGCAACTCAAAAAAATCTCTATTCTCACAATCTGCTGTTTTAGAACACCCTTATTTCAGCCTTTGTTTGAAATGCTTCATTTTAGCTGCCGTCTTTTTAAGGCTCCCCCCTATACAAACCTCCATCCTGCTGATTGAGACCATTATGGGATGATCTCACCATTTTAGTGAGTCTTGTGAAGATCTCGTGCTAATCTTAGAACAGACTGCTTGGAGCAGTTTACAGACAGATTCAGGGATTTCTACAACATATGAAAATGTTATGATTTTAAAATGTTGCTTAAATTTATTATGGACATCCAGCATTGTCAACTTGTATCTATGGATATAACTGATTTTGTTCTGATCAAAAATAATTGTGTTGTTCAAATCATAGAGGCTGGCTCAAGCATACGCACCAAGCCAAAAAAAAAAAGCATTTTTCACAGCCAAAATAAGCACATCTACAGCCTGGCACAAAGAATGTCTCGCATCTGAATCGCTAATTTTGCACGGTAGGGGGGGTGAATTTTTTTCTAACTCGGCAGATTCGACAATATTTAGATCGTCAGTTCATCCAATCAGAGGCACAGCTCAGATCACGTGACTGTGGAGCATCCCATGGCTGTTACTGTGGAGACTCACAGCAAGCCTCGTTTCTAGTATGGCCGCACCGGCCGTTTTGCTTAGCCACAAAAACTGCTCCCTCTGGTGGCTGGCTGCTGTATAAGTCAAAAACTCTGCCTCTCAATTCATTCCAGATGGGCTGTAGTCAAAATTTTAAAAATCAACACACCTCATAGAAACGTTTCTTACACCCGTATGCTGTGGTGATATTTAGATATTACTGGGCTGCATTGTGTTCAAGTCCCCTTTTTTGTGAAAAGTTTCTTTTCCATTAGTTATTGGATGTAAAAAAACAACAACGGGGTTTTACGTCTTGTGTAACGGTGACTGACAGCTGCCGTTCTTGTGTATTTTTTTCAGGACTATTAAATTATATCAGGAAGGAGGGCTAAGAAGAGACTAGACTGTTGAAAGAAAAAACAAATATATATTTTTGTCACGCGCTTCCGTTCAGATTTTCCCAGAGTCCCTCCTAAGTCTCTGCTGCGTAGACTCTGGCTGCACAATGGCAGCTCCTGTGATGGAGGTATCTTGGCACCAAAACTGTACAATGGTAATAGGCAGAGCCACACTGTCTATTCTATATACAGACTATAGTTCAAACCCATTTTTTTCTCATTTGAATACATGAACACTAAAATAAAAAAGGGGGGGGAGGGGGCTTAAAAAAATACAAAACTGAGTATTTATTCAAGTTATGACATGTAATGATACATGATACATGAAAATATTCTCTGATGAACATTCACATATTTTCCGATGTAGTAACAGTAATACAAATACAAAACAGAGGGAGAAAAAATGTAAAAGAAAATAATGTGGCTTTTTGATATTAACTATCTTTTTTTTTTATGATTTTTTTGAGTGGATTTTGGTTAGCTTACAAAGGGTCCGTTAATATAAACAGGTCTGAACGGGTATAAACTGGTTCATATAAACAGGTCACTTCATACTCAAAGGTGAATGAACTGGTGTCATGCCAGTTGTAACTGGGAGAATTGCCTTAAGTTTATGATAGATTCTAAAAATGATCCTCTCTGTTGTCCTCTGGTGGTAGTAAGATGATTTGACATACAGCACTCCATTCAGCTGCATCTTCACTCTGAGTCCACTTTATTGGAGGTTCTTAAGGACAAATTATTATTTTTGGTAATAAGATCTGTGTCAGATTAACTCCCATCAGAAGAGATGGATGGATGATATTTAGCTTTAAATACAATAAAAATGGAATTTCATCAAATTTAAATACCAAAACCATGCCAGTACCTCACTGTTCTCACCTGTATTCACCAAACCTAATTATATCAACATTTGTATAGAACCCCGGGTATAAACTGCATTACCAGCTAACCAAACATTACTCAGCAGGACGAGAACAAGTCTCTTATGTAACATTTGGCTTCCCACGTAGCGATACGAGACGAGATTGGAAAACATCTGCACACTTTTCCATGTACTGTCCACACACATGCAAACAAACACACACTCTCCCTGACCCCTGTGAACTGAGGCCCCTTTAATCTGTGTCCTTTGGTGCTGTGGTGCGATGAATTACTCTGTGGGGTGCTCATTCAAAAATATTCAAGATGATTTCAGTCATTCAGTAGAAAGTATTCTCCGGTTGGGGAAAAAAAGGAGCATCAAGTTTCTTTATTTAAAGAGCTTCTTATTTCAAGAAGCATGACATGCATTTTTTTCTACTCCATTTTTACCCTCATATTGACACCTACTTTATCAGTATTGGCCTATTGTTAAGGACATACTGATAAGAGGTGAGAAGCATCCACATGTTGCTGATAATACCAAAACAACCTCTTCTAAGTTTGGCGACTAAAACTCAAAATTAACAGGTGACAAAACTTCTGTTCAGCTTGTTGAATTTAACACTTTTGTTTTGTTTTGTTTTGTTTTGTTTTGTGTTTTTTTTGCACGTTTATTTGAAGTGTTATCAGGTAAATCATCTCCAAACACCATCTTTGGTTCAACTCAAATTTCACTTATCCTGACAATTTTTCATCCCCTCATTAATTAGATTTATTTATTTAGATTTTTTTTTCTTTTGAGTTTCTGAAAAAAAATAAGTGAGGAACGTTAAGCCCCCCCCATATCCCCCCTCCCCTCCATCCCTCATCCCCGCTTCATGGTATTTCCCACAATAACATCCCAGGTCGAACACACTGACGCTGTCATTTTGCCTCTGACCTCCCTCCCCTCCGCTCTCCCCTCGTTCTCTCTCTCTCTCTCACTCTTTCTGTACCCAGTTGCCTTGTTCGGAGCGTGGACGAGCACCTTCTGGTTTCAGGTATGAACTTTAGCAGACAGTGAGTTTAACACAGCAGTGGATGGTTTTGGTTCAGTTTATGGACGAGGATGGTTTAACTCTGGGATGAAGTCTGAAGAGCTGAGGTTGGCATCAGCCTGGAGTGAGGGTCCAAATTTTTAAATATTACAAAATACAAAATTTTCCAAATTGTTAAATATAGTTTAACGTTTGTTCTGTTGAAGTGACATTTTTATTTAAATTTTGAGCCCAAAGTGCTGCTTGTCTCTGCTTCATGTACATTTCAGGCATGTTACTCTCAGTGTTAGAGTCATAAGAGCAGCACAAGAGGATGATTAATCTTCAGATAAGAAAAAAAAAGGACTCATGTTTATCTGTTAGATCTGACTTTTGCAAAGCAGTGAGGTTTTCACATTTCTTTAAGTCATTGTCAAGATCTTTTAACATTTTGTGGCTAGTCATCTTTAACGTGCAGGGTAATCGTACTAATTCAAAATTCTTCAAGTTAGTGCTGAGTTGAGTTTTTCCCCTTTTTTTCAACAGCTCTGATCCATCTGAAGTACCAGTGAAAATGCACAAGATGTTCATTGAGCTGATGGTGTTAATGGGGTAAGTGATGAGATGTAACACAATAAGTTCAATTGTGTTTTCTTCCATAATGCGAAAAACGTGACACAAGATTTGCAGAAGAAACCCTTTCTTCTCTGCTCCCCATTTAATACACAGTGGAAATGGGGGAAAAACATTAAAAGATTGATAAATCAAAAGGGACTGTGCTTAAATTTGTTGATGGAATCAGGCTGCATTTGTACCCAAAAGGGAAAACACATTTTAATAACTTTGACAGGTGTGAAAGTGATCAGGCATGAAATAAAAGTTCAGACAAAAGTAAATCGACTCAGGAAACAGCAGGTTAGTGTATAAAAAGAAATGCTCGCACAGTGGAGAGGGTTACAATATAGTTTACAACATCCCAGGGAAGGCTAAGGCAAAAAGAGTCAACAACAGGAATCTGCACTGCAAAAACTGAAATTTAAGCAAGTTTTTATGCCTTATTTTTAGTAAAACAAATGTCTTATTTGACTTTCTATAAGCCACATTAATCAGACAATTACAGAAAAAAAGTTCTATAAAAAAGGAAAAAAATTGACACCTCTTAATTTTTATTTTATGTTTTTTTTTTATTATTTATTTATTTAATTGTTTATTTTTATTTTGGAGAGTTAAATAAAAAAGCCAATGGTTTGAAAAAAAAAAAAAAAGGAACATGGTTGTCGAATTTCCTGAAACAGGAATAATATTGAAACTAACCAAGCCAATTTTACTGACTCCATTTGCAGATCATTTGACTCCACACAAGCAATGCCGGTTTCATTTTTTTCTTTTATTATCTTGAAATAAGATATTTTTTTCTGGACATGTCAGGAGAATGTGGCTCATATTAGGTCCAATAAGACATTTTGTTACAAAAAATAAGATATAGACACATTTTGATCTTTACAGTGTAGTTCATGAATGAAAGCTTGGAATCTTACAGAAGGCGAAGATCAATCTGGCAATGAGTGAGTGAGCAGAAGAGGCTTGGTTGGGGACGAGAGGCTGTCAGTATGTTTACATGCTGCTTCAGAAATCAGATTATGATCTTAGTCAACATGCGATCAGACTATTTAAGTGCATGTAAACAGCTTAGCCGGACTGAATATAAATATTCAAAAAGATTGATTACAAAAGGATGGACAGCATTTCACGTTTAAGTCAGTGAGAAGTTTCTGTTTTGTTTCAGAGTGGCTGCTCTGAGTAACAGTGCCATTCAGAGACCGGACTATGACGACACCCCAAATCCAGAGTTCCTCAACCCGTCCTGGATGGCCAGTATCCCTGATGATCAGCCGCTGTCTGAGGTCACCATGCCCGGCACACACAACACTATGGCCCTGTATGGCGGTGTGTATGCTGAGTGTCAGGCCTGGAGCCTGGCGTCCCAGCTCAGGGCAGGAGTTCGCTACTTGGACATCCGTGTCCGTCATGTGAAGGGGAACCTCACCATTCACCACGGGGTGTCTTATCAGTGGGCGCACTTTGGACACGTGCTGGAGGATGTGACTAAATTCCTCTTGGAGTTCCGCAGTGAAACGGTGCTGATGAGGCTGAAGGAGGAGTTCAGTGAGACCTACGACATCTATGGCGCTGTGGTCAGCTACATCCACCGCTACGCCCATTGGGACCTGCTGTGGCACAGCCGACTTGTGCCAACCATGGCGGAGGCCAGAGGGAAGCTCATTATCCTGCAGGAATTCTCTGGACCAGATCTTGGGATGCGCTATGGTTCTCTAGACATAGCTGATGACTGGAGGGTTTGGATGACATCATTACAATTTTTTTTAAATTGAAGTTTAAAAAAAAAAGTTTCCATATATGATACTCTTTGTCCCTTCCTTTAGGTGCCCACACTCCTGGATGTGAAGGAGAAATGGCAGAGTGTCTATGATCACTTGGAAGCTGCACCAACAGGAAACAAAGCCCAGATTTTCCTCACCTACAGCAGTGGTGCTGGCGTGTTTGCAAATCCTCGCGCCATCGCTCAGCGCATCAACCCACAGCTCTACGACTACCTGAAGGCCAAAACTGATCGGAACCAGCGTCTCGGAATTATCTGCATGGACTTCCCTGCTTCTCCTATGATTCAAATGATCATTGACTTCCAGCTTAAAGAGGTCACAAAGAGAAGGCAGTCCTATGAGTCAGTGCCTAACAAGCTTAGTTTGAAATACACATTGTCTTTTCTTAGACAGGGGATTTTGAAAGATAAAGCTGTTAATGTCTAGGTCTCTGAGGTGAAGTGCAGATGTAACAAAAGATTATGGGAACAAAATAAATGAATCAGTATTAAAAAGCTGCTGAAACTATTAAAGTGTGTTTGATTTTCTGCTTATTGTAAGGGATTAGTAGAATTTACTGGTGGGAGTGTTCAAGAGCAGCTGGGGGAATCTGATTCAGACGTTTGTTGACTTTGCAGAGGGGTTTGTTTTTCGGTGAATTGCCATCAGGTGTTTATGCTGGATGAAAAATCAGCAGTCAAATCTAATTGTCATGGGGCGGTAGTGCGGTTTTGGAGACACTTTGGAGTTATGTGGCCAGCTGCTTGGTAGGAAACAACTGTGTCAACTTGTGCATCACAACCCCACTTCAGCTGTCACAGCAGATTCAAGGCGTGCAGGACTTGAGACACACTCTTAATGCAGCAGAGCAGTGCAGACTCACTCCAGTTCTACCACTTTTTCAAGGTTTGCTGTTGCCTTAAAAAAAAAATTCTTTATCAATGCAAACATATTAAAAGCGATTCAAAGCATCTGAATGGCTCCAATCCATCTTAAAGTGATCTCCTAGCCACCTTAAATATGTCACTTTGAGGCAGTGTTTCTCACCTCTACATTCCCAAAAATATAAAGCTCAAAGCTACATGAGCACTCCATAAAAATCTCAACTGAATTTGAAACTCTTGGTTGCATTGTGGGTAATGTAGTCACATGGTTAAGTAAGGAAAAGGCACTTTGGAAAAAATGCTATAAATTCCCTTGTGTTTCAGGGATTAATATGCTAATAATAAAAAAAAAGCTACAGTAGCACAAAGTATGACTGGCAGGTATCCTGTAATTTGATAATGGTAGAAACAGTGTTTATTTTTTTAAAGGTGTAGCATCCCCTGTTGATTGATAACTGACTCACAAACTGATGGTTCACAACGTTTTATTGAGAACAGAGTGAACACACCGTAAGAGCTAAAAGGAAAGCATCAAGAAAATATCAATATTATATATTGCAGTTTTACAAATCAATTTAGCTCTTAAATTTAATTTGTTCGGCCAATTCTTTAAAATTGTTTTTAAACCTTTTAGAACATTGAATAATAATTGTTTATATTTATGAATTCTTGCCATTACTTAATACCACATCAAAGCATCAGAATAATGGAGTGCTTTAACTTTATTCAGCTAACAAGAGAAATGAAACATTGAATTGTATCTTGTACAGCTTTTAGCATGATGGACGTAACTGTGGTAGCATTTATGCTAGCTCAGACACTACACATCAGAACACAAAACCCAAACAAGCTACAAAATGCAGCGACAAAGTTGCTCCAAATTAATCTCCATGAAAACTAAAATACATACAAGCCTTGTGCCTCCATCAACCAGGTGCTTTTCAAACATGTAATAACTTTTAAAATGCAGCTATTTGTGTTACTCATGCGTCTCTATGCTTCATTGCGCAATACTGCCGGTTATTATCTTTTCAAAATAAAAGCGTAATAATTTATGGAAAACTAACACCAGTCCAAAAGACACCTTCAAAGTTAAATCAACAAAAAATAAACCATGTCCTTTAAAGGTTTGATCACAATAACAGTATTTTTATGTAGGCTTAATATTTCTTTTTAAAGTTCACATTCATCTTCAAACATGAAAATTTTATGATATGATGTGCTGCTAGCCAGTTTCACAGCTGCTAGCCTAGCCCACCAACCACCAAATATGCTAGCAAGGTGAGACATACAGGGTAGGTTCTTGACATACAAATCTTTGAATCTCATTGGCTGAAGACTTTGAAAAATTCCACTTTTGTCAAAGAACCCCTTAATGACTCCCTTCATAATTTCATTACATTTTTTAAAATTGAATTCCTTTAATAAATATTTTTTTAAAAAACAGATATTTTGTTAAAAAAAATAGAAGGAATGCATGACTGATCAGTGGTTTGCAAGCATCCCACACATGAAAATTGATGGAATCTGATAACTACTTGATGTTTATCGCTTCCTTCTTGTTAAACTCTGGGTGTTGCGACACAGTTGTTGAAATTTTGGCTTGTGGCAATATGTGTTAACATCCTGTCAAAACAGTAAGGTGAGAGAAAGAAGACTCAAGCACAGTTCACCTCTTATTCTGTGCCTCCATTCAGAGTTAAAAAGGTACAACATTAATTCTACTTCAGCAGATTCTTCTTCAGGTCGTGTCTTTTGAATGTTTGTCAAAGTCTTTTCTTCTGTACTGCAGAAATGGATGAGTCTGCTCAGGTTGAATTCAGGCCTCAAAGTGCTGTGCAGATTGCAACAGTTGGTGAGAAGTTTGATCTGTACACTTACTTCTAACTCTTTTTGCTTTTATACTAGCCTTCATCTCTGACTCTCTGTCTTACTCTGCCTTTACCTAGTTGTGGTGAATGTTATGTGGTTGCTTGTCATGATTGCCGCCATTTCTTTAGGTGAGTTTATTCCTCTTCCATTACTGCAATTTTTCATGAATTATTCCTGCAACGATTGACTGCTTTGACTGATTTCACACATTCTTTTTCCATTTCTGGACATATTTCATGGCAGGAGTTTTATACCTGGATCACTGTCCAATCCAGCCTAAGATCCCCATCTATCTGATTGGGTTTGGAATGAGCAACATCTTCACTCTGTTTCTGATGTACTTCAGCAAAAACAGTAAAAAGAATAGCTTTACCTTCATCCTGATCTCGTCTTGTATGACCCTCCTCTTCATCTTCAGCTTTGGATGGTTCATTGCAGGTTCAGTGTGCGACTCTTTACTTCACATTAAACCCAACAACACAACTTCGATAGAAGCATTTTCTTCATTGTGCATCTCAAAGATGAAAATACATCTAATTTAATGCTGTTTCAGCTCAGTTAGGTGTGTATTTTCCATGCCTGAAAGTTAATTTCATTGTCCTTGATGTTCCCCTGTAGGCACCTGCTGGATTTATCCAGTTTACCCTCCGACATACACACCTGGAACAGCTCAGTACTGCCACAAGACCACCTACCAGTTTGCCTTCATTCTTACCACCTTAATGTGGGTCACTTTATCTTTCATATTCATCTGTGGATGTTGCTTCTGTCTACTGATGTGCTGTAAGACTGTGCGTGCAAGACACAGGTTGATACCAAGCCGCAGGTCTTTCTATGGCGCAATAAGTAATTCTCAAGAAGATTCTGTCGGTGATGTGTGATTTAAATGTTTTGTTCTTCTTTCCAAATGTGAAAAATATTTGAGAAGAGCAAAGCTTAATGATCCTGTTACTTTATGTGAGTTATTTTTCCATCACAGAGTCATTTCTGTTTATAAGATTAATCTGGAATTGTTCTCTACAGACCAGCAAAGGTTAGTTTAAGAATTTTGGTTAGTTAAACACAACTGAAGCCTCAATTTCAAACACACTTGAATCAAGAAGATAGTTCTAGTTGATGACAATGCTTATCAAAAATATCTAATGGCAGCTAATATTGTGGTATTGACAGAAGGATTACTCATTCAACCATGAAATACAATATTTCTTGAGTCAAAAGTTTGATATATTGTTTGCAGGCTTTATGTGTCAAACTTGTTTGTGTATTTCACATAACTGTGCCATGTTTTAAATGCATCATTGTTAGTCTATTAAGAACAAGATATCATAATTTGTCTTAAATCTTGAATTTAAAAAAAATCTAGCTTTGCTTCTTGTTTCTATCGCAGGTTAAAAAAAAAAAAGGGTTCAGCAACAAAATGGCACACAAATAAGTTTTTGAAGAGAAAATGGTTTGATGCAAACAATAATATTGATTATCTGGAAAAAAAAAATTAAGGCTTACACTACACTAAGTTCTCATTGTAAAAATGATTAAAGATTAAACATTAACTTTAGTTTGAAATTGCAAAACATTGTTCACCTGCTCAATATCCAGTTAAAGACATAATTAAATTTGAACAAGTAGCTGTTATAATATTAGGAGACAACATTGGTTAGGCTGTATTGCATTTATCTGATTTATCATTTTGAATCGCGGAAATGTTAAATGGCTTGAGATGCTTGACACAAGGTTTGCACATGGTATTAATCGCTCTTCCAAGTGTGACATTAACATTTTCTTTCTTATTTAAATTCTTCATTTACAGGTCTAGACCTGTTAACGCTTTTGGATAGCGTCTTGAAACAACGTTTGATATGAATTGGTTCTATATAAATAAAGATTGATTGATTGATTGATTGATTGATTGATTGATTGATTGATTGAATGAATGATTGAGTGACTTGATAGACTTTGCAACAAAAACATAAGGACAACAAATCAATTGGCCGTAGAAATTTAAAAGTTCAGCTATACAAGGTAAAAGGTATGTTAATATAGAGCTGTTGTCTTTTAAATGATATGTATCAATTTAGAAAAACAAAGCATGAGTACATCTTGACATTTCAGGTCACTTATTATAAGAGATTGCCAGATGGAGCAAATCAGTCAGTGACAATACAGGAGCAATACAACAACAGATACGTTGAAGTAAAGGTCAATTAGGAAAAAGAATATAAAATTAAGCAAAGAAGAAAATATTGATTATAGTTCAGTAATTTTTTTTTTGTGATTCTATCTCTTAATTTTTATTTTAGATTATTTTATTTTATTTCATTTTGTCTAATTATTATTATTATTATTATTATTATTATTATTATTATTATTATTATTATTATTATTATTATTATTATTATTATTACATTTTTTCTTTTTGTCCTTCCATTTTTTTAATATATATATAATTTAAGGTACTTTTTTAAAGGGAATATTTAAATTCAGGCTTCGCTCCGGACGACTATAGCTGGTTGAAGGGGTCCTACAGTTTAACGTAGTTAGCTTGGTGCTCAGATGCATGCTGTTGGATTTAATAGAAAAATTCATCAATAAGTATACGCTTAGGCTTCCCACAGTAACGCTGTGGTGAATTTTAAGTGTTTTTTTTTTTTTTTGTGTGTATAAAATAGTCAAGTTCCGGGGGTTAAGTTGTATCAGGTCGTTAACATGTGGAGCTCCGGCCGCCGCGTCCTTCAGGATCTGCTAACCCAGCCTGCTGTCAGGAGTTTCTCCCTGACTTCTGTCCAGGTCAGCCTGCAAACTTTAACCTCAGAAATTTAAGATCAGACCTGTTATGAAAGTAAAACATTTCCGAGTTTTTTTTTTTTTTTTTTTTTAATTGTTCAGGAACTGTGTATGAACCAACTTAGCGGGTCAACATTAATGTGTACGGAAGCTCTGAATATATATATCCATTCGTTTTATGTACATTATAACAATAACGAGTTAATGTCAGCTGGTGATTAGATAGAGATTTTCAATTTTAAGTTAGATTGGAAGCAAAAAAACGTTAATAAAAACACGAAAGCGTGGAATTCTGTCCTTGAATTCGAATGTCATTGTGTTACATTTGCAAGGAAAAGTATGAGAAGCCTTAGGAATTACTTGGAATTCTGCATAGATTGTTTATAAAATTTGTTATGATCTTCACTGAAGTCACAACAATATATAAACACAGTATGCTTAAACTAATATCACACAAACAATTCAAGTTTGTCATGTTTTATTGAACACACCATGTGGACATTCACAGTGCAGGGAGGAAATTATTTGAACCCAGAGGCGTAATGACTTCACCAAGAGCTATTTGGAGGCTGGAGTCAGCCAAGCGGGAAACTAATCAATGGAACTGTAGGTCGTGAAGAATCGAGAAACTGGATCATGTGATGAATCACTTAAAAGAGCAAAAGATACAAAGATAACATAAAATAAATGAATTCATTTGAAGGACATGACATCATACATAAATGTGTTCAATTTCTCCTCAGAACACGGTTATTGTGGAGCGCTGGTGGCAGGTGCCCTTGTCTAAAGTCGGAAGCCCACCGAGGCTTCATCCTCGCAGACACAGAATCTATAAGCTGGTTGAAGATACCAAAAACCTTCCTAATGAGAAGATGGAGCTCATCCTGACTCAGACGGTGCCCAGTGAGTATCCTCAGCCTTCTGTTTACAGCATTACAGTATAATAATGTGAGTAAGAGTCTTTCCATGATGAAAACAATCCCTTTTTGTTCTGACAGAGCTTGGTGGGCGAGGAGACACTGTTTTTGTGAAAAAGTCTGTGGGGAGAAATAAGCTGCTGCCTCAAGGACTTGCAGTGTATCCATCACCAGAGAACAAGCAGATTTTTGCAGAGGAGTTAAGAGTGGGTTACATTTTAGTACCACAATCTGTTACTCCTGACACAGATGTCAAAAAAACAATTTAAAGTCATTCATACTGTGAACGTTTTTACCACCAGCTTCTTCGTGAGGGAAAGCCAGAAGAAAGAGTTCAAACCCGAACTGGACAAATGGTAGGTTATATTTTAAGAAGTTTCCAGAATTTTTAAAAGAAGCGTTGTCATTCTTTTTTTTTTCCAAACAAAGTTTACCATTTTTTGTCTTAATAGACTGTTGAGTTCTTGAAACGCTCCCATTTGAAGATAAACCAAATGCCGTCAGAGGAATTTCAGGTCAACAAAGAAGTTGTCTGCAGACAGCTCCAGAAGAGGGTACTTCTCATTTTATATTTCTTTCAAATACATCATCCATGCAAAAGAAAAAAGGTTGAAGAAGTGTGCTGCATGTAGAGTCACTTTGTTACTAACTTTAAAAAAAAAAAAAAATCTCCTCAGCTTGGAGTTGTTGTTCCACTTCACGCCCTGAGTCTTCCGTTTGAGTCGGTCAAAGAAGTAGGCGACTACTGGTGTGAAGTAACGGTAAGGATGCTCTTAAGTTCACTGGTGAATGGAACAAATAGCAAATTGTTTTTTCAAAGAATTAAAAACTTCTTTTTTTACCTTATATACAGAGGAAAGTAAAACCAGACTGCTCATACTTAATAATTTATCCCTCAGGTTAATGGAATAGACACAGTTCGCATCCCTTTGTCAGTGCTTCCATACCAAGACCCATCTGCAAGTTACCGACATCAGCTGAAAGCACAAAAGCTGCAACAGGAAGCGAAAAGTGTCTCAGAACCTGCCGATGAGGAGGAAGCTACGGTAGAGGCTGTTTCTAGTGCTACAGTGGAGGCTGGTGCTAAAGCTGCTGAGGACACTTCAAATGATGTCAGTGAGGCTTCAGCTCCAGAAGGAGGCTCTGCTGATAAAGAAACAGCAGCAAGTACAGCGAGTGAAGACACAACACCAAGTGACAGTCCAAAAAAAGAGTAAAGGAGGCCAAGTGGAGATATGTGTAGAACTTCATTTTGTTTACTGTCAAAGGAACTATAAATGCTTAAAACAGCTGTCTGTGTGATGAATCAGTCTAATAAAAAGAAAATTTGGTTGCAGCTATTCAACATCTGCTCGAACTGTCTTAGAAATAACAAGAGAGCTTCACAAGATCTTCATGTTGCTTTAGGAGGGACGGGCATCAACCAATTCTTTCTTGTGTCGTGCGTAGATTTGGACAAAAGCATCTGCTTAAAAATAAGGGTTTTCTGAAACACCAGTGTGAGACAAAAAGGGGATTTTTTTTGTGCTGTGAATCATGTAAAGCTATTACAGGGGAAGCAGAAGGATATTCATCATCATCATCATCAGTTTTCTTGCGAAGGGTGGGGTATCCCCTCCCTGTGTGTAGAGCTGACCAGAAGACACAGTTCCTTCCAGCTTTGTCAGTCTTGTGCCAGTCGCTCTGCATCCTCCACAGTAACTCTGTGTTGTAGGAGGCTTGCCTCGTGGTCGTTTCCATCCAGCAGCCTTGGGGTTGAATTGGAGGGTGGTTCTAGTTGGGTGTTCAGGGGGAAGGCGGAGGACATGGCCGAGCCAGCAGGTGTGACGTGCAGCCAAGGAAGACGCTCTAGGCTGGTGCGTGCGAGCTCTAAGCACTTCGTTGGACACTCGCTGGGGCCACCTGATGTTCTCGATGGTCCTGAGAGCCTTACTGTCAGAGCCATCAATACTTGCAGCCAGTCTTAATTAAGGGCCATGTTTCCAACTCATTAAGTAGGATGGAGAATATTGCCGAGTTGTAGATCCGGAGCTTTGTCTTGTGTGAGATGGTCTGATGTCGCCAGAGGGACTGCAGGGCTCTTCTGCAAGTAATCTCTGGCTGTAGATCCCCAATGTCTGTCACTTTGAATCCCAGATACACAAAGCTCTTGACAGGTTCTACGATGTCATTTTCAAGCCACAGGGGAGGTGGATCCAGTCCATCACTGTTAACATTAATTTAGTTTTCGTCCAGCTCACTTTGAGGCCAAGCTTCTCTGCCTCTTCGCTGTATAAGCCCTATGGCTGTAGGATATGCTGAGCAGGATGGTGTCGTCAGCATACTCTTTCTATTAATCGGTTTCCACTCTGTTTTGTGTTGTGTTTGATTCTTGAGTTGTGTATGAAATATTCTATACAAAGACTGGCTTTCTTTTGGTTGGTAACGCAGCCCCACCCCCAAAAAATTATTTTTATTGCAGATTCAGTCACAGAAATAACCTGTTTTGGATCCAAAATGGCAAATTTTGCCAAAAGGCGACAACCCTGCTTCAAGAACCATGTGACACTCTACATTTGGTTCTCTAACAATTTATTAAGGTTTTTTTGTTTTGTTTTTACAACTAAGCTGAAATTGGTGATGCATGAACATGATAAAGCTCTGAATATAAAACGTAGCAGTTTTAAAAACAGACGTGAAAAACTTTTAAAACCGTATTTATTGAGTCATAAGGATCACCTGCAGCATTCGCCTCGTCTTTTATCTCAAAGCAGTTAATTCAGGGTTTAAATACCGTATATAATGCCAGCAGTTTATTTCTCAGTGTGAATGGGAGTGTTGTAAAGACATCTATGTAACTGCTGGAGAACCAAACATTTTCAAACTCAGCATTCAACACAAGAAAAGGACTCGCGTAACAAAGTTTTCTGTATGAGAAGAAAGCTTACACATTCAAAAGGAAAACATTGGTAATGATCACCTCAAGGTCACATTACATCATCTCTGGTCACATGTACCTTTAAAACACTACATGACATTGTTATGTAGGTAGATCACCTATATTCACTTTAAGAGGAAGTATTACAACTTGGAAAAAAAAACAAAACAGACCAAAAGACCAACTCAGTTTAAACATTTCAACACAAATACACGGGGGATGAAGGAAAAAGAGAGAAATCTGTGTTATCATCTGTGTGGTTTCTTCCTAAACACAAGTTTCCGGTTATTCGGGGAGATCTGGAAAACTCTACTCTATGTTTGGATGCAGGGTTTCATTGTCTCAAAGAGTCCACAGTATGACATTTAGAAACCGTATTTGGCCTGCGTCTGACGGCGGGTTAGCTTGTTCTCTGCCCAGTTATTCTTCAGCTCCAACTCGCGTTCCTTCGCCTGTGAAAGAAAAACATGGGAGTAAAATTGCGGGTGAGCTTTGAGCTGATTTACGACAGGAAGCGTTTTGATGGTTGGAGCTGTTTTCTCAAATGAAAAGGTCTGGTTTCTATTTTAATTACATTTCAAGTTAGTTTTTTTTTTTTTTTTTTTTTTTTTTTTTACAAAAACTTTATTTTGAAAGGTAAAATGCCGAATGCTGAATGCTCCAACCCTTCTTTGAATTGAGCATGTAAAATTAAAACCCTTCTCTGAGAAACAACGATGCCTGACGTGATTACAAAGCCAATAACTCTGAGACTTTATTACCAGATACTTTTCGGCTCGTTTGAATTCCTCATGTAGACTCATTCTGCAGCTGTTGACTTGAAGCTCGGTGTTTAAACCTCTGGCTTAAAATCTCCAACGAAAGGCTTATGGTTCGCTTTGTGTAAATGTCAGTAAAGCAGCTTTCAACCTGGAGCTAAACGTGAGCAGACGTGTCCCTCTCAGTGCGTTGAAACAGAAACCCTGACTCTACTCTGCTCTTAGAGGTATTTTAGCTTTCAGTAGAAGTTCTCGTCTACTTTGATTGTATTTTGTTAGATCAATGACTTATTACCCCGTAAATCTGTGACCATGTTTGCATCAAAGGTACTCTAATGTAGATGGCTTACGCTGACTCTCAAGGTCAGGGGTCCCCAACTTTTTCCTGTGGGGGCTACATAACTTTTCCCTTCTCTGATGGGGGGCCAGGGTCGGTTCGAAACAGAAAAAGTGGCGATCGCAGGGGTGCCAAAACGTAAACATTTATTGTTTTCCAGAAAGCCACACATAACCAAATATGAATAACCCTTTCTGGGATCTTCACAGAAAAAAAATCAGGAAATTTGGTATTAGTCTCAATCTTGTGCCTTGTCCAGACAAAAGAAATTCATAATGTGTCTTTGGTGTTGTTCAGGGGGCCATGCAGGCTAAAGTTTAGGGACCACTGCTCAAGGTCTTTGCACACTGAAACTTTTTTTTTAATCCGAAATTGATGCACGTTAAAAAAGAAATTCTCCAGGTCGTTTCGAGGGTTGTTTGACGATTCAGAGATGCCGTAGGCTGCTTGTAACGTCATCATCATCATTTAATTTCACTGTCAGATTAAATTATCATTGACAAAAATGTCCGGTGAGACGGGCCAACACATTTTCTGTCATTTCAGGCTGTGTTCAGAAGATAAATCAAGACTTGTGTGTGTGCCTCTGTGTGTGTGTCTGTGTACCTCAAATATTCTAACAGCCACTGTTCAGAATCGGTTGCCTGATGATTCCATTTTTATCGTACGGTGAATTTTCGCAAATAATAAAAAGATAAACACATTGGATTCAGTTTGCCAGGAGTCTTTGCGTGACTTTTTTTTTTTTTCTCGGATTACAGATCCAAAAAAACGCATCCGAAAATGACGGACTCGGTGTGCAAAGACATTACATTTAAGATCTATAGGCTACTTAGCGCAAAATTCAGATTAATAATTTGTGTTTCACTAATATCTTATAACATAACTTTTCGTTTTCTGTTCCACTCACCTGATGAATGAGATATGTTATCTGATGCTTGCGCCGCTGTTGCCCTGTAGGCTGTTCTCCTTTTCTCTGCAGAAATACAAAAAAATAGAAGTTAAATCAGTTTTATATTTTTAATCTTCTACTCGGCAGGATTGACAAAGATATTTGAGAGTAGGCTGGATTTTTTTTTTTTTTGTACAAGCTACATGAATCTGTTCGAATATAAGAATCCTGTGGACTGAATCAGGCCAAGAAATATTTTTTTGTATTCCACCACATCAAATGTTTTATGGCTGCAATGCTTGAGGCGTTCCAACTCCCAGATAGAATGAATCAATATTGAGCAAAAGTAAACATCTGCATACTTTCAAGTGCTGAGAAAATACCTGTAAACAGACCTACAAGGGCTGATTGATAAGTTGTGAGCCTTGTATTGAAGAAGTGAAGCAGGGATGTCCTTTTTCAGCTCTACTATTCCCTGACTATTTAAGGCTGTGTACCTGAAGACTGGTGTCATTTGGTCAGTTTATGTTGAAGAGGTAGCTCTCTAAAGTAAACAAGGCAAGTGACTTTTGTAAAATGGACAAACTCTCTGAAAGAGCAGTGGTTCAGTACTTGCATAAGAAAGGTCTAGCACCTAAGGATATCCATACTGATATGGTACCAACACTAGGGACTGATGCCCCTTCATATGCTACAGTGAAAAGGTGGGTGGTGGAATTTAAGCGCGGCAGGCAGAGCCTTGGGGATGACGCCCGTTCTGGAAGGCCTGTCACTTTTGCAACCCCAGAAATGGTCAATAAAGTCCATGATGTTGTTCTGACTAAAGGGACAAACAATCAATAGTACATATTACGGATCACTTCTTAGGCAGTTAAGAGAAAATATTAAACTCAAGCGCCGCAGAAAACTCAGTAAAGGTGTGTTGTTCCACCAGGACAATGCCCCTGTTCACAAGTCTGTCACTGCCATGGCTGCCATTAATGATTGTGGCTTTGAATTGATTGAGCATCCGCCTTATTCGCCTGATCTCACTCCATCAGACTTTCATCTATTTCCAAAATTGAAAAAGGCCATTTCTGGTACCCACTTTCAGTCAGATGATGACGTCATACATGCAGTGGAGGACTTTCTGAACGGTCAAGAAAGGACTTCTTTAAAAGTGGCATTAAGACCCTTAAACATCGCTGGCAAAAGTGTACAGATACTGAAGGGGATTATGTTGAAAAATAATGAAATATGTCCGCCAAAAGTCAAACTCTTAAATATGAGCCTCACAACTTATCAATTAGCCCTCGTATAAGGACAAACTCTCACTCAATACTTTTAAATTAAAAAAAAGGCTTTCAATGACAGAGTGCTAAAGATCACCTTGCTGAAAGACTGGCGGTTCTGCTTCTCCTCCGATATGCTCTTCGTCATCCACTGCTGGTTTCCACTCAGCTGGTCGTCACCTTTGATCTCCAGGAACTTCACCTCCTCTTTGCCTCTGTTTCGCTTACCTTGCAGTCGCATAAACTGAGGGTGATGAAGGGGTGGGGGTGGGGGGTAGTTCAGTGAGTTAAACAACATGAGTCATGAAGTGAAGTAAAGCGGATAAAAAGAGGCAGCTGAATTCTTACCGCTTCATCATCGAACATGGCAGACTGGCCTGGCTCTTCAGCTTCAGCCAGCTCAGAGTTAGGATCTTGGTAGTATGGCTCGTTATAATAACCCTATCCAAAGAAAAATGATAAAGATATATTACAGCCTACTTTGCATCTTTTTTTTATCTCCTATTTGTGGTTACATTATTAATGGTTGTGAAGGAGCTTAACTTGTTTTTCCCATCATATCAGCCTCTAAATTGGATAACATGTAAGTGCATGCACACCTCGACTATTCATGGAGTCAACGCTATTTATAGATCTAATGAGCTGTTAATAATATGATCTGCTGCTTTCAAAGACGTGGATCCACTTCGAAAATTTTGAAGTCGTTCAGCCTCAACTTATTCTTAAACACACATTTGAAATGACACACTACAAACAGAGAAGTACTTTATAAACCATGATTACCTGAGCATCTGGGCCTGCCAAAGGCTGATATTGAGGATACTGTCCGCCCCACGCACCAGCTCCCTCCTGGCCTCCCCCAAAGTCAAGCGGAGCATCAGACTGACCGGGTTCATCTGTGGGTGCGAGAGGGAGAGGCTCTGCAGCTGCTACTGGCTCAGGGTCTAGACTCGGGACAACAGCAGGGAGAGACGGGGTGCTCTCTCCCAGAGAAAAGTAGTTCTGTGGGGTTATGTCCTCTTCGTTATCTTGCTCGTCTGTGGCTATCTGTCTCGCCAGCTGCAGGGCGGCTGACTTTGCTGCAGCTTTGATAGCAGAGGGGGATGCACTTGAGTTAAGCAGACCCTGGGCTGGCGTTCCAGGCTTGGGTATTTTGGGTTCTTGGCGCTTGGTGAGTGTGTGAGGAATCAGGAGTCTGTCAGTCTCCTTCACCGTCAGGTTTTTGGGTTGTGGTAATATGGAGGACAGGCCTGAACCTCCACCCTGGAAGAGGAAACAGATACAGATTTCAGAAACAGTATGAGTTCAGTGATTAACAGCTTTATCAGTACGGCTGGACACTGTACATTTCTTCATACTGAGTAAATAAACCTCAGTGTCTTTCTCTTCTTTTTACTTCGTTTTAGCTAAAATGCAAACTCGCTTTGAACTAAACAGAAGACAAAATCAGGAGCCATCAAATGGTCATGTAAAAAGATAAGATGCTTGTTGAAATCTAGTGTTTTTGTACCAACATCACATGTGAAGTCCCATGATCTAATTCAGGGCTGCAACTAACAATTATTTTCACGATCGATTAATCGTGTACTTGTTTGGTTCATAAAATGTCAGAAAATGGTAAAAAAAAATGTCAAGGTGTCTTGGAGTCTAGGATGACATCATCAAATATCTTGTTTGCAAACCAAAGATATTTGGGACTGTCATATAGAAGCAGAGAAACCATAAAATATTCACATTTATGAAGCTGAAATTAAAGGATTGGGCTTCTTTTTCTTAATTAATTATTTAAACCACTTAATCGATTATCAAAATAGTTGACAATTAATTAATCAAACAATCAATTATGTCAGCTCTAATCTAATTATTTCATCTTATTCACCAAACAAGACTTTATTTATCACACACAGTGGGCTTTTCTTACCTGATGCAGTGGTTTCTTCTTTGTTGGTTCCTCATCGTCTGAGTCTGACTGTGGATGGGAAATGCATAAGTTATCAGAATCGGCCTGATTCTGTCTCTCTCTCTCTCTCTCTCTCTCTCTCTCACACACACACACACACACACACACACACACACACACACACACACACACACACACACACACACACACACACATACAACAAGGGCTGATTTGTACGAGTAGGAGTCCAACCCGACTCTGTACTCACATCCCGTCTCTGGATCTCTGGTGCTGTGATCTTGACCGGCTCTGTTCGTTTCCTCGGCTTAGGCAGACTCGCAAATAACCCTCCTCTTGATGGCTGAAGATCTGGGTCATCGTTTGACGTTTTGTCCCCTGCAGAGGGGTTCTCTTTAGCCTCCCTGCTCAGTCCGTACTTTCCACCTGCTGAGCCTGTCTTTTTAGGAGCAGGCAGGACAGAGAAGAGCCCACCTGCATTGGCAGATCTCGGTGTTTCTTCTGAATCGCTGTCATCACTGCTGTCGTATGCGACCAAAGACATGTTTTCTGATGTTATCGAAGATTGCTGAGCTGCACTGACTCGTGGACATGGATTCCGACTTCTCCTTGATGTGGTCTCAAGATGCCGTGCTAACGCTTTCCGAAGGTAGGATAATCTTTGATCAGCGTAGCCACACGGGTAATTTAATTATTCCAGGTGGAGCTATAGTTTGAGGAAAACACAACGGGCCTCTCACCGAGCTCCAGAAATGAAAGAGCTAATGTTAGCTGCGCCGCGGCAAACGATGAAGGCTAACGAGCCCTGGGATACGAAGTCAAATCGATTACTCCTCTAATCTGAATTTACACATGACACTTTAGCGGCTGATGCTGCATGTGTGTGTTCTGCCAAAACAGCAGAGCTATTTTAATCCCTAAACCCCATCAAAACAATCGACTCCATCATTGATTCTGGAAACAATTGCGCATCTTTCTGCGCAGGAATTTCTTCTTCGTTTCCTGTTTGTCAGGAAGTGAAATACGACTCAAGGAAAAATGCGCCCCCTAACGAATCGAGTGTGCCTCAACATCAAATTACGACGTCTGGAAACCTTAATTCATACAGTCTACGCTGTAAACACTGAGGCATCTTTTTAACTACTTTGACCCGTGTCCGTTAAACAGCATTTAAAAACAAGACCTAAACTATTACTGTTACATTTATTTTTTTTATTTGTTTGAAACTGATTTTTTTTAAATTTAGTGATGTACTAAATCTTTCATCAGCTTTTTAATACCTTATTTTTAAATTTTAGTGTATCATCTTAATCTCTGTTGCTGCTTTAATCTTTTTGTATTTTTTTGTATTTATTTCTTATAATTTGAATGATTTACTTTCTTATGTCGAGTTTTAATATCTTATACTACCTTAACCAGCACCATTTATTTTCCATCTTATTTTATTTCATTTTATCTCATTATTAGCTTTCTTTCCGTATGTACAGCATTTATCACTCTTGTAATGTGTATGAAAAGTGGTTTACAAATAAGTCTTGTTGACTGAGGTCTGATTGACCAGTAGTGAACAAGGACAAGGTTCACAAAGTAATTAATCTATACAAAGTATAGATACTCCTGGACAAATGTTACTCCAATAAAAAAAAAGTTACTTAATATACTTGAGCACTTGTTTTTAAAACACAACTTGGGTAAATAAAGAACTCAAACTACTTTTTCAAAAAAATTCTAGACATATTTTCATAATGTATAATTGTTCTCAAGTACACACAAATGCAAAATATGATACATTGGTTTATTTAGACATTTTTTTTAAATAATGTTGCAGTTTTTTTATTCACCTGCCACACATTTCTAGATTTGCAGCTCCAAAATAATAAGAATAATCAGCCATAGAAAAAAAGACAACTAAAATGCACCAATAGCAGATAACTTGGTTCATCTAGAATAAGCACATTTTTAGCCATATACCTCTCAGTGCTTTCACACGTTGTTCATCTCAAAAAACATAAATAAAGTCTTGAGATACATTTGACATTTGCTCTTGCATTCAACCATGGAGATGTGGAACATTAACAGTCGACATCACCAATTGAACAAGCCACACGCATAACTACACAAACACAGTTTGTCATCTCTTGGATAGGACTCTTGAAACAAACATACAAACAAACAAACAAACAAAAAAAGTTTCAGTTAACACAGTAGTTTATTATACAACTTGGTCCCAAACTCATATATCAGTACATTTCATCTAGTTAGCACACTGTGTACAAATTATCATTGCAAAATCACTGTATCATGACTAACGCTACAATTCTGACTCCTCATTCAAGGGTTGCTTGCTTTGAAATTGTATTTTTACATTAAGTGTTTTAAAACTATTTCAAAACTAATACATTTTTCTGTTATTATTATTTTTCACAAGTTAGGCGTGAGACAGAGATTACACCAATGCATTTTTATGCTTAGTTCCTCTGCAATCTTTCATGTAATGAATCATGACACACTAGAATGTGTGTTTTTTTCCCCCCATTTTTTCCCACATAATGAAAAATTATAAATATTCTCATTTGTACAGTGTTTATTCTTGATCATTAAAGGAAGATTCTCGAGAGCAAGGGAATATAATAGACTTAAAAACTTGGTTTGGTAATAGATCTCCAGGATTTGGCTATGGTGTGCTTTGCTTGTAGAAAGCAGCAAACTTATGGTTTTTTTTTACCCGTCTTGCTTAGTTTGCAGTTTTGTCTGAATAACAGGGAAGCCACAGAGACAGTGAAAAAGAGTACAATTTGCTTCATATTTGACACACTTTTTTATGAATAAAGTTGCAAACACATAGTGGCATTGAGATCATATATGGAAATTTAAAACTAAGGCACAGGTACATATTCAGTACAAGTAAATCAAATTGCAAACGGCAAAATTAAAATAAGTAAGAAAATAATTAATTATGACAAGTAAACAATTTACAAAAGTAAATAAATAAAGGTATTAGGGCTTTTCATGTAGTTTGTGTTCCTCTATAGTGTCCAGAGGTTTCCTTGCCTTTTCATTTCTCATAATTTCAATGGCTTTAATGTACATCAGAAACTCATTGAAAAAAGATGCAGAACTTTGAGGACGATTAATATTTGATAACAGGATCAAATGTGTGTCACGGAATTGGTGGTTTTACGTTTAGTATGGTTTTGGCCAGCGGGGGCGCCAACTCTGCAGCTTCACCCAAGACTGGGGGCGCGTCTGCAAAGTGGGAAGCGGGTTTCAGTTTCAAACCCAAACAGTGCGAGGGGAGGACAAGTAGCGTATTGGAAAACGATAAAACCACAGAGTCAAACATTTCGTCGTGAAAACTCTAACGTAATTCAGACGTAAGACCGCTGTGTCGTTTTCTCGGCCGTGGTTACAGTTCACAGATTTCGCGAAAAAAGTCACCCGCGGCGTCTCCGCTCCAGTTTTCCGCGCCTGGTTAATTTGATGATAATCCGAGGTTCGGGTTATTTGCTGCAGGTGTTGACCACTGTGGATACTGTACCTCATTGAAAAAAAACTACTCAGCTTTCTTTTGTATAAATCTGACACTACAAGCTATTTCTTGCAAGAAAAATGCCGAGGTCTAACAGGCAAAGAGAATACGAACCTGGAGATCTTGTGTTTGCTAAAATGAAGGGATACCCACACTGGCCTGCGAGGGTAAGCACTCAAGCGTTGAATATCTCGTTTCCAGCTTTGGGTTTGGTGTTCATTTCAGCCCCTCTCCTTCACCGCTTTTATCACTTGTTTACCCGCGAGGCCTAATAGCAGTAAGCGTTAGCTACCATGAGTTAGCCGTGTGAGCTAACATTGCCTAGCATCAGCAGAGCAAACCCAGTGTATGCAGTTGCACATTTCTTTCGGGTGATTCATCGTGTAGACAGACGTTTCATCTCCCATATTGGCGAATATTAAAATCACTGAAGTATTTACCTGCTGTTTTCGGCCAGTACTGCTTTTCGTGTACCATTTTCATCTCCTGGGGCCTTTTAGGCTAATTAATCTTAACCGTTAAAAATAGCAGTTAGATTATCAGAACGTCGCCTTCGGAGTAACGGTCATGTAATACACAGGTTAACCTCTGCACAGTGGGGAACGTTATATTGTTGTTAGGGTTAAATTACTTGATACAGACTCAAAACCACGACACAAGTTAGCAGAGATACAGCTCAAAAAGTTTTGTTTATCGTTTTAATAACTGTTGCGTTACAGACCACACATGCCCGGTGGTGTAGCCATATGCTTTGGTGTTCTGTAAACACGCCTGTCTGGCCACACTTGTTGAAACGAGTAGCAGTTCTTTTTTTCTGCTCGTAACATTTAATTACTTCCATTACGTTACAAATTGCTCAAGGCTAAAAATAAACAGTTGGTATAACGTAATGTCTATCTGGTCCACACATACACAGTATGCTAACTTTGCCGTCAGTGTTTCCTAATCATTTAACATGACAGAAAATGAAAACTGAAGTCGAATAAGTTCAGCTTGAGTTTCCTTTAAGTGGAGCCTCATTCAGAGCTTCACACACGGTGTAAGCTAACTGTTTATAGAACTTTTAAATGGCTAGAAATAACAGAAGTGCTTGGAACTTTAATCTGGAATACAGACGGGACCTGAACAGTAAAATGTTTAAAAATAAGAACTTGGAAATGCTAACGTAACTGAAAGAGAAACTCAGACAGTGTTAGGTATTGAGTGATGGGAATTGTTGCTCATACCTACAAAAAAAAAAACTTTGAATCTGTAAAATAATACAACAAAAGTTGCATTTAGTTTCTGAATTTCTTTCTGCCTTTTCCCTCCTTTTTCTCAGTCCTATCAGATGTACACCATGTCAGCAGGCAACAGGCCCTGCCCCACCTACCACCTACTTACACAGTGGCCACATTTTCAAATGGCCTGTGTGGCAGAGGCAACCGGCGCCATGCTGTACACTTTTAAAAACACAAACATGGCCCGAGTGGAGGACCCAAACTAAACATGTTAGTCTTCAGGTGGCTCTGTACAGGAGTTCAGATTTAAGGGAGTTTTACAGCTTGACAGCTTTAGTTGACAGAAACACTTTCAACAAACAATGTTGTGAGCCTGTCAAACTGATCACATCTTATATAGCAAAAGAGTTTTTTTTTTTTATTTATTAATGAGTTGATTTAGGCATTTTTTTTTTAAATTTATCATCATGCTTTTTTGTTGTTGTTTTTAAAGAGCTTTCTGACATTATCTTGCCTCATCTTCTTTTATTTTGTCATTAAAAAAATCAATATTTAAAGAGCAGAATTATTACTTTCATTTCTCAAAATCCTGTTTTTTTTTTCTTCTTTTTTTAACAGATTGATGAGTTACCTGAAGGTGCGGTGAAGTCCCCCTCAAACAAGTACCAGGTGTTCTTTTTTGGAACACATGAGACGTGAGTAATGCGTGTTTGTGTTGTTTATCCTATTAAGACAGAAATACAAGTACATTAATTTTACCCAGCCTTTACCGTCCTTGATCTACATTTAATACTGTACCATTCAATATTGTGTCATTCAGTAAAGTAACTCTTAAAAAACTCTTTTCTTCACAGGGCATTCCTGGGTGCCAAAGACTTGTCACCCTATGATGAAAATAAGGAGAAGTTAGGGAAACCGAATAAGAGGAAAGGCTTCTCTGAAGGACTCTGGGAGATTGAGAACAACCCCACTGTCACACATGAAGCCTATGAGGTATGTTTGTGTCTACAGCAGTGGCCATGTATAGGCTTTCATATTGTGTTGGAGGTATTTTGAAAAGTGTGTATTAAGACCCCGTTTACACGACAGTGTTTCACTCTAAAATGCAAAAAACGCAGTGAAAAAAAATTGTGTTTACACGGAAACACTGAAGGACTGAAAACACTGTAGTATGCATGCCAGGCATGTAATTGGTGATATAGCTGTAGAGTCTTTTGGTAGCCCTCCACCAAAGAAGAGGTGGGCTGATCATCTGGTGTATATATTGAATGCGTCTTCGCTGAACGCAGAAGTGGAGCAACAGATGGCAGAAAGGCAGTTACCAGATTCAGCAGCACAAGCACAACACAGTAGTCGGCCATTGAGCTGTTGTTGTTGTCCGGTTCGTACATGTCAATTAAAAGTTCCCACAATAAAAGTGCAATGCGCAAGCGCAAAACAGCGTGACGTCATCCTAAAACCGTTGTTGTGTAAATGGGGGCTAAGAACTGTTGGAAAGTACCGTTTTTATACCAAAACAACAAAGAAAAGCGTTTTCAGGTTAGCTTTTGTGGCTGACATGCATTTATCGAGGCAATGCAACTGAACACGACTATTAGACCACTTGTGAATTTTGTAAAAACTGCAAGCAATCTCAAAACTCCACGCTTGGTTGAAAAATTGGCACTAAAGTCCTTCCTCTCTTTAATCTCATTGAGTATTCAACATGACACCAGAGATAGACCAATATGGGTTCCAATATGAGTCCGATAACCGATATTTGGAGCCGATATTCATTTGCAATCAAAGTGAAAATATCGGCCTCAAAGTTAAACTCCAACACATCAGTGCCGTGGCTCTGCGGGTAATCAATCAGACAGCATTGTGGACAGAACAATGCTGGAGACAGAGTTGTGGCTGCGTCAGAGCCAAAACAGTCCAATTTTAAATTGATATTTTATCGGCAGTTTAATTTTAATTTTTTTTTTTTTTTTTAAATGCAGCTGCCGATATGTGTCAAAATGCTGAATATCGGCACCGATAATCGGCCTGGCCAATAATTTGTCTAGTCTTACACAACACACATCTTTTTGCTTAGAAATTAACCGTGCTCTTATCATTGGCTTTAATTTGTGCATGACTTTCCACAGTCATCAAAGAAGGAGAATGCATCAGAAGGAGCAGGGGACACCGGAGGCTCAGAGAAACCTGATGCTGAAGGCAGCAGTGACGAAGATGAAGGAGCCCTCGTCATCGACGAGAAGAACGAGAGGGGTGGAGCTAAGCGAAAAGCAGAGGAGTCCACGGAGGTGAGGCTTGGTCTTTGAGTCTACCAGAAAAAAAGCATAGAGGGCCCACTGTCGCCAACTCTGACACTTGTCAAACCTCGTTTAAGGCTTCCCCCAAGAGGCCGAAGGATACAGAGGCGGGGAGCGACTCCAAAGTAGACGGCAACAAGTCGAATGCAGAGACAAAGCTCAACGATGTAGCTGCACCCAAGGCCACAACTCCCTCCTCACAGAGCGAGTTGAAACCAGAGGCCCAGGAAAACGCTGCAGCAGGCGGTCAGCTAACGGCGGAGAAGGTGAGACACACTGTCAACATTTTCAGCCTGGACTTGGATGTGAAAAAAGTACCACTGATGTGATTTTAAAAACTTTCATTACAGCAATATAAAAACTGTATGATGGTGTAAACTGAGACTTGCTCTCCACTCTTCTCCCCGCAGCCTGTGACAGACAGCGCTTAACGTCAACTCCCAGGAGAAGAACCAGAACCTTCTACACTTTTCTCTGGAATTTGAGCATCAACATGATTACCTGCAGGGTGCCAGATTTCAGCTCTTTAATAATAGGAGAATTTAAAAAAAAAAAAAAAAAAAAAAAACCTGAGTGTTTGTATTGAGACAAAAACAAATCCTCATTTGCCATTATTTGGGATATCATATATCCCAGAATCAAAACAGAAAAAAAGGTTTGCTAATCTGATTCCAAATAACTGAAATGAGCACTTTAAGGCTCATGTATAAATGGGATTTTGGTGTGTATATATTTTTTATTTCTAAGTGCAATTACATAATTACAAAGACTGAATGCTCGGTGTCAAAACATTTTTTCATTCGTGAGAGAAAACAAAACGCATAAAGATGACTCAAAAGAAGAACACTTAACCACGAAACAGATAAAAGCTCCCATTTGATGGTTTTAAAACTTAGATATTGTACAGGAATAAGAACAAATTTCACACTTGCTCAGCTTAAGTTCATAGATAAAGTTTTATTTCCGTCTGTTTTGCCTAGCTTCTCAGCCTAAGCCCTACATTTAGTCAGTGGTTATAAGATGGGTTGCACCTTAAGACACCCCCCCTTCATAATCTACTTCTCTGCATTTTTCTGCAACACAGGTTTTGTTGCTCTACATGGTTTGTGCTTAATGCAGGTGACCAAATTATGTGCTTAATTTAACTAGATAAAAATATATCTATAAATATATATATATTTAGCCAGTTTAAGGATGGCAACCCCAAGTCCAAAAAGTGTAAAATGTTAATGAAAACAGAATCTGACATTTTGCAAATCATTTAAAGCTTCTATTTGACGGTAAATGATGCAAAAAAAACATAAAATGTTAAAAAAAAATAAGGTTTTAATGTGTTATGAAAAATATATCCATTTTTATAAATAATGCCAGCAACATAGGGGTTAACGAGTTAACAAAATTCTGTTACCCTTCGAGAAAAGAAGAGACACGTTTCTGGAGTTTGGAAAGTGAAAAGTTTCTTTTCTTTCCTACTTTATGATGTGCTAAGTTTTGTCAGTGAAAAGTCAGGATTGTAGTTGCGGAATATGGTTTGGTTGTTGTCGGGGGGGGGGGGGGGGGGGGGGGGGGGTAACTGCTCATGTCAGTTAACATCTGTTTTTTTTTCTTGTTGTGTTACTGTTTAAACCAGCGTTAGTGGATGCATTGATGTATTGTTCTCAGACAGTGCTTTTTGGAAGGGATTTTAAGCCCATGCGGTGACTTCCACTACAGTCATGTTTGTTTTTGATGTAGTTCCTCCAGAGGGCCCAAAGATTTTTTTATTTTTTTTTTTTGTTCAGAGGTTTCTTCAGATTTTCTGAATCTTTTCAATATCATGTTCCCAAGATGATAAAAATCCCTGAATTATTTCAAGTTTTATGCTAAGGGATGTTATTTCACCTATTGACTTATACAGTCTCTGGATGGCAGATCTCTTCCCATTCCCTTGGAGAAACTCAGCCTCTGTAGCAGCCCTTTTTAAACCCCGTCAAGTTTCTAACCTGCTGTCCCTGCTCCAACTTTTGTGTGTGTATGTTGCTGGCATTGAAATCAAAATGAGAATATATTTTCATCGTCTAATTCAATTTTTCAGTTTCAACATTTGATGTTTTCTCTGCTGTTTTCAGCTAAAAATTGGGTTTAAATGATTGTCAATCAACATGTCTCAGCCTTTTGGAACTGGGGTTGTATTTTAGGATTCAAACATTCACTTTGTAAAGCCCTTGTGAATTTTTTTGTTTTGCTGATGTGTTTATTGAAAGCTGAAAGACATTCCTGAATGTTGCTTGCACTTGATATTTTAAAGTCAAGCTTGAATTGTGCTATTGGTGGTTAAAGTAACTTGTCACTACTTTCTCTCGATTAATTGCTCGACAAATTCTTTAAAAAAAAAAAACAACAACAAATCAATAACTCATCTCCATTACTTGTTATTGCAATCCATTATTTAGCTCACATGAATGCTGCCATTGCTCACTTCTGAAGATAGTATTGCAGAGAATTACATCCAGTAATTGATTGTACCAAATATTTTTTTCAGCTTTGATAATTTTATTTAACGATGTGAGCAAAGATCTTTTTTTTTAGCCCTCTTAACTGGAATATAAGGCTGTTTGATTTCAGTGGTCTTACCATTATTTTCAAGGCTAAACAAAGTTGTGCTGTTTTAAGGATGCGTTTTATTTCAGCATTTCTTTGGACGACATGCTTCAAAATGTGGTGTTAATTTTCACATAGTGATTTTTCATAGTTCAGAGGTTTTCTGAATGCTCGCCTAGCTCATCGTGTTACTTGACCGTCATTGTTTGAGTGTACATTTGTGTATTTGACAGTGTGAGCCCACAGTGAATTAAACGATCAGCCTAAGTGAGATCACAGCTTTTAAAAGTGAAAATAACCCTGACTGCTATTGAATTGATCAAAGTGGCCCATTCAAATGTAGTGTCGTAATTCCAAGGGTATCATTTGGCATTACGGTGTAATTCTTGGTTTAGCTTTCTCAGTTGCTTTCAGAAGCTGTCTTTCATCTTAATCTGCTGCTTAGTTTACTGTGTTAGCTGCCAGTCCATTTAATAAACTTGTCGATTACAGAAAAAAAAAACTGTTTGGTCTTTTATGTTCCTAAAATTCTTTATGTTCATTCCACTTTATCTTCAGTCTCTTAAAAAAGACATACAAATGTAATTCTAGTCATTTTGCAGTTAAACCAACAGGACTCTACTTGTTTTATGTTGGGTAGAATCTGGAAAATGTATAATACTATGATGGCACCTTTTTTTGCACTTGTCACAAATAATTTGATCCTGAGAGAACCCTGCAGCTCAGTTTGGGGCTTCAGGGCCGCGATAGCTGAACTAGATTTGGTGTTGAGTAACGAGGCCTGACAGCTTTGTATTTGTCGTGGGACTTGTTTGAGTGTGTGACTAAAATACACAGATATATTTCCATGTTCATTCCTTATTTTCTCATAATATCTTTTCATGAAATGACTGCTGGAGCCTGAAGCTTACTTAAATGTTTGATCCTCAGAAACTGCAGCCTCAACTTGGATCCTGTAGATGTCATTTTGCCGCGTCACCATAACAACACTGTGCGGCCTGAATAAACCACAAATGAACTTACTGGATCTACCAGCGTTGAAAAATGACTTCAGCATAAATGAGCAAACTATTAAAGGCTGAAAACTTGAAAGCAAAGTTTTAGCAAACATAAAAAATAAAGTCAATTTGCAGAGTAGTAAGGAAGCCCTTAACAGGAGCATTGATTTTATTTATTTATTTTTCTCAATTTTTACTTAGCAGGGGATTATTATTTTGCCAGAAAACTATCATAAGAACATAATTTTTATGTTAATATTATGAGAAAAATAAGTATAGGTTTCAAGAAAACAAAATTGCCTTTCATTCGAGAAAGGAGTAAATAAAATGTATGCATGCATGCCTGCTTATGGCTTCTGTAGTTGAACTTAAGAAAAAATGAATTTAACAAAAAATGCAAAAAAAAAAAAAAAAAAAAAAAAAAAAACCAATTCACAAATTGGTCATTAATTTTTTTAGGCATTCACATTTTCACGAGATGACATATTTTAAAAAAATTCGTGGCAAGCATCTAAATATATAATTTTCCTTTCCACCGTGTTCACCAGCTAACACATTAACTCATCACTGCGCCTGCGTGATGCCAGCTCTCTCCTCCAGTCCACGGGGTGGCGCTGCTTCTTTGTGCTTGCTTCAGTGAGTGACGTACATGTGTCATTGACATCAACAGAGGGTAAGAGATGTGAGCATGTCACGTTACCAGCTCGTTTTTTCTTAAAACAGCTCATAAGTTGTTTCTTTATCTGTTGTGTAGAAACTCAAATTAAGATTCCCGGTGGGTATGGAAAAAGAATGCATGATAAGTCGCTTTTAACCAATCTAAACGATGCCTTCTTCGCTAAGCAAAGTTAGCATAGCTTCTTTCGGCAGAAAGGTGAAGCTGGGATCATTATAAGCTCTCATTCATTCTTTTCTTTTGTCTTCTGCAGCACAATGAGGCTGACAGCTCTCCTCTCGATGGCAGCCAGGGTTGTCGTGCCCAAAGATTACCGCTATGGAACAAACAGACCCTGGACGGCTGCTGCAAAGAGACTGAATCCTCCTGGCAAGAGGAGGAGAAAGGTGTTTGTGGAGCCCATAGCACAAGACGACTGGTCCGTGTTGAGAGGGGATCGGGTGAGTTTCTTTCACAACATGAGAAAATTTAAGCCTTTCAAAAAAATTCCTCGGGGTAATAATAATCAAAGTGATTCAACATTATGAAGCTACCAACACATTACAAGATTACGAACAAATCACGAGGTACTTCTTTCACTTGGGCATTTTTTTCCTATGACATCTTATAAAACTTTTTTAAACCAGTATAAATTTTTGCAGCAATTTTAATTTTAGTCCCAGTCTTTTAACATATACCTGTTTTAATCACATTTTAGTCTTTTTTTTCGGCCTGTATAGTTTTATTATAATTTCAGTTGATGAAAATGCAAAAAAATAATAATGAAAAAAATTTGCTTATACATAGGATACGTCTCATAGCACTGAGCAGCAAGTAGTGGTAAAATATCCGGCTATTAAACTATCGTACAAACGTGCTTGTTGTCACGTTGCGTTGTATCTGGTAAAAAATGCTTTGAACAAAGAAAAGTAGTGATAAAAAGAAGATCTCCATTCAATTCCAAAACAAACACACGCCTTGTTAAGAGTCAGATAGTCTCTATATGATAGTCCTCACAGCCTCTTTAAACTTCAAGGTCTACCTGTTTTATTTGTGTTTTAGTAAAGCTTACAATGTCAAGTCATCTTTAGTGAAATATTTTGAACAAGGGCTTTAAAAAAAAAAAAGGGTGCAACATCTTATAGTTTCAGAAAATTGGCTTCAGTGTTGCCACTACTGTGCTCCTAATGATAAAATCAATATGTATATTTATGTCATTAATACTATGAAATACAGTTTTTTGTAAATGCTCTGTTTGTGTCTCTTGTAGGTTGAGATTCTCTCAGGAAAGGACAAAGGAAAGCAAGGAAAAGTGATCCAAGTTTTCAGAAAGAGAAACTGGGTCATAATCGAAGGAATGAATACAGTAAGAAAATCATAGTTCGCTCCGTAAAAGCAGACAGGTTTGTCTACAGCATGTAACCTCTCAAGTGTCTCATTTCCCTTAAGCAGGGGTCCCCAAACTTTTTCCTGTGAGGACCACATGACTTTTCCCTTCTCTGATGGGGGTCCGGGGTCAGTTTGTAACAGAAAAAGTGTGACGATCACAGGGGTGCCTAAACATTTATTATTTTCCAGAAAGCCACACATAACCAAATATTAAAAACCCTCTCTGGGATCTTCACAGAAAAAAAGTCAGGAAATAAATAATAACACTATTTATGAAATAGAATGTCACGTTCTATGCGTGTATTGGTCTCGATCGTGTGGCCATATCCAGCCCACGGGTCGTAGTTTGGGGACCACTGCCCTAAAGGAAATTCATTTAACAGTGAAAATTGTAACAGTACCATAGTAAAATGCTATGTATTGATTTTTTAGCTCCACCAGGTGGAGCCAGATGTCTGGAGTCAGGATTCACCTGCTCCTGAAGTGCACAGTAGAAACTCATTTCGTTACCACCTGTTTAGTTTTAACTTTGAATCATTGTTTTCTGACGTAGCATCACAGGTATATTGGAAAGACTTGGGATTACCGTGGGACCTATATCGCCAGTGAGGCTCCCATCCTGCTTCATGACGTTGCCCTCATTGACCCTTCAGACAGGTGCTGTAAACTTGACTCCAGGTTGACAATATTACGTTTTAAAATACAGAAACACTATTTTCCTTCAAATCTCACTGCAAAATCTTTTCAGATTTGTCTCTTAGCTAAAAACAAAAGAATTTAAAAAGTAGTCCAGTGTTGGTTGGTTGGCTTTGTAACAGACTAATTTGTGATGCTCCGGTCTTGATCTTCCAGGAAGCCCACTGAGGTGGAGTGGAAATTCACAGAAGAGGGCGAGAGGGTCCGAGTGTCTCTCAGGACAGGCCGGATCATCCCGAAACCCGTCGTGGAGCGACGAGACGGCATTGTTCCACAGCAGTGGAAAGGTGAGTGTTTATGTGTGCTGGGAATGGAGAGACATTCTTTTCAGTCACCAGTTTATATCCTGTCTTAGCTAAGCGTCAGCTGGTTTTCGCTCATTTTTCCACCCTGGTAAGACTTGCTTTCTAAAAAAATGTCCCCGAGTTATGCAGAGTGATTGATTTACAGTGTCAGAAACACAATTCTTTCCAAATTAGAAATACATGAGGAGTGTAAACTGAAAAACCCTCGAAAGAGTAATTTAACTCTTGTTTATTTCATCAGCTGTTTCTTCTTGGATTAGTTGAAGAACGGAAAGAAGCCTGATTGTTTGGTGAAAGAGGTTTTTCCTTTTGTAACCAGACGACACATCATCTTTGATGAATTTATTCAATTTCTTTGTGCACCCTCTTTTTTTTGTCAACTCTTGTGTTGTGTCTTTTGTGAGGCGATGATTTTTGACATGTGACTTCCTTCTATTCTTACACTCACAGATGGTCCAAAAGACACCAGTCCAGAAGACACTCTAGAAAAGACCTATGTACCATCTCTGAAAACCCTGGAGGAGGAAGTCATGGAGAAACTCGGCATCCAGGAGAACAGGAGGCACCAGAAGTCCTACTGGTACTGAGGGCAGAAATCAGAGACATTCAGGCCACAGTCATGTTTTCACAGGGCCTTCGGAGACGCCTTGTTCTAAGGAGAGTTTAACCAATCAAAAAAGAGACTGGCATTGAAAAAGGCTTAAAAGCAACATACAGATGTCAGGGGGAAACAGCTTTATTTACATGTAAGAAGAAGAATCAAACATGCAGAAAAAGCTGCTCACAAACCTGAACGTCCATATTTCCTGAATGAACGCAGCTTCAATAAGTGGTTGTTTCTTTTATTATTGTTAATAAATGTCACAAGTATGATGAGTCATTTTGCTGGTTATCAATGTCATGATTTTTGAGACTTTCATACAAAAAACACTCATTTTTGGGGATTTTTATGCCTTTATTATGAGAGGACAGGACAGTGGATAGAGGAGGAAACAGGGTGAGAGAGGGGAGTGACATGCGGGAAAGTAGCCACAGGTCGGACTCAAACCCAGGCTGCCCGCTCAAGGGCCAATTTTTGTCCATATGGAGCGTGACCTTAACCACTAGACCATCTGTGCGCCACAAACCACTCATTTAAAAAAAAAAAACAACATAATTATTCTGAATTGCAACAGAGGCGTTGGGATGACGCATCTACGGAAAGGTAAACGCATAGACATCGGAAGTATTTTCTGAGAGGGGGTGTGAGATTTTTGTTGGGAGGGGCAGGGGAGAGACAAACACTTATCAATGATTAAGGATTTGATTTTAAAGGCAGGGTTGATAGTTACAGAAAACTAGCATGAATTTGAATGTAGCGTCCCCTCAGGACTCCATTTAGCCCCCGCCCTCCCACATTTGGAGTTCCTCCAAAATGACACCCCCGCTCACATGCACGAGCACCACTGATTTGCAATCATATGATCGTGACTGATTCAAAACCACAGACTCTTTCTACAGCACCAAGCGACAGACATACAAGGTGAACTTGTCGAGGATCTAATTTTTTAAGAGGCTGGTTCCCATTTGCAGAAGTTTGGTGACTAATCCACACGAAAAAAAAAAAGTTTTGTCTTAAATCTGTCACCATCAAGTGGCTGCATGTTGGGAAGGAAAGATTTGCAATTCTTCTTGAACAAGGCACAAACTATGATTTAGTCTCCAGGAATGAAACAGTATGTGGAAAAAAAAAACTTTTTCAAAGCAAGCATTAGCATATAATTAGCTTGTATACATTAAAAAATGATAATAATTTCTACTTGTCTGAATTGTTTATAAGACTTGAATCAGTCATATTATTTTACAGAAGCCCAGACGTGCTGCGCTCCAAAACTCGAAGCCTTGAGACAAATGAGCCTGTCTTTCCTAAGAGTCTGGGAAGCAGAGTGGAGAGGAAATGGTCTGGAAGGAGACTATACAGACTGGATGGGTTTAACCAAGCTTTCACTCACCTCATTTGACTCTTCATAAACTGGCACTGCGTGTTATTACTGCGATGTCTAACAGCATTTACATGAGGTTTCAAACATGACCTCAGCCTTAAATGCATGATCAAATAAGTTCATCCGTATTATATAACTCGGTTAAGAAAATTACACATGATGTCAACGCCAAAACCACTGAATATAAGTAAGATTTCAGTTGACAAGTTTTTTTTTTCACTCATCTTTTTAGAATCTTAAGTAACATTCAAACTTTAACTTCTACTAGAATTTTTTATAATAAGCCTGATAATTCTAAAACTGGTCTTTTTTTTTCTTATAATTTCCTTGAACAAGATTTTTGATTAGAGAAACAAGCAAATTTTGAATCTTTGATTTTTTTCAAAATGAGCACAAGCTGAAAGTTTGTCACATATAAATATGTCTCACAGGACCAGAGTTAAAGTAGCGCATGCCTGGATGATACCATTAATAACTTCCTGATCCTCATTAGAGGTGTGATGGCCTTCCTGGTTACTTATGTGCTTCTCTGCAGTACCTTAAAGTGAACAGAGCAACTGTAAATGTCATCAGCTACAGCTGAGCCTCTTCTGCTTCTTCAGGTCAGAAAGTCTGCCGTGGAAAGCTTCTGCTAAATGTTAAGAGCTATTTTTAAACAAGCTGTTGAACCCACTTTCTCCAGCTGGTCGATACATTCAAACTCACAACTTAAAAGTTTTCCTTGCATGCCTTACAATAACTTCAATTATAAATATTTAGGGTTTTTATGAAACTTCAAACACTCCAGCATAAAATTAACAGGATCCCTCAGTCTCTGATTGTTAAACAGTAAGATCTTATTGGACACAGTATGGAGTGTTATAGAATAAGTGTGCTTTATTACAGAGGGATCTGTTGGAAGAAATGATTCACAAGAGCTTTGTTTATTAGGTCTAATAGTCACTGTGAGACCAAAGACCTGTGCTACAGAAGGACATTCAAATTATTTTCCAGTTCAGGCCACATTGAGTCCTCCTACATACTTAAAAGACGAGGGTGAGATGATGACAGCATCTGTTTGTGATGTGCTAACCAATCTCCATGACATCACCCATTTGTTTTAAACAGTTTTGAACATAGACTGTATAAAATATAGACATAGTCTCTGCAGCATCACCCATCTGTTACTGATACAGTCAAATGAAGCCAAGGACTTTGAGCTTCCTTTCTAATAGCTAAAGTGTGCCCGTTAGTCACATGAGCTGAGCTCAGCCTCTGATTGGACCCATAATCCTAATGTCTAATAAACTGCTGAGTTAAAAAAAAAAAAAATTACTCACCGTACAGTGTGTGCCGATAGCTATATTAGTGTTTCAGACCCAAGCCATTTTTTAACCAGGCTGTAAATGTGTTTTTTTAAAGCCATAAAAGTCTTTTTTTAGGCTTGGTGAGTATGTGACTTCTGTTCTTTCTGCAGCCAGCCTCCAGCGGATTCTCGATTAACAGCAACTTTTAGCACTTCCGCATAGGCTTCATTTTTCTCTCTCATTATTATTATTATTATTATTATTATTATTATTATTATTATTATTATTATTATTATTATTATTATTATTATTATTATTATTAATAATAATAATAATAATAATAATAATAATAATAATAATAATAATAATAATAATAAAGAAAGAAAGAAAAAAAATAATTATATTTTTACCACATTGGACTCAAATATCCCTAAATTTCTCACTATGGCCCTGTCTCTTTATTTTCCCTGCTTTAGAGAGCTGTCAGAAAAATCAACATTACATAAAAATGCTGATTTTTGCTATAAACACTTAGGGTTTTTTTTTGTTTGTTTTTTTTTTTGGTATCTACCAAATACCAACCAGTCGTCTTTAAGCGTAGCCTCAGCATTTAATCTATCTGTAACATGGCAGCTGCCTTTAAAGTTTCCTGCCCCTCGCTGGTTAACCACCAGTTTTGATTTACCATAATACCACACACCAGTACCGTTCCACTTGTTGCCAGATCTCAAGCTGGAGAAGCAACTAGCTTCTGTTGCCAGGTTATAACACAGAAACGACGTGTCAGAGATAATTTAACTGCATCAGAATTTCACAGTGCCTCTCTATACCCTAATTTCTGGTTGGTGCAGAAACATCATGCTGAAAGCACGGCTAGTGGTTGGTTTGGCCGAGTGGACGAGAAAGGCACTTTTCCCAGACTCGCCTCTCCTGAACCAGTTTGCCTCTCTGCCACTCTGCATCCATGAGGGAATAAAAGCAGCCAGTCAGCGGAAACTGGGTTTTGAGGTTTTGCTTTTATGGGAGGAAAAATGATTCAAAGGCTGCTTGTCTTTTCTGTCATAGCATGGGGATTTCAGTCTGGGATTACAGCAAGGTGATGTGTAATGTTTGTGAAGTGGAAGCTTTGTGTCGCTTCATTTGTCTTTAGGTTTTCCACACGCACGCACACACACACACACAAAGCACAGATTTCTGTCAGTCTGGAGTGCATGGCAGACTGTGCTTTTAGATGACCATCAAATCATCTGTGGTTAACTGACAGCAGTTCTGGTAACCCAGTTAAAAGAACCACCGAACATGACTCAAGCAGAATCGGGAATACTTAAAAATAAACTGCAGGCTGTGCTGCGGATTTTAGCTGAGTCATGTTTGCTTTTCAGCCACGTAAACGAATGAATCCCACCTGGTGGTGTTGGCTGCACGTGTCGGGAGAGGAGTTGACTATAAGACATTTGGTTATTAGCCAAATAAGGTGACAGACAGATTGCATCTGACATTATTTCACATAACTGCTCTTTGATGCATAAATCCACCCCTGCATGATTTAAGTGGTATTTTTTCCTCCTCATTTGAGAAACAGCAGGACTTCGACATTTCAAGGACATCTGAGGACAATTTAAAACTAAATCTGACCATCGCTCTCTTGACTCAGATGATGATCTAAGCTCAGCTACATTATAATGATAGTGCCTGATTACAGGCTAGCTGTTTGAAGGATGCTGGAAAATGTAACGTTAGCTTGGACGTAGGTCTCGAAGCACAGCTTCCATGCATGTTTTACAGTATGTTTGATCTCAGTAAGCGTCTCAGTAAATTCTTGTATATAACCTCAGGAGGTTACAGCGAGGAGATGAAAGGTACACTTAAAATGCTACCCTTAGTTTCTCTTTTGGACTTAAATTACCTCATCAAGGCTTGATTTATTACGTTTTGTGCACAGAGTGACATTGCACATGCAGACCAACAGATCACAGAAAGTATCCCTGCATCACACAAAAGATAGGAAATTCTATAAGCTTTTGAAAACGTGGCTTTTGTGAGCATGACTAAATTCTCAGTAGTCTGCAATGTCTCCACTTGCATCCAACTTTTTTAAGCCACTGAAAGATGATGGAGGTGCCAAAGAAAATCTCAGCCTCAATTTCTCAACCATAAAAAAATCATATTAGCTAAGAAGGTGGCTTGACGAAAGTGAGGGAGAAAATGAATCCTGTACCTAAGTTAAAGTTACTATTCACAAATGTAGAACACTCCACTACAAGCTCAAGTCATGCATACAGCACTGTCCCCCTGCTTGTGGGATTGTGTTTTCAAGGAGTTCCAGGAACTTTTGTGGCAAGGCCTGCAATGCTGAATGTGTCTGACTGGCAGACTACCTGCAGCGTTTATTTCACCCACCATCAAAAATACCATTTCACTTTTAAAGGGACAGTGAGGCCTGATCATAATCCACAATTTAAAATTAGATTATTAGCACATATATATGGTTATTTCTAAATGCTATTTCTTAGCTTCCTGATTGAGTTGCACAGTAACTGTAATGAGAAAAAAGGAGAGTGTTTTTCTCTGCTGAAAACGATTTCTGGGATTACAAATGTAGTGATGGTGCTGGAGCTGAACTGTCTGACAGAAAAAAGAGTAGAAGAAAGTTAAATGGGCATGGCTACAGGCTAAAACACAAGCTAAAGGCTAAACTGTGAGCAAAAAGCTAAAACACAGGCTAAATTATTTGTGATAAGGTTCATTCCAACCCACATGCAGCAGTTATGGTAGATGAGCAGGACATAAGGATTTGCTAACTTTACATGTTAGCCTACGGATACATCTTAAACTGACAAAGTTTTCTTGTCGTCACGTTTCAAACAACAGCTGTTTAACTGTTGATAAATACGTTACCTTGTCCTGGTGTACCTGCTAGAAAGTTGTTTTGAACAAAAAAAAGTAGTGTTAAAAAGATGATTTGATCCCCATTCATTTCTAAAACAAATACACACCTTGTTAAGAGTCATGTCATCACAACAGTGTGTGCAGGATTCCAGCAGGGAATTCCTGGGGAAAACAATGTCACAACAATGTAATTTAGTTTCACTTGTGGACATAATCATCCTATCACATGATCTTCTTCAGAAACTTTTCCCTACTTACCCCACTTAAAGGTCAAAGGTCAAATGTCAAGGGTAGGTATGGGAAAGCCAGCCTGAAGCTGGAGAGAAAAAAGCCTCCTCAAGGATCAAGGATGACATCTTACAGTGAGCAGTACTGCTGACTCGTCCTGAATCAATCTGAGTCACACTGACAGTCTGTCAAAGATAGACTCCAGCACACACCTCTGATCTCTGAACTGTTCTCCAAACTTTGACATTTCCTTCCCAGACAGTCCTGCTGGTACCTGGATGTTAGATTCCTCAGGTGTGCAGCATCAACCGCTTCTGTCGAGTCACAGCGTGGTCACTACAAAGCACCATTCAGTATGTCTGCAGAGGGCACACATCCACACTTACCCTGACCTTATTTACCTCTGTTACAGTATAAACAGATGCCAGGATAAGGAAGTCTGCCAAGAAAATGTACAGCATATGATGCATGGCTGCAGTTTTAGCTCAGCCATACATCTTCCACTGGATCAACATAGGCAATGATTCACTCTGCAAAATACACACCTGCTTCAGAGCCACGACAGGCAGTGTAGAGTAAAAAGACACTAGGCTGAGGATACCGGTACGAGAAGGACTGAAAATGTGGTCAAAGGATTCCAAGTTGTGTCTCTGCTATTAGAAAGCCTCAGATTTTTTTGTTGTTGTTTAAAGTGGACATAAATATCAAACAGCCACTGTTTTGCAAGGTCCATGTACTGAAACTTTTATATAAGGCTTAGGTTTTTGTTTTGGTAAAAAAAAAGAAGATAATAATAATAATGAATATTTTTTTCAAGAAGGAGAAAAAGTCTTTTGACTTACCTTGACTTACAGAAAGTTACACCAACTAAAATCCACCACAGCTCCCCTCACACATAAGTGGTTCCTGAATTTGTCAGGTTGTTGCCCATACGTTTAATCGTTTCAAAAATAATGAGTTCCAAAAACATTCACCCTGTGTACAGCGTGTACTGACAGAGAAATAAACTACTGAAGACATTTTTTGAACCAGGCTGTAAACTTATTTACTTTTGATCAGCTTTTTTGAAGTGGTGTGTACGTGGTTCCAGCCCCAAGTGGACTCTCAAGGAACTGCATTTTGTCGGACATCCACATGGGCTTTTTTTATTTTTTTGGACTGGAGGTTGCCGCTTGTTCTCCACAAGTCAGAGTTATATCTGTTACTGTATTTTTAAGCAGAAGAGATAATTTTTAGAGCAATTTAATAATGAAATTATTAGTATTTAAAAATTTTATGTGTTGTTGTTAACTGTCCGTTTTGTTTAGTATGATGTGTGCTGCTGCCTCTCTTGGCCAGGTCACCATTGTGAAAGAGGTCTCGATCTCAATGGGTCTTTAATCTGGTTAAATAAATAAAATAAATAAAAAATGTACACAGCCAAATAAGATGAGAGATGAAAATAGACGTCATTATAGAGCTCATCTAAACCGAGATGAGTTTTTATAGTAGTTGAGAATTTATGTCACTGACAATTTCAAGTTGTATGCACGTCTATGTTTCTTTGAAAGTGCAAGTCTGGACAATGTGTGGACTTTATTCAATGGAAAAAATTAGATATTCAGTTTATTGAGTTTATTCATTTAAAAGTCTTTTGTTCAATGGTCTTCCAAGTCTTCTAGGTTAAAAAAAAGGGGGGGGGGGGTCCTATTCATCCTCATTCTTCATACTTTGCCATCCCACTCACTCGTATGCCTTGCCTAAACTTTGCCTCCTCAATGTAAGTGTGAGTTATTCCACCTAACCAAAAGATAACTATGGCCTGCAACTAGAGTAAAACATGAAGTTAAAAATTTCCAGTAAATTTCAGGAAAGCCATGGGAATTTTAGCTTGGAATTTTTGTAAATTCAAGAAAATTTTTGAATTTTTTTTTCTTATCAACTCTACTCTAAAAATATTGCATTATCATTGCATGTGTGTCTGCTTATGACAAATCAAAATGTTTTATATTAATAGATGTTTATCACCAGGTAAATGCAGTGAATATAAATATATTGTTAATTTCCATTGATTTCCAAAAAAATTCCATGAAAAGTTTCCATTTTTTCCCCTAAATTTTGCAACCCTATCTGCAACAACATATAACCACCCTTTAAGATGTGGATAACATTCATATAGACTGTTGATCTGAAAAATGCACCATGCACAATGCAACTAACAGAACAAAAGAAAAAAGTGTTTCCGTTTGATCAAAGCTCACAGATCACTTTTGCAACCTCTGCATGTAAATACAGCTGTGGACAGGATTTTATCAATCAATAGTCAAAACTAGTTATAGGAGGGGCTTAGAAAGCAAATCCTGCAGTACGCATGCTATTTTATTAACTGGTAATAAATTGTTGATGTTGTTGGGAAGAACATCTTTTCCTGTCAGACTGGCACAACCGTTACATTTATTTGTCTTACATCATATAGTACACATTGAAGACATCAGAGCTGTTTCTGCTCTTCCTCGGGATGCTGCAGACAGTTCATCATTACCAGTGTGTTGGTGATACAAACAGGGTCAAACAAGGTGACTTTACAAGTTCAGAAGTCCACTTAACAGAGTTTGAGGTCTTTCAGCTCCCCAGCCCTCCTCCTCTTTACCCACCATAGGTGACTGTGCTGCAATATTACCTGCAGCAGCAGCAGCAGCAACTGACTCAATCTGCTCCACTTCATCCAAATGACGCTCTGTGCATTAGTCGTTTCCCTGCAGATAAACACATATAGGTCATCTCCTGAGTGTTCAAAGCCTATAACATCGCTTACTTTAGATGACATCCCTCCCAGTTCCCCTCTGACAGGCATGCGCCATCTCCATCCCGATTGTTGCCTGAAAAAGTGGGCAGTTCAGGTTTTTTTTTTTTTTTTTTCATATGTGCCATCACTTTCTCTGAATTGCCTCCTTTCTCTCGGAGCCTGCGAGTGTGTCGGACAGCAATTCAACCAGCTCCCCCATACCTGCGCAGAGCATCTAGACCCGCTTTCCCCCCCTGACAGGACAGACGCACTGCAGCAAGCAGAGAGCAGCTGACGGAAAATACTCCAAAGAAGTCAACCCACCCTGCATCGGCTGAAGATGCTGCTCACAGGAGCCCGGTAGGTCAAGAGCGCCTTTTTCATGTTGAAGTAATTTTGGATTTGAAGTTACCGTGCAATTTAAGAGAATTACCGTAATTACCTCTTAATTGCGTCGCAGAAGTTGCTGTCCTAAGCGGAGGTCCTTAAATTGTGGCTGGTGGTTTAGTTTGTACCCAGAAAATGATATTTTTAGCAGCTGACGCACTTAGCTAAGTATAACTTTTTTGTAATTAGCTTCTAGCTTCCCTTTTGATTTCTCTCAGCACGAGACCTCCCATGGTGTTTCAGCAAAACATGCAGCTGGTTTTTTCATCGCCTGGGCTCATTACTTTGACATGACTGTAAAGTATATTTAGAAATTACACAGGTGAACTTGAACATTTTGATTAAAGAAAACAAAAAGCAACAGTACAAACTGACCTGAAATTCTAAGATGTAACTCACACAACTGCTAAACTTCTTCTTCCATATATATATATATATATATATATATATATATATATATATATATATATATATATATATATATATATATATATATATATATATTTATTATTATTATTATTATTTTTTATTTTTTTTTTTTTTTTCTTGGATTAGCTTCAGGCTTAAGTGCCAAGCATGGCTCTCATGGTGCTGCTTTTTGACTTAAGTGCATGTAATGCCCCTTTTTTGACCTGAGGGCTCAGGTAGATGACTTCAATAGACAGGTAGAGAGGGAATCTGAGAGAGGGTACACTTTAATTTGATGGTCCAGTAGCTCTGATATTAGCTAGTGGAGCAAGTCCAACTCAAAGCCCTGTGATGGTTATCGGGTCAGCTGAGTCCAAGCATTAACTGGAAAGCTTCTTAATAATTTGCTGCATCTATACAGATTAGGCATATATTTCTGTTTCCTTAGTTATTATGTTGGCACATCATGTCTAAATGGCAACTTTATATTTTCAATAATTTCTATTCAGTTTTTTTCAAAGATTTTTTTATTAAAACTTTTTTGATTTTTTTTTTTAAGATTTTTTTGTTTAGTTTTTTACAGATTTTTTTCTTTTTTTAGATTTTTTTTTTTTTTTACTGATGATGCAAAGTTATATGGGCAAGAAACCCATCTAAACAGAGTTTTGGAAACTTAAATGAAACAATGAGATATTATTTAATAGAATAACGATGCCATAAAGTAAAATACAGCAGACATTATGATAAGATATTATATGATACAATAAGACATGATGAGATACAATATGATAAGACACAATACAATACGACACAAATACAGTTAGCTGTTATACAGAACAATATGATACAGTAAGATATGACACAATATGATTTGATACATTTTAGTACATTATGATACAAGAGTAGAGTTTAGTATCCCTACAGGGAAATTTTTGCTATACATTTAAATTGTTTTTCTTTAGGAGTTAACTTGACAAATATTTTGCAGCCAAAAGTACTTGAAGTAGCACCATGACATGATTTAAGTAATTCAAGTGTTTAAAATTGTATACTCTCACTCTGATCATCAAGTTTAAAATTATGGAATTGTAAAATAAACTTCTAATAACCAAATGACATCTACAGATATGTAGGGTGAGCAGCAGGATCTGATGAGACTTTGAAGCAGATTTTAAGGATTTAGGACCATCTCAGCCTCAAATTGAGAAGGTCTTGAAAAGAAAACAGCCCCTTTCTGAAGTCATGGTTTTATCAACACTGAAACAAAAAGCAGCAGACTGCCAGGCCTGTTTTCCTCGAGATGTGAAAGCGATGAGTCTGAGGAAGCAGGTCACACCTGAGCACAGTCAGAATCCAGGAATAGATGAATAAATCGTCTCTTTGTTTCTCCGTTGGCAGCACAGAGAAAATTCACTACAAAGTGTCCCTGCAGGTTCAGAAGAGGCTTGTGCTCATGGGCTGAGGTCGAGCCACAGACTTTCTGAGTCAGGTCTGCGATCTGGGATTTGTTTAAAACAGACTTTGACTCATTCCCAGGATCTTTGGTGGTCCTGGCTGGTATCTCTTTTAGTGGGTGGCTTTTCCAAATGGGTCATTTTGCTGGGAGATAGACTAGTGGTGTTTGGTTCATGGGAGTAATCTGTGCAAATTTAGGTTTTGATAGGAGTTTTCTCAGAACAGGAAGTCGCCGCACTCACTGCGGGAAGCTGTTACGTTTGATGGTGCATATTTTGGTTTTAGGAAACGAGAAGAATCTCATCTGCAAAGTTGAATCTGTGGGATCTGATCTGTAGTGTTTTTCCATGCTGAAGTCAGAAATGAAAGAAGCAAAAAGTGGATCCTTGTTAGGTCTAACTTACATTTGTGTATTGAAAACACTCTCATCGTTTTGAGCATCACACCTCTAAAAACTGCAACTTCTTCAAGCCATGGTGTTGCATTTTTTCCAGCTTCTTCATGAGATTCAATGTGAATATGAATTCACAACAAATCACAAGGTCAGACTGAAACACTCCTATGAATACCACTGAGTATTAAAATTAAATCTCCAAGATTACGAGACTGAGATAGTGGAGCTTGTAGAATGACTTTTATTGTCATTCAGGAATAAACACCAGTTAGTGCACCTCTGAACAAGTTTTTGTCGAAGGTGGAGCTAATACGTGCAATAACAATCGCTAACCATATCAGAGCACACAACATAGGCACACATGGTATGCTAGGAGATGTGTAATCACCATTTAAAGTTGACCTTTATACAAATTAAGCTAGTTTTAAATTAGCATCCAACACAGGGAACTCAAGTGTGGAAAATGAAACCAGTGCAAAAAAACAAACCAACAACAACAAAAATGTTGTTCCTTGAGTGTCCACTTGAGTCTGACCTTAAAAATCAAGAAAACAAAACAAACATAATCACAGCCTGGTACGAAATGAAATTAAAAAAAAAAAAAAAAAAAAAAGTCTGTATCCATCTGTTTCTTCAGAAGCCTATGGGTGTTGACTTCCGCCTGCGGTTATCGACTTCCGGTTGCAGTAGCCGGCAAGCTAGCTCAAAGTAGCTCAGCTCAGCTCAGTGTAGACTGTTTTTTAAAACATCCGCACTATGACTCCAACTCCGATTTTTGTTAATTTTGTTGCTTCCTTGCTTTTAAAAGCTGGTTATTAGAGCTAGCATGACAGCTAGGCTAACATCATCATCTTTGTGGTCTCCATGGCGACTTAAACAAAACGTTCAACCGGATGTGCAAAACCGGCAATCGCAATGATTTTCATTACTTAGGGTTCATCCGTTTTGATTTTATTTCAGCTAACAGTTATCTTTATTGGGCCTGTTTAAGTATCAGCAGAGCTGATTTGACTGACAAGTACATGGTAGCTGTTTATCAGGAGGAAGCCATAGGGCTGCCACAGCTTCACCTCTTATTTGGACCAACCTCTTTGGGATTCATGACTCTGCTTAAAAAACCAAGGGATTATGTCTGTTTAATAGTCTATAGTCAAGCACACTGTACCCTTTGTTTTATGCCAAAGGTTACAGACATATATACGTGAAGTGTACCTTCAAATAGTGCTACATTTATCTGGAACATGCGTGTGTGGGACGAGCAGTAGAGCTGAAAAATTTGCCGAATCCTCTCTGCCAATGCCAAACAGCTTATTCTGCCATTGAGTCTTGTTTGATGGATTGGATGATTGAAGTCTGAAGAAAGACATATTGGCATTTTAACAAGGTCAAAGACATTATCCACCAAGCAAAACTTCAAATTTCTTCTTTTCTTTTATTTAATCTACTTACTTTTTTTTTTTTTTTTTTTTTTTACCAAATATGGTTTTATATAAGAGAGATTCCTGTTTTGAATAGCCTACAGCTATGAGGAACAAGTGGTTTGACATGTCACCACAGTGGCTCACTGGAATCGGACCCTGATGATACAACCATGCTAGCATGCTAAATCATTAGCATTTTAAGTGTCCAATTGTAAATGGAAAAATACAGGCATCAGACAGAAATATATATATATATATATATATATATATATATATATATATATATATATATATATATATATATATATATATATATAATCTAATCAGTTTATAATCAGGGTTCTGGAAAGATAAATATTTCATGATTATTTTATAATAATGTAAGTCAGTGTTTGCAGTGAAGCTAGAGGAATGAAGTCGCAGCTCTTAAAGACTTAAACTTAGATGAAAGTTCATTCTTGGAAGGAAACTACTATGCATTAAGCGAAAAGCTTACATCAGCCTAACCAGAGTCCTGACTTGTCCTAACTGGCCGATCTTGGATCAGAGGTTTGGACCTGAGTTTTGGGGTAGACAAGGTTTGCCTGAATTGACCTTGTTGCAGAGAGCTGCAGCATCACACGATGAAGTGAGCAAGCTTTTTAACGCAGCGCAGGCAGGAATCTCAGCACCAGCAACGTGTTTATTTTACATTAAAAACTCAATCATCAAAGATCAGTTCTCCAATTTTTTCAAGCTTAATAAGCAAAACGTAAGTCTGAGGCTTCTTGCTGTGCTCCTGCAGGAGGAGACTGGATTAGTCCTGCTTGTGGATAATGCATTAGCTGCAGTTCATGGACTTGTTAATGCAGTGGGTAGCATTGATTTTTATCTTCACTTGTCCTCATTGTTACACTTGTTAAAAGAGCAGAACTGTTGCAGAGTGTCCGGTGACACTGAAGCCGTAAAAACTAGCTCTTAAAAAGTCAACTAATGAGCTGCAACCAGGACTTTCCTCTTGTCAACAATCTGAACGCACAAAGTCACATCACTCCCACTACATTTTAAACAGTGTTCAGTGTCTCAACGCTGCTCTTTTTGTACAAAGAATGCTCCAGAACGATTCTTTCTTGGTTGAAAACTTCCTCCTTCCAGCCCTGAAAGGAGCCAGAGAAAAGGGAAAAGAAAAAGCAAAGCAAGTGTGCCAGTGCCCTGTCCTTTAATTTTCCCTCGAGGCCTTTTGTGAAGGGAGCTGGTATGAAGTGAAAGCACAGTGTGCAGCTGTCCTCCTGGCCCACTGCTCGCTTTCTGTGAGGCGTTTTCTTGTCAAGAATACTAATAGTGATAGCAGCCTGAGTGGAGTTCGCCCAGCTGGCAGGGAAACAGACAGCAGTTTTATTCTGCCGTCAAAGAAGGCCTTTTCTAATTTGACACAAGTTAGTGAGCTGCGTTTGTGCCGACTCATACTCACACACGTGTCCGACGTAGAACTGCAGAGCTTGCTGGGTTAGCTCCAGGATCATTTCTGCTTCTGATCGTTCTTTTTTTTTTTAACTTTATATACAAGGTTCTTTTCCACTTTTGCTGCGTGTAACTTCATTTACGAGAGCATGTGTCAGCGTCTCCTAAACTTCATCTCAACAGAAAGGAAACAGTCACACACAGTTCTCCCTCTGTCTTCAGCTCTGTTTCTCCACTTTCTTTTCAATATTAGTTCATCAAGAGAGTCATTCAGAGGCTTTCATTATTGTAGGAGGTCTGTTGTGTCAAAGCCCTCAGCAACACACAAACAAACCATGGACGAAGTCTTCGAAATCCCTTTGTGGTGGCAACAAGAAGCGTTACTCATGTGCTAATTGTAAGGTTCAATTTTATAACCACTGAACTTTATTTCAGAAGGAAATATTATATCATATTTTTTTTTTATCTACAGCTAGCACAAGGGGAATTTGTATAAATCAAATGTTTGACATCGTCATAGCAACCCAAATAAAGTATGGAGGTTTCACTTTATCCCGGTCGTACATGAAGCTTTTCTACGGTGGCCTTGAGAGGTCACAGTTGCGCACTACCAGACACACTTGTTGTTGCTATGGATTTCTGTTAGTGGTGTTTGAAAATGAGATAAAAAAAAGTAAGTGCTTTTGATTTATTTTCACATCGTGATCACATGATTCAGATATTAGCATGTAGGCTAATTCCACACTTTTAAGAGTCCTCTGGAAAACACGTCAGTTGTGTTGTGGTCTTTGCGGCGCGTTTCCTAAATGCTGCGGATGTGTTGTCAAACTGATGAAGATGTTTTCTTAACTTGCTTGTGTTTTGTCTTTTTGCATGTGTTTTCTTAAGTTGCAGCGCTGTGACCTCTCAGGGCCACCGTATACTCCTCATATTAAAGCATAAATAAAATAAATAAATAATGTACTCATTAAGTTAAGAATCAATAAACACTTTCAAAACAGTGAAAAAAGTGTATTTAATCACACTTTTTCCTACAACAACAATCAATCAATAAATAAATAAATAGAAAGATCTATACATTGAATTATTTTAGAAAACCCTTAACCTCTGGCAGGGTATTCAGATTGCCAAAAGCTGAATCCAGTCGGGTGAAAAATTTGTTGAAACACAAGCCATTACACAAATTAATCTGATTATAGAAAAACCACAGCTATCATGCTATTTGTTTTCTCTTTAATGTAATGATGCTGCTAACTCTGGTTGTCCTTTATGGTCGTGTACTTGTCCTTTTCTGTGTGATGTCTGGATGTGAATGATTTGGTTGTTTATGTCTTTGTGGGGGTTTTTTCTTTCCCGCCTGCAAAGCAAATTTTCCTCAGGGGAAAATAAAGATAAAGTTGAGAGTTGGATGGATTCATAAAGTCAATTTAAGGACTAAGTTTGTTTTTATATCGTATATATTTAGAAGCTTTCCTGAATCCTAAAGGCGCCTCATCAGCCCTGAGAAGTAATCAGGATCTTAGGTGCTGCTCTTCAATAATGAATGAACATTTGCAGCTTCATCAGGAGGTTGTGTGAGGTCACTGAGAGCGCTGCCATGCCTGCTGGGTTAATGACAGGGCCTGGCTGGTGACGGAGAGCTGGCAGGACGCCGCGGGGCTGAGACGCTGTGTCATTAGCTCCCGGAGGTGATGAATGGTTTGTGGTTAGGAGTCTGCGCTCCCTGCTTCCCCCTGAAAACCCGAGAAGCTGCTCTTTCATGCTCCATGTGTCAAGTGTGAGATGGGTTATTCAGCGTCTCATGGGACTCGTGTGCCGTGTTTTACATACTTCTTTTCACTCTCTTCGTCTTGTTGAGTCTGAAATGATGCTGCATTTTGTTAAATGCTGAGGATTGTTTTTTGACGGGTACTTATTCAAAATATGAGTTTGATCTATTTTTAGATGCTGTTTTGACATCACAAAACTAGACTTGTAAACTAGTTTTGGCTCATTTGCCGTCCTTTTTTCCTGTTGATCAAAGATTATTGTTCCTGTCAAAGCACTAATAGAAATAAGACTCTTGCGACCCATTTATCAGTGACTAAAGTCTAAAAATAAAACACCTCCTGCTTCAGGCTGAGACACCTCAATAACTCCTGACAAATTGAAAAGATAATCGTGGTCCCCAGAGGTAGAATTCCTAAAACTTTGTTGATTTTTCTGACTTTGGTTTTCCTCAAGTTCTTTGAAATTTAATTTAATTTAATTTAATTTAATTTAATTTAATTTTATTTTATTTTATTTTATTTTATTTTATTTTATTTTATTTTATTTTATTTAAATATGTTTTATTTTATTTTATTTATTCATTTATTTATTTATTAGAGGGGGTTTTTGTATCTTGTTGAAAATGTGTTGAAGTGAGTAAAACCTGCTCAGATCATCTCTACAGCTTGAAATAATTTTTCTGAATTTTGTGGTTTCTGTGCTCCAACAACATAGAAAAATACAAAAGTTAATTTTTATTTATGATTTTTTTTTCTTGGATGGAACCTTAATAGGTTAAAAATTACATAGACTTCATATCCGTTTAATTTAAAGTTAAAGGGTTAAAATCTATTAGACACAGTGACATCAAAGCTGGCACAGATGTTCATGTTATGCTCAAATAATTAATTAGCATTTGTTTGCATACTAATATAAGGTGGTTAGCATTTATCTCTGAGCATCGCTGTGACAAATCTGCTACCATGCCTGTGGACTCTTATCTGGCTCTAATAATAACTTCTCCCACAGGCATGTTTCGGGTGAACTTGTTTGCTCTTTTTTTTTTTTTTTTTTACAAGGCGTGTCTTTGCTCTCCTTAAACAACCTTTAGATCCACATTTCTCTTCTTTTTTGCCTGTTTTGTGTTTGGTTGTGAGCACAAGTCCCACATGGACTGATTTCTTTCTTTGTGCATGTTTTAAAAGTGTTTGAGGTGTGGAAGTTCAGGTCTTGTGAAGAGTTTATCAAATGCTTAGATGCCGAGGATTTCAGTTATACACAGTGACATCTGTTCATCTCTCTCTCATCATCCAGCTGCACAGCAATGAATGAGCAAAACGGTAACCACAGTGGTGGATTCTGCAGCTTTAGCACAAGGGGAATTTATATAAACCAAACGTTTGACAACGTCATAGCAACCCAAAAAAAGTACTGAGGTTTCACTTTGACCCAGTCATACATGAAGCTTCTTCTACGGTGGCCTTGAATGGTCACAGCACTGCAACTTGAGAAAACACATGCACAAAGACAAAACACAAGCAAATTAAGAAAACTAGAAAGTAAATTAGAAAGTAACACAAATGTGTACGGATGAGGAAAAGAAGGATAGTGTGAGTAAAATAAAAAGTCTTGTGTTTTCTTTTCATTCTGACTTTTATAAAAGAATTATGACTATGATGCGAAATTTCTGAGATTAGATTTTACGACAGAAAAGTATGAATTTTTACCTAATCAAAATTCAGAGAGAGAAAAGTTTTGAATTTTGACCTTGAATTCAGAATTTTGTGAAACATTAAACTGTATTTGTACAACTCTAAGAAAGAAAAGTCCAAACTTTTTACTTTAATCTTAGAGTTCTTAAAAAAGGAAAGTCAGAATTTAATTTTAGAAAGAAAAATCAGGAGTTTTATGTCAGAAAGATGAGGGGGAAAAATGGGAATTATGCATAAACTCAGAGAATTTGAGATTTCAAATTTTCAGATTTTGTCAAATTTTTTTGATTTAAACTTTTATTTCTGAGGAACAAAAGTTTCTGACTTAAGTTTTAGAATTATGGAACAAAAGAGTCTAAATTATTATTTTGATTTCAGAATTAAAGTCTGAATTTAATCTTAGAATTCCAGAGAAAAAAGATAGAATTTTGACTCTAGTCTTAAATTTCTGAGAAAGGAAAATCAGACTTTAGGTTGACGATCTTCAGAATTTTGAGTGTTTTAATTTTTTAATTTAATTTTATTTTATTTTACTGTCCTAGTCTTTGTAGAAAAAAAACATTTTAGTGACCCTGACTCTTTTTCTGTAGGTGTGCAAGTCATCACCTTTACATAATACTAAATCAATTGGTGAAATCAGTGGAGTGTGTCTTAAACACTGAACCAGCACAATACCTGACTTCCAATAATAAAGATTTCTCTGCCAGTAAAAGGTCAAAAAGGTAGAACTGGAAACTTGAAATTCCATGGAGAGAAAATAGCCTGTGTTGTTACGTTCACTTTCAAGCTTCATTAATCTCAGTTTTCCTAAGTGGTTTTCCTCTTTGTCTCCACAGACATGTCCAAATTCTTCCACTTCTTCTAGCAGTCTGTCGTCTCACGCTGGCTTTCCCCACCCAGACTCCATCTACATTTGGTACGTCGATATTCTCTCGCTCTTCAGTCACATTCAGTTAAGAGCAAAGAGGACAAAGGTGTTTTAAGTACAACCATGATTCACTAATGTCAGCAAATTTACTCTGTGATCTTCACGCTCTGGATTCCTCATTTTCTGCAGACGATGCTCAGCAGCTCCAGGTGAACATCCCCCACTCAGGCCCATTTTCAGCCCCACTGGGCAGCTCCATCTCCATCCCCTGCCTGGTGACTCTGTCCTCCACACCCACCACCTCCTCCTCCTCGTCCTCCCCCGTTACTCCACGAGTCAAGTGGACGGTGGTGTCTGGAGGGGTGGAGACCCAGATCCTGGTGGCACGGGGTCAAAGGATAAAGGTGAATGAGGCTTACAGAGACCGCGCCGCCTGGCTCAACTACACGACCTCGCCTGATGATCTGTCTCTGTGGCTCGGAGATTTACGCTCCAGTGACTCGGGTCACTATCGCTGTGAGGTGCAGCAAGGCCTGGAGGATGCCAGTGACCTTGTACAACTTCAAGTCATAGGTAACCAAAAAAAGAAGAAAATTCACAACCTTAATATGAAGGTCCACTTACGTGTGCTTTATTAACCTTTGTGCTTTTAGGTGCTGTATTCCACTACAGAGACGCTCTAGGCCGCTATGCATTTTCCTTCCCCCAGGCTCAGAGGGCTTGTGAGGCAATTGGGGCTCAAATCGCCACTCCTGACCAGCTGCTGGCGGCTTATTACGACGGCTATGAGCAGTGTGATGCGGGCTGGCTGGCAGATCAGTCCGTCAGGTGACTCTCGATTTCTTTATCTGCTTGTTCAACTCTTAACCTAAAGCAACATGGTGCTGCCAGTCAGTAAAAAGCCTGAAGTGGTCAAAAATAGCTTTAGAAAATACAGGATTGTTATAGATATCAGTCCAGACAGGTTTGTGTTTTTTCAGGGTTTTTTTTGTTTTTGTTTTTGCAGGTACCCAATCCAAGTGCCCCGTGAGGGCTGCTATGGGGACATGGATGGCCAACCAGGCGTGAGGAACTACGGCACAATGAATCCAGATGATCTGTATGATGTTTACTGTTACGTGGAAGATACTGAGGGTACAAACTAATTTCTGTCACTAGAGTTTTGTGTTGTTTCTGCTTTTAGTTTGTTAAAACTTCTGGTCCAGTACTGATTATTAGCTATTTTTAGTCTTATTTACTTAATTGGCCTGTTTAAGGTTAAAGGGACTGTGAGGACTTTCTAAAGCCTGGTTTATGCTTGACACGTCCACCAAGTCCGTGCGGCTTTGTGCGGACAAATGACGTCATTTTAGCAGCCTCGCACCATCGCGCAGTCCTTTTTACATGGAAAATTTCCGCATCGTGCACCTCTGAAAATTTCCAACCTCCACATGGAGTCGCATGGGCACACAGGAGCTCCTAGTATCCGAAGTACAAATGAGCACAATTCATACACAAGGCAATTCAAAGTTCTTTAAAGCAACATAAAATCACAAGATTAGAAAAAAAACAGAATGAATTAAAATGAAATCATTCCATAAATATTAAAATAAACAATTAATTAAAACCAAGGAGTGCAGATAAAATACTTTCAGTTGTATTCAAGGCTAGGATTTGAGCCTGGATTTGAGCATCGTCAGAGTTGAGGCCTGTCTCACGTCTACTGGAAGGCTGTTCCAGATTTTAGGAGTACATAACTGAAACACAGCCTCACCGTGTTTAGTCCTGACTCTGGGCACCAGAAGGAGACCCCTCCCTGTGGTTCTCTAAGTTGGTTCATATGGCTCTAACAGAGCTGTACTAGTACCATGGCGCTAAACCATGAAGAGACTTGTAGACAAGCAGAGCTGTTTTAAAGTCTATTCTCTGGGCGACAAGAAGCCAGTGCAGAGACCTGAGCTCATGACTAATATGGTCGTATTTCCTGGTTCTGTTCAGGACTTGAGCAGCAGCATTCTGGGTGTACTGCAGCTGTCTTACAGCTCGCTTAGAGAGCCCAGTGAGTAGGCCGTTACAGTAATCTAACCTTCTGGAGACAAACACATGGATTAGTCTCTCTAAGTCAGGTTTAGACACTTTCCCTTTGATTCTGGCGACGTTTTTTAGATGGTTAAAAGCTGATGGTGTTATTGATTTGACATGGCTGTTCAAATATCAGTCCAATATTACCCCTAGATTTCTAACCTGATCATTAACCTTTGGAGAGACAGTCTCAAGGTGACTGATAACACTTTCTCTTCGTCTCTGTGGACCACAGACAATGATTTCAGTTTTGTCTGAGTTTAGCTGGAGTTTACACTGTTTACAACCTTTTTTTTCCACAAATTCCTCTTCTCTAAAAAGTTTGGCCACAATTTCAGGCCAGGAATTTTTTATCACGACGATCAAGACTTGCTGAAGTGATGAGGTCTAGTAACTGATGTGGTGTCCCAAATCATGTACTTCTTCACTGACACTCACTATTTTGAGTGCATAAGTGCGTTCACACAGACGATATGGAAAAATGCAGTGCACTCTGATTTATCAGCAGGTGCACTCAAAACAGGCAAAAAAGTTAAGGGTGTAAAAGTTGAGTGGACACCTCTCACACTCAACGGTTGCCATATTGGCTACGTAGAGGAAGGGGTGGGAACAGATCAAATAATTGTTAATGGATGTTATTAATGAGTCGCAGAGGAACACCTGTGAACTGTTTTGAAATGGGATCGTACTTTCTGGTAAGTGCGAAACTGTGCAGTGCTTGATTTGGGACAACACTACCCTGTAAGATTTCTCGAGAGGGCTGGCCAATCAGAGCAAAGAGGGTTTGTGGAGCAGGGAGCCACTAAAACAAAGTGCTTTCTACATCACTGTTGTGTGAAAAATATGGATTTTATTTGAGCTTTAAATTATGTAAAGATTCTAAAGGGCTACCAGTGGGACAGTACTAAGTCTGAAGAAAAACTCAACACCTCCTCTTTAAGCTTAAATGTTCTTGGTCTGTTCCCTGGTCTATGAACTAAATCTAAACCCTTATGTGTTTATAGGTGAGGTGTTTCATGATCCAATCCCACAACAGCTGTCATTTGATGAAGCTCAATCATATTGCAAAGCAGCAGGAGCAGAGCTGGCTACGACAGCACAGCTCTACTCTGCGTGGAGTGAAGGTTTGGACCGTTGCAGCCCTGGATGGCTGGCTGATGGCAGTGTACGTTATCCCATCATCAACCCCAGAGAGCGCTGTGGGGGGCCTCAGCCAGGCGTTAAAACCGTGTATCGCTTCATCAACCAAACTGGCTTCCCTGAACCATCCAGCCTGTACGATGTTTATTGTTTCAGAGGTGGGATTTCTACATGCAAACTGGAACTTGTTTATCCTTGCTTTGCATTTTCTCTTTATGAACTTTTATTTGTAAAAAGTTGATATTTTGATATATTTTGATAACAATCTCATATTTATTTGTGAAAATCAATCTCTTATCTGCAATCTACAGATACTAAAAATACACGCACAGACTCTCCCAGGGACTACGTGACCACAGAGTCTGAGGACATTGGACAAGATGTTGTTATCCTGATGGAAACCGCTCAAGAGCTCAAACTGAACCAACATGCTGAACAGGTGGAACTTAAAGCACAAGGTGTGCTTGAGTCTTCCCCCTTTACCTCCAACTCTTCCACCGAGGAAAACCTTATTGACACACACCCAACAGTTTTATCTGAAACAACAGAGTCTCCCTTTAAAAGCACATCTACAGTGGACCTCCTCCAGGGATTTGGTGAAACTTTATCTCCTACAGAGATGAGCTTTGACTCCCAGCATCCAACAGCACCAATGAACGCTACAACCAGCACAACAGAAATCTACAAATCCCCACAAAACACTTCATTACTACTTCATGTTTACGAGACAGAGTTTCAGGACAACCTGAACGTTACCTTCAACCAGCCTGAAAACACCACCGGGCTTCCTGGGTTGTCATCTGAGCCTCACACACAAAACCAGAGCGTATCAGACACAAACGAAGAAGAGAGCACACAGCCAACTGGTTCTCAAGTAGCACATGATACCCTCCTGAATTTAAACAGATCAGACGCCAGCTACAGCGACCCTGACAGTAATCACACTGAAGAGGAGGAGAGCCTTTGGCAGGTGACTCTTATGACCCTTGACCCCATGGTTCAGGTGGAGTTGGAGGGAGAAGCTGTAGAGGATCCGATGCAGATATCGTTTTCAACTCAGGCCTCAAGAGGAGAAGAGGAATTTGTTACACGACCTGCACAAACGACAAAATCATCCATCCAAGACTTTACCTTTATGTGGGCGAATGTGGACGGGTCTGGAGATAATTCTCAAGGTGCGAATTGTGAAAGAATAAAAAATAGATATTTTTAAAGTTACAAAACCATTTGAAATGGAATTAAGACTAGAATTTCAATTTCATGCTGCCCCAAGACTTTTTTGTGATGCTACATCCAGCATATGGTTCACTTAGCTTAGCTTAGCACTTGGACTGAAAAGTTTTATGAGTATTATGGCTGGATTTCTTTTTAAGGTAAATTAGGAGCAATGACTTTATGTAGTCTTGCTATCAATGAGATTGTGTCCAGCAATCAGTAGATTCTCTTGGCCACTGCAATTTGACATTTTAATTCTTCAGTTTTTGCTCTGATTAAACCTCCTGTAAGGAGTTTCTGACTGGTTATGAACATAACGGTAGTGCCTCTTTGTGAGCCTCATAAACAAAAGATAACAACAATGACAGGACTGAAAATTTCTGACAATTTTTTAATTTTTAATTTTTAGCCATTTCGGAGGGTAGGTGCGAGATTGACAGCACACCAATAAACAGTCATGTTTAAAAATTTTCCAAACAAATGCTCACATGAAGTGGTACTTATTTTGAGGCCATTATTGGCCCTTTTTTTTGCCATTTATGAATGGATGAAGAAGAGAGGCAGGAAATGGCAGGGCAGAGAGTAGGGGAAGATATGTAGCAAATAGCCATGGACAGGAGTCACACCGGCAACCATTGCATTGAGGGCTTTACGCCTCAAATACACCAGATGTGTCTGCAGTCTAGCTCTGCTCCGTTGTTCAGGCAAGTCGCAGGTCTGACAGACAGCTAGAGATGCAAGACCGAGGAATTCCCACGCTTCCCACTCCATTGATGAGCATCTCTTCATTTGTGTTGTGCTGTAAAAACTCAAACCTGTTGCCTCCTGGCACGTCTTCGCTCATTGTTGTTTTATTTCAATGGTAAAGCTTAAAACAATCTGATTTTGAGACGGTTTGTTTTATTTTAAGTTGTACTTTTTTTAAAGTAGTTTCCATGCACTACTTCCTGTCCCGCTGTTCTGTACTCTGAATTGACGGGTCACAGCTCTGGTATCCGGCAAAAATAGGATGGCTGCCTATTAGCTGTGACCTGCCGGACCAGCTACACAGCTGGACCACAATGGAATGGATCCATTGTGAGCTAACACATTGGCTTGAATGTAGACCTATCTGATCCGGTGCTGTGACGGAGCTGAGACAGACTGGAGACGCATCTGGTGTATTTTAACCGCTTGCCTCTGTATATGGGTTGAACTAAACTGCTAGCTCAGCAGCACCTCCTAGATGACATTTTTTATGTCAAAAAGCAACACTTGCACATATACAAGAATACAAGTAAGGAAGAGGTACAACTTTGTCTACGGGGGCGCCAAAATCAACACAAACACAAAAATCCTCACAGGAGCTTCAATAAGGCAGGATGTAACACAGTTTAGATTAAGCTCAAAAAACAAATTTTGTGACCTCATTTCAGAATTAGACAAGCCGTTGTCCTTGTTTCCATTTTTATATGCTAAGCTAGGTTAGCTGGCTGCTGGTTATTGATTAACATGTCTGCATTATTCCTTTCACAGATGAATTCACAGTCAAAAAATATACTCTGATTCTAAAAAGATAATTCCATTTCTTTTCTAGAGAGAGACATCGACATTGAAGCAGTCAGCATGAACTCCACATCAGAGTCAACCACATCCAGCTCTACCTACAACCAAACAAATCCTGTTTCTGCCAGCAACACTTCCTCAGAGCCAACTAGTGTACCTCCTGAAATGACTGTCTCATCAGAGTCACACCATCCAGACAAACTGAACTTGGATATCTTTTCCACAGTATCACGGCTCTGGGAGTCATCCATTTCCAAACAGGAGGGAAGTACAAGCTTAGAGATTGAAGACACAGCCACTTTGGAAAGTGATGAAAAATATCTGCACCCAACAAAGTCTGAAGACATGTTCCATTCTGGAGTAAGTTTTGGTACTACTGCATCTCCAGAGAGCTCAAACACATCTCAGTTGCCAGCAGATCCCACCAGCGTGCAGTATCAAACATCAGGTTATAGAGGATATTTGGATACGGCAACTACCGGGTATGAAGAGGCGAGCGGACATGAACCTGGTACGATTACTGCAGTTCTTGCAGAGGATGTTGAAATTCCAAATCTTGGCGAGGATATTAAAGTTTACCCAACTGTTGAGGAGAAAGCTGAAGTCTTCATTCCCCTGGACAAAGAAGCTAACATTACCCAAACTGATCAAGAAACTAACATTACCTCAGTGAACAAAGATGAAACAAGCATTGTCTCAACTCTTGAAGATGGAGGTAAATCTGCGGCGACTGTTGTTCTGGAAGAAGAGGCTAACGCTGCCCCAACTGTTGAAGGAGAAGTTATGGTTGCTGCAAACTTTGATGACGAAGCTAACGTTACTCCACTTTTTGATGAAGGAGCTGATGTTACCCCAAATCCTAACGAGGAGGTTAACTTTGTTAAAACGGTAAATGAAGAAGTTGAAATAGTACCAGCTCTTGCCCCTGAAGAAGAAGAAGAAGAAGAAGAATCTAACGTTGCAGAAACAATTGAAGAAGAAGCTAGTATGACCAAAATTTTTGAAGAGGAAGCTTCAGTTGTTGGAGAAGCTGGAAATGCCACAAACTTTGAAAGTGAAGCTAATGTTGTCCAAGCTCTTGAAGAAGAGGCTAACTCAACCCTGAGTCATGAAGAAGAGGCTAACATCAACCTGTCCTTGGAGGACGAAACTAGCATTACCCCAGGTCTTGAAGAGAAAGCTAATGCTTCCCTGACTATTGAAGAAGAAGTTAGCATTACCCAAAATGTTGGAGAGGACATTACTGTCATTCCTCTTGATATGCAAACATCTAACTGGGCTCTGCTGACCACCACAATTGGACCTCAAGAGTCTCTGAATGATCTCGAGTACAGCACGAAAACTTCCTCCTTAACTTCAGCAACTCAAGATTCACCCTCGAGCACAAAACCAACTTCTGCTACCACAAAATCAACTACTGCCCCCATCAAGACCACCACACACTGGTCCAGACGCACCTGGAGCCCGACCACTTCAAGGGCGAGAGTATCCCACAAGACAACCGAGCCCCCGATGGTGACAGCCTTCATGCCGCCTGTGGATCAAGGTCTGGTGGATGTTGAGTTTAGTCTCACCCAGCCACCCACCCTGCTTATTTTGCCCAATGAGAGGGCAGCTGTAGGCAGCACGGGGAAAGCTTCAGGTAATGTTAAAGCCACTTTCATCAGCCTAACCGTCCTCCTGCTACTTGACGTGACAATTCACTAAAACCCCTGGTCTGTCCTCTGCCCCAACCTGCCTCTGCTCCATTTTCTATAAAACACCTCCCCTCCTTTTCAAACAACTTCCCACGTTTGTTGTCTCCGAAAGCCCACTCACCCCTTTGACTCCTCCCGCTTCACCTTCCTCACTTCTCTCCTTGTGACTCCACCTCCCCTTCAAGATACTCACACTGGGACAGCTCCCATATGACATTTGTCTACAGCCCACCTTTGTTGTGCATGATATTTTTCCCTCATCCAAAGATTGACTTCTGTGAAGTACTGTAATATAGTGGTGTGCTTATGAATGAGTGTTTCAGTGAGTATTTTGACTTTTTTCGTGAAGACTGGTTTGGTAAACCTTTAATCAGCATCAGAAGTGGATTCTGTTTGTCAATCACACATTTCTGCATCTAACAAGTGAAACGGATTTCCTTCACAGTGTCTTTTGACAAAACCTGGAAGTAAGTTAAAGAAGTGGTATTGTGTTTTTTTCACATCTTAAATACAAATATTAGGCTGGACGTCAGCACTAAACATGGGCAAAGTTTTAAAATGTAACGTAGACGTGTATCACAACACAAGATTTGCCAAAATTATGACATTACATTAGGTTAATCTCCTTGAAAGGCCAATTTCTTATTCTAAAAAAAGGGAAATGCAACTTAGTTGCATTGCAACAGTGAAGGAGGCTTCTAGAATGGTGAAAAAAATGAAATGAGAGGTTCAGAAGACATACTTTTTTTTTTTTTTTCAAAAGACACACTTAAAGACGTGAAATAAGTGAAGAACATTTTGAGCTGTAAATCCACAACAAAGATTTCAGAGAGACATTACAAAGTCAAAAATTAGCATAATACCCTCACTTCAACTTAAAGAGAGGGTATCAGTGTAACAGAAAGGATGGTTTATAATTAAGAAACATCACACAGGACGGTTGCTGATGAACTGGATGTCAGCATTGCTATGATTTGGCCACAGATAGAATTGGAGCGTGCTGATATTTAGTACAACAGCATAACTTTAGGTGTGATGTTTTCTTTGCATGGCTTGGTAAGACTTTCCTTGGTCATGCAACCAGTGAAGTGTTATCATATCAAATGTGATAGATTAACATTGATGAAGATCTTCTGCTGAAATGTTAATCAACAGTATCAAGACTACCTGTTGTACTTCATATCAGTGTTCACAGAAAGCCTCTTGTCCTATCAGATGACTCGGTCAGGACTAACTGTTATAATATCAATCTACAACTGTTAGATTTTCAAGTGTAGGAACGGTTCTCATAAGTCAAGCCTTCTATTACAATCTTAGACTGAAGCACAGAATGTTTTTATGTTTATAAGCACAAATATTGTTCAGTGCTGATTTGCTGTGAGTGGAAGCATTTTAAAATAACCTTCTGAATATTCTTCTGGAGTCATAATTGTTTCATACTCAAGTCATGTTCTGTTGTTTCAATGATGGTCTTACAACGTTTGTACAGTTTTGTGTTTCAGATGGATAAACTTAACTAATCTAGCTTTGTTTCTTGTCTCATACGCTAACTTTTTTTCTTTTTTTTTAAGTTCAGTTGGCTTGTCAACCTCAGTGTTTCCTTAGGAATGTAAACATCTCACCCGACAGCTCAGCGATATCATTAAGTCATAGAAGCAGTATCAAGGTCTTGCTTTTTAACTTGCATTTCATTTGGAAACAAATGTTTTTGAGTTTCTTTAAGTGTAACTCTTGGTACTTTAGAAACAGCTTTCCAAAATTTCTGTGAATCAAACTGAAAGTATGCAGAGTATTGAAGTATTTTTAAAACAGTACAGTCTAGTTACACAGAGTAAAATGTCAAAATTCAGTTTGAAAATGTCATTATTATCAAGAGTGTTAAAAGAAGAAGATAAAGAAGAAGAAAAGAAGACAGCAGGCAAGAATAGCGATATGGTAAAAACTGGACAAGAAGACAGAAGAGGTCCTCTGCTGCTCTCTACTGGTTGATACACAAACTGCAGCTTCAACATGTCCATGTATTCTGTAATATTTCGGGATTGGCATTGTGTTTTCCATGGTGCGTAAGTCATTGGTAAACAAGCTTGGTTGTGTGACATGTTAACTTACATAGAAAAAAAGCAATAAAGTAACTTTCTATAAAGACTAACATACTTGCTTCACTGTGGACTGAACACATGTAAATGGGCACATGATTGTTCCCTCTTTTATATTTTCAGTAGGTCAATATTCTGAGCTTGCTTCTTGTCTTTTTTCAGATATTTGCGTGGGCAACCCCTGTCTCAATGGAGGAACCTGCACAGAGCAAAGTGGACAGATTAAATGTCTCTGTTTGCCAACATATGGAGGAAACTTCTGTCAGACTGGTGAGCTCTCTGTCTATTTTCATACAGTTCGTACAGGAGGTTGTGTTTGGGTGAAGTAACAAAGAAAGGTCTGTGTCATGTCTGTCTCCTTCTCCTGTGATTTTGTTTTAACAGATTTGGAGCAGTGTGAACCAGGTTGGGATAAGTTCCACGGTTTCTGTTACCGACACTTCAGCCAGCGTCTGAGCTGGGAGGTGGCCGAGCAGCATTGTCGCATGCTGGGAGCTCACCTGGTGTCAATCATGACCCCTGAGGAACAGAGTTACATCAACAGTGGGTTCAGATCCCATCGATTCATCCTCTGTGAATGGATTAAGTGTTTAATAGCTCTTGATTAATGAATGAAATTGGCATGTTTCTTCGAACCAGGTAACTACAAAGAATACCAGTGGACTGGTTTGAATGATAAAACCATTGAAGATGATTTCCGCTGGTCTGATGGAAACCCACTGGTGAGGAAGATAAACAATGACTTAGATCAAAGAACACTGCTGAAAAACAGGTCAAAGTCCAAACACTTTTATAGCCTGATTCAAAAGAAAAATAAAAACTTCTGAAAAGGTTTGAACACAACTAATTAAACACTGGCTCGTTTAAAACCATATTAAGGTTTTGGAAGGCTACTTGGTTACAAAGCTTGACCCATATTGGAGAATAACATTCACATTTTTATAGCCTGTCTAATAATTTTTTTTCAATCTTGAGATGTTGAGGAATAAGTTAAAAAAAATCTTGAGGCAATAAGCTGGTTCATTTTTAAGAGCATTTTTCTCTTACCTTGGCTAAAGCTACACCAGGCCTAACCCAGGTTTTCCAGCCTGTTGTCAGGCTAAGCTAAGCAGCTGCTAGCTAGCCACATAGGCTACAAAAATCTAACTTCAATCTCCCCAAAATTACAGCAATGGATTAGATATCTGTTCTCCTTCACAGATTTATTCCATATGTAGTATTTTTTGTCATTAGAGGTATTTTGTCAATTGTCTAGTTTTGGTAGCCTTCATCAGAACACTACACTACTTCTTTATTTTTGGACTTCAGGACCACTATACATTTTCTATGATATTTCGAAACACATTTTGCTTATTAAAAAAACCCAAACTTTTCTTTTCCCCAATTCAGCTGTATGAAAATTGGTACAGAGGGCAGCCAGACAGTTATTTTCTATCTGGAGAAGACTGTGTTGTGATGGTGTGGCACGACGAAGGACGTTGGAGTGATGTACCATGCAACTATCACCTTGCATACACCTGCAAAAAAGGCACCTGTGAGTAATTAAAACACATTTTTAACACCCACATTGATTATTTCAGATCCATATCATATCACCACTTTCTTTCAGTTGAGCTGAAATACATATTTATTCCCAACAGCCTCATGTGGTCCACCACCAAAGGTCCGAAATACCTCCTTATTTGGGAAAGTCCGTCAGAGATATGAGACAAATGCAGTGGTGCGTTATCACTGCCTTGAGGGATTCCAGCAGAGATTAAATCCTGTGATCAGGTGCCTGACTTCAGGCATGTGGGAGAGGCCACAAATACTCTGCACCCCTGGTAAGAAAAGTCCTCTTCCTGTACTTTAGGTCAGATATGAAGTTATAAAATTGCATTTATTCATCATGATATGCATCTTGAATAATGCCTTTAATTGACCTTTCAGAGGCCAGAGGTCACAGTGAGTACCCTGAGGTCACGTCTCAGCCAAGCAGCAACTTTGCAGCAGCTGAAGACCAGCGTGAAGCTGTCAAAGAGGCACCACAGTACTGGGACATCAGATTCTAAATGTTAGCCATGTTTTCCTTGTCTTCCTTTTCTTTTCTCTGCTGTTGTAACTTGAGAAGGTGACAAGAATACAAATGCTTTTACCAATGAACACTCAAACATAAAATAAACCACAGGTGCACAGACAAACTGAAAAAGCATGAGAGCACTGACAGGTTTTTGTTTTCTTTTGTGGGAGTTTAAAGTTCCTAAGTTTTGATGTTCCTTAGATTTTTCCAGTGTGTTGACGTCTTGAGTTTAATGTAGTGTCTATCAGTCTTACAAAAGAGGCTAAAGTGACTCCTTGTCAGTACAAAGAAATACAGTAAACATGAAGTCATCTTCATGTCAGTTCCAAATCTTCTCCCTATTACAAAATGGTGCTAATGTTTTCATGAACTTTTCTATCCAGCAGTTTTTGTGTTCTTTTGTGATAGAGGATTATGGTCCCTCCTTTTTCAAAGACTCGATGGACTCCAAAGCACAATGTCAAACTTAACAATAAGCCAATAATTACTGTACATGTATGAGTTTGTACACCTGTGATTGCTGCCCACATAGTTCACTGAGACACCTTTTATTTCCAACTGACACAGTTTTGTTCATCAGCTTTATGTTGTAATAAAGTTTTGTAGAACAGAGCAAAGAATAAATTGTTCTCTTATCTTTCCCCAAGCACTGTCTCTGCTCATTATTTCATATTTGTGTGCTAGTGAGGAAGACACCAAAACCATCAATGTGAGTAAAGGGAGAAAATTAATTATTATGTGCTGTTTACACGAAAACAGTCTTAGGATGAAACGCAAAAGTATCATAGCATTTCGGCCTCTTGTTTACACGGAAACAGCCTTTTAGCCAATCTAAAACGCAAATTTTTTGGAAAGCCCTCCTGAGTGGATTTTTTTCCTGATACGCTGCAGGCTCTGTTGCCGTGTAAATGTATAGAATATCTATTGTATTGTATGTATTGTATAGTTTTATAACTGTTGAGTTTGAGAATACTGAAGATTGTGAAGACCGGGATAGAAATGTATTTGAATGATACATTTATGGAACATATAGTTGAGAAGAAATTAATTAGTAATAAACTGAAGAGGACCCAGGATGGAACCCTGGGGAACACCGGCAGTGACTACACATAGCTGGGATTAGAAAGTTTTGAGTTGAATGGACTGAGTGCTTATAAAAACACTGTCCAAATAATCTGTTATAACAGTTCATGAAAGGGTTGTGAAAATCAAATTCTTAAACAGAGTAGCATTCCAGTAGATACATATAACTTAAACTTTTGTATTATAAAGTGCAGAAATACCTGCAGAGGCATTTGCAAGGCAGATTCGCTTACTTGGTAAAAGTGCTGATATGTGAAACGTTGTGTATGTAAAAACAAATATGACTCAAGATTAGGGTAACAAAAGGTTAGAAAACTTCCATGGAAATTTTAGCTCAGGAATATTTGAAAATTTCAGGGTTTTGTTGACATTAGCTTAAAATACTTTTTTTTTTTAATTCCTGGGAAATTTTGAATTTTGGAAATCTTGGCATTTCTTTTTCTTGTTTATTTAAAAGTATTACATTAGACATGTTAGCATTCACATCTGCGTATAACAAACCAAAATGTTTAATATTTAGTCAAGTATATGACCAAGTTAATGCGGTTAACATAAATTCCCAAAAATTCCTATGGAATTTTTCGCAAACCCTGCTCAAGATGCAGTAAAACTACACAAAAATCTCAGTTTATTTATTTATTTATAATGTCAGATTTTTTAGATATTAAAGTTAGTTTTTCAAATCTTTGGGAGTCATAAGCACAATGGATGGTTGAGCTCAATGTGATATCTTTTCATGGGACTCAAGTTTCCTTGTGACACCCTGTTACCCCGAAACTCTGAATGTGACCTCATCGGGTCATCAAATTTTACTGCAGCTCTTTCACCAGACGTCAGACGCAGTGCCTCTTATTCCTCTGCTGTTACTGCCCTCATGTGGACTGTTAAGGCCTTTCATTAATAAGAATCAGTTCTACCCACATAGCAGCTGTTTAAAGATGTGGAGTTGTATTTTTTTTTTTAAGTAGATTGACTCATTTTAACTACACAGCTCAGTGTGATTTCCACCAAATTTTCTCTTCAAGCATTGAAAAAACAGGAATAAGTCATCACACATGATGAAAAAAATACATCAAACTCTGCAATAAGCATTCAAAAAGTGCTCTATGAGTATTTTCACCCATATTATCTTAAATAGTTGTGAGTTAAAGCTGCTTATCTTTCTTAAAAATGTTGGGAAGAAACTCTAGTGACACTTTCAAAGTGCATGTTTGGCTGTTGAACAGGAGGGGGGTTGAAGAGCGACAGCTGCTGCTGGTTTTGCACTGAGCTCTGTTGTTGAGACTCACTGAAGCTGTCTCAATCCAGCACACCGCCCACTCTGCTTGCTGTCAGACTGGTTCAGCGAAAAAACACCCAGTGACCCAGAGACACTTGTTATGGATTTAAAGTTTCTGTTTGGGTGTTTATTGTAGGATTTGTTGTGTTGTATGAATCAGAAAGCACTTTTCAAAAATCCTATATTTGTTTTTAGCTAGCCCCCAAGTTTTTATTTTGGATTTAGGAATCACATTAAGGTTTAAATGAATCAGGATTCAAAGTGTGGCTAGTTTAGGTCAAGTAATTAAGTGTTGACTTTATTAAATCATTATTAAAACAGGTGTGAATATGTGATGGATGAGCTCAGGATTTAAAAAGGTTGCACAAATGTGTTTCTTAAAGTGGTCTTGCCCTGGGGTTAGCTTCTTTGCAAGAATGTCTGCGTCATGTAGGCATGTGGAGGCAGGAGAGAGCCTCTGCAACACTGGAGTGTAATTCCCAGTTAGACTTCACTATTAGCAATCACTTTACTGAAATTTCATCATTATATTATGCTGTAAAAGTCGCCATAATTCATTCAAAGCAGGACATCCACGACTTGAAGTAACCCCTTCTTTAAGCTCTGTCTCCACACCCTGTCTTCCCTCATTTTAGGGGAACACCAGCAGGATGCCAACAATCTCTGGCATGTTTGGCAAATTATAAATAGGGCAGCCATTGTGCCACACAGCGGACAGAGTCACACGAGGACTCAAGTTTTATCAAGTCTATCACCGACTGTTGCAGCTCTGTGGTGTTTCGTATCGGTGGCAAAACAGCAGAGTGTGTCTGCTCCTCCTCACCCGTCAAGTTGGGGCAGGTATCCTGTAACGTACCTGCGGACCACGCCCTCCTCGTGCCCCTGCGCACAGGTAACGCAGAGCAGGAAGTGGCTGTCAGCTTCGACGCTGTAGCTGTTAAAGTGAATGAAAATGCGGTTGTGTTTTTGAGCGAGGAGCCAGATTTTAATAGCGCTTTTCAAAACCTTTTTTTTTTTAACAGATTTTTTTAAAAAAACAAGAAAAGTCATCATTTCACGGGAAGATGCGACCAAGTGAATCCTGCGCGCTCATGGGATTTTTATTGTTGACGGTCTTCAACTCATCAGGTGCGTAAAAAAATAGTAAAACTATATTAAAATTTGCTTACATATTTCCCCTCTTACTTTATTATTATTATCAGTGGCTATACTACTTAAATAAAATGCTCAAAAGTATCACGAATCTTTCAGATAACCTTTTAATCCGTGTCGTAATTCGAAATTTGTGCCAATGGGGTCAAACAGAGAACTGAAAGGGGTGCATGCATTGCATACAAACGTGCTCAAGTGGAAAAAGTGTACAAAAGAAGCAGCTCTGTTTAACTTTGTGTACTTCAAACCACAGTTAACTGTGATTGATTGTGTTGACACTGGACAGCAAATGTTCAATGGGAGGATTGATGTTCAGCTTTGACTTGAAGAGATCCGTTTTTAAAATTGTAATGAGGCGTTTACGGTGCTTCATGTTGGCGTGAATACACCAAAACTGTTTTAATCATTAACCATTAATCAGTTGCTTCAATTTTAATCTGGCGGGCATATTTTGTGGTAAATTTTGCTGTCTTAATTCAATGTATCTTAATAATCTTTGGAGGGAGTCATTAGCAACATAAACATTATACAAACTTTACATTTACTTCATAATGTGGTAGTTTGAACCCTATGATCTTTGACACACCCACTGTTTATGATAGCAAGAAGCCCTTTAGCCAACATTGTGTGGGGAATGCTGTTTTCCGCTGTGTTGCTTTCAAGTCCTTACAAGTTCAGAGTGTTATTCCACTTTTTGTGTGAATTTTTGAACATGTGCAGCTTCCCAACATCCCATCAGTCCTCAGGTGATCCACCGGTGGTGCTGATTCAGGTGTGATACAGGCGGTGAAAACAAAGGGACAGATTTAGACAATGAAAACAAACACCTAGATATTGTAATGTACAGGATTGCTGTTTGTGATTTCAAAAACTATGTAGGCTTACTGTTCAGTGAACCTCCAGGATACAGGTAGCAAAATCTGAAATTTATTTTATCTCTTCAAAAAGTATTTTAACCAAACACAATCAAAAAAACTTACACATACTGTGGATTTAAAAAATTCTGTTGCCTCTTGTCCAGGTCGCTTTTACAAAAGAGATTTTATATCTCAATAAGCTTAAAGGTTAAATAAATCAGGCTTTCTGTAACCTCTTTCTTCCTTAAAATAATGACCTAGTGAGCTTTAATGCCATCTTACAGCCTGAAAAAGTTCTACTTTGGTTTACTGTTTTCATACTGCACTCGAATCACCAAAACAGAGAGAAACCATTCACTATAAAATATATTAAGTGAGTGAACAAATGTGTAACCAAAGCTGTAATATGGCTTTCCAAATGCTGATGCTCAGTATGGGGTTGCAGCTGAAACAGTGATAGTATCACACTGCAAATGTTCAGTTTGCCGGAGAGGAGAAGTTTGCATTTGTCAGATAAGACTCCGATATCATACAAACAGCAGTTACTTGTAATACTTTAAAACTTCAGTTCCTCTTTACTCGGATGGCTCAGAAGAAGTTATTGAACTTGTGTTGGTCTGTCATCACAGAACAAGGGAAAGGTGTGCCTGTAATCTTTAGCTTTATTTGCTTAAGCATTTCAGACAAACTGTCTGATCGTAACTGTGTGTTTTGTTCTTTTTGAGGCGCTGCAGGACAGCGTTGTGCTCTGCTTCAATGCAGTTAGTTGTGTTGTTCATGTAAGAAATAAAGAGCAGAATATTTTCATATCCAAGACCTCTTGATAATGAGAGTTTAGCCTGTCTGTTCTATCAAAACTATGACTTTACAATGACTGAAAAGTATATGAATATGGCGTCAATTTAAGCTAATTGTGCTAGCATAATAAATAAAATGTTCATGCCGTACTTTATTGTGTTAAAACATTAGCAAGATCATTACAGTAATATAAAATACAAAAGGTAAGGTTGCCAGAATTAGCAAAAATGCTAAAATGTGGAGTCCTAGGATTGTAGAATAAAAACCCTGATTTTTACGTCACTGAACTTTAATGTCTGATTTAACAGCTTTTCAGTACTTTCACCTTTCTGATTTTTTGTTTTTCCACAGAGTGCCTGCTGAAAGTGGTCAAACCAGACAAAGGCTCAACGTTGACGGTGTCCACAGAGCTGCCTTTAGATCAATGTGCGGTGTGTACAGTCACCGGGGTGAATGACACAGAAAAGTCCTGCGCTCCCTCCCTGACTCTGCTCCCTGAGGTGGAAGTCAAACTGCTGTTCAATTGTTCACAGCCCATCGAGGAGGCTTACACTGTGACCATAAATCGGGCCATTGGTGAGTTCATTGATGATGCTTTCTGTAAACTGGGCTCGGGCTGCCTTAGAGCACTGGAGCCTTGATGCTGAGCCTCAAGTTCTCCTCATGTCCAAAATGTTGCAAATAAATTGCAGCCTATATGGGAAAAAAGTACAACTACACATTAAATGCTGGAGCTGAAAAATTTCATTGTGTTATCAAAGAAATCAGCTCATTTTAAATTATTTAAATTCTATTTATAACGTACTGAAGATGGTGAGATCCCCATATTCTTTGCACTTTGACATTGGGAAACATTAATCTGAATTTTTATTAAGATCCACTCACACATTCTCTCACTGAGTCCTGAATTCCCCCCCACGTTTATTTTTTGCCTCTCTAAGCAGCCTTTTTAGAACCAGTCACATTACAAACCTGTTGCAAGTCAAACTAATTTATTCCTCAAATTTTTTTTTTGAACGTTACACAGCTTTTTTCAGTGTTTTCTTCTCCCTATCTAATTTGTTTTGAACCATTTTGCACACATCAAATTTGAAATGAGCTGATCATTTTCAGAAAACAATAACATTTTCCAGTTTAAACATTAGATATGTTGTCTTTGCACTAATCTCAATGCTGGGTTTATGTGATTTTCAAAATTAATAGTTGTTATTCTGGTCTATTCTGAAACCAGTCATGGAATGCACGTAGAGAAGCCAAGATTATATCTCAGCGTATGTCCTACCTAAAGTCAAGGTAAATTAATGTGAAAAGGGATCCTTTGTAGAAAAACAGCTAAATACCCACACCCTTTTATTTTAGGTAATTATTGTAGCCCTCATGGTTTGTTTTCCATCACAGTGGGAGAATGTTTTTCTGAAAATAAATTTTTTACAGTTAGCCATTTGCTGGTAAATAAAATGGAGAGTTTAAAAGCTATAGAGTAGACCCAAGTATACAAAAACCAAATAAGTCTCAGAAGTACAAGTGGAGGAAGAGGCTGTGAGGACTTCTTTGGTTGGAATCGCGCGTACACTGTTGTGATGACAAAAATCTATTTAACAATTAACAAGGCGTGTGTTTGTTATGGAAATGAATGGAGATCAGATCTTCTTTTTAACACTACTTTTCTTTGTTCGAGACAACTTTTAATCGGATACAACGTGACGATTTTAGGTATTTATCAACAGTTATGCAGTGCTGTTGTTTGAAACGTGACAAGTAAACTTTGTAAGTCTGTGTTGTAGTTTAGTAGCCATTGAGATGTATTTGTAGGCTAACATGTAATGTTAGCGGATCCTTATGTCCTGCTCATCTACCAAGCAGAGCTAACATAATCTCACTCTTCATTTTATTGTCAGACTCTCAAGTTTGATCAGATCACTGCAGTATAACTGCTGCATGTGGGTTGGAATGAACATTATCACAAACAGTTTAGCTTGTGTTTTAGCCTTTAGCTCGTGTTGTAGCCTTTAGCCCGAGCTCTATCACTCACCCACTTAGCTTTCTTTTTCTCTTCTGTCCTTTTTTTGTCAGACAATTCAGCTCCAGTGTCTACCATCACTACAAAATTAAACCAAGAAATTGTTTTCAGCAGAAGAAAAACACAGATCTCTCTTCTCGCTACTAAACTTTGCCAGTTGGCGTGGTGTTGTGTTGTCATAGACATACTGAAATCAATCCAGTCCTGTATGACCCCATCAGGAAGTAAGAAATAGCATTTGAAAATACCTTACATTGGTGCTGATAATCACATTTTAAATTGTGGATTATGAGCAGGCATATATCTAGATATATCATGAGACTTTTTCAAGATCACTTAGAAGTCCTTTAAAAATTATTATAATTTAATAGTAAGTAATTCACATTGAGTAATAAGGTGGAACTTTTAACATGTTATACTGTAGTCACTTGCCTTGCTCTCTTGATACAACAATTTAGGAACTTCCATTATTCTTGTCCAGTCTCAGTACAAAATTAATTATATTTATCAGGCTGTGTGAAAGTACTAAAACAATTTGAATTTTCATCAACCTATTTAAGACTAACTTCTGAAAATGTCTGTCTATGAATTTTAACCAGAGTGCACAAAGGACGCCTGCAGCCCTGAAACAGTCGAGGCTCAACCCTCCATCCTCACAGAGTTCAACAGGCTCTTCACCTGGGAGCTGAAAGCACCTGAGAAGACCATTTTGATTCTGGAAGTTCTTGGAAATGGACTGACTGAGACATTACAGCCATGCCCTAGTGGACCTCACTATACTGTTGTCACAACCCAAACAAATGGTGGCAGCAGTAATATTCAGTATTGCCAAGATGGTTCTGCACCTCAAAAAGGCATCAATAGACTGCAGTTGCCCAATGAAGCTGCTGTACGTTTGCAAGTCAAGCCAAAAGCTGAGGTTGAACCCGAGTTGTTTCAGGTCTCCGTTGGATCACTGAGTAAGAAAAAAATATCATATAGATTTTTCAGAGAAGGCCTTTAATTACATTTGAGTTTGAGTTGCTACAGCTCATCTTATCTGAGTCTAGTTATAAGTTTAACCCTGGTGGATATTGACCAGTAATACAATAGTTTGCAACAAAATAACTTGTTCCTGCATTGAGATCATTCATCAAGAACATAATGACCTCCACTATCTGCAGCCTGACTATACTGCTAACAGCTAATGTTAGCTTGCTAATTTATGATAAATATCTGACCAAGCACTTGATTTGAATACAGTTTAGTAAGGGTGTAAACTTGGCAGATTCTTCAGAACTTTTTAAAAGGAAAGCCCAACTGCAAATGTCAGCAGTTTTTTTCTAATGATACCTAAATAACCACAGTTAGCATACAGATGTGTTCCTTATGTGTAGCTCTAGCTTAAAATGACAAAGGGCAAAAGCTGATTTACCAAACTCTTTCTTTTTTGCTGAGAGTTGGATGATAAAATTAATTCCACTGTAATTACAGTTTACATATGGTTAGTACAACCCTTCAGCTAACCTGTAGCTAAACTAGCTTGGATCCAGCACTTAATGTGGAAACACTTGTGCTCTTTAAGAAGGGTATAATGCAGGGTATAATGTTGTTTGCTTAATCTCTAAAGAGAAATGAATGAAAATAAGGAAGCACAGTGCTCCAGATTATTATGTTTTTTAACATGAATTGTTGCTAAGCTAGCATCAGAGAAACCAGGTTGCTACTAGCAGATATTAAGAAGCAAGATTTAATTTTTATGATATAAGGTGATTGCCTGTGAGATTGTAGGCTGTAGTTAAGCCTCTTGACAGAGCTATGGTCAGCTATTTCATTGTGTTCACATTTTTTCAGCTAAGCTAACTTGCTATAAGTAGTATTTTTATTGATCTATCCATTTCTGGTGAACTTTTGCTTCAAGTTTTAATGATTTAATGTCACTCTGTTTGTTCACTACAATGATCTTAAATTGAACTGAAGACAAAGACGGATTCATGAGCATCTGTTAAAACCAACCCTGACATCCGTCTCACTTTCTTGTTTATTAGAGGGCAGAGCGATGGTTGGCACTGTTGATCCCAGCACGACTGTTGTCTTGAGCCGGGATCCGAAGGAACCAGAGTGTGAAGTGTGCTCTATTGATGGCTCCACTCCAAACTGTAGTCCTACAGAAAAGACTCTGGCAGATGTTGAAAATCTTGCGCTGGAGTTCAGCTGCATGAATCCTCAGGACGTGTACACGGTGAAAATGAACAAAAAGATAGGTAAGAGCCGTAGAGGTTACAAACAAGATTAACTTTATTTACAAGTAAGATTTTTGATTGAAGAGTGAAATTAACTGTTTATCTGATGTACAATAACTAGTAGAATTTCACCCATTAAAATAAATTGAAAATAGAGTGATACTATATGATTTTGTACAATTGTATAAAGCTTATTAAAGCTGTAGCCTTATGAATATATAGCAAATAATAAAAACAGGTGTATCTGCATCAGTTATTTTCTAATACTAACTATATTTTACTAATACTGTTAAAAGTTGAATAAGATAATACTGTAAACGAATTTGAAATGTAGTAATTGGAGAAGTTATCAACCAAAGGTTGTAGAAATTAAGTTATGAATTTATTATTTTATTATATTATATTTAACTTTAATAGATTTATTTTTTGTCATTTATTCATGGTTATCTGTTGTTTACCTAAATAATTTGCCATTTTCTTTTTTTAGCATATGAGAAGTTCTTCCCTTACCTTTTTTTCTGGTATTTCTTAAAAAGATGTCCGTGTTTTTAAATATATATGTATATTTTTATTTTACCCAGTATGCACACAGAGCTCCTGCTCCCCAGCAGAAGTGAAGCCTGAAGCTCTCTTCAAAGACTTTGTACGATCCATGACATGGGTCATCAGTGTACCTCCGAGGACTGTATTATCTTTGGACTTCACTGGTGACGGATTGAAGGAGGTGTCTGCAGCAGAAAGTTGTCCAGATGGATTCCACTTCTCAGTTAGTACAACTAAAAGTGACGGAACAACAAAAAAGATGAACTACTGTAAGGGTGGGACTCTGTCTCGTCTGGAGCTGCCCGGAGCAGCGACTGTGACTGCTGAGGTGCCAAAAGATGGTGACTCTCCTGCGTTCGCTGTCAACACAGCACCAAGAGGCAAGTTTTTGTTCACATTTTTCTTTTTAGAAAGAACATCCAGTGATATTTATGTAACAAATTGATCCTTCTGAAAACCTTACAGCCTTCACCCCCTGTCAGGAAAAAGTTAGTCATCATCATTTAATGTTTTTAAAGTCTGATGAAGGTGAATGGGGCTCAGGGTTAATTTGCATCTGTAGCGCGGGAGTGAAATCTGATATGAGAGGTCACTGAATTGAGCTAAATGCTAACTTCAGGAAGTACTGGCATACTCAACCAAGCTTGCAGTAATAATAGTTACAATCATAATAAAAAAATAAAGTTGTTGGTAAGTTATCTGGACATGAATTGTCAACTTAAACTGACCATATATTAAAAGAATACATTATGTCTCTCCTTTAAGCTTACTGTTCGTGTGAATTTGCATGCAATAATCCCTTTTTTGTACATTTAACCTGGGAAATATTCTCTGCTCTCTGTTTTTTTTTTTTATCAAAATCTTTTTATTGAAATATCATCAAGATATACAAGAAGAACAGTCACTGATAATAGCAGCTGCTGTATATAAACACCAAATGCAGATAACACTTACATCTTCATAAGAAAAAGAAGAGAGATGCACAGAAGAGAAAAAGTAACACTATTAACTGCACATGGTAAATAAATGAAGCATGTACCTGAGTAATTATTTTGCTTTTAAGGTTAATGGAGAGCAAAATAAATAAATAAACAAAATAAAATAAAGAAAAAGGGATGAACAAGAAGTTTAACAAAGACAAACAAACAAGCAGAATGTCTGTTCTCTGGTTTGATCAGTATATCACAGTGCTGTTTTTTTCTCTTCAGGTAGCAGAATGATGTCCGTGAAGCCTGATCCTGACACCATCATCACCATCAGGAGGATGACGAGCGAGCCAGATTGCAGCGTGTGTGAAAACAAAGAGTCTGGGCCGGTATGCAAAGCACAAGAAATGATCCTGAGAGATCCTCGCAACGTCTCTGTGGAGTTTACCTGTCCGCAACCTCAGGAGGTATTCAGTGTGGAGATCAACAGAGAAATTGGTGAGCAGTTATGAAGTTTTAGGTAGTTCGAATTCTTTCAAATTTAAAATGTATTAATCTTAAAGCTTCTTTGAGAAACAAACTCTGCTTATCTTGTCCTGTGCACACACAAATCAAGTACTCCGACAGAAACCACACTATGATTACTCGCCATGATTGTTTGCTATGTGAAACATACTACCTGTGCTTTAAATAGCCTTTTTTGTGATGGCCTTGTATGCTTTTATAGGCCACAAAGAGTTCCCTCGAAAGCTTTTTAAACACCATCAGTCTCTGTCAACATGCTGTATTAAACACTGGTGAAGAGTCTCTTGTAGCCAAACTCCAGCAAAATCAGTCAGGTGGGACCATAACAATAAACAGAAACACAACAATATCTTTATTTTCATAAAATATACCCATCACCTGTAAATGAAATCCATCCTCAGATCCTTCAGGATCCTTTAGATCGCACTGACAGCCCACTAAAGTTGTGGATGACAACAAGGGGGGCTAGCGCTGACACATCGCAGGGGTCGTTCTGTCACTACACATCAAAATCTGATTGGCTGATGACACAATCAGTCAAAGTTATGATCAAACGGTAGCTTAAAGCATAGAGGAAAAACTAGCAACACTGCTTGAGCTGTGACGCGTTAAAGTGACTTTCAGGTATGATGGACACACAAGCTTGAATTCTTATTTCTGTTGGTTAACAACTCGGCTGTTTGAATCTTTCTCAGCACAACACTAAATCCCCACACGCTTATCTTCCAGACTGCACAGAAACCTCCTGCTCAGGTGACATCGTTCAGGCCGAGTCCTCACTCTTCCCAGACTTCACCCGAACCTTCACCTGGGATCTCAAAGTCGTCTCCACACGGGCCTTCCAGCTGGACTTCCCCGAGCCAGGAATGCGACAGATTCCCAATGAGGAGACCTGTTCAGATGGTCACACGTACTCTGTTGTTACTTACCTGCGCACAGGACCAGCAACCATTGGTACCTTTTGCAAAGGAGGCACTGTGACCACCGTCCTGGCGAGGTACAAGGGCCGTGTGTCTCTGCAGGTGCCAGGTGACAAGAAACTAGACCCTGTGAACTTCAAGCTCACAGTTGGACCTGAGACTACCAGTAAGTTAGGGAACAAGTTTTTGTTGTATTTTAAATGTGATTCGAAGACACTAAAATACGTCAAGTACCATGAGAAATAAAGGGTTCAGCTTTATAGACCCAAAATATCTGTTGAGTGACTTTGAAAGTGCATAATATGTTTTTTTAAGTGTTAGCTTACATTATTCCCTCCTTCTTTCTCTCCAGTGGTGGCCATCGTGAAAGTGAACCTACCCCGAGGTGTATCCGACACCGACTTCATCACAGCAAACTATCCCCGTGATTTTCCCCACCAGCAGCAGATGCAGTGGGACTTCACCGTGCCGGGCATGCACAACTATTCGATGCTTTTTCGCAATCACACGTCTCCAGAGTGCCTCAGCGGCGACGTGCAAGTGGAGTACCAGAAAGAGAACAAGAAGGTGACCAAACTGACTCTGACGGATCCTCAGCCGAAGCATCAGCAGGGCAACTTCAACATGGTGCTGAAGAACTGTGAGACCAACCAGACGCTGCAGGGACTCGCACTGAACTACAGAGTCTCCTTAATGAGGAGTGGACATCCAGGTACACGGTTTACCTTTTCATGCAGCATTTTTAAAACCACCTTCGGAATATCAAATAATGATTTATGTGCCAGCTAGCATTAGCATAGTAGCATTTTAGCATTACCAGTCTGACTGTATGAAATAAGAGCTGGGGAGGCTTTCTTTAAAAACACTGAAGATCTTTCTTTATGGTGTTTTGTTTCCCAGTTCTGTGCAAGGTGGATCTAACCAAGCACACAGGACTGTCCCTGCACTTAGAGAAAGTTGGCTCTGATCCTTATTGCGAGGTAAGCATCGACTCCAAGGTCCAAGAGAAGATAAACGTGGCTGCAGGCACCAAGGCCACCCTGTCCTTCCTCGACTGTCCCAAGGAAGATGTGCGCCTGACTGCCAGTAAAGTCATCGGTGAGTTTTATTCAATTTGCATGTTTATAAATGACCTCATTAGCATATATTCCCATGTCTTGTTACTGGAAGAGTTTATCTTATGCTGGATTTTATTGCTGCCTGTTGAAATATTAAAGAATCAGTCTGAATCGTATTTATTGCGAAGTTATATAGATTCTTACCAGAAAGTGCTTTTATTTAACTGTACTGCACCCAATAACTGGATCCAGAACTACAATGACCTGTTATATCTGAAACCCATGGAGGTCAATAAGTAGTGAGTGCCAAACTTTAATAGCAGAGTCTTTGGCTCTGTGACCTCTGGCTATTGACAGCTCTAAATAAACAGTGTCCAGATATGTCAGAATCAAAGCTAGGAAAGAAAGAGAGTGTGGAGGTTTCCAGCATGTGGCGACTAGTTTCTTTCCAACAATAAGTCCAGCTAATAATGCTCTTCTTTGGTCCAGGGTCAGACCCAACTTTGGTAAATCATTCAAAATAAATATAGCAGGCCAACATGGCAACCTAATCTTAAAGAACTTAGAGAGGTTACATTTTACAATCTCAAAATTTAGACAATCCTTTTCTTGTATAAATCTTTTTTTGTTTGGTAACATTTCAGCTCCTTTTAGTTAGGAACTCAATTTTTCTCTGCCACAACAGGTTGCGAGGAACTTGCTTCATGCTCGCAGACTAACCTCACTGTCCCCAAACTGGATGCCTGTCTACCAATGCCCCTCCACAGCTTCACCTGGCACCTTAACATCCCTAAAGACAGCACCATCAATCTAGCCTCACCAACAGGGAGCCTCCGACAGTCGCTACCCGGCCAGGAGTGCAATCAGTCGGTGTCCCTGCGTGTGGCAGAGGGTGACGGGTTTCCTGTTGGTGATTTCTGCTTTAACGGAGCCATCCCTAAAGTTCAGGTGCACGCCAACATCTCCGTCACAGCCAAAGTCCCAGATTTCAGCAAAATTAGAGGGTCTTTTCTCAGCGTCAGCTACAGCAAAGAGATCCCAGGTATCCATTTTTAATTGATCTTTGATTTGCCATCCTGCTCCTGTCATATACACTCTAAATACAGTCAAAAGAGCAAAGTCACTTAACTTATACATCCCACACAGGGGCACTGTTGTACCACAAATGTCTTAGGACACAGTCCTGACGCTCAGCATCATTTTCTTCCCTTTTCAGAGCTGATTATATACAACATACGTCCAAAAATGTCATCTCCAACCCTGCTGGCCACCCCCAACTGGCCGGAGGGCATGAAGCCTTCCACTACTCTATCCTGGATTGTCAATGTCCCAAGTGGGTACAAAGCGCACGTTCAGTTCGTCAACGTCAGCCAACCCAAGTGCCGTGACAGACACACCGCCATGAAGGTGAAGAAGCTTGGTGAGGAGGAGGAGATTTACAGCCGCAGAGAGGACGAGCAGGCGGAGGATGATTTGTTTGTGGATAGGAGTTTCTACCTCAACATGTCAAACTGTATCCCAGAGGAGGGACACTTTGGTGCAGTGACCAAAATCGTTCTGCAGAAGTCATCCAGTAAGGAAATAAGAATTTCTGAAAGCCTTTATCTTTTATGTGATACCAAAAAAAACCTACCTAAATTTATTAAAAATAAACAACTAAACTGAAGAACTTTACCTTCACAGATCTGTTAGCCATCCTCCTCGGGATAGCAGGAGCTCTTTTACTCGGGCTTATAGTGCTGGGTGTAGTATGCTTCATCACAAAGTAAGTACACTTGTTTAAAAAGTATTTTAACTATGACAGATGATATTCTGAATTTGAATACGAGAAATTCAACCCTCAGCGTTTACTCCATCTTTCAATCGTAAGAATTAAAATGATTCGGACTCTTAAAGTAAAGATGTACGCTCTTTGCCACGTTAGTCTCCACTCTCTCTCTTCTCTTTCACACTCAGTCCTGTCAGTTAAAACATAAAATGCCCCAAAACAAACCCCAAAAATCTGAATAATCGCTTTCTTATGTACACATATATATATATATATATATATATATATATATATATATATATATATATATATATATATATATATATATATATATAAAAGTAAATAAAAGTAAATCAACTTAAAGGTTATGGGACTATTATCAATAGGGGGCGCCAGAATCAGCAAACCAATAAATGTCTCTGACAGTTTTTATTTAAAAAAAAAAAGAGAGAGAGAGAGAGATTAAAAAACCTTGCTATTTTGGTCCATTAGTTAAAAGTTTGACTGAAATTTTTTGTCAGTTTTGAGATTAATCATTTATTTGTACTTCTTAAGATATTTTGTTAAAAATGTGCTGCGGTTCAGAGAAAGATTGACAAAGAATTATCTTTTAATTTGAATTTAATGAGTAATACTAATATGTTGATACCCTGAAATACTGACCCGTAACTGGGTGTCTTTGAACGGCTTGCTCTTGTCATATGTGATCTGCCTTCATCCGGTTAACAGGAAGAAGAAGAGAGACAAGATGAACAAGGAGTCGTCTATCTACATTGGAAAAGGGAACATCTTCCGCCCTGGTGACATGCACTTCACTAAAACTCGGTCTGATAATGAATCCCATGTCTATGACTCCATCGATGAGACGATGGTGTATGGCCACCTGCTGGGTGACTCGACTTACTCTGACAGTCTTCAGGATCACTACAAAGGCACGCAGGTGGACTCTTACCAAACGTTCACAGGCCCCACGGATCCAGGGCTGCCTGTAATCAAGGAACCGGACAATGAGCCGGAGATGGAGCATTTCAACACGTTCCTGGATCCATCTGAGACTTTCATACCATCTCGTCCACGCACTCCCATCGATCGGCAAGACAGTCTGGGCTTCCAGGACCGCAGGATGGTAGACAATGAGCTGTACACCTTCAAGAACACAGGCGATATAAACACCATCCGGCTCTCTGGTGTTGACTTGGAGCCCCAGCCACCAATAACAGAGGACTACCTGTAGTGTGTTAGGACTGTAAATGCACGAAGGACCATGTTACTAAGTTCTCGTTACAGCACAGAGAACCTCTGAACACTTCTGACGTGAACTTTCTGTGCCTCCGTCAGACTCAGGGAACGAGAGTTAATTGAGCGTCTGAATGTACGTGTGCAGTGTTTTTTTGTCAGAACTCATTTCTGAGGGATCGAGAATAGATGCTGTGATCTTTTTTAAAAGAGGTGTGAATTGGGAGACGTGGGTCTTGCCAAGGGTTAGATACGAAGATTTTAACCGTATCCCTCATGAATGCAAGGCCAGAGCTGAAAGCCAGTTAGCTTAGCATTGCTTATAAACTGGAAAAAGATGTAAACAGTGAGCCCAGCTGTTTCCTAGGATTAAAATAACCCATCTAGACTGCTTTTGGAGTTGTCTAGTTAATATAAACCTTAATGATACTTCCTTTTATTCTGTTGTCACTTGAAGTTGCTATGAGCAACCAAAAAAATAGACCCAGCATGCCTATGGAAACTGCTTGTAGATGGTTTTTGTTACCATTTTACAGATCCAGGCTAACTTTTCACTTCTTAGCTTTATCTTAGCTTTACTCATTTGCTCAACTAAGATATTCAGCATATTGCTGTAGCTCACTGCACTCACATGACATTAAAATCCATCTTCTCATGTACATTGTTGCAGGACAGCCACTTGTCCATTTATTTGAATGGAAAATGTTTTATTACACTGTTGCACATATGTGGTATGATTAAGGAGAAAAGGAAAAAAAGGACAAATTTTAAGTATTTTTGTATTGTTTTAAGTTTTGTGTGTTTTTTTCTTAACCTGTAAATGCAGCGTAGATTTTGTTTTGTTTTTTTAATTAGCAATAAATTCCAGAAAAATCCAGCCCGATCCAGCGAAGAGTCTCACTTCCTTTACTGTCACCCATGACGTTCAAAACACTTTCAACCGCAGGAACTCCAACCATGAAAAACAGTGTGAAGAAGAAGGGTGTGGAAGACCTCAGACTAAAGAGCAGAGACACCAGTGTTTATCATGGAGAGCTGTGTTTTACTGGAAACAACAAATGCAGAAGCCAGGTTTACAGAGCTGCGCCATATTTCTTGCAGATGCAACAAACCTTCAAGTCTGACTTTGTTTATTTTTTTTTTTCTTTCACTTTCAGGCCTTTTGACTTAATGAGAAACAGTTTAGCATTCTTACTCTGAAAAACGTTTTTTTTACAATTGGGTTTAATATGAATAAACCACTACTAGCAACCAACTGCTAGCTAATTTAAATGCTGAAAAAATTAGAAACAGCACTTCTACTTACATAGTCACAGAGTCGGCGTCAGACAAAATTCAAGGGGGGGGGGGGGGCATCAAGACAACAGCAGGGGGGCACAACGTCTTGATCATGACTGGATTTATTCTGTATAGCTATGTCTATGATAGCCATTTAAACACACCAAGAATCACTCAACAGATTGTACAAAGTTCAAATTTACGCCAAAAGAAGGCACTAAACCACAGCTGAAAGTCACGCATCTCTCTCTCTCCTCTCCCTCCGGTGTGCACACAACTATGCGCGCTTTAGCGCACCAATATTAAACACATTAAACAGCGATTAAACACGAAACGTTTACGTTAACAAGGAAACCCAAACGGTAACAGAACTTTAAAGGTACCTCTAATTTAGAGGGGGGGAAATGAATTCTAGGATGTTAATATTATTTTTTTTTTCCCGGTCTCGCCCTTGTGAAGTGGGGGGGCACAGTCGATCTACTGGGGGGGGCACAGCCCGCGAATGCCCCCCCTTGACGCCGACACCGCATAGCCATTAAATTATTGCATTTTATACATATCAAAGCTTTTAGCGGTAGTATGTGTTTTAATTTTAAAACTGCATCTGAATAATTTAAGCATTGTAGCAAGCTAGTTCTTAGCTAGGCAAGTGAAGGGGAAGCTAGGCAGCTACAGCTAGCAGGGATAAGGTTTTTATGTCAAAATGCCTGAGGTTTTTTTTTTTTTTTTTTTTTTTAGTTAAGTTGTTTGGTATTATGCAAGTATTTTGACCGCTGCCAGATAGAATTAACCCAGCTGTTTGTCTTTTCTGTTTTTCTGTGAAGCTAATAAGTTAGCATGCTACAGGTGTTGGTTAGCCTCATCTGTTGTCAGGCAGGGGCATGGTCTTTTATGTCACTTTTCAAGTTTGATAAAGCTAGACTTTATAGGAAACAACAAAACTACTTGAAACTTGAAAAAGATGTCACAAAAACACATAAACTGAGATATTTTTTAATTAAATGCAGTACAATACAATATACTTCTGTCTCTATGCGAGTCATGTCGATATATACAGTAGTTGTGGAGGAATATATTAGTTTAAACGAGTGATTCTCAGCCAGTGAGTTAATAACTGCTGCCTACAGGTATAAAAAATAATGCAATGTTGCTCCCATTTTTTTCCTAATATTTGTGAAAGGTGCCAGCACCTACACATGTATTTAGTAAAAATAAAATAAATATGTTTTAAAGTCATCGGAACAATTCTATTCTTAGAATTACATGATAATCTATGAAGGCAGCAGTTATGGTGTCCTTTTGGAAAATACAATCTTTCTTTTCTATACTTAACTGCATTCTTCACAGTTTCACTGTGACCACAAAGAATGCTACAAATGACATGTCTCCAAATCACCTCAGTAAAAATAAAGCAGTTACCTTTTCATCGAATTTTAGCCTCGATGGGACACCAGCTGAGAACCACTGGCTTAAAATTGTCTGTAGAATGGCGGGCAAAATGGTATTGCAGCAAAGAGTAAACACTGAAAGCAGCTATAACCACGAGCAGTATATGATTATAGGATCAAACAATATTGAACTGGCAGACAGAGGGCTTCTCATCACGACAGTTCTCGTCAAACCACTTCCCATTGGAGGCCACATTTAGGACAGCACAGTTGTGGGACATCCCACCATCCGGCTGACGGGACCTATAGTTGGACGTGTCCCAGTTTTGGTATGAAATGCTGAGGCCACTCGTGTGCACCCAGGTGCCCTCTGTCACCATATCGTTGATGCCGAGCCAGATCTGCTCATTAGGGCCGATGCGCTGGCGGATGTAGTCTCTGAGTTGGTCGTTGTCATCGGTGGAGTTTGGTGTGCCAAGCAGTCCACCCAGGGCGTTGCAGTCCTCGCTAGCAGTGTGATAACGTTTCCTAAGAGGCTCAGCCAAGTAGCACTTGCCATTGATTTTGATGCCTTTCAAACAAACTGAAGAGAAACATAAAATAGAGAGGATGTTAGACTGACTTCAATGGTTAATGCTGCATTTATTTGCTTTTTCAAGAAACATGTTTTGTTATTCATGTGATTAAAAGCAGTCAAATAAGAACCATGTATTCAGTTATAATGTACAACATGTTAGCAGGGGCAACTGGTTATAATTTTGTGTTCTGAACCAGAGGTCATAAAGCGTCCGCCATGTGCTTTCCAGACTTAATACTTTGAGTTTCAAAATCTACACATGTACCCCATCTGTCTTTGTTTTTAAAGAAGCATGCCACTGACTTAGGACTGCATCTTGAACACATATTTGGAGGCCTGAGCGATGCAGCTGGAATAAATCCAGACAACTACAGCTTGAAACATTACATCCAACTGCAGAAGACGTACATCTTGTTTGAGGACAGTAGAAGCTTAAACCCAGATTCTTGTGTAAATCTTTGTTTCTTTTTGTGTGATTAAAGCCAGATTATCTTGCACCCTGTTGGATCCTTGCATTCATACATCTTTTATTAGGAAAAGGAATACAATATAAACAAACTTTTTTTTCCTTTAGAAAAAAAAGAGATAAGGGGCCACTGAAAAAAAAAATAACATCCAATATCTTCTTTTTACTATTATAATTATTCAGTGGAAAAAAAGTCAAAATTCTGAGATTGAAGTCAGAACTTCAGTTTAATCTCAGAATTTTGACTTTTTTTAAAAAAATTATTGGACTTTTTTTTTCATTCATTTCATTTCATTTTTTTTGAATAATATAAAAAAATATATAAATAAAATTATTTAATAATAATATTTTCATTATTATTAATTATTTCCATTATTTTTTCTCAGTGGCCCTAATCCTCTTCCATACAGTATGCTGTGAATACAGTCTTAAAACTCATTTTTATCCTGCAGCTTTTCTCCCCACTTGAAAGCTGATGATCATTATTATGATTTTAATCTCTACCTTTTTTTCACACTTTGGAATAATTAACTGTTTGTTGTTTCCTATCTTTCTCTTTTTATAAAAGATATTGCTCCCAAAAAATATAGAATTTGTTCGCTGAAAAACACCCAGTTTATTATGCAATTTCCAACAAAACTGCACTTACCTGACACATTACAAATGTGAAACTTTTGGATCACTCGTCCCTCCAGGCAGGACAAATCATCTCAGAGAATTTATTTGCGCTCATTTTTTTCTTTACTGAAAAAAAAAATCCAGTAAATAATGGAATTATTCAACGTTTTATCTTTACCTGTCTGCAAGGCTTGTTGTTCTTTCAGTAAGTTGAGCTCCTGGAGGATGTTGTTGATCTGTCTCTGTAGCTCCTCAATTGCAGGATCCTTTGTTGTTTCTAGTTCCAAAAACACAAAACAATTCACATCAGGTGTTTGCTGTCCATGCTTAAGCACCAAAATGAGTTTATTATGTAATATAAGTATGTTTTAAAATCTTCAGGGGAGATTTTCAGCATTAATTGTTGTGTACCTTTCTTCAGAGGCTTCTTCCTCAGTGAAGTCTGCTGAAATGAGCAGTTCACCAGCAGCAGCACTCCCAGCAGCACACACACTTCTTTGAACTCCATGGTGAGACCTTTTTGAGCCTGATGCAGCGTGTGTGCATGCGTTTTATCCCTCTCCTTTCTCCAACACCCTCCCTCTCATCTCTCCAAACAGGGACAGACTCTCCAGTCCAAAAACCGCCCTTCGCAGGCATAACAAACCAACCTCAGGAGCTTTTAGAGGATGGAGTGTTTGTGTGAGTGTCATCTGGCTCCACAGACTTCACACAGAGGGCCAGAACTAACCAGACCTAGCCAGACCTGGGAGACAGGTGGAAACTGGCATGCAGGTGGAGACAGTATGAATAAGGTGTGACATCAGTAGAAGAAAAATAAAACAGAGAATCATCTGTTGCTGAAATGGCAAGATGAATTGGTTTCAGTTCATTTGGCTAGAAATGGTTGAATCAGGAGGAAAAGTGGAAAAAGACTTTCTTTCTAAAAAAGTTGGCCTGGATTTGTTCAGGAAGACTTTAAGTATAGCATCATTTGGAAAAATTCTAACATTTCCAGGTATTTTTGGCAGAAGGGAGGCATTGAACTTCATAAATCATAACTCTTATACTGCTTTCCCTAACCTTCTTGAAATACTATCCCTTTCTTTAGTTTCTTAAATCATGCGCAACCTTCTGCATACTTTTTTTTTCCAGTTTGCACAAAGTGAGTTTGAGCTTGTAAATCCAACTTTTTGTTTTGAGCCGGCCCTGCTCTCAGTCAGTGCACACACCCTGCACCAGTCCGAGGGAAGAGTGGAAATGATCCAGAGTCACATCTGCTCTCTCTGTAGGATTTTCATTCTCCACAACACTCAGCTGACACGTGGCAAAAAAAGAAAAGGATGCAGAAAGTCTGGACTTTCCTTTGTACTTCTGTCCTGACAGCACAGCAGGGATTTCACGTGTGAGACATGTGACATTTAAAAGTTGTACAGCTGCGTTATAATTTACACTTTTCTCCCACAGTACCTCATAATTACATTGTGCTTGTTGGGGTTGCAGCTTGTGTTACAGTACAAACACCATTCTCCTCTCAGTATGCTGTACATACAGGACAATATTAGAGGTGTGTAGTGTATGATAAACCTTGATAGTCTGAAAAAAACGGTCAAATTATAAGTACAAGCCCAGCTATCAAGTGTCTAAATGTACGTTTTGTACCGTTAAGATATCCTTCAACTGTTTTCACTTAGTCACCCTGTGTTTAAAGTAGTTTTAAGAGTGAAGACTATCATAGAAAGAGCCACATCAGTGGTTTTCAGGTCTTATGGCATGGCATTAAATATGGTTGTGAGAAAACTGAAGTCTATTGATGTAAAATATGCTGTGTTAGGAGACATTTCTACAATTCTACAATTTCATTTAGCACGCTTTTGTCCAAAGCGACGTACAACACAAGCAAGAATTTAAACAGGAAGGCAAAACCTTAGTAAGTGCAAAGAAAGATCTGCAGGTACTCGGCCATCAAGTGCCCAAAAGCCCACTTTTTAATTTTTTTTTTTAAATATGTCAACATGACACCTTTCATCCCCCACTAGCCAATCACTGTAGGCATAGTCAGTCACATGGTTCCTGAATCATGACATCATCCATAGCAACAGGCTGAGCTCTACCCCTTTCTTTTAGCTTAAGAGTTCTCTGTATTCCTTAGTAAGAGTCAGTCTGAGCAGCTTTGTGAAAAGGTTTTAAAAGAAACCCTTAGTGAGGAACTTGTAATGTCCTCCTGGTGGTAAGATAAAATGCTTTGTGAATATGAGCCCAGACGTGCTGCTGCATTCTGGACGTGAAATCACAAGAGCCTGTACCAGAAGCTGTGTGGCCTGTTGTGTCAGGTAAAATCTGATCCTCCTGATGTTATAAGAGGGAAAATCGACAGGACCGAGCAGTCGAGGCCACATGAACCTTAAAGTTCAGCTGGTCATCAGTCATGACACCCAGATTTCTGACAGAGTTTGTGGGTACAAGTTGGTTTGATTCAAGCAGGACACTGATGTGTGGTTGAACAGAGGGACAAGCTGGAAAGACAATGAGCTCAGTTTTGTACGTAGTAAGCTGAAAATGCCATTCCTTTATCCAAGTGGAGATATCAGCCAGACACATCGATAAATTTCATTTATACCAACAAAATCTATCCCAACATTAACACACAAAGACAAGATTTTTACTAATTTAAAGTTTTATTAAAAAAATCTGTATACACATACATCAATAAATGTTTTTTTTTTGTTCTCAACCAAGGAAGCCAACTTTCTGTCTCTTGGTTCCCAAACTCTCCTCCTGCTGCAGCAGCTTCATGAGAGGAGCATGGAGAGCTTTCCCCACCCGTTTACCTGCCTGGAGATAACAAAACAATACTTTATTGCCTTACTTACATACAGCCTCATTCATATATACTCATTTTCAACACTTATTTTTTTGTATAAAGTTCATATGTAGTCCATATTTGAGCCGCAAAATCTGCATCTTCAAAAGCATTTTCCTCTTCTTTGTGTCCTAAATTTATCGTGTTCATGTTGTTGTACTTTTGTCATATAAAGAAAAAAATAACAATACATCTCTAAACTATAACAGGAAACACGTGCCCAAAACAAAAAGCATCACAGAAGCTGGCGGCCAGATTTTGTTGCCTTTAAATGGATCCAGGTGATCTGTTTATGTTTTCCAATCTGTTCATGCTAAGCTAAGCTAAGCTAAGCTAAGCTCGCCAACTGCAATCTGTACCTTCTGGACTCACCTCTGTCATTTCATAGATGCTTTCTGGATCCAGGCTGCCTCCGCCCACCTTCCTCGTGCAGGTGACCGTGCCTTTTTGTGTGACAGAGATGATCAGGCTGGCCACAGAGCAGGCCTTCTCTTGCAGAGTTGCATCCACTACGTGTCTGTGACCTACCTGTAGAGAAACAGAAGATGTGAGGTCAACCAAGCGGTGAGCTTGTTTACTTTCACCAATAATACGCTGCAGACAGTGAGCTTTACCTTGCACAACGTCACAATACAAGGAACGTTTTCTACGTTAAGTCTCATGCAGTCGTATGGATCATCTGACAGCTCAATTTCCTTCCCTCCTTCGTCGTCAGATGATATGTGCACTTTGGGAATTCTGCCAGAACAGTGACCAGGAGAATGTCCGTCATTGTCGGTTTACCACATCATAGTTTCTGTGACACAAACAACAAACACTTCACTTACTTTGTGTTGAACAGAGCTGCCTTGATAGCTATCGACATGGCATCATACAGGTTTCCATCACACTGCAGGAGCTGTGGGAAAGTGTTGACATTTTAACGTCAGTGTAAAGAATAAAAAAAGAGCAAATTAAGTGTTTCGAAATCTTTCTGCCTCCTACCAGCACATCCACATACAGGACCCAGCAGTGCTCTCCCGCACTGATGCAGAGGCTCTTCAGGTCCACGCTGTTTTTGTTGTTGAAGACTTTGTACAAAGTGTTACTCAGCTCCGTCCCCAGCTCTTCACCTCCTCTGCCCTCAAACTCAGGTGTGGCATTGGCTGAACTAAAGGACATTGAGAAGAGGACAGTGAAGGTTTTTCCCTTTGTAATGGAACAGTATACTGTGTGTTACATAAAAAGTAACAGGATGGTGTCGAAATAACAATAGTTGGTGCAACAGCACCTTCTAGTGGCTGGGTATCCATCAGGATACACTATAACAGAGGTGGACAATGAATTTTTATGAGGGGCCAAATGAGAAACCTGAAGTGTCAGAGGGCCGCACCACCAATAACGTGAACTTAATTCTGCTCAATATTAACTTTTTCCCACTGCCTTAGTGTTTCATTTTATGTTTAGCTTGTAAGTCTCCACAAATACTGAAAACCTTTTGAACAACTTCATACAAACAAAGAAAGAAAAGAAAAACAAGTTGAATGTTTTTCACTTCATTTTAACTCTTCAGTGAGAAAAATCTAGTCTGCCTTGGGCTTGAACAAGCGCATGAAATCTGACCGAATGGCAACGTGAAGGACAGCTGAGAGGTTGATCATCACTGATGGAGGACCTGTGTTTGGATTTGTTGAACTTTATCACCGGACATCACATGTAAACATCACTGTTCATGTGCAGGGCTCATCATGCAAGTGTGTCTGTTTGGAAATAATGCAAACGTCACCCTTTTCAAAATAAAAGCAACACAGTTGTATCGCATGCACAGCATACATTTTTCCTCATTCATGTTCTTATTTATGATGGACCTTGCATGGGCCACACAGGGATGCCCAAAAGGCCGGATGTGGCCCGTGGGCTGTAATTTGTCTGGGTCTGCACTATAGAATGATATTGATCTTATTCCAGAGGAAAAATATGGTTTCAACTTTAAATATACAATGTAACGTGTATTTCTGTAAGGACTGACTGAAACATGTGGCGTGTGTCAAAAGTGACATGCAGTATTTCAAATAATTGCAAAAGTATCTCGTTATTGTACAATCACAGTCTGGACATGCACAACACCACTTTTTGAATGCACTTCTTTTAAGGACACAGCGTGCAACATACATACCAATCAACAAAGAACTCCAAATAGCCTTCATTTGGCACCATGGGCCTCGGTTTTCCAATTTCAGCCTTAATTCCAACTAGAACCGCTGTGTGGCCCTGAGAGAGAGCCGGAACAAATCAAAGCATATTCAATAACATATGAGAAACCAAACATCTTACTGGCTCAGAGATGACAAATAAAAAAGAGAGACATGCGATTTGAAATGCAGACTAAATGGAAAAGTGGACGAGTGTGAACAGGTGTTAAGCTGAAGAGATAATTCTCTTATCAAGATAGAAAATTAAACCAGATGGAGATCTTCTGCTGACAAACGCAGTGCTTTACCAGCGTGACTTTAGCCGATCCGTCCGTGTTTGACACCACATCGGTCTCTATTTCCATATGCCTGTAGTCCTCACAGCCTCGACCATCCACCCGTAAGTCATCCTGATGTCAACATGTAAACAAAAAACAGAACCTGAGTCAACAAATGCGAAACTAGCTAGCTTTCTTGGCTTACAAACTGCGGGGGCATTAATGTACATCATTAAATAAATGAGGCTCAAGAGATGGACAGTACTTTTTTAAAAATCTTACCCGAATACCGTGTAAAATATAGACTTTTTCCGCCTCGCTGACTTGAACTGTTGCCATGATGTGAAATACCTTGCATGTGAGTGTGTCGCTGCTTCTTTATGTCATCAAAGGACGACGATTCATTGTTCGCTTTACTCACCGGCGTGGCCCAACACGCAAGACTTCAGGAGAGGATTGAAGTCACCGCCCAACCGGGCTGTCAACCTCAGACACGAAACACTTTTTTTTTTTTTTTTTTTTTTTACTTCAACTCACATCTTAAAACTCTGTAAATAAAAAATATATATGTAAATATTCATCGTATGTGTTATTAATATAAAAAAAAATAGACGATGTTTTAAATTAACTTCTCTGGTTGTTTTTCCGGTCTGATGAAGAAAAACATAACTGTAATGAGCTGCATTCATCATCAATGTCCACTGATGTTTCATGTAATTTCTTTTTCGCATTGAGATGGAAATGCACCGGGATTTCTGTTTACTTTCTCAGATTTTCATCAGCAGCTTGAAACAGTGATTTTTGGATATGAGTTTTTTTTTCCCCCTGCGTAAAGTCTTTCAGGAAGTTTTGGCCTCAGTCTTGGCTTCTTGAGATGAAATTCATCTGAGTTAAATAAATGAATGAATGAATGAATGAATGAATGAATGAACGAATGAATGAATGAATGAATGAATGGACAAATAAATAAATAAATAAATAAATCTACAAATCTTTTGCTCTACAACATTCTGCTGTAGATTTTTTAAAAATATCTTCCTTGAATCTGTAATTTATCTTTTAATTATAAAGGTGACACAATAAGGATTCGTGACGTACTTTCAAAATAGAATGGAAAAAAACTGAGTGATCAAGATCACACCATCAGGATCCTCACACCTCCGAAGAGACTGAAGCACTGACAAAAAAATTATGGTTATTGCTATGGTTATTAGATACAGGTTTGGAGCTGTCTTGATTTATTGTGCTATATATATATATATATATATATATATATATATATATATATATATATATATATATATATATATATATATATATATATATATATATATATATCCGAGACAGAGAATATTTAACTAACATATTACCAATAGGAAGGGTAATTTGTGTGACATTTTTTCTGTGATGAGGCTTTAAGTGGACAATCTTTCGACTGTGGATCAACGTGTTTTCTATTAAGTCTATGGTCCGCATAGCCTGAGCGAAAGTGATACCTGTCAGTCTGAAGTCAGGGCATAAGCCGCAGATTTTAGACACGAGCGAGTATCGGACTTCCTGGTTGGCTCTGCGCTGTGTTGTCCTGCTTCCCGCAAAGCTTTCTGGATCTATCACAGACGGAAGCACCAGAACAGTTTTGCAACGGCCTGTTTTAGGGCTCGGCTCCATTTAGTTGTTAGTCATAGGGGCAAATTAACAAACCGTCGAAACCGAGGAGGTGGTGAAAGCTGGGGCTGAGCCGCGCAGCTGTGGAGAGCAGCTGTCCGCAGATCAGGGAGGTTAGCTGGGACAGAGCTAACAGTCGGAGCGGTGGAGGAGATTCTCTCAGTTTGGTGTCTTTTAACTTACAGAGCCTCGAAACTTTAGAAGGTCCTCGGGGAACTTTTTGAGACGGGTGCGAGGTACGTTTTTTTCTTTTTCATTTTTTCCTTTTTTTTTTTTTTAACACCAAACAGAAGTTCATTCTGACTTGGAGCCAATGTGTACAGACTGTGATTAGAATTTAAACGACGCAAATCCTAATATCCTTCTCTAAATGACACTCTCAGTTCCTGGTTGACTGTACCTTTAATTTACTTCCTTGTGGAAATACATTTAGGATTTTCCCCACACAGTACCTGAACAAGCCTCGTCTTTAGGTTTGTTTGCCCATCATTAGGAAGGTCAGAGGTCATTTTTCAAAAGAAATCAGGCTGCAAATCTGTGCTAATTAACACATCTCCATATCATCCTATAATAATACACACCTTAGTTACCTGATTATCTGAAGGATACAGAATGCTTTCAAAGGGTCGTTGGTGCCTTTATGAGGTGTCATGAAGAAGTGATAGAGTGAGCTAAATGGGTCCAAGTCAGGATGATTGTAAATTACTGGATCAATATTTTCTCCCAGCCCTAATCTAATGTTAACAGTTCTAATCATAAGTTGTAATTAAAGGGCAGTTAAGCATCTAGCAAGGAAAATGACCCATATTTTTTTCCCACTGGAGAGCATTTAAACATATGTGACTGAAATGTCGATGGCTAGAAATGTGTTGCTCATTCAACTTCTAGGTTTAACTGAGCTTACATTTGTGCAGAGTGCTAACACTGAAAACCAGCCAATAAATGAATTCATTCATTCATTCATTCATTCATTCATACATTTCTTTATCTTAAACCCGTAGATTGATTGAGATTTCTTTCAGGTTTTTTTAAACTTTATTTACACAACTAAATAACAGGTCCAATAGGTTTTTTCCCCAATATTTTTTTAATTCCTTATGTCTGTGATTCTCACAAAGTTTGAGCTTTGATGTGTTTAAAATATTCCTTGGGTTGATATCATAACCCGAAACACTGGCACCTGCATGTGTCCATAAATTGAAAAAAAAAATGATAATAACAATAATAATAATAATAAAGAGCAGATTTGTTGGTAAAAGAAATAATGATAAGGTAAACCCCTACATTGCTTACGAAAAGTAATTGCTGTGTCTCTGTCACTTTAAATAAGCCTTTTCCTGCTTTGGCTACCCTAAATACATAATATAGCTCTGTATACTTGTAATAGAAGTAAATATTATATTTTGGAATTAAACATCAGTCTGATATATTTTATGGTATGGTGGTAGAAGTTGTCATTCACACCTTTAACTGCATCTAATGCAGCATGTATAGCAAAAGTTCCAGGAAGTGGCATTTTACATTAAGTTGATGCAACACGAGAGGATGCTATTCTACAAAGTCTCCACAGTGAGGAGGTCCGTCAGGCTTTTATTGTGACAGCAGAATTTCTCTCAGGGAAATTTCAGCTATTTTTGAAGCAAGTTTTCCTTTTCGTTCTTTCGCAACTTTCTTCTTTTTTTTTTTTCTTGTCATCTCCAGTAAGCACAGTTTTGAGGGACATCTGAGCGAGACGTAACACTACAGGTTGGTATCACCCCTCCATCTGAAACCTGTTTTTCTAGAACTCCTTATCTCCTTCCAGCTAAGTGAGCTGTCACTAGATTTTTACTGAAAGCAAGTATATGTATATGTACATATACATGTGTATATGTTCATGTATGTCTATAGTTATATCCTAATCTGCCTGGCTTCTTGAAGTTGTTTCCGTTAGGTCAAATAAGTCAGTTAAGAACATTGATTTAAAGTTGGTTGACGTTGGAAACAAAAGTTCTTCCAACACTTTTAGACAAGCAGTGACTCTCTGAGAGAGTTCTCCTGTGATGTGTTGGGTTGTTTTTTATTTGGTTTCAGCAGCAGAGTTTTGAATGATCTTCCATTCCCCGAAAGTTTATTTTAGTCGAGGAGTAAAAGCACAAAAAAGCTCTAAATCCAAGGAAATGGAAACCGTAAAGGACCAACATTTGAAAACCAAGACAGATGGCCCAGTAATCCCAGACTTGTAGTGAAAGTGATACCAGCAGACTGATCAGACCTCCAACCTGAACTCCTGCTGCACCCTCCTTCTGCTGTTTGATGACATGTTTCATCAAAGGGTCAGGAGGAGACAAACAGGGGTTGGGGGTCACTTTACTGTACTATAACAAAGTAATTTCAACCAGTAAGTAAATGGTATCTAAGAAATAAATAACTCGGGAGATATTTGTCTACTACTCACAATACGTTATGGTTATTGTTATTAAAATGAGTACTTTTCCTATTTGGTCTGAATTTTAATGAAATAAGTAATAGTTCTCTTTGATATTACTATTAATGAATAAGAAGAAACACCATTTTAATTAGTTCAGTATTTCTTACCCCAACAATTTAGACAATAACAAAGATAGCCCCAAATAACCAAAATTGACAAAGTCAGTGGTGGCTGTTTCCACCATTTGCTGCAATGACAGCTTGACAGTGACATCTCGTGCTTCTCACCAGCCTCATGATGTTGTTCTGAGCAATGTGTTTCACTCCTCCACAAGTGCTACACGCAGTTCTACCAGGTCATGTGGGGGTGGGGTACGAGCATTCAGTCTCTGCTTCAGCTGGACCCAGGTGTGCTCTATAGGGTTCAGGTCAGGGGACATTGCTGGCCATACCATATGAGGCACTCTGACTGACTGAAGTCGAGCTGTGACAATCCTGGCACAATGTGGTGGAGCATTATCATCCATGAACAGGAAGTTGGGGGTGTGCTGGTGGAATTAGGGGATGATGATGGGTTCTATGATGTCTCTGAGGTAAGAGCGTGCAGTGACTGAGCCATCTACAGTCAACAAGTTTGTCTACCCAGACTGTTTCACCTCCTCCACCAAAGCAAATCCTGGGGACTATGTTGTATCACGTATCACTCACCTTGCCTTCTCCAGCAACACTTACGACCATCATTTCTTTGCAAGGTGACCCGACACTCTTCAGTGAACAGGACGGTAGACCACTGCTGCATTGTCCAGGTCACATGATCTTGTGCCCACTGCAAACTGTCACAGCGGTGTCTTGGTGTCAGTGGAGTCACCTGCAACGGTCGTCTGGTTTTAAGCCAAAGCGGTGGTGCCGGCTATGAATGGTTTGTCTGGAAACCCTAGTACCCCTCACTTCTTGTTAACAGGCCTACAGCTGTGTGGCAGTTGCATAACGGTCTCTGGGTGCATAGGTCCTTAGGTACTAGTCATCATTGCAGTCCATCACTCGTGGGGCTCCACTCCTGGGTCCGTCACCAACACTGTCTTGCAGCAAGTCTGCTGATGACACTTTGAGACAGACCAAGTTCACAAGCAACATCTGACTGCCTGCTACTGACCTGAAGGCGCGCTATGGCCAGGTCGCACTGCTGATCCGTTAAGTGATGTTGTGTGTTCATGGCTACTTGAATGATGAACTCGGAATGACTTACTGAGAATACCAACTTTTTATACCCCCAGAATGTTGAAATTGATGTCACATTGAAAACGGTTGTCTTTTTGTATTTTGTGGTATTGGCCCCAATATTTAAGGCGCATTGTCCACAGTGAGACCATTACATATGAGGTGTGGCTATCACCCTAATACAATTGCCTCCCTATTCCTAAAATCACTGAAGTGAAACAAACACCTTATGCATGAAATTCCACTGAAGACCTCACAATATCCCTAACTTATTGTGAGTAGTGTATTTTCCACCTCTAACTCCTGTGAGTTTTCATCTTTTATTCCTGTGTGCTTACTGTTCTTGTTTTTGCAGAGTTTGTATGAGTTACAGCAGCTGTCTTGACTCCGGCCTTGGACTTGTGTCTGTTTTGTAGCTCTCACAGAGCTTACATATGTTGTTTTCAAGAAGAAACTAAAAGCATGACCTGTGAATCTTGTGACTGTCACGCTGTACTGAAAACTGAAAGTTATATTCAGCACAAGAAATGAGAATATTAGAATATTACCTCGCTGATATGTACGAGGTAAAAATTTGACCATGTTTATCACTTTGGCTTGGTTGCATGCTGGTGCAGTGGTTGCAACTGCAAAAAGCAGCAACAAGGTTTGTGGTTTGAGTTCCAGCCAAGGCCTTTTTGTGGGTAGTTTGCATGTGAGGGCTCTGGCTTCGTCATGTAGTCAAAAATACACTCTTCAAGGTAGCTGGTGACTCGAAATTGACAACAACTGAATCAAACCTGCCAGCTGGGATTGGCTTTATATGAGGTATAAGCGTTATACATACTGGAGGGATTACTTTTTCATGTAAGCATCAAAATCAAAGGTATAACTTCATATTTTGTGTGTGTAACTGAGTGTCTCCTTTTCATGCTTTGTGATATGGATTTACTCCAGCGTTACAATGTTTTAAGATGGGTTTTTAAGCTGTCGATAGGTGGCTCTGTCTGTCTGGAGAGTGAACAGACTCACTGATGACAAATGATTGGTGCATTCTGAAAACTCGCTTGTCTCCCAGGTCTCTAACAGGTGGATCTTTTAATGTAGTGTGAGCCAGAGGTCAGGTGGGTGTGTCCTGATGTGCTGAAAGAGGTCTGGTAATTGGTCTGGACTGTCGCTATAATTGGCTATAAAACAGGTTAGCTTAATCGTGAGGTGACGTTGATGACTTGCCCCCAGAAACGCCGCTGTATCGTTTTCAATCTGATTAAAGCCCTGCTCTCGAGGGGAGCATGCTTCACCACTGGAGGTCATTGACCAGGCGCTAATTAAAATGGACATAAAAGTGGGATTAGGTTATCGCTCAGCTAAGCCTAATGGACGGATTGAATCCTCAGGAATGCCCAAGCAATCTGATTTCACTCCCTTTGAGCTCAGGTTTTAGCAAGAAAAAGGGCTCAGAAAAAGTCTGGCTTTCTGTCAGGGAATAAGCTGTTTAATTCCTGTCTGTGTGATCTGTGAGGAAAAGTAAAGTTCTGACAGTTTTTACCTCCACTGAGGTCAGACTCACCTGCTCAATCCATTATTCATCTAGATCTGGGTACCTTTTTTGCTACTTTTTTGGGTCCATTCCCATATATATATATATATATATATATATATATATATATTTGTGTGTGTGTGTGTGTGTGTGTGTATGTGTGTGTATACATACACACACGACTGGCACGATTAAATGTCATAGGCGATACCAGAATATCTCATCCATGAAATCAAGTTGTTAATATTTCAGTCATGTAGGCCTGAAACTGGGGAATATATTTTGTGACTAAGCTGTAGTTCAGTCATCCGACACCAGCTGGAACTGTAGTGCCCGTCAATGACGATTACTAGGACATTAATATACAACGCTGACCAAAGGCTGGTGTTGCTAACTTTGCCAACATTTGCCAGACAACAGACTTTAGTGACTGCTAAAAAAAAAAATTGAACTGGTCTTGTATAGAAGACAGGTAGTACAAAAGTTGCTGTTAGTGGACACAGGCCCCAAAGATGACCATATAGAAGTGATCAAACACATCCTCTTGAGATGGACAGTTCCATCCAAACAGACACAGACAGGAATGAAAATTTTAGATAATAAACATATAAAGTTACAAATCTAGAAATAAAACTGACTTTTGTCTTGATGTGATGGTGAATATTTTCCCCCTTGTCAAGTTTTTGTTTTTAAATGAATAAACTAAGTAGATAATCAGCTGAATGTATTAAAGCTGATGAAATTGTTAGCATCCCTTGACAGATACCTTCCCTCGTTGACACACGCTCACAATCCCTGAACCTTATCCTCTAATTTATTTCTTCTTTCATTTTCCATCTCACTGCTTTCTCTCTGCCCCCCCCCCCCCCCCCCCCCCCTCCTCTCCATCTGTCTCTGCTTTCACCTCACAGTATGCGGCTGGAGTCACGGGCGTTGTAGGATGAAGAGCCCGGCGCACCGCACCAGGGACATCGAGCGGCAAGCAGGCTACCTGAAGCCCGAGCACTGCGCCCCTCCTCCGCCCCGCACTGGCTCCGACACCATGTGGTTCATCCGGGACGGCTGTGGCATCGTTTGCGGCGTCATCACCTGGCTCCTGGTTTTCTACGCTGAGTTTGTGGTGGTGTTTGTCATGTTGCTGCCCGCCAAGAATGTGGCCTACAGCCTTTTCAACGGGGCGATCTTCAACGGACTCGCTTTCCTTGCTCTTGCCTCTCATGCTAAGGCGATGTGCACAGACCCGGTGAGTCTGAATCTCTGGTTACTTTATCAAAAAAATTGAAAATTACCCATCAAGCTTGTGCAAAATGTTTAAAAGTGTTTGCTTTTCAGTGCCTATGGATCCTCTTGCTAACTTCACCTTGAATTTTTATCAAATTTAAGCCTTAAATCCCAGTCAGAGTAATAACTCTGACTGGGATTCTTATTACTCTTTGGAATAACCCAGAGTATTATTAGCTCAGATTTGGCTAATGCAAACATAACACCGTATTGTATTTCCTGGTTGGAAAGTTACATAATGAAGATTTGTTCCCTGGGTTTAAATGATTTGTAACCTGGAGCACAGAAACATTAAACCAGCCTTTGAGCGTCCCTGCTAGAGTGTGGCATCATGGGAAAATAGGCTCAAGATTATAAGCATTGTGGTTTCTACAATGCTGCCTTGATTCGAATTGTTTTATGTTTTTATTCCTCTATTTTCTTGTTTGTGGCTTCGTATGTTGACTTGTGAAGCTGGAAAACTATACTATATGACACTAAATGTTATCCCCTGCTCTTCCTTTCTCTCTCTCTCTCTCTCTCTCTCTTTCTCTCTCTCTCTTTCTCTCTCAGGGTGCTGTGCCTAAAGGAAACGCTACCAAAGAATTCATCGAAAGCCTGCAGCTCAAACCCGGACAGGTGGTGTACAAATGTCCAAAGTGCTGCAGCATCAAGCCCGACAGAGCTCACCACTGCAGGTACATCCCAGCGCTCCCTGTGAATCTGCAGATTGTAGGAAAGAGTACAGCTCCCAGTGCAAACTCTGCAACTTTAGAGATGTTCATCTCGGCGGGTTGGGAGATCTGCTGAAGCGTGCACCTTACAGAGGAAATGCGTCTCTGCCGCCGGGGACTCCTCTCTCTCTTTATCTTTGTTTACTTTCCCTGCACTGGTTCTCCTGCCTCCCGTGTGTTCAGTTTTTTTATAGTAGCTGTGTAGCATTTCCCTACAGATTTTGCAGCCTGCTCATAGGGAGTTCCCTTTGTGGCTGCTTTGTATTTTCCCAGGGATTTCAAGGCTTGAAAAGCACAACAACAGAGCAGAGTAATTGAATTGGAAAACCAATGAGTCACTGTGTCCCAGGGACGGGTATTGACGTTGGTTTGAATGAAGTCTTCTTGCTGGATATATATCATCTTCGTGGCTGACTGAAATGATACATTTGTTTTTGATGATTCAGAAGAACAAAATAATGGCTTTTTGAACATAGATCTCATTCTGAAATGATTCAAACAAAACACAAATTTTGTTCTAACTGATTATGAGTTGTCAGACTCTTCTTGAATTGTCAACCAGTGGCAAATCTCCAAGATGAATAAACCCCTGATATACAGACACAAGGAGCATTGCCTCTGCAGAATCAGTTGGCGTCAAAAAAGGAGTGAATCATCTTGCTAGAAGTCCTTTTCTGGTTTGATTTACCGTTGCATTGCTTCAAAATACTCAGATTCATCTTGTTTGCAGCAATAAAGTGTCAGAATTTTCCTCCAGTCATTTTTCCTCTTTATGGTTTGTGTGTATTTGTGTCTACAGTGTGTGTAAACGCTGCATTAAAAAGATGGACCACCACTGTCCCTGGGTGAACAACTGTGTCGGGGAGAACAATCAGAAATACTTTGTGCTGTTCACGGTGAGTATCCAAACTCCAAGAGCAGACATGTTGCATATAAAGGGGGTGGCTAGGTTTGGGCATGGCCCCCTTGAAACCAGGGTGACCTCCCAAGTGGCCACCCCATGATCCGAAATCATACCTGTATTTCAAACATTTCCAGATTTAAGTTCACATTCCAGCTTTTTACTGTTTGTTTTGTACCGTTAGCTTGTTAGCTAATTTCTTGTCAGCTAAAACTGCATCTATTTTTTGGCAACATACTGGATAACAACTATCATAGAACTTTTTGGCTGATGAAAAAAATTGTCAAGCTTGACAACAAACAAACCCCATTTAAAAGTAATTTTCCCAGCAGCAGCATTGCTGCCAAGTAAGCTAGCAAAGTTTAGCTAACTGTGACTTACTCTTACTTCTCTGGGACTAGAATTGGGTTCAACATAATTTAAAATTATTGCATAGTTTCCAAAAGTATGAAAAATAAATTGATGTAATCCTGTAAGAGTGTTTTGCTTCCTTAGCTGTCCAGCAGTTTGTAGCATCAGCAATTGAGCTAACATTAGCAAGCAAACGCTAACAAAAGAATCGTGTCACCTACCAAATTTTCGGTAGCTTTTTCCTGTTTGAAAATCTTCACTCAACCTTCTGTGTGATCGGAGGTGGACTCTGTCGAGATGGGTGTCAATAGATAGTATTACGGTGGCCCTGAGAGGTCACAGCACTGCAACTTAGGAAAACACATACAAAGAAAATAAAAAACACAAGCAAATTAAGAAATTGATTTATTTTAACATTGTGATCGCATGATTCAGATATTAGCATATTGGCTAATAATGGACATGTGCATCACGTTTAAGTGTCCTCTTGAAACTCTTCTGTTGTGTTGCAGTCCATTTACAGCACATTTTCTTAAGTGCTGCATATGTGTTGTCAAATTGATGAAGGTATTATCTTAATTTGCGTGTGTTTTATCTTTTTGTTTGTTTTCTTAAGTTGCAGTGCTATGACCTCTCAGTACACATTTCCTAAATATTGTCTTGAGTTCACACATAAATCAGTCTAAAAGCTTTGACGGGACAACTGATACAGCTGGCAAGGTCGTAATATTTAAGTAATGATACAATTTTATCTTAGCAAACTAACTTTTAAAATCTTATTCTAACAGAATCTCATCTTTGGTTTTGTTCTTTTTGTTTCCTCTAGATGTATATTGCACTAATATCCTTCCATGCACTCATCATGGTTGCATTCCACTTTGTTTTCTGCTTCGAAGAAGACTGGACAAGTAAGTAGTGGCTGGTAAAGGTCCAAGTCTACAAAGGACTGCACTGTATTGATATTAATAATAGCAGTATTTGCCTATCTCCTGTAATAGCTGGTGGTATTGCTTCTGCACCTGGTGCATTAATTCAATTTATATCACTGTACACAGTTACAAGCTCACTCTTGTAAAAGCATAAAAAAATCTTTCTCTCTCTCTTTTACTTCCCCCCCAGAGTGTAGCAACTTCTCCCCACCAGCAACTGTCATTCTCCTCATCCTCCTCTGCTTTGAAGGTCTCCTTTTCCTGATCTTCACTGCTGTCATGTTTGGGACTCAGGTCCACTCCATCTGTAGCGACGAGACGGTGAGTAAAAATTAGCCTGAATTACCCCACCACTTTCTATAACCTGATTATTGAGTCAAGGCAGCTGTGTGTAGTCGAATATTGCTGGATCAGCTACCTCCTACCATCCTGAACTGCCTTTAAGCAATTTTCTAAATCCCACCAGGTATGTAAAAAAATTTGCTGCACTGACTTTGACTTCTGTTTGTTGTTGCAATGTTCAGTCCACTTTAGAAAGGAGGACAAACTTGAAGAAAAAGCTTTAATTAACAAGCTGATTACAACTGTCTTGTATGCTTCTCCCTGAAATGATAGATTCTTTCCTTAGAAATGATGTAAACATAGAGCCTGTTGTTATTTATTTAAGTCGATAACGAAATTCTAACATTAGATACTACATAGTCAAAATTGTGGGGCAAAATTCAGAATTCTGGAGAAGTTTTAGTTTTATACTCAGAATTTTAACTTTAAAACTAGAAAAACATAAAAATTGCCTTGAATTTTTAGTTTAGTGCCTAATCTTAATAAAAATGCCCAAATTCTCTTCCATAGGATCCATTATTAATCAAAGCCCTGTAATTAAACTCTAAGTTCTGAGCTTAATTCCAGAATTCTAAAATTCTGAATTATTTTTTTAAAAGAATTCTGACATGAAAGCCATAATCCTTAAAAGTAGGGATGCACTGAAATTTCAGCCACCGAAAATTTTAGGCTGAAAATGTCCCAAAAGTACAGCCTCAATTGGTTCGGAAAGACTTTTTTTACTGAAACAACACGGCCGGAACATTATGATGGGAATACACAAGCAAAATCCGCAGCCGGCTCGCTCTTGTCTGGGTTGACGCATTTCAATATACCCGAGAAGGATCCACTGACACTACGCACACACGAGAAATGATCCAGGCCGCGATGGATGCAGAGAACCTGCTTGGAAACAGCAAAGGAGAAGGAGAGCAGAGTGCAGAAAAAAGGGACTTGTCGCTCTGAACCAGATGAGGGGCATACTTCTCTTATAGATCAGGTCCATACCTTGTTCTTCTATTTAACAGACTAACCAGCCTTATGTTATTTAATGTATTTACATGACAGGATGGTCACACGTTCACAATTCTCTGTATTGCACACAGCAGAGTTCCTTCCCGATGCATACACGCACACATGAGGGCACATACACACACACCTGGATGGGAACACTCCATAACATCCAGAAATAATGTCACAACCATCACAAGAGAGAGAAAAAAAGTCTGCCTTTTTTTAAAACGCTGTCAGGGCATCTCTGTGAAGACGGCGTTATTCTTTTAAGTATTAATATCCATTTATGCAATGGTACTAATGATTGGCAAAATAATTTCTTTCGGTGTTTCAGTTTTCAGCCAAGAATTTTCATTTTGGTGCATCTCGACTTAAAAGTGAAAATTCTGAGAAAAAATCCAAACTCAGACTGAATTCTGACGTAATCATTAAAACAAGGCAGAACCCCCCAGCCTTAACCTAAAAAGAAACTTAAATTGAATTAATTGTCTTCAGTAGTATCTAGTATTTATCACATACCGGAAATAGTTTTTAAATCCTCTGACAGCACTTCCATTTATAAAGTGTACACATGATCTGTGTTGTTTGTTGAAATGCTTCTTTTTCAATCACAATGAAAAGTAATGTTCTATATTTGTTTTAATTAAAAATGTCTAAAAAAAAATAGAAACATCCTTAGTCTTCCTTAAGCTGCTGAATATTCTAAACTCATCAATTAATTATTTCATCAGCAACATTTTTTCATCTCCTACTGTTTCTTTTACGTCTGATCTCTTCAGGGTATCGAACAGCTTAAGAAGGAGGAGAGGCGCTGGGCAAAAAAGTCCAAATGGATGAACATGAAGGTTGTGTTTGGACATCCGTTCTCTATAGCCTGGCTCAGCCCCTTCGCGTCGCCTGACCACGGCAAGGCAGACGTGTACCAGTACATCGTGTGAATGCTGAAAACAGAGCTCAGCTCTGCTGCTGTGGACTCAGACTGGTCTCCTGGACCTCAATGAGCATGAACTCCTCTTGACCACTGTTGTCGTCTTTCTTTTATGGAAATTTCATTTATTGATACTTCAGGGTGTTTTGCTGTAAGCTATCACATTGTGAAATATTGTATTTTTAAAACTCATCTCCTTTCCATCTGTTGTTTCTTCCTCAAGGCTGACTGAGATTGATAAGGTGTAGCTGAACAGAAAAGCTCTACAAGCAGAACAACTTCTCACACAAAGCAGAAACAATTTGACAAGAAGCACTTGATAAATGTCAGAGGAACAACACCAAGTGGCTTAAATTCTGCCTTGTTTTGAGTAATATGTTCTGCTATTTTGTCTAATCATTTCCTGCTTCCAAAACTAAACAATGTGAAATGAAAACTAAAGTCCAGAATGTTTCCGCTCAGAGCAGCACAGTCCAGGTGCCAAGATGGACTCTGGGGTCATGTCTTCCTGTAAACACTGCGACGGGTTTACCTGTCTTCTCCTTATTTGCTGTATTTCTGTCGCTGCAATAATCTTGTGCTGAGTGCTGCAGATGATTTGCCTTAGAGAACAGTGCATTAGTGACACCTTTTGTTTTTTAAAAAAACCCCTTCTGTTATTTTTGCCTTAAAGTGGCTGTCGTGGCGACACGGTATCCCATTTAGTTAAACACTATTTTAAATTCGATGTTTGATTACAGAACACTGTGAGAGACATTCAGGGGTTGTGGGACAGAAAAGTTACAATCCTTAAGATCTGCCTGGGTGAATTTGGCAACATTTGTGGTTACTGTGATAACAGCAAGTGTGGCTTAACATACAACAGTAAATGCTCATTGAACGGCTCATTTTGAAGAATCAGCCAAAGAGCAACACGTTTATTTGTTGCTTAGGTAGCCAAAAATGTTAAAGAGGGGGTATTGTAATTTTTTTACCCTTTGGTACTCAAGTTGTAGCTTTACATGACGTACTGCTCAGAAAAATCCCTATATTTCTCCCTCTATCTGGAAACGCTTGGTGTTAGCCGAGCGTCTCTTTAAGGCCCTGCTTTGTAATCCCCCTTCCCTCTGATTGGCCAGCCCACTGGAGATCTGTCAGGGACACAGCTATAGACAGACTTTGGCGTTTGAGGCCCGCTTCTCCAATGTGTCGTGAACCAGTTAAGAGATTCTTGTGACGACCTCATCATTTCAGCAATTTTTGTGAAGATATTGTAAAGATCTCAAGGAAAACTTTTTTTTCTTGTTGTTTTCTTTAAGATAGGACCATTTTGAGCAGTTTATAGACAGGTCCGTTTTTTTTTTTTTTTTTACAACTTATGAATGTTGTTGCAGTTTGAAAATCTGCACACATTAAGTATTTACATCCAGAATTGATACTTCATATCTGTTTAAAATATGGGAAAGCACAATACCCCCTCTTTAACTTGACAATTTTCCACCAGGTTCTTTAGTTTATATACATTTTTGACCTGTACCTTTAAGTGAGTCCATCAGCGAACACTTGGTGGCATTAATTCTTCGGATATTTAGAGAGGCCCATTCCAGTAAGATGAAATGAAAACTGTAAAATGCTGGATTATATGCCATTTGACTTTCCTGAAAGAGACTGGCTAACTTGCAGAGAGGTGAATGGCCACCTCTTTGAACGTGAAATATCAAACCTGGTCAAGAGATCGTAAGGATTTTAACTAAAATTTCTGACACTTTGCAAGGCAAGCTAAGTCTTTCAATCATGATTACAATATTTAAAGGGACACTTGAGTTTTATTATCCATATTAAGTAAGTCTGACCAACACCCTCTTTTTGATTATGTGTCATCTCTGTCTGTGTTGAAATGAAGCCAGCATCACCGCTCAATACATGAATGCTTCTATCACAGTCACCAGCTCAGATGAAGTCAGGGAATAAAGCAATAAAAGTTGCTCTCTGAATGCACTAAACTATAGTGTTATCCCCCTCACTCTGGCTTGTTGTAGTTTGGCTGTGGATAGTCCAGTTTTTCTGAGATGGTTAAGGAGAGCCTAGAGGGTAAAAGCCGTAAAACGCTTCTTTATTGTAGACCAGTGTAAAACTATTACCGGGACCTGAGAGCATGTTTCAATGCATGTTTAAATAGTCACATCTGTGGGGATAACAACAGCACCAAATGTGAAGAGATGAGTTTTTTTTTTATTCACTTTTGTTGATAAGAATCTGATTCCACATAGGAAATATGTCACCTTGAAGCATTTAACGCTAAAATGCCTTTGGTGTTGAAAAGCCTTATTTTGATTCTCAGTTATGTTTTTAAAGATCATGAGAGGACATACATGTTGCCAAACGGAATATTTTATAAAAGCAGGGGTTAATGTAACCGACATGTTTGGCTTTTAAAATCTATTCTAGTTTTTAAAAAAATATAACAACTTAATCATCTTATAGAGATGCTTTCCAGTTTACACACAAGCACACACGTTTTCTTTTCTTTTTCTTTTCTTATAAGTTTCCTTTAATCTTTGTGGTCATGTACTACTAAATGTTGACCACGTGTTTCTTTTTTGTTCACTGTTGTATTTGTTTGAAGGGGAATGAAATAAAAGAGTATGTATGTGACACAACTTTCAGTGAAGTAAAGTTTATTATATTTAATTTATATTCTCACAGATTAGGTTTTATTTTGGGAATATTTTAGAATTTTGGGACGTGATTGAAATTCAAAGAAAAAAAAATCCAAGTACAGCAATAAGACTTTAAGAAGCGTTGGTTTTTGCTCTCCCTTTTAGTTCCATGGCTTTGAATTGTAAAATCAAAGTTGTGAAATCTGGAAATTTTGTGCCACCCCAACAATCACACATGCAGTTTAATTTACCTTTGAATTTTTCAGTTACATTGCTTTTTGCTTTTACAAGTTCTTGAAGTAAAACATGGGACGGGCATTTTATCTCTCCAAACAACAGAAAAGAAAAATGCCCTTTAAGTTGGGCTGTTAGGCCAGTCGGAAAAGGTATCAGGGTTGATGCTGAAAATCAGGCCTGCACTAACTGACAGGGAGGTCGTGTAAGATGCAGAAAAAAAAAAGTCTTTTCTGTGAATTTTTTTTCTTTTCAAAACCAGATGCAAATTTCTCAAAACTATTGTTTTCATTGCTCAAATTAAGCACTTGATCTTGCCTCGAACAAGTCTGTAAAAACAGGCCTATAACAGTCCAGATATGTTGCATAGGGTCAAAAAAAAAACAGATGAAATTTTTGTTTGTCAAATGAAATATTTATTCAGTACTTTACAATTTTTCTTTTACTGTGGAACTGTAATTTCACACATACTCAAGAGTATCCAATAACAGAATATAGTATGTTAACACTTTTACAAATGATTTTTCACATTGTATATAAGACACGTGATGAATGGTTTGTCACAGGTTAATATCTATATAAATTTAATCACATTTTTTTTCAATTTCAGAAAAATAATTAGATCTAATTTTAAACCTAATGGGATCCTGGGTTAATTTGTGCAGACTCCTTTAGATTAGAGTAAGGCTTGATCTGCATATTCTTTAGAGAACCAGAAAGGCCCAGAAATTTCAGATTCACATAAAATCCTGCTAAAGTAGCCTTTTCTTCTTTATTGTCCAGTGAAGCACATCATTACTCTTTGGTGGATCAAGTCAGTGCGTAAGTTGTATTCTAATCTCAATGTACTACCACATATGTGGTTTTGTGCACACTGATATATCATGCTAGGCGCATGCTGCTGTTACACGTGCCCTCTCGTGGTGACTGCTAAGCCCTGACTTCTTTTATTACAGTGAGAGTGGATTCACAGATAGTTTATCATCACATCATGCCATTAGTAGGAGAGAAGCAATACATCAAAATACCTTTTGAATCAACAGCAAAGATTACAGATTTGAAGAGTAGGTTGATTTTATGAGAACATGCTCATTTACTTTCTTGCTCAGAGTAATGTGAGAAGGCTCAGACCCCTGCTTTTGTCTGTGAATATGGGGCTTCAGCTAGTCGCCTGTCAGCTTAGTTAGCATACAGACAGGTATATGCAAAATCAATTGAAAAAAAACAAACAAGAAACCTTCTATTAACATAATTTAAAGTCAGTGTAATCAAAATTAACCAGAAGGCTACCAAGCAGCAAGTTAGCTTAGCTTGGGAAAGACAAGAAACATGACAGGTAGCTCGCCTCACTCTTTTTTTGTCTGTAACAAAACATGCTAACCACACCAGAGCTCAAAATTTAGCAATTTGTAGTTCAGTTTTATGTTGTCTTTTCTTAAAAAAGTTCCCAACAACTAGGCCACTTCTCAGCCAGTCTCTGCAAGTTATCTGACCACTGCTCCTCACTAAGGCATGTGGGCACGTTAAACCCCTAAAAACTGACGCAGCATTTAGCTAACTAGCACATTATGCCAATTTGCAGGCATCACTATAATTTCCTGGATATCAAGAAATACTGTTTTTACCCAGTTTCTGTTCACACTAAACAAGTGGTAGTTAACTGATAGTTAATGAGCTAAGAAATTTTCTTTTGGTTTGTGCATTCCTGTTTGAAGTCTGTATGCTATATAAGCTATCTAGCTGCTAGCGCTAATCCCATAATGACACTGAAATGGTCTTTCTTTATCTTATTTCTGGCAAGAGCTTAAATGTTTTACTCCATTTTTTAAAATAATAATATTGAGTCTCTCAATTTCTTCATATCACCTTTGCTAGATCACTGACCTTAGTTTTTAAATATGGTTTGATAATGGGATAATTAGTAATTTAGGCTTCAGCTAACTTCCCGTTTCTTGCTGAGCTAACTGACAGCTAGCTTCAGTTACATACAGTACTTAACAAATTTATTAGACCACCACCTAGTGGAAAGTGTTGGCCACCACTACCCTAAGCTAACAGTATATTGCTGATTACCAATAGATTTTTGTTTCCGATTAGGTTGGTCCACCAATATGTGCAAACATTTTTAATTAAAATTATGTTTTGAATGCTAAAATATAATTACTGTTGTTATCCATGAATTTTCAAATGAGCTGTTGTACAAACAAAAAAGACCCTAAAAAACAGGAGAGCATATTATTATTTTTCATAACTAAATTATGGTTATTTATGTGCATTCCTAAACAGAAAATAACTGTTTTAATAAATGTGTGTTATTCTTAATTAACTTCTCAAAGAACTCCAGTGTGTTGTATCAAATTTTGGCATAAAAATGTGAATTCAATTTGAAATTCCTATAATAAAATGATAAAGAGTAAGGAACTTGCTGAGAAAGAAAGAGTTTAAATTAAAGCACTTAATGATGCTTTTTTTCATTTTTATGACAGGTGGTCTCATAAATAATCACAGTTAAGCAGTTTTTATTCTAATTTCCCAATGAATTAAATCTGCATATCTTTAAAAATTTCAGCTTTCTATAAATGCAAACCCACCCAGGATCCCCAAAACATGGAGGCACAGACAACTAAATTCCCTTTCGATGGTGATGATCTCAACCACTGCAAGACTTACTCTATCAGAGTGTATGATCACATTGTAACCGTGGTCACATTTATAGGGATGCATGTAAATCACATGATAGAAAACGTGCACAGCAGCAGTTAGAAAGACATCTAACAATTTTGTGCGTTGCTGCTGTGGGATATTACAGACAGATAATATAGCTACCATTATGCAATTATATCATGATATGTATCCATAAACAGCAAAGTGTGATCTTATATATTTTTCAATAAAGCAACCTTTGATGTCACATTCAGGCAAATCCCTGTATACTAACCTAGCTTTTCTATTCTAATAGAAACACCCCTCTAGCAGCATGTATTGCCATTTCTTATGCTCAATTATTCATACTCAAAGCTCCCTTATTGTTACGCACATCACAGTGTTATGAAATTTAAAGGAGGAAGAACTCTCACTGACAACTCCAGGGATGAAGAGTGAAGCTTTCAAGGGAGCCAGGTGTTAATGAAATCCAAAGATGATTGATGACAGACTAATATCCATGACATGCAGCAGAGTAATATGAGATTGAAAATGCAGGGTACATAAAAGCTCAACGGATCTTGATGAGGCAATATATCTTCTTCACCGGGGAGACAGTTTGACCGCTTGAGAGTGTAAGAGTTTGAGTTTATTTATATGAAGCAACTGGGATGTAGACTGAATTTTGGAAGCTTTGGTATGAGATATTTCAGTTCAGGCCTTGGTAGGATCATGCGCACGTCCAGGATGAAATGGAAGACAAGCTGCCTGTGAAAACATGTGACATGCTCAGGTACTGAGGTTAAGGCTCAAGCTGTCAAGAAAGGCAAAAGAAAAAGAAACGAAAAGAAAGACCCAGGCGGAGAGCAAGTTCTCGCCAGGGATGAGCCTTTCAGCGGTACATTATGTTTATTATTACTTCTGAAATACAGCTGCACCTCATCAAGCCAAGTGCTCCATTTATAACCTCAAGCATGCAAAGTCAGTGTAGCTGCAGTGTAGGGTTTTTACAGTGAGTGTCATGACGACTTAAGGAAATGCAAGAATCAAGAAACCTTTGGTGATCTGATGGCTGCGATACATAATGCACAAGCTGATTGGCGGTGACATCATGCATGTAGCCAGTGATGATGTCTGTCCATTGCACATGAAAAAATCCCAAAAGACTGACTTGGGATTGAGCTGTTAATAAGCAAACAGGTCCTCATATTAGATATAGATTATATGATCAGGCTCTCCCATTAAAGGAAAAGTTCAACATTTTGAGCAATGCGAATATTTCCTTACTCGCTGTGAGTTAAATGAGAACATTAATACCACTTTTTTTTTTAACTGTCACTTGAATACGATGGACTGATTGTTAAATTAATAAGCAAAATGACTTTAACAAGAAGAGGACTGTCATGTCTCTATCAAAAGGTGACAAAATCAGTTTTGTTTTTTTGTTTCATCTGGGAACCTAAGAAGATTGTGCACATTTTGCCTTCTTTAGGAGGAAAGCTGTTTCCCTCACCAGTCATATGGCTAAGCTGTCACTGACATCCGCTTGCTAACAGACGGACAGCTTAGCTGGAGACTAGCAAGGACCAGAGCTGAAAGTAACATATTTTGTCTCTTGTTCTGTTAATTTTATTGAAAAGTGTGGCCAATTTCTATCCCCTCTGTGTTAAGAAATTGAGATGATTAGCATTTACTGCACATATATGACAGTGGTATCAATCTTTGCATCTACCTCTCAGCTGATAAGCGATAAGCACATCTCTCTGGCTGTCAGGGGCCAGGCTGTACTGAGTTAATGCAGGCGGGACAACATCATTCGTCCTTAGTGACCGTGTTCTGATGTCCGTCCTGCGGTGAAACCCTCTGCAGTACCAACAAACCGGAGAAGGTCAAGGATATCCCAACCCACCACAATGTTATCTGGGCTTCACCAAAGATAAGCTGCCCCAGGAAAGCCTGCAGAGAGGAAACAGATAATACGTCTCATTGTCAAAGTAAATCAGACCTTAGTCCACAACTCCATTGAAACGATGGCTGTTTAAGATGAACTCAAGAGGCTGTCACCTACAAGAATACTTATTCACTCTAACATGTTATTTCTGAATATGAGCTAGCCTATTTTCTAAAATTAAGTACCTTATATAAGAAGCAAAGGGTAGAAGGTTATTTTATCATTAACCTATATTCTGCTGGTGTAAAACTCCACTACGGCATAAAAAAAGGCACACAGAGAGGCTGTTACTTACGGAAGATATAAAGTTGGAGGCGGTGGTGGTCACAGTGGTTCGGGTGGAGGAAGAGGAATACCTGAGAGCCTTGGCGAGAAAGGTCCACATCACAGCATTGCAGGTGAAGAGCAGTCCGCCGCACAGCAGCCGCAGAGGGATATGGAGCTGAAAAACAAAAAATCTATGACAAAGTTCTGATGTTTTGCATCTGTTGGAATTCAAATGTTCACTTCATGACACTTTTGTTGAATTATGATGAAGTTTCTGTATGACAAGAAGGTCCCTACAATTTATTTTACTATTATAACAAACATTAACTCTTGAAAATCATTAACCAATCATTAATTAAAAAAGAAATACTAGTATTGGGACTCGATTAAAAAATCTTCTCTAATTAATAAGAGTTTTTGTAATTAATCACAATTAATCACATTTTATTTGCATCATTATTTGACGCTAGAGGCAACATTTTTCAACCCAAGCAGATTCTGGCAGATAACTGAATCAATAAATAAACAAACACAAAAACTTAAACAGCAAAATAATAATTATTCTGAATTAAATATTCTTTATTTATTTCTTATTAACATGGTATTTTTTCCTGTAATTAATTACTCATAATTAACTTGTTAAAGCCCTAGCTTTAATAAATAGTAATTCAGTTAAAGTAAAATAAAAAAATAAATAAATAAATAATAATAATAATAATAATAATAATAAAGTTTATGTAAACCTTTAAGGTCATATACTTTTAAGTTTTATGAGTTAATGTGCCTCTTAGCTAAAAGCAGGAACAGTTTAACCACAGCTCCCCGTTATTTATCTCTGGAGTCTAATGACGCATTCAAGTCTCGCGTGGCTGTTTTGCATTTACCTGCAAACTGTCTATTGGCTATTCTAATTACCCTTCACGATGAAGGTTACTGTCTGACGTCTCCACCGTGACGGCTGCCTGCAGATGTTTCTGACATCACTGTGTGACGTTTGAGGAGACTGAAGGTCACACACCAGAAACCTGACACCCCCTAAAGATGCCATCTTGCCCCCACTATATCAGCACCTCCTAACTGTAACAGCCAAGTTGCATTGCTGTATTGTAACACGATAGCACGCAGAGACACGACACTCGTTCTAACTGCAATGTCATTCCAGCACGCGGACACGGCACGCGAGTGCAGCTGCAGCATGGGTTCCCCTGATGGTGCTGATGCTGATGGAGTCAGGGAGGAGAAGCGGGCGGGGATAACCCCCAACTTCCTCTGTGAGAGATAAGCCCGCTAACAGGGAGGCATGTTCGCTGCATTATTCACAACAGCCTTCCTCACCGTGTTAATAATTAACGCTACTTTAACGATGTCTCACCCGGTCACAGGCGGTAGTTTCGTCCGCCTGTCGAAATTTCCGCTGCTCACCCCACGTCCGGAGTCCGGTTTCGCAGACTCCCTTCAGATAGTCGGCTCCGAGGGACAGTTTGGCCGACGACGACGCCACAGCCCCGAGGAAACCCGCCAACAGTGCATAGAAAACTCCCGGGAACATGTTGACGATAACTGCCGAGGCACATTATTTTCTAATCCATGTTTACATTTCTGCTGCTGCATCTGATGTTGCTGCTGGTCCGGGTTCAGCTGCCTGCATGGTTGTGTGTTTGTGTGTGTGTGTGTGTGTGTGGGTGTGTGTGTGAGTCGCAGAGCACGTTTTCTGTACTTTCTACACACAGCCATTCGGTGGCGGTCGCACAACACCAGTCACCTCAGAGCTTTTGTGTATGCAGTCACTCCCCGTGGAATTCTGGGAAGTGTAGTTCAATTAATTCCATCACATTAACTGACTGAATGATAACTTCATTGAACACATTCCAGCAGCAGCAGTTTTCCCCCTAACATCACGCTCAGGCTGGGAATGTCAAATTGTGTTGTTACATACTGTTGTGTACCAGTTTGTATCTGATAAATTAAAGACAATGGTTGGTAAAATCAAGAGTCATATTGAGCCACTGTCATAAGTATGTGTACATGTTTGATAGTAACTATCATTCTACGACTGTTGTAAATATTCACCACTTTGCTAATGTTTCTTAGAAGTGGGAAGTTGCTGAGTGCCAACATTACCTCTTAAAAGGGAAAGTAATAGCAAACTTTTCTCTTTACTGGTGCAATAAAGAAAAAAAAATCAAGTAAAAAATTAGCTGCTTCAGAGGATGTAAATTGGTGAAGTGGTTTAAGTGGCTCCCATTACAGAGAGTGCAATTCTCATCACAACTAGTTTAGCTCCACCCTTTGCTGCATCTCTCCCACTGTCTCTTATCTCTACATTTCCTGTTTTGTAGCTATTAAAGCAAAAAGCCCCAAAGTCTTACCTCAGGGATCTTAACCACTTAAAAAAAACGACAACATTTAGCTCCCTGAAAGCATACGTAGCTAGCAAATGGTTAAATGCTCGATTAGCTTATTCCTATTGGTAGTTGATGTGTTACAAAAGTATGGGCTGTCACTGAGTTTTCTTTCTCTATCAGCTGTCTTTCAATAAAGTAGCTTAAATCAGATTAAATTGTGATGATTGTTGGATTCTCTTAGCTTTAAGGAGACAGAACCACACCATTAAAACACCATTTTAGTATCATATTTTGCATTATATCAGATAAAAAAATGTCTGTAGGCTAATGAAATTATGATGAATACACTGAAACAACCATGTATAATAATGTAATGCTTTTGTCAGATATTTTGATTTAATTAGATCAAGCAGATCATTATTACACACTGAATGAAGTCAATTATCCTCTTGTGCTAACAGAGGACAATCAATACTAACGTAATGTCCTTGAATCCGGGCAAAGAGACGAGTATGACTACAGCTGATCCAGACTCCTATATCTCTGTTCCCCCCCAGCATACTGATGAGCTGCATTATAAGGCTGATTATAAAGGTGATTTGAATGCATAGAGGAGAGTGTGGTCAATTCCACTTGATCCTTTCCTGACAATTCATACCTGAAGTCAGTTTCAGAGCATTTTTACTTTAAAATAACTTTTTTTTTATTGTCCTAAAAATATGTGCAGTGTGTTTTGGCCTTTTGAAGGCTGCATTCCTAAACTCTCCAGAGATATTACATCATCTATTGGAGGTGATCTCATCCTGTTCCAAATAACTATACTTGCCAGTAGATGTCTCTGATGTGCTTCACAGAAATATGTCCACATTTACTGAAAACTGAGGCTGTAAATCTCTGTCTGGCATCACTAACTCTAATATCTTGCAATTATGTGGGTTGAGGTAAACTAGTTTTAAACAACCTGTTGACCTGTTAGTGCTCCTAATGTGTAGCCACAACTCCACTTAACCTCTGCTTCTTGACATTTGTGAGCAATAAAATCTTAATTAGCCTGTGAAGAAGCCATTTTGGCATTACTGCTCTGAGTGCATCTGCATGAGCGTCTGTCAAGGTAAGCAACGCGGCAGTTTTCTCTAATCATGCAGTCCGTAAAGGAAATTAGACTCACAAAAGGAGGAAAAGTAATAAAACTAGCCAGCCAAAGCTTTGTGTGGGTGTGTTGGTGTGTGACGTGTGTGTAGAAAGGATATTAAAGCTGTGAGCTATGACAATGCAGTAGAGAACGAGTATATAAGATGTTGTCTCTGTCACAGTGTGCCCTGCTCTCATCTCAGCGAAACAAGCTTCAGGGGAAAATGGCTCTTCTTGGTGTGTCACATTTGACACCCCGTATCCTCCCTGAGTGTCCTCTAAGCAGCAAAAGTCTGAAATCAAGAGGAACATTCGGTGTTATCTCCTGGCTCATCTTACAAACTCGAGCATCAAGCTGAAGGAAGAATCTTTCTGCTTTTGTAAAAGTGAGCGATAATTGAGCCCACAGAGAGTTTTAGTGCCACTTTTACTGAAGGACTGTCACTGACTTCTTGTGTCTTTGTTCACCTTTCGCGCTTTTAGCCCTGTAAAGGGATTTAATAAGGAAGAAAAAACCATCCTCAAAGTGTGGGCTTCATTAGTGTAACACCTCCGACTGTGACCTTTAAATCAGCTGTCATTTGCTTGCAGACAGAAATAGATTTTTACAAAACTAGGAGCTAAAATTCAGCCATAAAATGACAGCAGAGCAGATCTTTTCCTTATATTGTTTCATATTAGCATTTCATTACCTTCTCATGTGTTTACACTATATGAGTTATGGTGGCAAATATTCAAATAGTTATTTGCTTATAAATAAATCAGAAACTTGGTGTGAATATTGTCTCATCTTAAGAATCAAGTTTTTCATTACTTTCAACAGACATGCCTTTAATGTGCTACACCCAGCACATGGTGGCTGTAGGGGATCCGAAAGCTTTTGCTTGGTGAAAAAAAACAAAAACAAATAGTGAACAGAGCATGGATGCCAGGTGCCAGTTTGGTTGGTGTGGTCGTGTGAGATTCATAACCTGACAAAACGTCAGAGAGTTGGACAGCCATCAGAAAGTTCTTTAAAAGAACTGAGGTTAAATGTAAACTTTGTCAAAGTAGCATATCATAAGGCTACAAAAGCTATTTTACATGGAGAGTGATGATTTTTGGCCCTCTTCAAATCTGATTTGCCACTCCAAAATCCTTTTCTAATATTGGCTGTTTAACCTGTCAGAGGCTGGATTAATGTTAAAAACAACTCCTTGGGCTGTGATTAGAACCATAGATTAGATAACGCCTCAAATACACCAGATGCGTCTACAGTCCAGCTCTGCTCTGCTACGTGTTGACTACGTTTATCACATCACACTGGCGTGTTCAGACCGAGGAATTTCTGTGCTACCTTCTCCATTAATAAGCCGCTCTTTATTCATTTTGTGCTGTAAAACCTCAAACCTGTTGACCCCTGGCATATCTTCGCTCAGTCAGTACATTTACATGCAGCTTCAGAAATCTGACTATGATCTTAGTCAGCACGAGACAAGACTTGAAATGCATGTAAATAGTTCAGCCGAACTGTATACGGACTGAGCATAGCTCGATTAACACCTAAATAATGTGGTTACTATTCTGGCTGCAGTTGGATTCGGCAGGACTCAGCAGGTCTTGATAAGCCTCGGCGTTCAGCCGGAAGAGGAAGTAGATGACGATAATAAATAAGGTTACTGTGTGTCACAGCTCCAGCATTTTGCAAGAGTAGGATGGCTGTGTATTATCTGCGACATGCCGAACCTGCTGGACCACAACGGATTGGATCCAGTGTAAGTTGACACATTGACTTGCATAGAAACCTATCTGATCCTGTGCCGTGATGGAGCTGAGCCGGACTGGAGACGCATCTGGTGTATTTTCCACCATAATGCATCAGCATATTCTGTAATATTACTTATTTGTTTCTGAAGCAGAGTTTTGAAGCTTATTGTCAGTGGTGGTCATATTGGAAAAGCTGACTTAACCTTATTTCAGTAAAGTCAAGGCGGAGTTCAGATAAAGATATTTTCAGAAATAACAGATTCTGAAATAATTCACCCCCTTTATAGTGTGTGCTGATACAGACTTCAGCGATTCAGACCAAAATATTATTTTAAACTAGGCTGCACACGTTTGTTTTTGCTGTGAACATTGACTTTTTTGAATGAGTCTCCGCATTTTCTAGTGGTTTTACAACCCGCCTCAAGTGGCCACTCAATATACTGCAGTTTTAAGCACCACTGCGTCAGCTTCATAATTTAAGTTTAGAGGTTGCTGCCTCTAAGAAACCAGTTTCTAGTTGCTGTCTAGTAGCTTTTTTGACAGACAGTGTGCAGGGTTTTTTTTTCAGCTTTTTGCATTTTTTTAACTGTTGATGAATGAATGAATATGAATGTTCCAGTTGCCACTCAACATTACTTTACTGCTGTTAATTATCCGCGTGACATTCGAGCTGTTGTCTTGCTCAGAACAACACTATGAATTTATTCTTTCCCCAAAATTAAAAAATAAAGTTAAAAAAAATTCAACTCTCAGATTAATCTCTTGCCAACACAGAGCTTTATTCTAAAGCTGCCTTGATTAAAATGGATGATTTGATATTTCATCCCAGCATGCAAAGCAGACAGGCACAAACACACACAAACACACTTGAATTTTACAATTCCTCTCTCCTGCCTTGTTTACAGACTTACACACCAACACAGAAACACACACTTGCACACTTGTACGATCTGTTGTCCTTGTCAGCGCACAGGGTCAATAGCTCTCTTCCAGTCCATTAAGTAGTTATTAGTGAGCTGGTCTTTGTGAATAATGCATGCTGTTGTGTAAATACATGCACGCCTTTGGAAAGTCAATCATGTCAGTTTTAAACATCACAAACTGAACTCCTGTAGAATTCAAACAAAATGAATCCAGCAAGACTTCACATTACATTTTCAAAGCTGACAGAGGGACAACAGGCTCTTTGTGGAGCCACGCTGGCTGACTGGAAGTGGAGTTTGCAGGGAGCAGATAAAATGTTCCCAAAACAAACAGACTCCAGATAATCTCACTGACTGTAGTTGCCAGGAAAAACTAGACCAGGTGAAATGCTAATCTGAGCTTTGAAAAAGAAAACACCAGTGGAACATGGAAACAAAACCAAGGTCAGCCTTGTCTCTTTTACTGTGAGACTCTTAAACAGAGACACATGGTTCTCTACTACTGTGTTTATGTCCTGAGCAATGCAGTAGTGCGCCGCTATTGGCCAGGGACAAGGTCAAACATGCAGCCAATCACAAATTAGATCGCTAATGAAGTACTTCTATCCTTACTGCTCTAAAATGAACCTTACGCTAACAATGCACTTATCATTTACTCTGACATTCTGTAATGAGCAAAATGTCATGCCCTGCTACAATCGTTTTGGGAAGCTGAGGTCAATCAAAAGCTATGAAATATGTGAAATGTTTAAATGTCAAGTGTTCAGGAGTTGTTGAGTTCATTGCTTGCCGAAATATTAGTACTCCTGATATATAGTGAGCTGTATAAGAGCAAACGATCTGTTGCCTGTAAAAATACACTAGTGTCACCTGTGAAAGCTGAAAGGAACTACTTAAACATTGTTCAAATGCAACTGGAGAAGCCCAAACCTGGGGTGTGAAGCGAAACATTTACACCCACAGAGCTGACTTTAAGAAAGTGGAAGAATAGGTCGTAAATAAACTGATGTAAAGTTGAAAAATTTCTGAAGTCAATTTTCAAGAAAAGGAACATCAATGTGTTGCAAAAAGGCTGCTGCCCTCGGTTTTCTTTCTTTCTTTCTTTCTTTTTTTTTTTTTTTTTTATAAAAGGCAGCATTATTAAGCTGCTGGAGTTTTCCTTCTGGGCCATAATAGCTCAGGTGCATCGTGTAGACTTGTGGTGAAGGATGATGAGGGTCCGCCTCAGGCAGCCACTGCAGCCATAAATCTGACCTGGCTGACACAGGCCTGTATTGAAAGAGATTGGTGCTATGCCAGTGTATAGCTGGGGAGAAGAAGTGCCGCAAAGTGTGGCTCCATAGGGGGTGAGTACTGTCATGTTCTACTGTACTGGGGTGAAGGAACACCTAATTTCTCTGCAAGTGTGTGAGGTAGCAGATTGCTCTGCTTCTGCACAGCAAGGGGGACAAATATTCACATAGCAGCCATTTTCCCTTGACATCACACACACACATAAAGCTTTAAGCTATAATGTTGTATTTCTGTGTTTCAGCTAACAAATAAGTAACTCAGGCAATCTGATGTGTTTTAGTATCGGCTTATGCCTGATCATGTTTCAAGCTAAAAATAATCTGTACATAACTCACCTGTAACTTGATAACATACTACCTCAGCTTTTAATCACCTCTGTTAACATTAGTGGTACTTTGTACAGTATATAACACAACAAAGCCTTAATTATCATAACTGTAATGCTAGATAGCTAGAGATAAAGTTAGCTAACCGTAATGTTTGGTAGCTAAGGAACAACACAACCAGCAGCATACAAAAATGCTAGGTATCTGAAGCTTATATGAACTAGCTAACAGTAGTTAGGAAACTCAAAGTTATGTTTTCTAGCTAACTGGTATGTTGGGTAACAAGGTAATAAGGATAATAGGGGTAATTAATAAGGACAAGTTAACCAGCTAACAATAATGTTGGCTAGTAAAGATACAGACTCAGCAGCTAGCTTTCCAATACATGGTTTCATTTGAGATAGTTTCTTCCAGATTTTATTTAGTGTCTCCTCAGTTTTTTGAGGAGATACCTATTCATCATAGTCACATGGCTTTCATAGCTTCCTGCAAATCCTGTAAACAAGCTAATCTGAAAATTACATTTTTAGCTTAATTGGGTTAGTTGTAATAGCATGGATGGTAAGAATGATGAGGATTGGTATGATTTTATTCCTTTATACTGCAAATGTGTTAAGTGTATTTTTCCCCTCTGATTTATGTATATTTGAAATGAAATGTCATTAACCCATAAGTACAGTTAGGCCTCTGAGTCAAATGTGACCACCTCAAATGAAATGCAGCTGACCTGAGCTTGACTCTCAACACAAGCTTTAACAAACCATTGACTCTCTGTTGGACAGAGATGTTTTTTCTCTCTCTCTCTCTTGTATTGATCTTTGCTTTGTGGCTGCCTCAGCTGACAAGCAGCAGAAATCTATGCATGCTCTGCTAAGTGTCCATTGGAGATTCATCGAGACGTGTCTTCAATTGCTCAGTGCAATCTCAGCCTCTTCTTAATAGCCCGCAGTGCTCTTTAGTCTGGTTTTCATTAACATGTCCTTTTCATCCTGTTATCATGATTGTATGAGAGTATGTGTGTGATTATTCCACCTGCACAGACTCGTATATCCCCTTTAATGCCCTGCCAACCCAGTTTCTCTACCCAATAAATCAGCTACAGAGAAGATGTAAAATCTGTTCATCTCAAACACTGACCAGATCTCTGTCTTTGATCAAAAGCTAAATGAAAACAACAATACATGTTTTTTTCAAATGTCATATCTTCAAAAAACATACTTTTTATGATGCAATGTTTTTCCTTGAGATGTGATGTACCACCAAAGTTACCATCCAAAAATCCAACATATGGACCCAACCCAACTTTATGAGGACCTAGGCAAAGACAAAGATATTAACTATGTATACCAAAATCATTTTGTAACCAGGCTGTAAAAACATTTATTTGTGCTGTAAAGTTGGGATCTTTTTAATAGGTGTGTATGTGGTTTCTGGTGCTTGTGCAGCTCCCTTTAATTGGCCACTTAGAAAACTGTAACGGTTTTTTATTCTCAGGACCAAGGGTTGCTGCTTGGTTGTTCCAGGTTACTTGTTTCTTTCTTTTAACATTACTGTAGTACATTTCCTCATCTTAGAGTTTTAAATTGAACTTTTAGACATTTTTCTTTCTGACATCTTGAAATATAAGCAATGGAAGATGTAAATGAAGCAGGAATCCACACAGGGATATAATCTTGGTTTGATGCTTTATTGGTAGAAAGTAGACATGTAAAATTATTAACCCTTTGTTTCTGAACGTACCATATTTAATACATGTTCAGCGACACCTTTTGGTTGGACTTGCAGGCACACTGTCGTGACGACTCAACCGGAAGCTAAGATATAGCATTTAGAAATAACCTAAATTGGTTCTGATAATCTCATTTTAAATTGTGGATTACGATCAGACAAATATCTAGAAGTGATACTTCTCCAAGATCACATAGAAAGTCCTCACAGTCCCTTTAACAAAATGATACTGCAATATTGTTTTGTGGATTTTGTTAAAGGGGTCAATGCACATCTCAGTTCCAAATAATTTATAATTTTCTGACTATTATTTTATTGGTCAGGCTTTTAAGGAACACACAGAGAAGATCACAAAACTTGGTATCGATGTGTTTGTGCAGCCAACTTAACTTTCCCTGTTAAAGCTGTTTCCCGATTGGGCTACCATATCAATATATACTCCTGGATGCATTTATATTCCTGTGGGAATTAGGACCACCCAGATTCTGAGAGTGTTGTCCCATGATGGGGTCACCAGACGATTGAAGAGACATTTGGAAAAAAAAAGAAATGCCATGATGAAATACTCTACGAGTCACAGCGTCACGTATGAGTCACCAGAATCTTTTCCAGGGTTGCAGTATTCTTCAACACTTTTTCTGTAATATAACACATTTCCAGGCTAATTTCCGGGGGCGGTGCAGAGTGGAGTGGGCGTGTCTACGCTCCACTGCCCCTTCCAACCAGGAAAACGCTGGAGGAGACTACACAGCGCTACACACACAGCCGCACGCGCACTGCAGAGGAGAGAGAGAGCAGGAGGACACGAGCTCCACAGGGGAATATGTCCGCTTTGTCACGCGCCGAGGGACGCAGCACGGTCAGTGCATATCCACTGACTCTGCTTTAGTCCGACATACCAACATCGCCCTGTCCCTGGAGCTGATACTTGCCCATCCCCGTCCCCTCTTCCCCCTCCTTCCTCCTCTTCCACCTCCTCCTCTTTACCGTCCCGTCGCCAGGATGGACAAGACGCTCTGCACTCCGCATCCAGTGCCAAACAAATCCAACTCTTCTTCGTCGGACCGCGGGAACTCATCCTCGAGGAAGCCAGGGAAGAGTGGCTCGTACAGCCCGGGCTCCGGGTCCCTGGGCGGCCCGGCCGGAGCAGGGGGCGGCCGGGGAGCTGTGCTGCTGGGGAACAGCACGAATCTGCAGCAGCAGACGAGGAGGAGGCAGCTGGAAGGAGTGCTGAGCAAATACACTAACCTGATCCAGGGCTGGCAAAACAGGTGAGTAAACACACAGAGGGGGTTAAGATGACTGAGAAAATTTACTTTGAAATGTTCTGAAGTCAGGTTTGTGGGGTTCGTGTTGTTATTTGCCTCGTCCACGTTGCACTTTTGCCACCACGTCATCGTCAGGGGGGATGAGGGGGAGGTGAGGGGGTTTAGAGCCAGGACTGCACATATGCTGCCTCATGACAAACTATCATACTGGCTGTAAACAAGCAAAAGCACTGTTAACTAACTCGGATGATAAAACTTATAAAAACTTATTTACTAAAGGCAACATCCCTCTTTAAATGAAGTTTTGATGAACAATATAATCCACCCATCGTCTCAAAACTGTCATGACCCAGCTTTAGAATAATAGATAGATCATGGTTCAGTAGTGTTTTTATATTGAGTGCAGTCGAATTCACTGTTTTAGCATTTATTTTATAGCAATATGCCAAAAACAAACCAGATCCAACACTTAAGTGTCCTTATTTTACTTTCTGAAGCATCTTTAATAGAGAAATAGTTTTTTTTTTTTGTTTTTAATTGTGACTCAAACAAAACATATGAGAAGTCAAACCGGCATCTGGGAATGATTATGTAATAACTGTAGACAGTAACTGTTAGTTGCAGCCATAAAGTGGTGGTATATTACTTTTTCATGTACTATAACATGTAATGTAATGCTGCGGTCAAAATCTAAGCTGTCAGTGTTATGATCTTTCACTAATGATTAAGGATTAAGCAGGATAAGTAAATGTATAAATATTATTATTGGCCAATGCCAAAAACATCTAATTTTAATAACACATTTGTCTAACCCACTGTTCTAGATATGCTGTGCTGTTTGATAATTATTAACTTTATTGCAGAATCAACAAAAAGAGTAGATGAGAAATTGAGAGCAGCCGGTATGGGACATTTTGAATGTTAAGAGGCTTCTTCAGTGATTTGTTTATTATGCTTATTGGTTGATTTAATCGTTGAATTTCTAAAACTTACAAAGATGTAATTCATTCTCAGGGGCTAAATGGATTGTAAGAGTGTAGTGGTTACAATAGAAAGTGTATAAATTCATATGGCCCTATGTAAAAAGAGAGTCTGAGACAGTTTGTGCTACAAATATGCAAAACAAAACCAAACACAGAAAAAGCCCAGTAAATACAACAAACATACAAAATAAATACACAAACACTCAACTGAACGGGGAACACCCGACAACATCACAAGCAGTTTTTTTGTTTTTGCCTTCAGGGGTTTCTTCAAAGAAGCTCTCTCACAGCAGAACTGGGAACCGTTCTTCAAGAACAGGAGATTGTGTTTCCGTCATATGTGAATGCAGGTGTTGACTCCATATATTCCCCCCTGAAACCATGATTTGTCCCTGAACCAAACCAAGGACGGTATTGTAACAGTGTCAACCAAATTTTAAGCATTTCCCTAAGTTCGTGAGGTTCAGGTGAGCTGGTGGTTATGCATATTAGAATCCCTAAAGAGTCTGATTACTTGCCCCAATAGAATTCTTATCCCCACAACCACCTGCTCACTTTTATTGACAGGTAATGCTGGGTAAGGTGAAACAGCAATTCTGCAAGATTATCTATGTTGACATTCCTGTCCCCATTCAGCCCCTCTTCTTCTTGAGGCTTTCAAAAAGCATGAGGCAATCGTCACAAATTAAATCATTCCGAATATTACAACCTCCTATGATCTGTTACATTTTTATTGACTTGGAGATTCACTCACCAGCTCTGCTGCAGCTGTTTCATGGATATCAGGTCAGGGTATTGCTTCAGTTCTCTCCATCAGAGATGGTTTGTGCTCAGAGGCTCATCAAAGACCAGGGAGAGATGAAAACTAACCACATGAGGTGAAATGTGCCCTGACTTCTTTATGCAGATTAATTTGACACGATGTGTGTGATCATTTTGTCCCTTGAGCCGCTTGCTGTTGAGAATTAATCATCCTTGTTGTGAGGGTTCGGCCAATGAAAATTGAGTATTTAACACATTAAATGTTAAAATATTAGATGACATCTGGTGAGTTTTGGGGTTGCGCAATGGTAGACTGAATTCCCCTTTTTGAACCTCCCACTCAGACATTTTTGTGCCTGCCTGTAAAAGTCCAGTTAAAGACAAAATTACTTACACAAAAACTGGAACACTTCTGTGGAGATCCTTCATCTGTGTTTCTTGTGTCCGCCCTTGCTTCTTACAGTGTTTCCAAATCACTGTTTTCCCACTTAGCAAGGTTTACCCCAAACTCTTCATGTTTGTGCCAGACTGCAGAAGATTTCTTTTGTGTTTTGAAAGAAAGATGAGGTCAGTTGGTAAAACGGAAAAATGTCAGTTGGTGTTACCAATGTTTCTCATAAGAAAAATTTGTATTGCGTAAAAAAGTTACTGTGAATATAATTTTAGCAGTCTACTACACTGTAAAAATGAAATTTCAAATGATTTCAAATCAACTGACCCAAAAATAGAGAGAAAACATTGATGTCTAAGGCATACTGACTTGCTCAGTACAACAAAACCCATATTATCAAGTTTAGAATTGAAATATTTCAGATGATGTTTTTTAACAAATAAGTTATTTCATCAGTACACTTGCATAACTTCTAGGAAGGTGAATTATTTACTAATTGTCATGCTTTTGTGGTTACGCCGTTTGACAACTGACCTATCCACTTTTTTCCAGAGTACCCATAATTCATCACCATTGCCAGTTTTGCTCATCCAGTTGAACGTTTTGTTCATGTCGCCATGGCAACCACAAAGCTGATGATGTTAGCCTAGCTGTCACACTCGCTCTAATAACCAACTTTTAAAAACAAGATAGAGACAAAATTACAGAATGACTACAGAATGTCATTGATGATTTTTGAAGACCGAAAGAGCACATTTCATCTGAAAGGCACCAAAAGGGTCTGAACTACACATTGGAGATATATATTAATCAATTTACTGTTGAGAAGGTCGATAAAAAGCTTCAGTTACAAGACAGAACTTACAGGTCCCTGTGCAAATGTGATAAACCGCATCTTGTTACCATCACCGTCTTAGACAACAAGATAGAGGATCAACATCGGTCATGAGAAAAGTATAACGGCCTTTTCACCATCTTTACCAAGGGTGTCTCTGTTAGTTTATTGCTTCAGTATTTAACATTGAATCATTGAGAAGAACATTTGTCAACCTTTGTGATCGGGGCAATTACAGATAAGCTAATTAAGCTAAGCTCCAGAAGCTAACAATCGAGCCCTTTGGAAAAAAGTACCAATGATGTATGATCACCAAAGTACAAAAACTAGACCAAAACAAGCCAATGAACTCCCAACAAACAAAGTGACATGACAAACAACACAGCTAGGAGCTAATGTTAGGCTTACTTTAGCTAAGGTTAGAGAAAATTGCAAACTGTCTGTCAGACTGCTGTGGCGGTTCTAGTGTTAAAGATAACTTTATATATCTTTACAGCAAAGTGACAATGTATTGTTTCAAATACAATGTTGACTTACCTCAGAACAGACGTAAACATCCTTGTTAATTTTATTCAGCACAACTTTATCCAAAGAGGACACTTTTCTCGGTTGAGATGTGGATTACGAAAGGGTAAAAAATACACCCTGTGCCCATCCTCTCAGGATATCTTTTGTCAGAGTTGTATGTACCCCACGAACACCATGTGACCATTTTCAAGCTTAAAATCCCAGAAAAAAATCACAAAACAAAACAAAAACTGACTCTCTGCAATGCCTTTCAATAGATTTCTGGGCAGAGAATGTCCGAGTGTACGAGAAAGGCTGTAAGCACTGTGATTGGCTCATTTCATTTTACGGCGGGTCTTAGACATAGATCAATTTAATGGGACTGATTCTTTGATTGGTTAAAAATGGTAGACATGTCATATAAAATACAATGACACTGACAGAAATGCAAAACTATAAATTTAAACTAACCTCCAACATGTTTTAACAAGTTTAAAGCGTCTTTTTGATACCAACCCTTATTTGTCACTGTTCATTTACTCTTAGTACCACCTCGATTGAAGTCTACAAGTCCCAGCTTCACAGTGCAGTTGTCACAGGTCACTGCTGTTAGTGATACCACACTGGTGACGTACTCTGTTCCCTCAAACAGACTTTGTCCTCATACCGTCCGGTTGTCTGATACTCTTTTGTTCATGAAGCACTGCAGCCGCTCTCATAATGAACAACATCTCAGCAGCAACAACTGTGGAGAACGCGGCAGTTCATTATGTGCTGGATGCAGCATTTATGAGTTCACTCTCCGCTCTGTCCGATTCACTCAGCTCAGACCGAAGGAGAATTTTTACGAGGAGTTTTCAAATGGTATCATGTAACTCAGGCTTTCACCTGTTGTTGTTATTCACCGCATGAATGCAAAGCTGTGTTCTAGGTTTTTAGACAGCATCTGCGATTTTTAAGCAGCACAACTCTCGTATACTAAACATAAATTATGCAGGATTGGTATTCTGCGGCTGTGTTGTAATTTAGGGACTGAAATTAGTCTTGTATAACCATAATGTGTACGAAAATAACTGACTTGTTGCTGCTGCAGAGGAGAAGGAAACATTGTTTGTTACAATGTGGGATTGAAGCCAGTGTATGTGACAGAGAGGGGGAGAGAAGGGAGAGCAGTGGGGTAGGGAGGCGGAGGTGGGGAGCCTCTTCACTCTCTCCCATTAAACTGACAGTCGGATGATGCACTGAACTGCATCTTCATCTTTACCCACAGGAATACATGAGTGTAGGAGGACACACATGTTCCTGTCACATAGGTAAGAGGAAGCGAGTATTGATGAGGAGAAACTGATATTGTTTTTCGTGTTCAGGTGGGATTTACAGTCTCTTTGATAGACATCAAACTGCATAAAAGTTACATGATGTTAGCAGGACTGCTCCATGTGTATGGGCTGAATTGTTAGCAGGAAACGCATCGATGGATGTTTTCTTCCTCCCCCTGGGCGATGATACCCGTCTGGTCTTAGTTTCAAAGTGCCCTGAGGTGAAGGTCTAACTTTCAAAGAGAGATTCCTTTGGATCATTGTCTGGAGCAGACACAGCAGCCTTGAGCTGAAAGGACATAAACACACGGGGAGAGCAGTGACTGAATCCTAACATTTTTTTCCAGATAAGCTCAGATTTATTCATTGCACAGAAACTCGAATTTTTTTTCTAGCGATCACCACTGCTGTTAATTCTCACATCTATCACACCATCTGCCATCAAAGATAGTGATTATAATCAGGAGTTTAAGCTCATCAGGAAACTGCTGTGGTGTTTCAAATTAGCATCAAGTAATCATAGTAGTATCCTGATGTGATTTGGATGCAAATATATCAAGTTAACTTAGTTTTTTTTTATATTTTTTTAAAAGGCAGGGTTGGTAGTCATGGAAAACTAGCATGAATTGAATGTAGCATCTCCTCAGGACTCCGTTTGGCCCCGTGCCCTCCCACACTCTGCGCTACTCCAAAACGACGCTGATACGCGACCAAATGATCGTGACTGATTCAAAACCACAGACTCAAAACTGGTCCTCAGCCGCGTCAACAACGAGCATGTTCGGAAGTGTGCAATCACTTTTAAGTGTCCTCTGGAAGAACTTTCGTTGTGTTGCGGTCTATTTGCAGTGCGTTTCTCTAATGTGTTGTGGTTTTTGCAGCGCGTTTTCTAAATGCTGCTCACGCGTTGTCAAATTGATGAAGATGTTTTCTAAATTTGCTTGTGTTTTTTGTCTTTTTGTGTTTTCTTAAGTTGCAGTTGAGACTTTTCTGCCACATACTCAGGTGGAGAATAAATTACATGAAGTTAATACAAATGACAAAATTCTCTCAAAACATCTAATTAAGATTTTATAAAGCTGTGAGAAACTCTGGTAATCAGTCTCTGTAACAGAATTCCAGAGTTGCCCCTGATTTCATTAGAAGAAGAGAAATATCTTTTCCCAACACTGACAGACAGTTAATATCTTAAAGTGCTGACAGTATTAATATATATAGAAGCACTGGAAGGAGGCGCAGCGGTGTACGGGTGGCAGACGGTGTTGGAGTAATTACAGTCGTCAGTCATGTTCCAGTATTCATCACATGTGATAACACATTGTGTGCGTGTGTGTGTGTGTGTGTGTTTGGCAGGCGATGTCCTGGTGGGCAAGAGAACTGAGTGCAGCTAATTCTGCCACTGTGTGGGAGGCCATGTGTTAGTGTGAAGTGCTGTTACGTTGTGTAGGTGCTTGTGTGTGTGTTTATGTTGGAGAAATGTGCTTAGCAGCCATTTCTATACACACACACACACACACACACACACACACACACACACACACACACACACACACACACACACACACACACACACACATATATATATACAGTATGCTTGTTAGGACTCTTTGGGCTGTAACAATCATAAGTCAAGACATACGCTCATAGTACATCACATTTTAGCATTTTAACTCAACTTGCTTTATGTCATACATTATCCAGACTCCATTCACTACATTTAGAAGTTTTGTGTAGTTACATTATCCAAAACATGTCTAACTTTATTCAGTTATTGGAAACCAGAATGATTTTATTTAAACCACTTTGCATTTCATGTGATCACACCATGTGGCCTTTCCAACATGGAAATTCCGATAGTCTTTCTCTTTAAATGGAACAGGAATAAATCAACCCTTCAGTCTACACCATAGACTGTAAAAAAAAAATGGACGTCTTCTCGCTCGGCTCAAACTGAGGTCACCACAAAAACTGCTCCCTCTGGTGGCTGGCTGCAGTACAAGACAAAAACTCCACCTCTCTGTTCATTCCAGATGGGATGTGGTCAAACTTTAAAGAATTATTACACCTCATAAAAACGTTTCTCAAATCCGTATGCTGTGGTGATATTTAGATATTATTGGGCTGCATTGTGTTCAGGTCCTCTTTTCTCAGAAATATTTCCTTTTTATTAGTTATTAGAGGTCAAAAACAGGGTTTTACGTCTTGTTTAACGATGATTGACAGCTGACGGTCATGTGTAGTTTTTTCGGGAATAATAAAATACATCAGGAAGGACAGTTAAGAAGAGATTAGATGGTCTAAATAAAAATAAATAAATTATTTTTGTCACCCGTTTCCACTCAGATTTTCCCAGAGTTCCTCGTAAGTCTCTACTGCACAGACTCTGGCTGCACAATGGCGGCCAACCTCCTGTGATGGAGGTTTTTTTGGCTTCAAAACCGTACAATGCTAAAAGGTGGGGCCACGCTGTCCATTCTATATACAGTCTATGGTCTACACAGGACAGTAGTCCATGCTGGTGAGGAAAACAGGAATAAGGAGGGGTCAAAAGTTCAAATGATGACTGTTTGCAGAAAGTCAGGAAACTTACAACTGGAACTTCTGTTGTTGTTTACTGAAATGCTGAGGAGAAGTGATGCAGGGGTCGCCCAGGAGAGTCTTTTTTTTAGGCTGCAGTCCAAACAACCAGACTGCTGTTGACACAACCCCACAAACTCACAGACGTACAGTCAAAACATGGGAAACTGGATGTAGTGCCGAGATCTTGTCATTTTTTAAATACACTAAAATTGCTTTAGGTTCCAGTTTCAAAAAGCACAAACTGGAAACCGTTGTGAGAGCTCTTCCCTTGTCCCTGCTTTCAGGCCTCATGATTGTTTATGCATCATACAGATCAACATCAGTCAGAGGCTGGATGTTCAAGAGCTTTTTCATGTGCAGTTTCTAGATTTCTGTCTGCCTAAATGGTCAGCAGGGCAGAGAGCATGTTTGGTGGGATGAATCATCTTTTTGCAGATGTGTTATTCGGAAAGGATCGCCACTTTGCTGCTTTGATCAAAGCTGTGAGTCTGAGTGGTGCAGCTCTTGTCGGAAGGAAGCCGATCCTCTGATGCTCTTTTTTTCAGGGTACTACATTTTGTATGTATGTGCAGCTTTCGTGCTCATTTTTTTTTTGTCTCAGTTAAAAAATGTCTCAACGCTTTCAAGGTCATGACTGAACTTTAGCAGCACGTAGATCAAAACTCAGACATAAACCTTCATCTGTTTTTTTTTTTAAAAGACAAATGTTCCATTTTCAACAAGAAAAATCATACAGAAAGGACTCTCATCTCTTCAGTTGCTGGGGAATTAGCATGCCATTCTTCCTATTTGGAGGTGGAGACCAAAATAGAGGTAAAAGCATCGTCAATACTGAACTCAACAAGCTATTACCTCATTCTTCTGTTGCTGAAGGTTTATTATTTGAGGGTTTTTTCCCTTGGAAGATGACTAGAATATAATATTGTCCTTACATGACTCACACACAAACACACTATAACACAACACATTTTATTACTGGTACTTAACATGCATAAATAATACTTCCTGCCTCATTTGTGCCTGATCTTCAGCATTTGTGATGAAGGGAGGAGATGTAAAGTGTGCTGACGGGCTGTTTCCTGCAGAAACAATGTGCCTTTAGGACATCAGGAAATGGCAGAGTGGTTCTGTTGATGTGGATAAATGTCCCAGGATAAGATGGTTTTGTGGTGTGATTATTGTTGTAGTGATGATGCGTCAGAACGATATTAGCCAATGAGAGAGCAACAAAAGGAGAAATGGATGGGTCTCAGGAAGTTGTTTGTTGTGACAGATATGTTCAACCATTGTAGGGAGAAGGGTTTGCATTAGGGATGCACCGAAATGAAAATTTTTGGCCGAAACTGAAAACCAAAAATGAAGAAACCGAGGCTGAAAAACCGAACTTTAGTACCATAGCATGAATTAATATTAATGCTTCAAAGAATAATGCCGTCTTCACAGAGATGTCCTGGGAGAGATTTAAAAAGGCATAATTTTTTGTCTGATGGTTGTGACATTTTTCTGGACTTTATGTCCTACACAAAGCGCGCTTGTCTGTATGTGTGTGCACGCTTACGTGTTTGTGTCTGTGCATCGGGGTGGACCTGCCTTGCGCAATACAGAGAGCAGAGGAGAGTTGTGAACGTTTAACCAACCCATCATATAAATAAGATAAATAACATGAGGCTGTTTAGTCTGTTAAATGAAAGAATAGAGTATAGACCAGCTCTAGAGGAATGCCCCTCATCTGGTTAAGAGCGAGTCGTTTATTTCTGCACTCTGCTCTTCTGCCTCTCCAAGTGGGTTCTCCACCGTCATCATGGCCTGGATCGTTTCTTACAAATCACTATCTGTGGGTCTTTCTCAGATATTTTGAAATACGTAAGCCTTTCTCCAAAATGTGCCAGCAGCGGTTTTAGCTTGCGTCATCATCACAACATGCTGTTTTGGCCATGTTGTTTCGAAGATAAATGTCTTTCAGCCAAAAACCGAAAATTCACTATGGTGCCATTTTCGGTGGCCGAAATTTTGGTGCATCTTTAGTTGATTTCAGTTCCAAGTTTAAGATTAAATGTTAGCAGGTAGTTATGGTATCATATTGGTGTACTGACAGGCTTCCCTGCTGAAAATACAGAATTTGGAAAGCTTCATGAGGCCTTCATTGATACTGGTGTCAGTATCAGAACAGCTTTACTGTGGATTGAGCCTCAGAGAATGAATAATACTGGTTGGGCAACAAATAAAGATAGACTGTAACAGATAAAGTAACGTATCTGCAGAGTTAATGTTCTGTCGTTACCTGCTCCCATGCCTCCAATTGTGAAGTGTTCACTGTGAGCATGAAGACCTTGTGGCCGCTCAGCTCGGCGGTTATCAGCGCTGCTATCACGCAAGAGGCCAAATGTAAAGCACCGAGCTTCGATCGGGCACCATCCATCATGTTAAAGGTCTGTATTGTGGTTCAGCTGCAAAGGCGAGAAGGCCTGAAGGGGTCAACAGTAAAAGCTTCAACACTGCTGACTGAACACAGGATGAAACTTCATAAACAGTGCAGTGTGTGTGTGTGTGTGTGTGTGTCTGTGTGTCTGTGTGTCTGTGTGTCTGTGTGTCTGTGTGTCTGTGTGTCTGTCTGTGTGTGTGTGTGTGTGTGTGTGTGTGAGACGGGAAAAGAGGATGGCTGGATAGAAACTGACGCAGGCAGATTGTTCCCTGGTTGGCTTTCGTCGACATAAATCACGAGCTCTCCTGGTGGAAGGGGGCAAGACGAGAGCAGGGATCAATTTTCAGAGAGCTTTATTCACTGCATCCTCTCTGCGAAGGGTTCATGGGAAAATATCTGATCCAAGACAGACAATTACTGAAGTATTTGTTTCACATATGTACTGTCAATAACAAGCTAACAGACAATTTAAGAGGTCTGTGGTCTTGTCGCATAATGCAATGTTATAATTTAGCATATCCACATTTTCTTTTATAAAATAAACAAAAATTAGCAAAGGCTACAAAATGGATAAACTTTATGATGATGATGGTGAAAAACGTAGATGATTAGAATTCACCCTTGAGACAATATAATGCATCAAAACTAGAATATAGTCACTGGATTTTGAGATATTTCCGAGTGGGAAACATTTTGGATACAGTGCTCCAGATTTCAAAGTCCTGCACCAATCCTTGCACTCTATTCCACCAAATTAATAGTCTCCTCCACACTTCTCTTCACCCGTCTTGTTGTTTTTTATTAAAAAGACCAAGCTGAGGGCTGTTCTGACTGACTGACTGACTGAATGACAGACATTTAATGAGAAACCATATTTATTGAAGAACAATTTATGCTTGGTTGATACCTGATCCATCTAATGGGGTCAAAATCCTGAATATTTACATAAAAATGCAGCGCAGATATGATGATTTGCGAGTTTTTTTCAGGTTTTTCTAGATACTTAAACAATCAGATAAAAGAAGTAAATGGCATTGAGGTTTTTTGTTGTGTAATAAATGCGAAAACAGTTTATAACTAAGAAGAAACCTATATTTGCAGTCCCATTTTGAATCTAATTGTGACACATTTTGTCTATAATATTTAGCTTATCAATAAACATGATGCAATTTGACATTGATGCAATCAAAACATTACCTACTTCCAGTAATTAAATTGGGAAGTTTGTTTCTGAATATATTTAACGTTAAATACTAATATAGATCTTTGCTTTTTGGCATACTCTTAAATAATCAGTAAATTAAAGCACCTGTGAAGAATTTTTCAAGCCATTATGACCCACAACAGGAAACAAAAGTGTCTGAAACTGCATTGTGGGTGTAGGTGTCAGACCAGAAAACTGAAGAAGCCCTCTTTAAATGTTCTTCAGCAAATATTCACATTTAACTACGGTTGGTGTCAACGGTGACACCAATTGGTATGTGGAATTAAACTACCGTAACTCCTCAAAAATTTTGGCCAGCGAGAAAATTCAAAAAGGTTTAGGTCGTGCTCCATATGGAAAAAAACCCTGCCTTAAAACCACTGTCCATAAAAAATGGAAAAAATAACTTTAAGTCTGTGTAAAGCAAAATCAGCCACTTTCTTCTAAACTTTAATTTTAGACCTAATTTTTTATATTTAGCAATTTTTTTTAATCTTTCAAATTTGTCTCAGTGGTCAATGAAACATGTTTCTGTGGTGTGAAAAACTCATAACCAATTTATTCCTGCTTTGGACGGACTTAAAAAAAATGAAGAAGAAAAGACAAGCTTTACAGGGTAATATGATACTCCACTTAAGAATCCACGTGCAACGACGTTCCAGCCACAGGAAATTATTTACGCAAGCTGTTCTCATTAATGTAACCTTTCAACTATTTGGGCCAGAGAGAAAAATCAAATGGTTCATGGAAGGAGAGGAGATGAGCTTTCCGGGCATGATCTCAGACTCAGACTTTTCTAAGGACAAAATAACTGAGGTGATAAAGGGCAACAATTTAAAAAATATCCTGATGAGATTTCTATGCGTAAAAAAATGTACCATGGCATGTCCTTTCGGGGATTGATAAAGTACTTTCTATTCTATTCTATTCTATTCTATTCTATTCTATTCTATTCTATTCTATTCTATGTCCAGGACCAGATCAGCATATTTAAAAGTTGTACCTCTTTGCCCGCAGGTGGCACCAAAATCAAGAGAGTAGCTTTGAGTAGAGTGTGATATACATTTACACCACATTTCTTGTTAGTTTAACAAAATGTTAATTGTTTTTATTATTGCAGGCATGAAATGTCCTTTGTATGTTGTGTCTAGGCTTTAGCCCAACCAAACTCCATGAGCCAAGGCTCTGTCTCTAGTTAATGGCTCCTACCATAATGCTCTACTACCAGATATAAACAAGCACAGATGGCATCTTGTGGCACTGTGCGGTTTTGCAGTATTTTGATTTTTAAAAAAAAGTTGACTGAGTTGGGTTAAACTGGCAGCCTCTCAGTCAGTGCAATGCCTGACTAACACAGGCATGTGGACGTCAGCTTTTAAAGATGCTTGAAGGCTGATGGTGCAAGCTCTGCTAATAGAAGCCACACTCTGCACACCAGTTTGACATCATATACTGGCTGACTCTATGATCCTGAATTTAGATTTCCAACAAAGTAGATAATAAGCTGCTATAGAACATCCCCACCTGAGAAATACTGGAGTGGACAGGTGAAACATGGTGTCTTTTATTTTTCAATCACATGCTTCTTTGAAGTGGCAACAAGAAAGCAGGTCTCTTTGTGAGAGAGTGTTAATCAATACGGCAGCTTCTGTAATCCCAGCGTGTAGGGAGAACATTGATCGTGAACATGGTTGAATTTCAGGGGAGGAGGAACAATGCATACAAGGTCGTGCTGAGCCATAAGACGCGACAAGAAAATTCCTAAAACCTCAGGCCACTTTACGCAAACATGTAAAGGTCAACCAAAATGACAGGGTGCCGGTCCGGCTTGTGCTGAACTGCAGAACCAGAGCAGAACAGGAAATGATACACATCCTCATCTCTTTGACTTACCTTATATGTCTGCCTGGCTTCGAATCTCCCAGTCAAGGATGAGCGAGGCAGGAGGATTCAATTAGTCAACGATTGAATGTGATTCATTAATCACAAAGGGGAAAATGCAAAGTTTAATTTCCACGCCTCGGGCTGGGATGGCCGCACTAATTGCTACCTTGAGTAGTTCTGAATTGACTGAGTTGCCGGTTGGATGTTGTATGAAAGCAGGCTGGAACATGTGCACAGAGGGTTGTTTCCTGCGTTAAAGAGCTGTGGTGAATAATATCCAGCAGGCATTGTTGCATGGGAAGTGTGAAATGTAAGAGTGTTATGTGTGCGTTTTTGTACAACGGCTCTTGTTTTCTTTCCTCTTACTCTCTTTCTCTCTTCCATGTCTGGAAAATATTCTGCAACAGGAATACAAAGAAAAGTTTTACCGGTAAACAAACTGTGATAACGAGAAGATAAAACAAAAAGATGGTGACTTTATAGTGCTTCTTCTTTTCCCCTCTTCTTCTCTGAGCCATTACTCTCCTAACTCCCCCCTCTCTCTGTCTTTGTTTTAGGTACTTTGTGTTGGATCCAGAGTTAGGACAGCTGCAGTACTTTGTCAACGAGCAAGGAAGGAGCCAGAAGCCCCGCGGGTCCCTGCCCCTGATTGGTGCCTCGGTAACTCCGAGCGATGAGGCTCCGCACATGTTCATCGTAAACTCTGTCAATGGAGAGCTGTACAAACTCAGAGGTATGCCCTCATCCCGGTCTCAAGGTGCCCATATATGGCAAAGTGCAAACACTGAGAGGAGAGTGTGTGTGTGTGTGTTTTATGATGGAGCATCTATGAGTGCAGTGCACACAAACTGGTGTTATGAATGAACTGCTTCCGTCCTGTGTTGGTGGATATACAAGGGAGTGATTATTAAGATCATAATTCCATATCTCAGATCCTGCTTTAAGAAGACATCCATACAGTGTCTCTAAATTTACCTTTTCCCCTGTAACATCCTGTCAGTAATACGAAAGTTTCATTCTTAAACATGCAATATCACCACTGTGCAAACTCACCCAGCATAATCTGGAAGTCTTCCAGATTGTAACCCCAAAGCTGCTTACATTACTATGTTTGGATTAACAATGGATCAAATGGCTTTGTGTTGTGACATGTGTCACTTGTTGTTGTGACTCACCGCACAAAAATGGAAAGAATTAAGAGACTTATTACCCAGATTTATTTCTAACTACCCAACTGTGTTAAATACCTCTGGTTGGTCCAAGGCCCAGAAAAACAGCACAGATCACACATTTTATGTCGGAACAATCCTCTGCTTCATTCTAGGGCCTTGCTCACCCTGTCTGGATTCTGACTTGCATAACCATCAGCACACTATACACAGTCACCTACTCAGATTTTCTCAGCTTAATGAGAGTGGTATACATCTCATTGATTATGTTTCAGGGCAAACGACCAAATGTTGACATCAGCCTTATTTTTCAACATATCCCTGAAAACACGGTGGATGTTTTACTCAAGAGTTGGTAGAGACCATAGACTGAATAATTAATGGACGAAGCCTCCACGACGTCACCTGTCTGTTTCTGAAACAGATTTTTGAAGCAAAACGATTAGATCGGCACCACGAATCGGTCTTTCCTACCGATAGCCGATCCAGGTTTGGTCCAGCTCGTTCCAGCTGACACCAGGATCGGATTGGTGTATCCCTAATCTCGGCAAAGATTGACTCTAATAGAGTTAAGTAGAATTAAAGCCGCAAGCGGCAATAAGTGGGCCCTCACGCCGCATGTGCAGTAAGAACTGCACATGTGTATACAAGTCCAGAGAGAGACTGTGATCCTATATGTTATACCTGATAATACCATGCATTTCCAGATGGGCCACGTCCATTGAGATATAAAAATTCCTTTAATAACATTTAATTGTCAGTGTGTCTAGTTTACAAAAATTTTTTTAAGATGATTGGTAAAAAATACGTACCCTAAAAAACACAAAAATCGGATGCTGAAGTGCAATTTCCAAACTTCCTGTTTGGAAACTGGTCGTAAGAGACTTTTTTGTAGGTTTTGGCATGATGTTTATGCCCAGCTCAAAGTAGCTGCAGTTTTAACTCACTAGGGGGCGCTGTGGAGCACGGATCAGAACGCGAACACTGGGTTCATAAAATTTTTTGCTGTGACTGAATTTTGTGGCTAGGTGCGTTCGCGTTTATTTCAAGTGGAGGGCATGCAATTTGGGGTTAAAGCAGCACAAACAAAGAATAATAATAAGAATCCTTAAGGTTTCAAGAGGGCCTTCGCCGCATCTGCTGTTTGCGGGTTTAGGCCCCTAATAAAATTAGAAAGGTTTAAATGCAGAAAGTTCAGGCGAGCTCTCTTTTGGCACAGTTTGGCCCCATCTGTGTCATCTTAATTTTCTCATCTACCAAATAATAGATTTTGTTCGCCTTTCTCTAATGGTGATTAATACATCCACATAGGGCTGGGCGATATGGCCTAAAATCAATATCACGATATATTGAGCAGTTCACCTCGATAACGATAAATGGACGATAACTACTCCACTGCCCCTGGGGCTGACTTATTTATTTCAATTATTTTGCCACTTTAAAGGACTATAAAACTACACTGTCTGAAAATAAATAAGGAAACACAAATAAAGTACTTTTAGTTAAGATATTTATTAAACAGCTGATAAACACAGATTTGAAATAAGAACAATAACTTAAATTTCCTGAAAACAAAGTATCAAAATGCAATCTCTTATAAACAAATTCTTAATATGGATATTACAAAGAGCTTACTCAATAACGGCCACATTTGAGTTGTCAAGTAATCAGGTTATAACGAGAGAAACAAGTTGCATCCCTTGTGTTTACTGTGTACTGTCAGACTGATATATGGGTCCATGGGGCGACTGGACCAGAGATCGGTTGTGGCTGCAAAGTGCTTAACATGTCTCAACTCAGCAGCAACCTTTTCTCTCTCTGTTCTGTACATGCTGGGAATCACCGTTTTCGAAAAGATTTTTCGCGGTGGCAGGCTGTATCCTCACGGTTTTCATGCAACGGCTGCCTGGTGGTGGTGGTTTTCTTCGAATTGAATCACATGGTTGTACTGCGGGTGGTGGAAGAGGTTGTGTTACCTTGACTCGTCGCAACTGTCTTTTGGCACAGTTTACAAGCCGTTCACTCTCTCCTTCGACCGCACCAACTTCGTCAACTTCAGCCGCCGCAGCAGCCGCTACAACTTTTGAACGGTCCTCCACCCCCACCTCTCTTTTTCTTTTTTTTGTTACAGACTGGATGGGGTGGAGTCGCGTCTCTTACGTAGCTCCCTTAAAGGCACACGAACACATAGCCGACCTACACACAACTAAAACCAACTTTTTTTTTTTCAATACCGAATATACCGACATGGGCAAAATGACGTCGGTTATTCTTATAAATTTCGGTATCAGTAAATTTTCGGTTTATTGCCCAGCCCTACATCCACATATAACAGTTTTTGGCAAATTTTGAAAATTCATGAGGGACATTAAAGTCTCCCAAATGGGGAATGTTTTAGTTCAAAGGCTGAAAGCTTAAGCATAAGAAATTTTATCCAAACTGAAATGAAGACCAGTACCTTGTCATGATTTACAAAAACAAACAAGACCATTAGTGACAAGAATTAATACTTCTCAGTGTTTAGACTACAAGCTGTCACCACGGCTTCTTTCACATTCTCTTCAGCACAGATCTACAGGAGGTGGTAGGACTGATGGAATAAACAGAGCAGGGTGAGGATTCAGAGACCATAACTAACACATGTACGGATTAAAGTCAGTAAAGAAGAGCCATCTCTAGCCAAAGAATGAATAAATTGCACATCACTGTGAGATATCTCTTTAAGACCGAGTCTCAGACAAAGAGCCTGCAGCTGGTCACTGTGTCTGAAGGCCTTTTTGCTTTGTGTGACCTGTATCTACTGATGCGAGAGAGGCTTCTTTTCACTGTTGCTCCACTTGAGCCGCTGGAATGTCCCCTTAAACTCTCCAGGGGGAAGATATCAGAATAACTTGGCCTATATTCCCTGAATAACTCAGTCATCCGTGTGTATTGAGCGAAGAGCAAACAATGAACCCACAGAGAAGAAGAAGAAGTGTTGCCGGGTAGCTTACTCTGCAGTAACTCCAGCTCAAAGGCAGCATTCGTACAAAGAAATGTCATTTTGCTCAGACAGCGGGGAGCAAAGTGGTCACATGTACATCCACAACAGCCTTGATTGCGATAAGCCACTGTGCCTCAGATCTGACTTTGGTTGCCATGGGAATTCCTGAAAGTCTATCCAAAGAGTTTTAAAAAAAGTAACTTCAAGGTTCAGGCAAGAGTCCACCTGAGTTTTTTGGCACTGCTTGTAGGCTGCGTATCATCTCACTTGAGTTTGAAGCTTAAATGCCACCTTTATTCTCAGGTTGATACATTTTCACAAGAGGTTTCATTGAACTAAATGTCCTTCGCTACCTGGTGAAAGAAGATACTGGGTACACAGTTAAAGGGTAAAGCTTCCACTGGGGATAGCTGCTTGTTTTAGTTTGATTTATGCTTTCTCTCTCTCTCTCATTCACAAGACCTATTTTCGCTTTCTGTTCCTAAACAAGAGAAAAAAGGAGTTTTAGATATGTGGCTCCTGCAGCTTGGAACCTGTTGCAGGAGAAGCTGGGCCTGAGGGAGCAGGTCTCTTTAAATCTTTTTAAAAGTAGACTGAAGGTGTTGGAGGATGATGAATCAGGTTGTAAATGCTTTGATGGCTGATTTTTCTGATGCTACACTGGATATAGTGATCTGCTTTTGTCATTAGGGCCCGAGGCCGAGAATTATGCGGAGGCCCTATTGGAATCTTAAGGATTATTCTTCTGTTTCTTTGGACCCAAATTGCATGCCTTCCGCTTAAGAAAAACGCAAACAAAACTAGCCACAAAATTCAGCCCCGTGAGAAATTTTATGACTGCAATAATTTCCTGCTAATATGTGCTCCATGGCACCCCCTAGCCACTGAAAAATGAGTTAGGCCAGCTTGATTGAGCTACAGGTCTGATTTTCGGTGTGCGTAACGTCATGCCGAGACAAAAAAAAGTCTCTCACGATCATTGTGATTTTCCAGACAGGAAGTTTGGAAATCAGAGTTAAACATATACTTGTTCCAGAGTTTTTTTCCGATCATCTTATTATTTTTTTTTTGTTGGGTATACTAGACACATTGATGATTAAAATTTATTAAAGGAATTATATAATCTTAATGGGCGTGGCAAGGGGAGGTTGCCAAAGTTGCCGATTTTTTCGGCAAAATGGAAACCTTAAGAGATTGCAATGTGGGATCCGGGTGAAATTGCACACATGATCAGTGTCACAGCCTAAATGCATTGACATGTTTTTTTTTTTCAACTTCAAGTGAAGCGCCCCCTATTGTTAACAGGAAGTCATTTGATGATGTATAGGGTAAGTATTTGATCGAACTTGTCCCATCTTGAATTTTTTTTTGAGAATGCCAGACACATTGTTGATTAAAAGTTATTAAAGGAATTTTTATATCTCAATGGGCGTGGCCAGGGGAGGTCGCCAAAGTTCATGATTTGCTCTGCTGATTTAACTCCAAGTTTTGCGCCTTCTGTATGCTTAAAGTTTTAACGAAATCTGCCAGAAAATTCAGTTACGGCAAAAAAATGTATGATTCTGATGATTTTGTGCCAATACGTGCTCCACAGCACCCTTTAGTTACTTAAAACTGCAGCCCCTCAGGCCAGTTTTAGCTATGTGTCTGATTTTTAGTTGGCATCATCATCTTGTGAAGATCTCCAAAAAAGTGTTTTATGACCATGGTCAATTCTGAACAGGAAGTTAAGAAATTGGAGTAAAACATCTGATTTTTTGCAATTTTTAGGGTACATATTTGACCAAACTAGAGAGCTGCCATGCTGTTCATCTTTTTGAAATGAAAGTCTATGATTTTTATTTGTTAAGATTGAACAATAAATGACACAGTGATCAATGAAGGCAATAAACAGAGATTGTAGTCTTGCACAATAAACCTGGTTGTTCAACTCTTCAATAGACTAACACAACTAATGCACTCAACGAGAAAGGACCGAGCAGACCCCATCTGCTGAGGAGACTAAAGTCCACTGGAGTGCAATGAGCACTCCTGAAAATCATTTATGACTCTGTGCTTGGATTCAGCCATCCTTTATAGAGTGTTCTCCTGAAGTAGCAGCAAAGCAACAGTAGAGAGGAACAGACTGAAACTTGTGAAACCCTTGGTCCTAGAGGTGTTTGGAGACAGAAGGGTGATGGCAAAGGTATAATCTCTCATGGACAACATTTCCCACCCCTTCATGGCACTGTAACAGCTTCCCCTCGTGTCAGACTAAACCACCAGCGTGCATGAAAGAGATAAAGTCCTTCTGTCCTGTTGCAGTCGCATCGTTTAATCAAGCCTGGTCCTAGTAGTCCAGTTAAAACATGCAAAATGAAAATAACTAATTAAATTAGCAACATCAGTGTCAGAGCCTTTTTAAACAACATTATATTTAAGTTTAAATATCTTTCAGAAATACAAAAAAACTTTAATTTGTTCCATGTAGGGAATTGTCTGTGTAGAAAAACAGCTGTAAGGTTTGCCAGAATTGAAATTATCTGAAGCAGATTGATGTAGAAATAATGTTCATTATCAGAGAAAGTGTGAGGCTTTGTGTTTTGCTGCAGAGCAAAGGTGAAGCGTGTGGGGAGTAAAATCATGTCTGAGTGTGAAAACAGCAAATTAAGTGATCATACGGCTGAGACAGTGAGCCAGTAAAAAGGTCAGGTTGTGCTTTGGCTGATTTGGATGCACCACACGTCTACTGAGAATGGTAAGAACTGATTATTTACAGCATTTAGAAGTGGAAATCTGCAACCTTTTCTTTCTCAGCCCTGACAGCAGATCAGGCCATGAACTCTGCAGACTGGATTTCACTGTAAATTGATATCAAGTGGCGGACCGTATGAAATGCTTTTGGCCAGCCATGAGCTTAAGTCCTCTGGGTTAAAGTGTCCCTGTTTGCTTTACTGCATCAAAGTTTAAAACTGTCTGTCCAGCAAAAAAAGATGATGTTCAACAGTATGGATTTGAGTGCTTTTACTTTAGGTAATTGTTACTAAAAGAAAATTCAACTTAGTTGATTTTGGTGCCCCCTGTTGCAAAGTGGTGCATAACCAGGTGTTAAGCACCAAACTGTTTTCTTCTGTTTTTTTTTTTTTTTTTTAAATGAAACTCTACTAGAACCCTACTCTAGCATATTACCGATTAATCGACATCAGTCAATATGTAACCAAAGCATTAACTTTTTGCTAAGCAAAGATTCTGTCGCTCAGTCACCAGTCATTTAAAAATAAGTGTTTTTTGATCCCCTGGTGGGTTCGGGATCCAGAGAGTTTATAAGCTGTGTAAATTATCTTTGTGAGATAAACAAAGATTCAGGCAACTGTTAATTCCCATGTCCACCATTATCAGATATAAGACTATTATACAGTTTTAAAGTCTTGTTAGTTACGTCTTTGTAAAGTAAGACTTTACAGTCCTTATGTTGACAGTGTCACTAGTTAAAGTTCCTTTTTTGATTTAGTAGTGTTCTGCTTCTTGAATCACATTTTGGATATTATTAGAATCTATGTACATGTGAAGTATATGTCCTGTGTATATCAATGTTATTATTTCATATATTGGCCTATATACTGGATTTTAGCCAATATAATGGATGTCACTTTTTTTTTTTTAGCCCCCAATACTGGTATTGGCATCTGCCCCAAAAATCCCATATTGGTGGGGCTCTACTCTCCACTCACAGAAAATTAAAATGAAAGCTGTTACTGTGAATTGCTTTTATTTGTCTACTTGGTATCAGCATTTACTATCAGTATTAATATCAAGGTGTCCTGATACAACCTTTTCCCTTCTGATACAATACCAATAATGCAGCCCTGATTTACTGGCTAATAACCAATATTGATCCGATCTGATCACAGCACGAATGGTGCAACATTCAGCTCTATTTGTAGGTCTTCAAGGCTTGAATAAGCCTTGGTTGAATGTTTAAAGTTTAAATCTATTAAACTTACCCAGCTCTGTGCCAATATGGGAAACTTGTGCCTGACAAGTTTTGCACTTAGCTTGTATCCCAGTGCTTCTATTAAAGATTTTTTTTGCAGGTCGATATAATGTGATATCAGTTTTTCGGACTGATATCCAATATTAATATCGGATCAGGATACCGCTATTAATATCACAGTATAGAAATTGTTGCTGATGTTCTTGTTTACTTTTTTCTTCATCATATTTTTGTTACAGAACAAATGTTCTTCTATTTTTTAATCAGCTTAAAACTCCTCCACAGGAGTCTAAACCTAAAACAGCAAATTCTCTACAAAATAAAAGAAAGTCGCTGATTTAATCTGAACTGTTACAGGTTGATGTGGCTCAAAATCCACTTCTCTTATCCACTCTTGTCCCTGACAGTCTGTACCCATATTTTCTCAACATGAATGCTTAAATTCCGTCTTCATAACACCCCCTATGCCTTTTAAGGAAATCTAAGCTCCCTTACAGGCATTAATTCTCTCACTTACTATTATCTCAACCAATCACATCATTTTCTATGCTGGAAATAAAATGGCTCTAATAAATGCATGATGGTTTGGCTTGGATTGACATGAAGCGAGGTCTCTGTGACTCAGTCGCTGTCATTCAGCTGTCTCTCTGGGATGGATATTGACATTTAAATACAACATGTGAGCCAATGTGAGTGTCTGTTGTCACTCATATTAAACTGGAAAACAGACCAGCTTCTCATTTCACTGTTCGTCCCATTGGTTTTCAGCCAACACCTTGTGCATTCATCAAATAAATAGAGCTGTCAGCACGTTCCCTCAAGGTCTGCAGCTCTTGTGACACAAAACCAGCTTTAAAATTTTTATCTGTATTCTCCCTGAATAGGAACAGCCTGTCCTACTCTTGTTAAGTGGTGTGTATATCTCCATCGTCACCATGTGAACAGGTGCTTATTAGCATAGCCACACAGCGCTTCACTCGGTGCAGACAACTTAATGTACTTAATCACAGCAAGGCGTGCTCATCACCACAAAGAAAAACATCAGATTTAGACACTCACCACTCTGTGGGGAAGTGAAGGTGACATTTGAGGGACCAATTTCAGTGAAGATGTGACTTGGTGTTTGGCAGAAAGACAGCTGCACACAGGTGTTTCTCTATCCCTGAGAGTCAAGAAGCCTCTTGGATCCCATTTCAAATTTCTGCACTGAGCTTCTATGAAGTCTTATTTTCTCAGAGCTGCCTCTTCACTCAAAGAAACCTTTTAACCCCTGTTACTGTGGCAGATGTCTTCAGAGCGAGTGACTGACAAGTGTAAATTGAATGTTCCATACGTTGGAGTGATTGCCATCTGTATCCCCAAAAGCACGTCAGGTCACATAAATTTTGTTTGCTGGTGATCAAATTTCTTTGAAATCTGACAAAGATATCCATCTTCTTTTTCCAGTCACTAACTGTCAGAATGGCACAATCATTTAAGCATTTAGAGTTTTTTCTGTTGATCAGAATCAAGAGATTATCTCTACTGAAATGTCCGATTAAAGAGAAATGTAATTCAGGATTCTTAGTACTAATGTGGATTAAAGGACCAATCCAACAGACATTAGTCTCTAGCTTTCTGTTACTTCATTTCTCTAAACTAATAACCCTTACTTTATATACTTGATGCTCATTTGTGTAACTCAACTTTGCTATGTGACTTTTCATAACACTAGCATTGTGTGTGTCCTACACACCAGGGAATAACACAATGCAACATTTATTCCAAAAAAACTCTTCCCATTAGGGTTGGGTGGTATCCAAATTTTGATACCTTCCTACTGTCTCCACATTTTACCGTGGTATACGGTATTACCGTGACTAATTAAAACTTATGACTTAAGGCTCAGACAGCATCACCAAACTGTTGGCTTTTGCCTAAACCGTTCAGAAACTGAATACCAAACACTAATAATGAAACAATAACAACATAATGTGCACAATATTAACAACTTTTATTAGCAACAGCTTAAAAAGGGAAAATACAACAAACAATTAAATTAACATAACCATCCAGAACAGTTTTTGCGCAGAATGCGCTGCGCACACATATATATATTATGTTTAATCCTTATCTCCTATATAAGTGCATTGCAATTTTTTTAATGACGGTATTGAAACAGATACCGTTGCTTTTGAAAGACACTGCCTGTATACTGTATTACCTTATTACCGCCCAACCCTACTTTCCATTTTGGCACCTCTATACCCTGCATACAGCAGGTATCACAGTCAGGTTGTCAGATTTGCTGGTTCCCCAGTGTTACGCTGCCAGAAAGTTGATTACAGATACTTAAAAACCACAAGAATGTTTTTCAAACATACTGAGACCCTTTTCCTTCTTGTTACCTCATGCTTCCAACTTTCCTTTCTGGAATAGACAATCAAGTATGCGGCTTCAGCGAGCATAAACAGAAAATAAAAACAATAGTATTTTGTCTTTATATTATATGTTGAAATACAAAACAATACAGTACATTATGATACAATACTGAGGGCAGTATTGAACTGAGGGCATGTTGTAGGACTTTGTTAAGCCTTGAGCGTTGTCCGCAAGCATCATCGTAGGTTGCGTGCAGCCCAAACAGCTTCATCAACTTCTCTCATATGAATTGTGGCAACTAAACAGAAAGAGGATACTTTTAAAAGAGATTTAATGTTCACGAGGACAAGTCTCAACCCTGATTCTTCATGATTATAACCTTGTTTGGATGTGAATTACCAGTAAGTCTGTCATTTTAGCAGAAGTTGAGCTTCATTTTAGTCATAAATTTTAGGCAGTTTTCTGATAACTCAATATTTTTAATTTTTTTAAAAAAGCTAATTTATTTGTGAGACTTGCTTGAGGTTTCCAGTACTGAAGTGTATTTCTGAGTCATTTAAAAAAGCTGTAGTTGTAGCGCAGTCATTTCATACTAACTGATACTGCAGATATCAGGTCTAATCTTCTATCTGTGTATATCTTTGTTTTGTTGGTGCTTTTATTGACCTACAGCCTGAACTAAACCTTCTCTGGTCCATCAAAGGCATTGCTGTCTGATAATTAGTCAGTGAAATGTGATCAGAAGAATATTGTTTTCCTGTATGACCTGAAGAGGATCCACACAAGCAGACAGTCAGCGTCTCCTTCAACTGTAAGGCCTGCCGCTGTCTCTGTTAGTCAGCAAGTCCGGGCTTCAACTGACTATTTGTGTTCACATAACAGGGTGTATTGTATCCACTGCCAAGGGGAAAAAACACATGCAGAGAGTATAAAACTGCTTCCTGTGAGCTTCAAAAATTGGCACAATGAATAACCGCTGTTTCATGAATACTGAATGTTCAATATAGGATAAGAGGACAAAATGGAGAGGGTCAGATGTCAAACCAGCTCTGAAGATGTTATTCTGAAGGTAACAGGATTGAATGGGTTGGCAAGATGAATGATAATGTGTGTGTAGATGGGAGCATTGATGTCCAGCAGGTCATCTTCACTGATGTCATAAGCAGTCTAAGTCATGCTTTGTTGAAATGTGTGCAGATTTGCAATAATAGTGATCGTTACAAGTAATCATTGCTGGTTCCCTGATTTCCTGTTAAAAGGTTTAATATACTAATACAAATTAAAATGAAAAAAAAAATTGTATAGTTACAATTCAGAATCTTAAGTCAAAAACTGTTACCAGAGCATATTTTCTTTCATGTTTCTTTAAAGGGACAGTGAGGACTTTCTAAGTGATCTTGAAAGTGTTTCACTGCTAGATATATGCCTGATCGTAATCCACAGCTTAAAATGAGGTTATAGATTAGATCATAGGTTATTTATAAATGCTGTTTTGTAGCTTCCCAATCAGGTCGGATAGGACTGGATTGATTTATGGCACATTGAAGTCTCTATGACAACACCACACCAGCTGATGAAGTTTAGTTGTGAGAAGAGGGATACGTGTTTTTCTTTGCTGAAAACGATTTCTGTGATCTATGAAGTGGTGGATGCTGGAGCTGAACCGTCAGACCGAAAAGGACAGAAAAGCAGAAGAAAGCCAAATGGGAGAGCGATAGCACAGGCTAAAAGCTAAAACACTGGCTAAGCTGTTTGTGATAATGTTTATTCCAGCCCACATGCAGCAGTTATACTGCAGTGATCTGATTAAAGTTGAGAGTCTGTCAATAAAATGAAGAGTAAGGTTACGTTAGCCTACGATACATTTCAGACTACAGGGCTGCGAGAAGTCGTCTTGAACAAAGAAAAGTAGTGTTAAAAAGAAAATCTGATCTCCATTCATTTCCAAAACAAACACACAGCCCGTCAAGAGTCATGTCATCATGACAGTGAATTCAGAACACATGAATTACAGTCCCCTTTTTGCTGCTTGTGATCATCTTTCAGGCTGAATCAGTGGTGGGTGCAAAGTTTGGAAGATAAAAATCAAAGGTTTATAGCATCTATAAAGATAGTGATTCTGTATTGCCAAACTTGTATTTCAGGCCAACTGTGGACTCTTGTAGACTACTTACTGCTAGGAATAGCCACATTTAAAACATGGTCTTTAAGAGGACAGGTTTGTTGAGGTTATTATTACACACCTGCCCAATGATACATGTACATGCAATTTTTTTTTGTCCATTTGAATAACACCAAACACCCTGTTGCACAGTTAAATTCATTTGATCAATCAATTTTTGTGTTTTCAACATTTAAAAGAACTATTCAGCCCCACCAATGAAAAGTTTATCAATTTTGAATTGTGTATTGCTGTAGAACACCTCTCCAGGAGTTGTGTAATGATGCCCGCAATTGTCAGTGAGCACTACCCCGGGATGAGCAGGGTTTTCTGGGACAGCAGTAAGATGCATGCACAGCAGTCAGTTGTTATTATTATTCCACCAAAAATGTATCATTCAGCCCTTGTGTTAAAAATTTGTAGTGACTGCAAAATTTAAAATTAGCATATTGTTCTATTCCTTTAAGGTTTATACCCTTTTATATAATGCCATAAGTGTCTTTTGTCCAGTCCAAGTTGTAAGAGTGCTTGAAAATCTTGAAAGTTCACAGAAAACAGCTTCAGTGCAAACAAGGGCTGTTGGCAAGAGAGGCTGTGTCCTAAAATAACAATAAAGCTGCACTTGAAACCTCAAAACCCACCACCTGCCCCAATGCAATATGTAGGTGTGCGTTTGTGTCTGTGCCTCCCCTGCACCACATTTCCTCTTAAAAATCAAATGTTGATTCAAAGCTCTCCTTCTGTGACCAGACTGATTTTGCCTGCTCTAGTTGTGTTTGAGCGAAATCTACTTAAAGGAAGGTGCAAAAGATGAGTATTTTGTATGTACTGCTATATTTGTATAAACCATAAGAAAGAAAATTCTCTGCTGTTATATGACAAAGATTGAACCTTTTGGCATGAATGCCCGGCGTCATGTTTGGAGGAAACCAGACACCGCTCATCACCTGGCCAATACCATCCCTACAGTGAAGCATGGAGGTGGCAGCATCATGCTGTGGGGGTATTTTTCAGCGGCAGGAACTGGGAGACTCGTCAGGATTAATGGAAAGATTAATCCAGCAATGTACAGAGACATCCTGGCTGAAAACCTGCTTCAGAGCACTTTTGACCTTAGGCAGGACAACGACCCAAAGCACACGGTCAAGATACCAAAGGAGTGGCTTCAGGACAACTTTATGAATGGACCTAGAAAGGGGGACATTTATGGGAACACCATTTGGACTTTAAATGGCCTTGACAGTCAGTTGATATTCAACATTTGCATTTGAAAAACTTAAAGGGACGGTGAGGACTTTCTAAGTGATCTTAAAAAAGTCTCACTTCTAGATATCTAGTTTATCCCAATCCACTATTTAAAATGAGATTATCAGCACCAATATTAGTTATTTCTAAATGCTTTTTCTATGTAGTAGTGATGGTGGACACTGGAGCTGAACTGTCAGACAGAAAAAGGACAGAAAAGCAGAAGAAAGACAAATGGGAGAGTGGTAGCCCAGGCTAAAGGCTAAACCACAAGCTAAAGGCTAAAACACGAGCTAAACTGTTTGTAATTATATTCATTCCAGCCCACATGCAGGAGTTATACTGCAATGACCTGTTCAAACTTGAGAGACTGTCAATAAATTAAGAGTGAGGTTACGTTAGCTCTGCTTGGCAGATGAACAGGACGTAAGGATTCGCTAATGTTACACATTAGCCTACGATACATCTCAATGGCTACTAAACTACAGTAAAAACTGACAAAGTTTACTTTTTGTCATGTTTTAAACAACAGCGCTGCGTAGCTGTTGATAAATACCTTACATCGTCACGTTGTACACGATAAAAAGTTGTCCTGGACGGTGAAAATTATTGCTGAGAATCATGTTATCACGACAGTGTGCACGCAGTACCAGCCAAAAGGTACTGCTGCAGTCCAGTTTGAACAGGTAGTCCTCACAGCCTCTTTAAATGGAATACAATTTGCAGCTTCAAAATCTTTTTGATATTACGAAAGCAAAGTTTTGTATTTGCAAAGATTTCCTATTCTTAACTTGGACTACTTAATTCTACTACTTAATAACTCAACTAAAGCTCATAAATGCCCTTAAACCATACATACAAACAGGAGAATAGACACTAAGTGTTTCTCTTTTAATGCATCTTGCCCTGACTGTGAACTCATGTCAGGGTGTTTACTTCAAGTCTTGTTTCTAAAGGAAGTAAATGTGTAATTTCATTAATCCTCCTTCGTTGTCTGTGCCTTTACAGCATCCGATGCCAAGGAGCAGCAGTTTTGGATCAGTCAGCTCCAAGCATGTGCCAGACGTCACTCTGACAGCAGCGCCAAGGTAAGAGACATCCACATGCATTAACACAGTCACTCTCTCTCTCTCTCTCTCTCTCTCTCTCTCTCTCTCTCTCTCTCTCTCTCTCTCTCTCTTTCTCTCTGTCACACACACACTCACACATACACACTGGCTTGCACAGAGTAACCAAGCTGTAAACACAATCCTGGTCTAAGCTCCCGGCGTATGTTTTCTGAGTGGGTGGAAAAGCCTTGACATTTCCCAAGAGACTCTTCATCTCTGGTGTGTCTGTGTGCACATGTGACTTTCCCTGACCTGTGCACTGATTCAGAAGTTCAACAGTTTGTGTGTCATGCTACAGGTTAATATCTTCTTAATAGAGCAGTAAATTCCTGCTCCGATTACTCTTTCTGCCCTGCTTTTGATTTTCAGACGTTGCATCTTCACCACTTTTCTCTCTCAATGGCTTCATCTCCCCTGAGTCCTTTTTAACGTCCACCTGTAGAGTTTTGAAGCTGCTGCAAGTTTCAGATGACTCCAGCATCCTGTCTCATTCAGTCATTCACATTTTTTTGGCCTGCTTAAATTACCTTTTATCAATATGAAGTCTTCAGTGAAGTACAACAGCTGCAACTCCTCACATGATCAACCCATTCATGTTTCAGTGCAGATGTTTACTTACTCCAGATTTATGTTCCAGAGATGTTTCTTGACACTAACTACTGAGTGTAAATTCTTCTAAGCGGCTGTAGGGTCTTTTTTAATTTCTTTTATATCTTGCACTTACATCATACCCAAGCAATCTCTCCACTGATACAACTTTTCACATTAAAATTTGTTAAGTTGGTTCTAATGTAACACACCAGAGATAGATATGTTTTTTTTTTCAGGGTCGAAACCGATCATTAGTAGTCAAGGATGTTGGTTACATAATGTATGTTAGACTATAGTAAGACTTTAAAACCACCAGAAAGTTTTAGTCCTGTTAATGTTGGAACCCTGTATCTTAAGATAAGGTAAGATAAGATAAGATACAATAAGATAAGAAAAGATAAGATAAGATAAGATAAGATAAGATAAGATAAGATAAACTTTATCGTCCCCCATGGGGAAATTTGTCTTGGGCAAAAGTGCATGTAGTACACATCAACGTTTAAAACACAGACAACAAACATTTAAAACAACAGTAGCAGCATTGTACAATAATTACAAGTACAGTTAATGGACAATGTGATGTATGATGATAATAATTAAAGCTGCAAGCTTGCGCCAGTCAGGGCGTGTTGCGGCTGATATGGAGCAAGATCTGCACATGCACATGTGTATATGAGTCCAGAGAGGGACTGTGATCGTATGTTATACTTGATACTACCATGCATTTCCAGAGGGTGGCGCTATTGCAGTGGCAGAGAATTGAGCGGATGTGTTGGGAGGTGAACTCGATCCTGTGTGGAATTTGAATGAGATTAGAGATTAACTGAAGGAGTTGGTGGTTAATGTTGAGATATCAGAGATTAATGCGTCGCCATGGACACTGTTTAAGGAGAGGACATGACCTGGTCAATGATGGGTAATGAAGGCCTGAAAGACATTTCTGAGCACAATTGGAAAGAAAATGTCAAAAAAGGAGTTTTTAATCACAGTGTGAAACATCCAACTTCCTGTTGCCGGTAGGGGGCGCAATAGTTTAAGGTGCACATAGATGCATTCAAGCTGTGACACTGCACATGTCTGTGCATTTTGGACCAAATCTGACTTTGTACATAAGAGCTATTAAGGTTTGAATCGTTTGGAAAAAATCGTCAACTTTGGCGATCTCCCCTGGCCACGCCCATCGAGATAGTAAAATTCCTTTAATAACTTTTAATCCTCAATGTGTCTAGTATACACAAAACTTTTTTGAGATGATCGGAAAATAATTGTGGAACAAGTTTGATCAAATACTCCAATCAACTCCAAATTCCGAACTTCCTGTTTGGAATTCACTATGGTCATAAGAGACTGTCTTGTAGGTCTTGGCATGATGGTTATGCCCACCAAAAATCAGGCCCGTAGCTGAAAGTTACCTGAGGTGCTGCAGGTTTAAGTCACTAGGGGGCGCTGTGGAGCATGTATCGACATACAAACATTGGATTCATAAATTTTTCGCCGTGACTAAATTATGTGGCTCGATGCGTTTGCGTTTATCTCAAGTGGAAGGCACGCAATTTGGGGTTAAAGCGGCATAGGAAATAATAATAATCCTAAGGGTTTCAAGAGGGCCTTCACCCTGATTCTTGGGCTTGGGCCCTAATAATAATTAATTTTCTCAAAAATATACACAGTGAATGTGTGAGTGTGAGTAATGCTTTATAAACAAAAACATCAAAGTTAAATACATTCGCGGCTAACACTAGAAGCCCTACTAAGGCTTTTTACACACATTTAAAGCAATCAAAAGTGCACTGAAGCCTATCGCTTCAAATCAGCAGTTCCCCTTTGGGGGTTTTGAATTGCTGCTAACCGCGGAGCTAGCGCCAACTACTTCAACTAATTCAACAGACTCAACACAATCTGCATGCTAGCGGGAGCTGCTAAGAGGTGGTAGAACACAGACACAACACACCGCTGACTGCAGAGGATTTCACAGCTTTGTAACACGCTGAACAATCAGTCCCAATCAAGCTGCTGCCTCATATGTGACACTGGCTCTGGAGTGAGAGAGAGTCACCTCATGTAACCTGGATATTTATGACCTCATAAGTTTGAGTGTTTTCTTTTTTGGTTTTTGTTTATTTATTTATTCATTTATTTTACTGGGTTACTGTAGTTCTGTAAATAACCCCTTGTGGGGTGAATTAAAGGTATTATCTCTTATTATTTGTGTGGCCACCCTACCTGAGGAGGGATTTTACACTAATTTAGTAAAAGATTTCTAAATTGCTCTTACAAATCAACCAGCCAATGAAATTAATGTTTATTTCAGTGGAGTACTCTAGCAGGCCCGTGTTCAATTACTAACAAGCTTTGAAGCTTAAACATCGATGTTTTCCAAACAAACAGTTACTCAGTTTAATAAAATCTGGCAGCGTACCTTGAAAACGAAATGTCTCGGGAAACAAAAGGGGTATGAATGCACTTTTATTAAAAAAGCAACAGACTGTAAAGGACTCTTCAATTACTTGAAAGCAACAGCTGACTCGTTCGGGTGATTTCAATCCGTCTTGTGTGGCGTAATTTTCTTTCAAGGGTTATTCAAGCGTGATTGCTTTTGACTCCCTGTCACAGTCGCGCCGTGCACACAAACATAGAGTTCATGAGATAAAAAATACATAGGGTTAAACGGGGAGAATGATCAAACAAGAGACAATGAGTCAGAGAAAGGCAAAGAATAAAGAAAACACTCACAAATTAAGAGAAATGCTATTAAAAGGGCAAATAAGGGACAGAATAAAAATCCAGGACTGTCACTTTCCTTCTTTTTTTTGTAAAGCTGAGCTTCAAAGTGTCACATCTAACTTCTCTTGCTCGTCTAATTCAGGGACATTTTCAGCACTTTCCCTGATTTAGTGAAATAGGGTCGCTCGGTCCTGCTGCGTTTTTTTAAGGATGAAAGTGTTGCTAAATGTCGCTGGTTTCACCCTCATCTTCATAGCTCTGCAGGCTCATTTCTTAAAGATTACTGCACCGGATGTTAATAGCAACTGCCTTATCACAACCAGTCGTTTTAATATGGGTTCCAAGGATTAAAATTTAGGCATGTGCACTTTTTTTTTTTAAATCATAGGCCTGGAGGGATTAGTTTGTGTGTTTACGTGTGCTGTCTGTTTCTCAGTGAGGCTACATCCGTATTCCCCCAAGTCAGTGGAGAATGAGGCTTGTTATGGAGCTCCTTCTGGAGCTCCGCTGCAGGTAAACCAACAGTGCATGGCGCCAAGTAATAATCCAAACTTTTTTATCGCTTTGGCAAACTTTTGGAATTAAATTCTGTGTATAAGCAGTGGAGGCACATTTTGCTGTTGGTATTTTTGCGGCAAGTCTTACTGAGCCAATGCTGAGAGCCTGTCGTGTGTTTTACCTGCGCTTTTAAATTTTTTTTTAGAGAGGGAGTTTGATGGCTTTGGTAAATCAAAGCAGTGTGTGAGGTTTAGATTTCAAACACTGAGGTTAATGGATGTTAGCAGCTTTAGCAAAATCAGGGTGTCCGCGCATCCTGAAAAAGTCTTAAATTCATGTATCTAAAATTAATGTCTTAAAATGTCTTGAAGTCAACAAATGTTATATGCTCCTGCTTCCTCCCACAGTCTAAAAACATGCTCACGAGGTCAATTGGTGATTCTAAATTGTCTGTAGGTGTGAGTGTGAAAGGTTGTCTGTCTCTGTGTGTCAGCACTGTGATTGGCTGGAGACCAGTCCAGGGTGTACCCTGCCTCTAGCTCTACATCTGATTCCGAATATCCGTTATCGGTCACATGATCTACCAATAATCTGTATAATAATAACATGCAAATTTATTTATTTTAATTTATTTCCTTTATTTATTTATTTATTTAAAGGGACAGTGCATATTAATGAACATTTCAGCATAGCCTCAATGTAAATATGCCAGAGTTAGCCATCAGGCTAGTTTTCATCTGTAGTCCCTGGCAGGTCAGAGCAGAGTTCATAGAAGAAGATACAAAATACAGATAGAAACATGCCGATAGTATAAAAACAAAACATGCTAAGTTACAAAGATGCCACTTAGCGAAAGGTGCGACAAAACATTCAAAGTGCTCAATAGAAGAAATGATTAAATGCTACTCCAGAAATTTGCCTCCAACTGTCTAACTTAACATTCAAATAACCTATATCATACATCTAAACATACACATATACACACGCTATTCAAATATAAAATAGACTCACACATACGCTCCCATCCATAAAGAACAAGGACTATAGATCAGTGACTACAGATCTGATGTATTTTAAAGCTTGTATGAATTTACCAGCATAAATGTCCACTCTATGAGCAGGGCTCATCCACCCAGGACTTCAATATAAATTTTTCATTTGGTTGTTTCATATTCAGAGGTTTTTAATTAAAATGATTCATCTCTTTGTCTGCGTTTGGTTTCAGGTGAGGAAGCTGAAGGGCTCGGATGAACACCTGAGTGTGGAGAGAGCTGGAGGAGGTCAGGAGGTGCTGGTAAGACCCCAAAACACATATCAGCACTAATATCTCAGAGGACTTAAGACGCAGTCTTCTCACAGCTTTAGAAAAATGGTTTCATCTTCAAATGTCAGGGAGCAATAGGATTCTGAGTTTTTATTTAACTACACTGACTAATCACTCTTTCATGTGTCCTTTAAGACCATTAAATACTGCAGCCTCATTATGCATCGGACAGGTTTATTCAACATGTAGATCTTCACTGCTTGAAACTGCTGCACAGTTGGGGCAAGAAGAAAGTCCAATTACTCTGCTCAGCCACGATGAGAAAAGCAATCAAAAGAGGAGAGAAAATTGGATAAGCAAAGAAAAGTGGAAGGAGGACAGTGTATCTATCTTTTTCTCCTCCTGCCAGGCGGAGCTGAACGGGTGTTTTGTTCCTGTTCATTGACTGCGAGGCTGTGCCGAGGCAGCAGCTGTTATTACTGTACCCACTGCTGTGGTCTAATCCGTCCCCGAGCGACGTTGTCTGCCTCTCAGATCGTTATCGCAGCCGCTGTGGTGATGAGGCAGCCAGCGGTGCAGGCTCGGCTACATCTCTGATAACAGACCTCTTTGACAGGAAAGGTGTAACAAGATTTATTTATTGTAACAGAAAAGGAGCCAGGAGCGAGGGTCTTCATAAGAAAGTGTGTAAAAGAGTGCTGACACCTTTTATATTGCTGATCAATACAGATGCAGTAAACACATTTATCAAAGTGAGCTTAGGGAGGCCTTTCGAAGGAAACTGATGAGGCAGACAAACAAATATAAGGCAGAATATTTTGGTTTTCTACTTTTTCTCTCAGGAGAGACAAAAAAGTGCTTTTATCTGGAGTAGAGGTAAGTTGCAAACCTCTAAGACACAACAGAACATTTTAAAGGTGGTTGAGCTTTTAATCATGTTACTTGATGTTGATCAGAAGATGGAGCCAGTAGTAAAGTTTGTAAGTAATCTTAAGTTTTATTTCACGGATGATTTTGCTGTTTTCATCCTTCCAACACACCACAAATAAACAAAAACAAACATATCAAACGATAAAAACGGAGCCCTCTCCATTGGCTTGTTTCCTGTCTCCAAAATCAGAAATCGAAACAAATCTCGGGCTGCAAGTACTTAAAAAATGTTAAATGTGCAGGTCATTGTGCGATTGACTTGTTACCCCAACAGGTTGAGACAGTTCCTTAACATGAAATGAAGTGGTCTTGTCTTGGTTCACATTAAAATGATCATTTCCATATAGTTAAGTAAAATAAGAAAAGTTGATAAGGACCAGACTGTATAAAATATGGACGTAGTCCCTGCGACGTCACCCGTCTGTTCCTGATACAATCAAATGAAGCCAATCATTGGACAGGGTCGTCTTGAATATGATACAGACTTTGAGCTTCCTTCCTAACAGCCATAGGGTGCCTGTTGGTCACGTGAGCTGAGCTGAGCTGAGCCTCTGATTGGACAAACCTGTAATCCTAATCTCCAATGAACCGCTGAGTTAGAAAAAAAATTCACTCACAGTGCAGTGTGTGCTGATAGCGAAATTAGTGTTTTCAGACCTAAACCACTTTTTGAACCAGGCTGTAAATGTGTTTTTTTTATGCCGTTCTTTTGGCTTGATGTGTATGTGACTTTCAGTCTTTCTGCAGCCAACCTCTAGCGGAATCTCAATGAACAGCAACTTTTAGCACTTCCACATAGACTTCATTCTTCTCTACCTGATATCGCCCCGTTATCAGGACCTCTGCAGGATAATCAAGTTAATATTTCTGTCCTCATTCAGCTCTCCTCCTTCTCAGAGCTTTGCAGTTGACTCACCTTTAACCATTAATGGTAGAAATGTCCCAACTTTTTAACACTGTTCCTGTTATCACTTGTTTCTTTAAGTTTCTTTGTAGCGATCAGAATCCTGGTGAGTCTTGATTGTAGGACAAAATTTGTCTGTGTCAGAGAAAGTGAAGGTCCCAGTTTCTCCTCATTCTACTCTTTACTACTTCTACTCTTTGCCTAGTATCCGTCATAATAACTAGATTTTCAAGACGAGCCTGAGACTAGAATGTCATTGCAACTTTGGTTGCTGATTCAGGATGCTAAAGGATACTTAAGTCTTTGCCACAGTGTCAACAGGCAGAAGTGAAACGTATGACACTTAGATATGACAGTGTGTTGTCCCCAGCATCCCTTTTTGTTATGACCTTTACCAATCACAACAGAGTATATGACACGGTCTAATAATAAATATGCTATTTAGGTTATGCAATGTCAATAATCTCTAGAGGTTGATTAAAAATAATTCTACTTTCAAGACACAAGGAAAATGTGTGGAATGTATTTTTCTGCACCTACTGTTTACAATTTGGTGAACAATGTAATAGAAATTACACCATGAATACATGCAGAAATAAAAGAAATTGGAAAATAAAGCAGAATATGAAGTGCCTGACACTCAAAATTTCCTGATTGGAAAACAGTTTGTTTGATTTTTGCTCCCAAATGTTGAAACCGAATCCACAGCCTTGTCTGTGCTCAGTGTTTAGTTAGGAAGCACAGTCCGTCTCTCCCCCTAACTCCTGACAGGAAGGGCACAAAGTCAAACTGTGGACTGTGATCTGGTGATGTTTACTTTCTGCTTGACTAAAGAGAGCATGTTAGAGTATAACCCAGCTCCCACCTACTGTTTATTTAATCGGTCCTGGACTTTAAATGAAGTTTCTGTCACGGTATGAATATTTTTTTACGTGCATATAAACTACTCTCTTGTCCTAAGCTAAGCTTATTAGTGAATCACTAATTATGTGTAATTAGCCCTCTCCCTGTAGTGTGAAAAATGACAGGTCAGCAACTGACCCTTGTACCATCTACCCACACTGCTTCACACAGAGCAGAGTCCGCCTACAGACGGCTGACAGCTGAACACCAGTAGAGCTCCAGGCAATGATTTCTTTTCCCCCTGAGCAGAGTCTGTCAGGCACAGTCTGCCTTCATGTAAGGTTTGTAAACTATAATCCTAATTACGGATCATGTAAGGGTATGATTTCTATTTTTCCCCCTTTTATCCTTATTAACTGACAAAATTCAGTCATTCATTCATTCATTCAAAATTATTCTCACAGTATTAAGTAATTTTGGATGTTTCATTTGATTGTGTGGTGTGTTATGGTAGAGCAACATTACAGTGAAATGTCCTCTAACCAAGCATTTTTTTCAGAACCTGAATACTGTGAATCTCATATTCATAAATTACTTTTTTTTTTCAGCAAATGCTAAAATTTTTTTCAATAGAATTAATAACAATTATTAAATAAATTTACATTGAAACCAACTTTTAAAAGCAAAATGTTTTGTAAAATTAAACAGAAGTTTAAAAAATGCAAAGAAAAGGACTTGTTTTGTCTGCCATTTTTTTCACAGACAAAACAAAAATGTTACAGGAAAATCATCCTTTTAAACATGTTATAAACTCAATGGGAAATGACTCAGTTCTGTTATATTTGCCTATTTTGGCTTCCATATTTTGGCTTCCTTAATTCTGTTAAGATCTGTTGTATTCAGTAATTCAGCACATTTCCCCACATTTGCTCAGAGCTTTGTTGCATTTCTTTTCCTTCTTTTTGAAACTATTTTACATCCTCATCTCATTTCGTTTGATGGAAATGTTCAGGGCTTGTTGCCAGTTTTGGAGCATACAAGCTCAGCATGTCACTCATCTATTCCTGCTGCGGAAAAAGGCTTTTTCCTTTTGTGCTTACTCATAGTTTGTGGCGTAGCTATGTACTATACAGCATTTTTCTCTTGTGTAAATGGGTAATATATAATATATTTTACATTTCCCCATTAACTCCATCTGTGAAGTGTTTAGATGTTACCAATTGCAAGGAAAGTGTTCTTGATGTCATATCAGTTATCAAGTGGAGGTCTGTTTGCAGTTATTTTACTTTATTCATGTCTGGGTTGCTAGGTTTAATTTTATTGGTCACTACAAGTTATTTATTTGATTTTCACTGATCAGACCTCTAAGCTTTTGAAAGGATCTCTGGTTGTTTTCCTCATCTGCTGTATAATCTTTAATCTAATAAAGAGCAAAGACTGAAAAAGAGAGATGCCGCTCTGACATCGCTGCCTGTGTGAGCACAGAGGTCAGTGAAGGGAAGCAATGAGTCACAGAGGAGGAGAAGAGGAAACATCAGAGTGAAGACTGTGATGTGACTCTGGCTTTGACCCAGAAAACTAAAAAGACAAAAACACAAAAGGGATGACTTTATATATATTTATACTTCAACAGAAAAGCAGTCTGTTATGGTTTTCTGGATGTTGACAGGTATTTTTGTATGATCTCAGGTCCTTTAAGTTCTTTATTAGCAGCAAAGTAATTAAGGGTAATAGCGCACATTTACCAACAGAAAAAATATCTATGTTAACCTGTAGCTAATTGCTAACAACATTTTGTTTACACAATTTCTTTGGGCTAATATTTTAATTCTTTGAAGCAGCATGAGCAGACGCACCTTACTTCAACATTTTGACCAGGTCATTAATGCTATTGTAGTAAAACAGAAACACAAACGGCTACTAGCTTTACTGGCTAACAGCTTTATAGCTAACAGCCAACGGCTAATGCTAGCTAGCATAAATAAAACCGAACTGCTCTAGTCAAATAAAGAAATCTTGAGTAAAACTGCAAGAGGGGACTCAAGAGGATCTTTTTCCATAAATATATGATTTATTGCTCTGCAAGTGCACTCAGGTTATTGAATAACTTTTCTTATTATAGGATGAATTAGTTGTTAATGTTTAGCTGTGATAAAAATTAAGTTTACATGTAAGAAGATAACTTGATTAATAAAAAAATTAAGGAAAATGGTATTACTTTGTATTTTATTTAGAAGGCCATGTAAACATAAAAGCTCCTTTTGTATAGATAAATCTAATTCTGTGTCTATTTATAGCCTATTTGATTTGAAGAACAGTACCTTGGCATTATTCATTTAACCTTTTATCATGAGATAGCTTCATAGAGCATACTCCCCTCTTCTAACGACATCATGAACCTTTAACATTTAAAAAACCACTCTACTCTCTCTTTCTGTGTCATCTCCTCTCATTCTCCAGGGCTCCTCGTCCTCAGGTCGCACACGTAGCTTCTCTCTCCTCCCCCACCTAACTCCATCTTCATCCCCGGGTTCTCAGAGGCACCTGAGCCACGCGGCCTCACCCAGCAACATCGTAACCATCACCCACCACAAGTCTCCGGCCGCTGCCCGGCGAGCCAAGAGTCAGTACCCAGGACGGCTGCTAGAGGTCAAAGAGGTGGGTGTTTGAAGCTTAGCAACACTTCAAGTTCCTGAAGGCATTCACACATATATGTGTACGTAGCATTAGTTGAGGAGAGGAAGCAAATTAGATCTGTATATTTCCATTGAACCAGATTAAGTATTTTTCTCACAGCGTTTGTTATCTTTTCTGTTAGTTTGGATTTTGTGAAACTCATTAAATTCATTGCCAGGAAACTGCAAAAGCAATATTTTAAGTTTGAAAAAGTGTTAGAAGGTTAATTAATCAGCCAAATGCTGCTGAAAATTCACAGCAGCACAGTATCTCTTGTTCCTCATCATTAGTTGATATTCATGTTGCTATAATCACAGAGCAATTTTTGTGAGATGGTGGAAGTTTTCTGTATGAATTAATAAATGTAATTCATTTGTTTATTTGATAAAAGCCGAGAATGAATAGCAGGTGAACGTCTCTTAAATAGAAATATAGAATGCTATCATGATGTAGTTAGCAAAAATGCTTATTTACAGCACAAGTCTCAGGGTGACAGTAAATGCAGAACAGTTTCCAATTAATGGAAATTATTATGACTTAGTACACGACAAGTATTGAAAAACACAAAAGTTTGTCCATGTAGTGAATTTTGTTTGTTGTCATGAAGGAGGCGATGCCAAATGTCTGTACTTTGTCTCTAGCATAATTTTTACATTGAATTATTTTTGCATTCATTAAAGTCGAATAGCAGTGATAATTTTTTGTTAAAGCGTACACAATTTAAAGGCACAAGGTTTTTAGGATATTTCTGACTACATAGTTTTTTGGAGAATGGTGTAGTTTTTCACTGCCCAACTTCTTTCGCTAGCTAACATAGAGACAGGTTAGCAACAGGCTAACACAGCTAGCTGATTTAGGTCTTTGTTTTTCCTCTGTCAACTGAAATTGGCTGGCTTTGGTGCCTTGAGTGTGTGACATTATTTATAAGTACTTTTTGGTCCTTTATTGGATATGTGACCCATGGAGAGAGAGGAAATGTTTGGAGTAGAGAATGGGGAATGATATGCAGCAAAGGACCATGGCAAGTGGTCAAACCAGTGACCAAACAAGGACTGTAGCCTCTGAATTTGTAGCAGATTTTTTCATTTGCTTTTATTGTTCATCTTTAAACAAAAATGTTAATTTAGCATGGTTTAGATTTAAAATTTACGTATACACATATGCCTACTTTATATTGTTGTTTTTCCAGATCTTGATAATGAAATTATAGTAGTGTTGATATCACAAATTTAAATGTTGGAAAAAAACAGGCTTGAAAATGTTCAGTGTTAGAAACAAAGAACTTAACTTTGGATAAAGTCCAACAAGAAAGTTTTTCTTATCTGATTATTTGAAACAAACCAACAAAAGCTGCTCCGTGTTTGTTGTGGCCTTTGTGCTTTTCAGAGCTTCAGTTCTTGCACTCTGGTCTCAGGTGGGACACTGGTGCAGTGAGTTCAGCAGATATTTCTGGCTTCCTGGCAGCCTTGACACTCACTGCAGTCTGCACAGTCTTCTCTGTTAGTTCAGCTTTGTTGGCATTTTTATAGTAACTATCAATACTGATTAACATGGCTGGTGACAGAGGGACGAGCTGATGGAGTGCATGTTGGGCGAGTGTGCATACTTTGATATATGAGATATTAAAGGTGTGGTCATCCATATGGAACATTGTTTCGAGCTTGATGTCCTGTAAATCCTTAAATGTGTATATTTTTTAATTGTTTTTTTCCACTTTTTCCACAAGAGATTCAATTTGCGGACTAGCAAGCACAGCCTCTACCAATTGCAACCCCCTCGCTTGAAAATTCCCATCAGTTTTTGATTTATTCCTAAGCTCAAATCCTCATTAATTCTCGGGGGCTCAGTCACTAGACCTGTCACTTCTGGTTACTACTCAGTCCACATCGTCAACATCTCCATTCACTCAGCACAGGCATCCTCTTCTCTGCTTATCTGTTCGAGAAGAGCCCGTCTGCAGTTAGTTTTCGTTGATTAATTGGAATAGATAAGGCCTGAAGCTGGTTTATGTGAATTGTAAATGATGAAGGCATGATGAAGTCATGGTTGTTTGCCTGACTCTCAAAACTACGGAGCAATTACCTGCTGCAATATTTTCTCTTAGCCTTTTGTTAAGAGATGAAAATAGCTTCTCAGGATCGTTGCCAAGCAGCTGTGCATCTGGCCACTGAATTATGTAGATAAGATGATTTAACAATTTTGGAGGGAGAATAAAACATTGACAAGAAGAGACAAGAGGCTTTCTAAATATAAAACACTTCTGCCCAAACACAATGTGGCCACTGAGAAGAGAAATAGAAGCTGACAGGGGTGAGGATGTGTCTGCTACTGTTGAAAACAGTGTTGCTTACCCACATACCCCTGTAGAAATGTCAATATGTTATAATGCCCCTGTCGTTTTCAACTCATTTAATAAAAGATGACACAGTCGTGTGTGTAGAACATTGTGGTATAAAGTGGTGATGATGCAGATTTAGACTCATTAACTTGTATAATAAACTCACCAACTCTTCCTTACAAGCAGCTGGAACAGACAAAAGCCACTCTCTCATTTATCGATCTTTACTCTAGCAAGTTCTTGGCTGCATTTCGGTAGCAGATAATTTCCCTAGGAACTTAAGACCTTTGAGGAACTCTTTGCATTTTGAGAACAGGAACCAGGTCTTAATTTAGTTCCATGGGATCAGGGGTGGGTAGAAAATATTTATTCACTAGTGCGTTGCAATATTTCCTCCCCCAGTCCAATATCGATTCAGCAAATCCTCTGATTCTATTCACCTCCTGGATGGGGGGTGCTGTGTGTGTGATTCCTGTTGTATGGACAGATGCTGCACTTGACCACAATGGCCAAATTGGCAACTAAGAAAACAGCAGCATTAAGCTTCATCTTATCTTTACAGATATGGCCCTGGGAGTGCTTATAAAAAGGCAGAGATTTTTTTTCAACATATCTTGTGACATTATTTTTCCTGACTCTATTTCAGCTATATGGAGTGTGTTCATCTGTATGTGTGTGTGCATGCACGTGTTTGTGTCTGTGCATCAGGGTGGAACTCTGTCATGCTGTGAATGTTTCAGTCAATATTATTGCTGTTGAATTGAATCGCAACCTGAAGAATCAAAATTGAATCGAATTGTAACGTTCATAATAACACCCAGCCCTACAGGTGATTTTAACTACCTGCTGAAAAGTCCCTACTCAAGGGGGGGGTAGGGGGTGGGGCTTGCAATGCTGAATGTTTTTGATCCATGTTGCTTTCATTTTATTGTTCATCCAACGTAAAATTACATACAACTGTTATTCATTCAATAACTCCATAATGATTATTGTCTTTTGGCCTGATAGCACTGTCTCTGTTTGCTCACAGTGTCTTGATAACTGCTGACTTTCAGCTGAACATGTCAGTGGTTGTCCGGTTTACAACAGCTGTTGGAGACAAAAATAGAACACAACTTGGTTTATTTTTCTTACAATGTCAAAATATACTCATTACATCCATATTTCCTTATAATTCAAAGTCATTTGCGGGTGATGCATCCGGCTGAGTGTCACCAGTTAGCAGGGTCTCTCTTTGAACCAAAACACTGGTTAATGCTTGGCTTTCGAAATCAGCTCTCTGCTTTGTTCTGCAAATGCTTGTCTCCATCAAAGTGTTAAATCAATAAATCCATTTTCAATCCAATAAAACATGATCAAAAACAGCAGTAGCAAAATCTCCCAAATGCTAAGAGGCTAACGGTAGCATCACACATGGCAGAGAATGCCGCCCTCTTTGTTGCCTTCTATGGCGTCAACTTTTTGTTGTATTTTTCTGCCTTCTCCATACCTCTCTGGCCTGATTTACATCCCTGTCTAAACAGGACATGCAAAAAGAAGTTGGCCACAGGTACTGTTCAGTTTCTCGAAGAGAAGTTCTTGGAACCAAAAGTTCCTGGTTAAAAAAACACCCATTGTGGTTTAACATGGAAGAGAATACATTCGCCCTGTTAATATAGAGAGTTAATTAGACGTAAAGAAGCACAATCATGTTCTTCAGGTTATTATGAAATATTAAGACACATTTAGATCGGTAAGTTGAATGTGTGCTTTGTTCAAGCAGCAACCTCTATAGTCTTGGCTTCAATTTTGAACATTTGGAGGAGGAAGGGACATCCATTGTTTTATTTCTGGATCTTGGTAACCTTTTCCGTGTGTCACTTCAGATTTAACTTGTTATTTTCAACTTTCCTTCTTCTTTGTTGTTCATGCAAACACTGGAGTTGATCCTTCTCGAAAATTATGGTTAATATCACAATCTTTCACCTGTAGGTTTCTGATCCTCAGCCCCCCTATAACAAATGATACCTCTCACTTTCCGCCGGAAACTGTGGTGTCTGTCAAATGACGCATTTTCATACACTACAGGGCAAAAAAATAAAAAAAAACAATAAAGAAAATAAAAAACAGTACTTACATAATAACCTTTCATGTCACTGAACCCTCCCAGCCAGTTTGGAGCACCTCTGTATGGCCATGTCTTCCCTCTTAAAACTGGAACAGCAGGAAATAAACTGCAGAACCACTTTGCTCAACTGTGTGTTCAAACCTCAGCATTTACACCGCCGTTCATCTGCTTGTCATTCTTATGACGCCGTTCGAGGAGCATCAATATTTCATGCAAAAAAAAAAAAAAAAATCTTTCTTTCATGCCTTCTTGCTCATTGAAGACCTGGCTGGCTTCGACTCATTAAATTCCCCATTCAGCTGCACCACGCTGTGTCTCGCTAAGAATATCTCGCCTTAGTGACTCACTCGGTGACAGAAAGAGAACAGCTCGCGATCAGTGAGAGTGAGGAGTCATTCCTCACCTCTGAGGGGCAGAGTGTGTCTCCTCGAGTGAACCCGGGACAGTTTGAGTAAATACAGAGCAGATGGCGTGATCATTAAGCAAAACAAACACTCCTTTGGTGCTTGTGTTTCCTCTACAGGCGGGGAAAAATGGCCCTTTGTGGTGTGTGATCCATTTTATCTTTAGCTTTACAATCATTTGCTTCTGAAGAACTGCAGCTTTGTATGACCTGAATCGTATCTACCATCACTTTCCTTCTGGGCCTCTTGCGTCTCATGTCATTTGTTCTCTTCTTGTATTTATCACAGGCTCATAACTTTGCCTGACTGGTTTGGCACAGGGCCGAAGGAATGCTGGAGTCAACAGTAAAAGAGTGTGCCTGCATTGTTATTTATTCTCCACTGTGTGCAGCAGAGACCTGAAAGCTGCTGCGTGCAGATTATCAGAGGATTTATGGCCAAGTAGCATCACCAGGGATGTTGTATTCTACCTTTTTCTGCTCCCTGTGGCTGTTAATATCATAAAATTCACTTCGATACCCACGCAGCAACAGATGCAGACAGCTTTCCTTTCAAAGTACCATTAAAGGAAAGCAGTATTTGCACCTCAGTGATTCTCCTCCCCAGCTTTGCCCTGTTGAACTCACTGAACCGTCCTCTCACAAGGCAGAAGTCTGAGAGAAAAAGTGGAGGAACAGAAGCAGCAGAAGCCAGAGTTATGGTTTGACCAATCTAGGATTGTTACAGGGTTAAAGTGCACTAATCTGGCTGAAAGACACAGGAAGTGACCTTTAAAGTCAGTATCAAAATAACCTTCTTGAGCATCTGAAGCTTTTGTATGCACACTTCATGGGAATTTTGAAGATTTTTTCGGGATCTCGACCAACAAAATTTCCCAAAGTTGCTTCTTCAGCTGTGTTCCTCACAGCTGAAAGTCTTCCCCGTAAGACTTGAGGGAAATAATGAGTGTAAAGAGGCAGGATGTCACATCAAAAGTGTGCTGCAGAAGCCACCGCGTAATGATTATAACACAGTCAAGTCTGTTGCCCCATTAGGCTAACCATCAGGCAGTCAACCTGAGTTCAGATCTACTTTTGGCCCCTTGCCTGCTCTATCCATTGTCCTTTCCTCTCTGAATAAAGGCAACATTATCTTAAAATCATGAAGGAATAAATATTGTTAATTATCACAATTAATTGTTAATTGATGTTTGTGGCCCACGCCTAAAACGTGTCATGAACCAGTTAGAAGACCCTTATGTGATGACCTCATCATTTCAGAAAGATTCATGAAGATCTCGTGCTGTTTTTTAGAACAGACAGTTTTGAGTGGTTTACAGACAGATTATTATAAATTATAACTATTGTCTACACTCAGCTTATGGCTTTGTGCCTTTGGGAGACAGTTGTTCTGATATTCAGTACAACAGCACCACCCTGGATTTGATGCTGCTTGAGATGTAAGAGTGAAGTCGTCAAATATCATCTGCATACAGTGGTGACAAAAAAATATTTTAACACCTGACAGACCTGAAAATATAATGTTATATTATTATAATAATGTTATCCCATGCATATATATATATATATATATATATATATATATATATATAGATAGATAGATAGATAGATAGATAGATAGATAGATAGATATTTAGATATATAGATATAGCTATATAGATATATAGATATAGATATATATAGATAGAGATATATATATATATATATATATATATATATAGATAGATAGATAGATAGATAGATAGATAGATAGATAGATAGATAGATAGATAGACAGATAGACAGATAGACAGATATGGAAATGACCTGAATATCATTATGATTGCGCTATCCTAAGGTATATAGAGCGTAATGATGACTTCGTAGATATTTCATTCATTATATATATATATATATATATATATATATATATATATATATATATATATATATATATATATATATATATATAGATATAGATATATAGATATAGATATATAGATATAGATGTAGATATATAGATATATATAGATATATAGATATATATATATAGATAGATAGATAGATAGATAGACAGATAGACAGATAGACAGATAGACAGATATGGAAATGACCTGAATATCATTATGATTGCGCTATCCTAAGGTATATAGAGCATAATGATGACTTCGTAGATATTTCATTCATTTTATAGGTGTTTAAATCGCCAATTTAACAAATATATATTGTATATTTCAGATTTACCTCCTTAAAAACAAACTTAAAATGGCAGATCTCCCTCTCTCCTTTCTCTAAAGATAGTATTGAAGGACCACTTTATTCTGTCAGTCTTAGTGTGAATGTTCCGGCCATTGTCTTGCTGTCATCTCTCATCTGTCTGTCCATCCATGCATGCATCTGTCTCTCCTCGGACTGTGTGACGGTGGGAGTCAAACCGAATTACCGTCTTACTCCCCAGCCAGCTTGTCACGGCTGATGTAGGCTCATCAAATGCCTTGAATCTTAGAGCAGCAGCAGCAGCACCACTGGGCACTCACGCTGCTGCTGCTGCAGAGCTGGATCACTGGGGTTAGGCTATTTCTGGAAGCACCACTGGTCCCCTTGGCTCCGGAGAGCTCTGTGTGAGTGTGTGAGTGTGTGAGTGTGTGAGTGTGTGTGTGTGTGTGTGTGTGTGTGAGTGGTGCTGCAATTACCTTAAGCCCTCTGACTTGGCTCTTGCAAAGGTCTTCAGTAATTTTATCTCTTTTGTGTCCATGTCAAAGTGCAAATCAAGTAATATTTAAAAAAACAGCTGCAAACAAATTACATGCAGATAACAGCATAATAAGAAATCTTACTCCAAAAAATATGTATGAAAATATTCATGAGTCCACTTTTGAATTAAGGAGGCTATAAATGATCTCAAATGTGACGTGTGTATCTTTTTCAACCTACTGTCTGTAAATTGCTCCCTTCTCTTCATAGTTTCTCATCTTTATTTGTATATCATGTTTGTGTTTCTGTTTGCAATACAGAACAAATCATCTCCACATTCAGCGCTCTCATCAAGAAATGTAGACACATTTCAGTGAGCGCCATAAAACTTTGTGAGCCGTGTTATTTTTGAGCATGGTATGGGTTTTTTAGAGTTGCTTAAAGTTGCATAGCAACACAATTGCTCAGAGAATTTTAGAGCCACCTGCTAAAGGCGTCTTTAGTGAACATAGACCCTGAGGCAGCCCTGATATCTGGGAACGCTGGTGCACAACAGATGCAGACATGCTTTCTCCAAATCTTCTCTTTTTCTGCATACACTTCCACAATGAACGCTCCAAAGTCAGTGATATTAATAATGCTGCTGTTAATTTGGTTTCAGAAGGTCATACTGTAGTCCGAACAGGTTGTGGTAAAAACAAAGCACTTTAGATGGATTCTTCTGGAAGAAAACTTACAGTGTAAAAATGTTAAAGGTGCGATTTTCAAACCCTTGTTAAGAAGCTGTTGCTTCTTAGTCAGAGGGTTGGGGATTTGATTCCAGATCTCACTTTCTACATGGCGTAGTGTCGTTAGGCAAGACATTTAACCCAGAACTTAAACACTGAACCCAGTGCTGTGATCAGTGTGTGAATGGCATTAGTTAATACTGATGGTACTTTTCCATAGCTGCTTCTGCCATTAGTGGGATGTGAATGTGTGAATGTGACTAAAGAGCTTTGAGTGACCAGAAGACCAGAGAAGGTGCTGAAAGAAAACGATCCATTACCATTAACAATTTGCTTTCAACATAAGTTATGAGGATGGGACTGAGTGGTCCCACAGCTTATTTGTGTATTTGTTAATTTATGTAAAGGCACAGTTCATATTAATGAACATTTCAGGAAAACATCCATATAAATATGCCAGAGTTAGGCATGGGGCTAATTTCCATCTGTGGTCCCCAAAGCAGAGTTCATTATTCTGCATTTTTCACTTGGACACTTATAAAGTGAATCTGCACTCCAACACTTTGTAATTTTCAACAGACACTTGCTCTGTATTTTGTGTCTTTAGTTCTTTTTTGATAAAATTTTGTATTTTACCTTTATTAACTTTTGTATTTTGCACTGTGGTAACACAATTTCCTTCAGGATTGATAAGTTTAACTCATGTCATCTTATCCTCATCTAATTATCTTATCTTATCTTAATTTAAGTCATCTTATTTTATCTCATCTTATCTTATCTCATCTCATCTCATCATGTTATCTAATCTTATTTTATCTCATCTCATCATCCTATCTCATCTCATCTCATCTCATCTCAATAGACAAGAATAAATAGCAATAGATAGTAACAAAACATCTGGATAGCATAGAAAAAAAACATTAAACACACCACAACAACATCAAATATTCAAAAAGGAAAAAAAGGAAATCCTTTTAGTGAAATACGGTGCTATATCCAGAGTTGGACCACATAAAAGAATGTGTCCAAGTGTCTGATCCAACCAAAAAAGAAGTAAAAATGCCCAAATTTAAAGCAGTAAAATATGTATGTACAGACACACACATGCACAAAAATCTGCACCTCTCATATTGAGTCAAATGTGGACTTTAGTACCTTTTCAACAAAAAAGAGGGGAAAAAACAACATACACCTCTAATGAAATGTCAGATTTAGGGCAAAGACAAATGAACATTTTGCTGTGTAAAAAAGAAAACGTCAGCTTGCTCTGATTGTTAAAGGTCACTGTAAAAATGATACACTATCACCGGGAATCTATTTATAACAAGCACCAGGAACAAAAAGTTGAGCTCCGTCTTTGTGGGGAAAAAACACCTCAGCTGAGTTCATGGTTTGACGAGGTAGGTGTTTAAAAAAAGGAGACTTCATTTACATTAGTGTCCCTGCCTCTGAGAACCCCATCACACCAGCTCACAGTGGCTCAAAAATAGATCTGTTGGTGATGCAGGGAGACAGATGTGCAAAGGACGAGTGTGCTATACAATATTAATGAATACAACATTTCCAGGCTGATAAACAAGCTCGGCACATTAGCCTTAGGAGAAGTTTATTACCTGCTATTGAGCTGACTTTGTCTCCTTTCTTTTGTGGCACAATTCAACTCTGTGGTGAGTCATGCTGAAATAAGTCTCACAAGGAAATGCTCTGTATCTGCACAAGCAGAGGGAGAACTTTCTGTGTTTGTAGTTTCAACAGTTTTTGTTTTTGGCTCTGCTGTCAGGGACAGGTGGCTCTTGATGAGTTTTCGCCTGTAGTCAAGACTGAGGTGACACAAGCAGAATAATTCTTAAGTTGTATCACTTCCCACGCACAAATGAAACAATATGGTTGTGTGAGATATTGTGAAGCACAGTGTTACATTCATGTTTTCAATGAACTTCCTCATTCTTTGTTGTTTTTTACGGATGTCGGTATTCACACCATCAGACAAGGCCATCAGTATCCAAAGTATTTCTCTTTGGTTGTTACTATGTTTAAACCCTCCGTTGGGGGATGGTATATGATGAAAAGGTAGACTGACAAAAATATGTCATGGTGCAAGTTCAGGCAGGAATTGGGGATATAGAAACCATAAAATGACACCTAGCCTCAAAAGAAAAAAATGCTCTCATCAACTAAAATTTGTGTACTTGATAATAACAAAAAATAGATATATAAAAGTCTTAAAGCTCCAGGGACTTTTTAGTATGGCACCTGCTCCATGGCAGCACATGCATTTAGAACTACATCCCTGAAATAGTCTGTCTTGTTGCAAATGTTCTGCTTTGCTTCAAAAGTTCATTACAGAGAGATGAGTGTTAATTTTTCACTATTACACAACCTGTTTAAAATTTTTCACAGGAGCTTTAAATGTTAGAAAACAACTCAAAGTGGGACAAAGAAGCACTCATCCATTGAAGTTCTCATACTTAAAAATAACAAAAGCAGATACAAGGATTTAAGATTTTAAAGCTCCTGTGAGGAACTTTTTGTATGGCACTTACCCCATGGCAAATGTTACAGGCATTTTAACTTAACCTAGAAATCGTCTTTCTTGTTGCCGAGGGTCTGGTTTGCTCTTGTGTGTCGCAAAAAAAACATTCCTGCTAATTTTAGACTGTTAAAACCTGTCTGAAATTCTTCACAGGAGCTTTAAATGTAAGAAAATTACCTAAAAGGGGGGAAAAGACATTTTAGAGGGTTTTTTTCTGCCAGTGATGAATGCATTTAAAGTTTGTTGTTTACAGACAAATTTAATGGTTTAAACATTTTTTAATCCACATACTGATTCCCTACTGTTCAAGTTGGAAAGTATTTCAAATGTTGCATCATAGCTTATAATACTGTTTTAAGTGTGTTTAAGAAATGCATTTAAAGTACCTGTTACCTGTAATAAATTCACCTATTAACCTTTGGGTGATACTTAACAATCTGTCTCTTAATATCACTGACTTCAGTGAATGACTGTTTTATATTACAGCAGTTTTTAGCGTCTCTAATGTTGTACATCACTTTGTCTCCCAGGTGATGTCCCAAGCAGAGGGCCAGCAGAAGAACCTGGTACAGTCCATAGACTCTTTACCCACTAGAGGTCCCCTCTCCTGTCTGGACCAGGACCTGTTGTTACTTAAAGCCACATCAGCCGCCACACTCAGCTGCCTGGGAGAGTGCCTGAACATCCTCCAACAGACCCAGAGCCACAGCCAGGCACCACATCACTCTCAGAGCTCCGATCGCAACCTCTCATCCCATGGAGCCCCCTCCGGTGAGTTCGCCCCAGGCCCTGTTCCAGTGCTGCTACTGGAGCCCCCGACCCCTCCATCTCCCTTATCCTTCTTGTCTTTCCAGTCCCCTCTTCCAGAGCCTGGCACCAGTGGCAAAGTTCAGCTGGGGCAGCTTGACTGTGGCTCTTGTCCCTGCCTGATTGGTACCTTGAATTTCAATGTTTGTAGTAAATGCTGTTGAATGTTGCATTTGAGTGTTAACTGTTGGTTTAATTTCATTTGGTTCGTGTGTTTTTGTCACAGTTTGTAGCTGTTTGTGTTGTTCTGTATTGTCTTTCATTCATTGTTGTGTCTCTTCAATGTCTTTAGTAACATTGAAATGCCAAGTTCCTCACAATGGTAGTGCCAAGTACAAGCATGAATGTGAAGTGTGTATGACTGAATTTGTCAGTCTTCTTTACAGAATACTTGAAAGTATTTTAGATTATTTCCCAAATATGCATGTGAGAATAAATCAGGGTTTATGTGAGAATGGGTAAACCTAAATATAATGACTAACACTATGCACTTCTAACTCCTCAAGGGATTAAGTCTTTGCCAAAGGATTCCACACTGGTGCCTCAAATGTCAGACCTCTGCCATGTTTAACACTCTTTGTGCCAGGTCTCTATGGATCCAATAAAGCTGTTAAATTTCAACCATTTGTAGCCTGTGGGTGGTTCTATCGACATAACACCAAGGGTGAGAATTCAGGAACAGGTACTGTAGTTTGAAGGCAGTCAGATATAGGACAAGAAAACACGGAAAATCAAGAAAGCGTCAATCAATCAAACACGGTCAGTGTATCTCAAGGGAAGATTGGAACAGATTGACAGTTGAACTCTACCAAAGACTCAGTGTCTTCTGGTTTAAAATGAATGGGTTGGATGGCAGATCTACACCGTTTGGAATTACAGTAATTGTAACTGATCCCAAAGGCAATCCAGAAGTTACAAAAAGTGATCATTGTCATACACCTGTAGGTCAGTCCCCAATCTCTGCAGTCCTCTTAAATATAAAGTTTAACAGCTGCTACATGGCTAGTTTGAAGTATCTTCACGAATTGAGTCATTCTGTAGAAGTTTCCATGGATATTTTTGATACAGAATGTTTTAAATCTTAAACACAAGCTTGTCACGACAGAAAGCAAAATATTTGACAGCTGTATCTTTATGGATGTTAGTGTGGCAGTTCTTCTGGTCCAAGTTTGGCACTATCTAAAATTCTCCATTAGTTTCTGACCCTTTTAGAAATAGTTAAAAGAGTTTAAACATCCCTCAAAGAACTAATTGTACCATTTCTACCTCTTCTTGTAGGAAGAAATCATTTGAGGTGGTTTTGACATTCAAATACCTTCAAGCCGCCTCTTTGTGGAAGTATTTTAAGCACATCCAACTTGGAGCATAACTTGAGGCAAACCCCGGAGATGCTGAAGATAAGACCATTTATTTAAACGCCTAGGGTTCCCAAAAAAAGCTTGAGGACATGGCTAGAGAACAGAACAAATGTCTACCTTGCTAAACCAACTCTCACAAGGCTGCACGGATTAGAAAAATGGATGGTTTTGATCCAATCTTGGGCACTATTGGAATCTTTTATAGATCTTGTAAATCTAAAGTGACATTTGTCGTCCTTTAAAGCCTAACAATTCCATGTTTTTGGTGGTGTGGCTTCCAATGCTGACTTCAGAAAGATCTTTTAGGATCTGCGTTTGAGTTCCCATTAATCTATCGGTCCTCACAGTTTGTTGGTCTTCTCTTTGCGCCAACAGTCACCTTGCCCTGTACCTGTTCGTCAGACAGGGGTTGGTGTGGAGTGGGACCACCGGGCCGCAAGTACAAACCTATTTCCTTCCGCTGCTTGGCTGATAAGTCCTGTGGGGGTCCATCTGCTCCCCGCTTTCGGCATGTACCCCCCACACATCAGTGAGGAGTTTTAGTTAGGATCCTCGGTTTTCCCGAGTGATGGGTGGTATGGCATATTGGCATGGGCAGCATCCAGATTTGATGTAGCTGATAAAGGGAGTGGTTGACTGGTTGATTGGTTGGTTGAATGATTTCACACCAACACAGGAAAGTTTTCGCCACTGCATGTTTAATACAACTTTTTGGTAAAGAGCCAAGCATGAGGTTGGACTGAGTTTGGCTGGCACGGTAGTCCCTCCAGGCTCCTGTTCAACCAGAGCAGTTTGTTGTAGCCAGCTTTAATTCCTAACACCTAACATTTGAAGGATGCCCCAAAACCTGCCAATCCAAACCAGACAACATATTATGAGCTGATGTAATGGAGGATCTCTGGCACTTGCTTTAGCTGGATTCAGAGCCTTCCTTCCTCTCCTCTCCCATAAAAAAGCTTGAACCCTAAACCGTGGCACAGAACCTTTTCCTTTAAGGAAATAAAAATCCATAAAGGAAATTAACTTTGCTAACTACTTTCCTTTCAGCTTAACTTAAAGACTAATAGAACATTGTTTAACTGAAAAAGAAGAGTACAACTGAGAGAAGGGTAAGAGTTGACTGTGAATGCTTTTGAAAATCGTTAGCAATGTCACAGCCCAGAAATGGAAGGTAACGCCATTGGAAACATCTACTGCATGAATGTTTGTCCCTTCACTGTTTGATCTGCGACAGCCTTTTTACTTCACTTGCATGCCTTTGTCCAATGGTCCAAACACCCCCCTGCTCACTGAGTATTTCTACTTCTGGTGCTTCTTTGTGACATCACTAGATGAACCTGTCCTTTGCTGTTAATTAACTGATTGACTTGAGGGAAATCCTTTTTAACAAGCAAAAACTCATGGACTGTTTCCAGAAATATTTCCCCTCAAACTTGGTATCAAAATGAACTTTCAAAAATCTATTATCCTCAAAACATCTTCAGAATAACCTTTTCAAAAAGTTCAATTTTCACCACATTTAAAACTCACTCACATGCACTTGCCTTCTGGCTGCCCTACCTCTGCTCATTTTTCTGCTGTATGGTAGTCCAGTACCACACTTACACTTTTCAGGTTCCAGTCAATGAAACTGTCAGTTGACCAGCACTGGAGCCTGGCCTGAGGGCCAGATAAGCAGATCCTGTCGAGACAGCCTCGCTTCGGGCTCACTAGCATGTCAACCTGAGTCAGTCCAGCTTGTTTCTCACTAATGGATATCCAAGAACAGCCTCTCGGTGCATTAGACTTTTAACCCAATTTGAGCCTTTGCACTGGAGATTAGAGACGTCCATGAACCACTAACTACTTTGAAATGAGATCTACCACTGTGATGGATATCAGAGGCTTTTAACATGAGAGAAGCTTTCTGATTGAGCTGTACAAACAAGAGACAAAAATATCATCAGTGCAACACACTCCAATTAGATCTTAATTTAGTGAAGCACAATGTAAGGATATTAATGGTTGAATCTGATGAGTCTTTAGGTCTGTGATCAGTCTTCATGTTTTTGGTTTAAGTCTTGACAACACTGAAGGTTTTACTTTATTCCTGTAATCCAGAATATGTCTTTTGACTTACATATATTTTATTTTAATATTTTTTGCAGAAGAATTTGGCAAATGTTTGCAAATCCCCCTAAAATATCAAATGGATTTTTAGAGAGACATCTTGTAAGAGATACAACCTCACTACAGGTAGACAGACTCTTATCCTCGGATATGTTTGATAACGCCATCTTTGGTTTTACACATACTACTTTAGCAACCTGATGTTTAATCTGTAAAGATGCCAATATGGGTCCATCCATTCGTAAATAAGCCAGAAAAATTTTCAAAGAATGAATTAATTTAATATATAATGGGCAAATTGTTATTCATTCTTTCCAGACAATCATGGTTCCCAGAAGATGAAAAGTAATACCTTTTTAATCCCTTGATGCCTCCGATAGTGCTACAAACATATGCTATATTTCATCTCTCCCCAAGGATATCACAACTACTGCTTGATTTGACTTGCCCACCTGAGTTATAACAGACATTAAAGGTCCCCAGATGATACATTTCAATAACTGATAGTATTTTGAATTTTGCCCCTAGTGCAACTTTGATGTTGGCATGTTGGTTACTCAGTGAGCTGTTTTAATAACTACAAAATTAATTTTCATAGTTTGTTCACATGGGAAGCTCAGTTGGTAGAGCAGGTGCCCATGCACAGAGGATATACCCCGTGTTGCATGGGTCATAAACTTGATTTAAGGTCCTGACAGTAGTTGGTGCATGTTATCCTCTACATTCTCCCCTCATTTCTTCCCTGTCTAAAAATTTCCTATCGAACAAAGGCTACCCCGCCCCACAAACATTGGTTTAAAAGTTCATGTACTCTGAGGATGAACCAGAAAAAGCTCCTTTTATGACCAAAATCTTGCAAACAACCAAAATGACCATTCTAAAATGGCAGACTTATATGATAAATTAAATGTCTGCTTGGGATAGCATGCTGATGTTATCATCATGAGCATGTTAGCATGCATTTTAGCATGCTACCATAAGCATACAGCTCTGAACCAAGATATGTCGACTCGGAGAGCTGCTTGTGTGGCTCTGGACTCTTATTCTCTGCTTCACAAGTTAAAACATTGCAATGCAGTCATAGTAACATGTCTTAATGTATTCAAAAATCGTGACAAAGCATCTCAAGGTCAAAACATAATACAAGCCAGAGATGATTATTAAATTATATACTCCACTAAAACAGGCTGAAAGACATTAAGGCGGATTTTGCTCCAAGAGATGACCTAAAATAGGACCAACATGTTGAATCATCATCTGACAGTTCATTCCTGTAAGGGAAGACAGAAGAGGATGAAAAGATTTTTGATAGATTTTTTTAACGCCAACAGCTACTTTGATAGAATTAAATTAGTTAAAGGTTCAGTTAACAGTGTGAGACAATGCCAGTAAGATATACAATTAAAAGACTTTTACAGAACATGTATTGTTTGTGAACCATGAGGCAAAATGAATCATCTTTCCAATCATCTCATCATGCCTGACCTTAGGAGAGAAAATACAAGCATAAAGACGTGCATACTCTCTCCAGATGTCAATCAAACTCCCTCTGATTGATGGCGTTTATGAGAACTCGGAATAAAGCAATAAATACACAAAAATGTGAAAACAAATAGTGGTAAACCTCCTCCTTCTCTTCATAGCTGCTGTTGACTCAAAGCTGTACTCAGCTCTGATGCTGCCTTATCCTTTTTCAGATGGTGCTCCTGTGTGGACTGTACCAAAGTCGCCCTCAGGGGAGCTGCTGAAGAACGGAGGTCTGACTCCTCTACGATCAACCGAGCCCTCCCCGGCCTTCAGGAAAAGGAGTCTGTCCCATGGTGCTGAGGTGAGAAACATTGTGTCATGCTGTCAATTATCACCTCTCTCTGCTGTCTCACTTCGCTCTCCTCCCACGTTGTCTTATTCATCCGGGGAGCTGATTTGATGGTGTCTCAGGTGCTGGACTGAGATCACTGACAAGCTTTAGAGTTAATGTGGAAGATATTGCAACTGAAATATTGATGGTTTGTGGGATGCTTTTGACAGAAATTGCAGGCTATTGCAAGTTAAAAGTGTGTTGGACATGGATATATTTCATGGTGCATTTTTAGATCCTTTTTTTCCTCATTCCTCATTCAGCTTAATTTTGAACACACTGCTTGCACTTGCTCGCTTGCTTGTTTAAGACAGTCAACATTTAACTTGCATCAACTTTTACGCCTGTGTCTTTGTATGTAAGATCCAGCAAACTGTCCTATAAAACCCATGTGAAATTTTGGAAATGATCTGGCACAAAGGAGCTTTATTTTGTAGGAAATTCTACTTTGAAAACGAAACAAAAAAAGCAGGGATGGACATGAATGATGTCTTTTTCTTGCATGAAATAGGTTGCTGATCAGCAGTTTAGCCTCACTTATTTGATTTTAGACTTCCAAAGGCCCTCGTTGACAGACAAATGTGTTTCTCCTGAAAAGAGTGCTTGCTCTTTCTATTTCATAAAATTAAGCTGACAAAGTATTTTGGATAACCTTATCTTTTTAAGCTCTTCAGGTAGATTTTTTCTGCTGTTTTGAGGTGAAGTAAAAGTCAAAAGCTTATTCTAAGATAAGGAATGATAAGCAAAATATGAATGAATTCAAACACTCTGAAGCTGAGACTAAATCTGTGCTAGTTCTGATGTTGAGGCAGCTTGTGCCTCTCATGTTTGCCTTTGTTGCTCAGAGAGGGAAGCACTCGTTGCTTCTGAAAGTTTTAACAGAACTGCTGTCACATAAGTGGGTCACACAACACAGAGCTGGAACTGAACCCGTCCCAGGAGAGGGCTTTATGAATTCTTGCCCTGCTTGTCCACTCCAGAGAGGGGCCGGCTGTCTGACTGCCTGGACCACCAAGTATTGGAAAGTGGTAATTGAGTCCAGGTTACTCTGATGCAATGGTGTGTCAGTGTGATGGAAGGAGGAGGGATGTGTGAAAGTGAGACGCTAAGAGGATGACACATTGATGAGCTGTGGTTTCAGTCCCAATTGGAAAGCAGATGTTTCAATAATCTTGGTAACATATTGATATTCCCAACGAGCACATCGGCAACATGCAACCTAGAAAATCGATGTGAGACAAAAGTGAAAGTGAAACAGAAACAAGACACAAATGTGATCCTTTGATTTCTCCATGTTTTTCTCAGAAGAATCTAATTTGTCTCATAGAAGTATCTCTTTTTAAATCTTGTTTGTTGCTCATAAGAGTTCCCAAGGAGCAAAAAACTGAGTCAAGCCAACATTGAGAAACTTGACTTTTTGGTATAATTTTGGTTCACATTAAAACCCTCAACACAGAAATGATGTTAGCCTCAATCAGATTTTAGCGTAAAAGCTAACTTCACAAATTCATAAGTTAGCATCATGGAATTTAATAGCAAGTTTGAATTTTCAAAGATAAATATAAATAAATTCAACACATATGCTACTGAGAGCCAACAGAATGCAACAGCTAATGTTAGCATTTTACCAGTTTCAAGCTAGCTACTATCGTTAGCCTTTGGTGTTTAGGTTTTTCTTTTTCGTAGCCCACTTTGTGACACTATCAAGTTGGTACAATTGCAAGTGAGTGGTTGACCAATAGAGTTGGCTGTCGTCTATCCATCGCTAATAGTTTATCAAATATTTTGTTAAAATTTTACCTGAATGAAAAGTGAACATCATAAGGCTCTCAGGACGGCCCATGTAAGCCTTTACAAACTTCAAGCTAGCTCAATGTTGTTTATGCTAAGAACCAGAGCTGTTCAATGCTAACCATCTTAAGGTTATAAGACGGTGTATACAGTTAATGTTAGCATTTATGTTTCCGATCTTAATAAGTAGGACCAAAACCAAGTAATGTTAGCAAAGAAGCAATGCTAATTAAATTTATCAGGTGTGTTTACAGCTCATGTTAGCCTTTATTTCATTCAAGCTAGCTTACTTTTCTTTATGCTAGAAACCAAAATGTCTCCTATCCTAACCATGACAGAGCAACTTAAGCTAAGAAGCTGTTCAGTGCTAACAATTACTGCTATCTGATGTAGCTTGACAGTCATCACTTATATTGTTTGGTCTTAAAATATAGGCTGTTTATTTTTTTTCAGTTGCTCATAAATCAGGTAGCTTTCAGGATTTGTACAACTAACTTGAAATTTGAACACGGGTCACTTTTCTGTGACACCCCTTTGCTCTCTCGTCCTGTCATTCCGTTGTTCAACCACAACAGGAAGATGAATCCTCAGCTTTGAATAACAAGATGAAGATTAATGACGCAAGTGTAACCCGGGCAGCATTTAGTGCCACTACACCCTCTCATAATTAACCTTTTGACTAATGTTAGCCCCAAATCATTACTTGTCATGACTCCCAGTCGTTAAACATTAAAGGGAACAGCATTGTGTCAAATGTTAGATCGCACTGCCAATCACATTAAATCCCAACACAAAACAAGGTATAGTGAGCAGGAAGGGACATTTTACCCTTGATGTGAGCAGTGAATCAGCACTGTCCATGAGGGACTCCACCGAGCCCACAGCTCTAATCTGTCATGTTAATGACAATTTTCTTCTGACATCTGAGTGTAAATGGGTATTACTGTGTTGTAGTGTCAGCCCATTCCAAGTTAATTGTCAGGCTGTTCTGTGCACTTCACTGTTCAAAATTAGGACCCGAGAAGACTGCGCAGCTTATGATGGTGATGTGGCACCTTTTAAGTCATTTTCGACAGTGTTATGGCAGTAATAATTCAGATGGCCTGAGCCATCTAATATTCCTGCCATTGTCAGTATGTCAGCCCAGTTAAGTGTGCCATTCGGACACTGTGCTCATATACATTAGAGCAAATTTGAAGTTAATGTCATCTTTATCTATGATGACATACTGGGGTCATGAGGGTATAGAGAAGTAGTTACTTTAACTTTAACTTTACTTTAACTGCTGCATGTGGGTTGGAATGAACATTATCACAAACAGCTTAGCCTGTGTTTTAGCCTTTAGCCTGTGTTATCATTCTCCTGTTTAGCTTTCTTCTGCTCTTCTGTCCTTTTTCTGTCAGACAGTTCAGCTCCAGTGTCCACCATCACTACAGAATAAATCAAAGAAATCGTTTTCAGTCGAGAAAAACACAGATCTCTCTTTGTTACAAAACTTTGTCAGCCAGTGTGGTGTTGCCATAGAGACTTCAAGATGCCGTAAATCAATCCAGTCCTGTCCGACCTGATCAGGAAGCTAAGAACTAGCATTTAGTATTTGTTTTACCATCGGGAATATATCTGGAAGTGAGACTTTTTAAAGATCACTTAGAAAGTCCTCACAGTCCCTTTAATCTGCAGCAGTGAGAGAAAAAACATGGAATATATATTTTTCTGTGTAGAGTAAATGTTCAAACTCTAAAATGTCACATTGAGAAATGCTGAATCTAATAATTTGTTATTGTTTTCCACAAAATAAACCACCTTTAAAGCTTTGGTAATATCCCAAAGGGGAGAACACATGCTTCATCTAGACTCAAGTGTTGACAGTTAATAATAATACCCATCAAAATGTCAGTCTGTTCACACTGCACGGAAAAATAATAATCTACTGTCTAACGGTTTAGTTTATTTTCCTGTGTAGGTGTTGCTCCTTACAACAGGTAAGCACACTTTTATTTTTCTGTGACACATTCAGATTTAGTTTCATACCTCACCGTGTCACTGCTCTGTAATATTTGGCACGTTTCCTGCTGTCTGTTTCACCGCTCTGCCCTGCAGCCTGATTTCATTTGAGTCTTCAAAGATGCCCTGGCTGACGTTTGAAGAAGGGCTGAGATGGAGGAGATGTATTGCAGATTGTCAGAGTGCATTAGTCCAGCTTAGCAGCAAAGGTTTTCATGTTCATCTGATTACACTCTTTCTTATGAGATGTGAAGATTTTGGCCTTTCTGTAAAGTTCATTGTCTTTAACATCTACACACACGAGGTAATGTCAAGACAATGAAGAGTACAGATCAAGCTATTGAGATGGTAACATGTCTATTTCCAGGTGATCTAGTGAGACAGATACTGTGCCCCCTTGTGGCAGGAAAACACAATGCAGATTGACTTGCTTTGGCCACGAGAGCCTGCTGATCCAAACTGTCTCAAACAGTATTTGACATTTTAGTCTTAGTATGCAGCCAACGACAGAAAGCAGAGAACACTCTTGAATTATTAATGGCTGTAATGAAATGTTCTTCTTCACCTCCAGTTTCAGTATTTGTCACTCAGCTTAAAATAAGGACATAATGTTTGTGCCCAGCGCTATTCAAGGTCGGCTCTTGATCTCATCTTCAATTTCTTATCTTGGACGTACGCCAGGTGAATATTTTCTCTGTAATCTTCTGAGTGCAAGGATGATAATACATCACCCCAGAATAATAAAGCTTAGCTTTTTGAATTTTTTAGCCCCACGGTGGCGTTTGATATTCGAGTTCTAGTGTGAAGCCCACGAGAGGAAGCCACGTGGCTGCTGCATGACGGTGGGGAAATGGTGGAAAACCTACACGTGCTTGCAGATATCAGTCAGCTAAAAGAATTTGTAATAGCACAAACTATAGGTTTATATTTAATCTTTATCTCTTTTCTCATACTTTAACTTGATCCTATGAAAAAGGCACTTCACAGTAGCCCAGACAGACATCAGCCAACAAATTTTAAAGGTGAAGCGAGTGAGATGAGTGTTTAAAGTTGGTTTTATTTCTCTTCTGTCACCTGCAATTTCAGCCTCCCCCCCTCTTTGAGTTACTGTTCCTTGTTTATTCCAGCAGAGGGCAGCATAGTCCTCCACTATGCTGCTTTTCCTTCAGTATACATTCACATGTGAACACAACATTATTTAAATACTTGAACAGCAACAAATATATCAGCAACTGTTCATCTTTGTGTTAGCAGATTAACATTTGGGTCACAATCCGCTACACATAAATTTCCTTAACTTTTTATCTGAACTGAGTTAATACGAGTTTGAAAGCCTCATTAATCAGCCAAAGCAATAAAACGCGAATCTGTGATGGTGCCTCACTTTTACCTGAGTCTTATTAACTGGCACAAAGGTCCTGTCAATCCCAGGGTGAAAAAAAATGTCAATGAAGAGCTGCGTGTTCTCAGGCCTGAGCTCAGTGTGGAAAATATCAACCCATGACTCACTCTCAGCTCTCTAATCCACTCTCTTTATTGAACTCAGGATTTACTTAAGGGATTCTGGAAAATACCGGCTGTAGGAAAATACTTACTCCCGAGTCTTGTAATGCATTATTGTGTGGGAGTTTTAAAGTAAAAACCATACTCTTTTTTTTTTTTCTTTTTTAACTTTTTATTTCATGCATTTTTTTCTTTTTCAAACATAGTTGTGTACATACATACATAAATACACATACATACACAGAAAAGAACACCAAAGAAAAATAGGTTATGGGTTAATCTGTACAAGAAAGCACATGTTTAAGAAAAGATTATACACAAAATGCATCCCTGTTTACAGTCATGGATGTTTTTTTCTGGTTAAATAAATTTCCCATTTCTTCCATAGTTTTTCCCCCAGTTCTTTTTGGAGTCTAATGAAAAAGGTCACTTGTTCTAGAAAATGCAGTTGTTTTACAATATTTATAAGAATACCAGTTGTGGGGCACTTTTTCTGAACCCAAAATTTGTAGTGTTTTTTTTACTTGCTGCCAGCAAGATCTTAGGAAGAGTCACTTTTACTCAGTCTGTCAGGTATATTTCCAAGGTAAAGGGAAATGAATGTTGTACCAATAATAAAACCAAGGATTTTTATGAAATAATTGTTGACACCTCCCCCCAAAAAGGCTGAATAAAAGGGTAGGACCAGAAAACATGAGCATGATCAGCCATCTCCTCTCCACAATCCCTCCAAAAAAACATACTCTTTTTGAAAATCACAGGCACAAAGTTTGAAAGAAATTTTGTGATTTCTTTTCTATCCAAATGCACAGAAGTTCTTATAAAGCTGTTTTGAATCTGGCTGACCTCATAGAGTTAGTAGCAGTTTCTCAGATTTAAATAAAATAAAATAAAAATAAAAAACAAGATTCCCTGCATGTTGCCCCAGAATTGAAAGACATTTTCTGATGCTTTGTGACATCTATGCTTTTTTTGACATCTAAAGCTGAGGCCTTTAGCTATAGACAAAGATGTCTGACTCTGGTCATGAAATTTCATGATTTTGATTTTCTTTCAACCTCATGCTTGCAAAAGCAAAAATCTTTAGCAGTACCTTTGACCTTTTCATTGAAAACTGTTCAAAGCTTTAAGAGTTTTAATTTCAGTTCCTCAGTCAGTATGTTTACAAGCAGCTTCAGAAATCAGACTGTAAGCTTAGTCAGCGTGAGATCGGACTATTAAAATGGATGTAAACAGCTCAGCCGGACTGAATACGGACTGAGCATAGCTCGATTAACACGTCTAGATAATGCGGCTGCTATCAGACTGCGGTTGGATTTGGCATCTTCAGCTGGAAGATGAAGTAGATGACTATGATGAACAGGGTCGCTGCGCTCATGTCAGTACATGTTTAGCTTTGACATCCTGCATTGTTACTCTTTAAAAATATGGAAAAGCATAATACCTGCCCCGCCTTTAACATGGTGATGAACTGTTTATTAAATCTCTGTTAAGTTCAAGTGTGTCTTAGTGTGAGTGCGTTTAACAACTGCTGTGTCTGCACTGGCTGTCTCACATCCTCTCATTAGAGGCTGTGCTGATGAAACAGCTCATTATGATTTTATAAATGAAGTGCCAGGACTCAACGTCCTCATGTTTTTAAAGAGGTGGGAGAGATTTGGCAGGTCTGGTTCTGAAACATTATCATTCTCTAGTCTAGTGGTATTTTTTCATTAGATAATTCAAAAAACAAACAGTTACCTGCTTTTATTTGTGCTGTGTTTTGCCTCTTTTTCAGGTTGGTAAGTCACCCACCCATAAATATCAAATACTATAATCCATCACCATATTTACATAGTGGTCTGTCCTCTGTGATTGCAATGGGAAGGTAATGGAGGATATCTGACTACGTATTAAATCTACTGCACTATTCTCTTGGTTATTAACCAAAAAGCTAAAGCTTTTCAGACTGAGTATACTGGCCCCTTAAGACTCAATATTCATGGTCATATTCCATCAGTGCAAGAAATGCAGCTAACTAATTAAAAAAATAGTGCAAGAAAGGTTATGATGAGAAAATTAAATTTGGCCGACAAATGTCCTCCCTCCGCATGTAATGAGTAATACTGCAAGTAACCACTTTTTAATTCACTGCCCCCAAAGGAGTGTAAGGAGAAATCCACTTTGCTCAAACTTCAAAGGCAGAGTTCGAAAGAGGACACTCCTGTTGGGTAACCATAGCTGCAGTACACTATCCCCTCACCTCTCAGGTGATGTTTTGACCAAATATAAACTAACTAGCCTGTTTGAACCCTGAAGTTAAAGGAGTCTTTGAAGTGGGAACTCGAGCAGACTTGCCCCACCTAAGCTTGCTGAGAAAGAGTCGGACAGAAAAAGAGGTAGAAAGGTAGAGAGAAAGGGAAGAGAAGAGGGAGCAGGGAATCAACCATACTGAGAGGAGAAAGCTGTGATGAAACAGAATAACAGATGCCATGAATGAAGAGGGTGAATGGAAGAAACAATGACGGAGATGACAGTGTGTGGGTGGAAGAAGAGAGAAAGGATGCTTCAAACATGAGTCTGGAGTTGGGTGGAAGGAATATTATGACGCTAAAATGAATTATGGAAAGATACGCATATATATATTTATATAGAATAAGATTTGAAGGCATGTTAGAGATAAAAATGGGGATTAAGTGGGTTGATGAGTCAGACTAACTCTGATTCACCATATTCACACAGCTGCTGAATTTCTTCACACCATGACATCATGCTTGTTGTGGGAAACAACTGTGCTGCTCCACATTTCTCACTGCTGTTTTTCTGCTTTTCAAATTAAAATGTGCAGAACCAAATTAATAATTATTTAGGTCATATCTATAAATTAATTAAGCTGCTAATGTTGCCGTCCCAGCTTCCTAACAACTGGCCCTGATGTCTAACAAGGTAACTCATGAGCTACCAGTCAACTTGAGCTAGCATTTAACCATTTCCTAGCTAACAAAAGTGTATGTTTTGTGAAAGAAAGTACAACTAAGAAGGCACTGAAACTTCAAGTACACAATTTTTATGCACACATTTAACAACTAAACCCTCGTTTGTCATTTTCTATCATGTCACACTTTCAAGATTGTTGCTGATATTTTAAAGTAATGAGAGCTAATCTTGCTTCAAATGTTTGAATTAGCTGTTGTCCCCTTTTGAGCTAAAATGGTGTTTAAACTTTCAGTTTAGCCAAAGGTTCCTTTCTATTAGCTACTGGGGAGCTGATGTTAGCATTTAACCACTTCCAAGCTAAAAAAAACAAATGTTCAAAATATAGAAGAAGTTATCAAGCTAACACAAGGGTTCAAGTTAGTTAGATTCTAGGGGATGAATGATAAAATTAGCTGTCGACCTTCTGTAGCTGAAATGGTGTTTCACTTGAATACTTCCAAGCTAAAAACAAATAATCAAAATGTAGACGAAGTTATCAAGCTAACATTAGGTTGTGTCCTGTTTGAGCTAAAATGTGGTTTTAACTTTAAATATAGCCAAATGTTCCTTTTTACTGGCTACTGGGGGGCTAATGTTAGCATTTAACCACTTCGAAGATAAAAAAAAAAAAAGTTCAAAATGTGGAAGAAGTTATCAAGCTAACACAAGTGTACAAGTTAGTTAGCTTCTAGGGGTTGAATGCTAACATTAGCTCTCGACAGACTTAAATGGTGTTTCACTTGAATATGCCCTCATAAGCTACCAGCTAATGCTAACATTAAACCACTTCTGAGGGGATAATTAGATAATATTAAATCAGAGTAGTTTGATGCTAACATTGGCCTTAAGGTCTTAGCTCATGGGGACCACTATTAAAAATATATACTTCTAACTTGAAGTATGTCTCAATCTCAAAATAATTTATTTAATTTTAGGTTGTTGAACATGGTAGCAGCATATTCTCACTTAGATTAAGACATACAATTAAAATGACCAACATCAATTTAGGTTTTCCTCAAAAAATACTTTACTATCCTAAGTTTGCAATCTGCCACAGAAAGCGGATGTACAAACATGTGAAACATCAAAAAAATTGAGGAGAAAGAAGGAGTAGGTCGAGGGATAAAAGCAATGAAGCTTATCAGAGAGAGAGAGAGCGAGTGGAGAGTACAGGGACAAGTGATGAGGACAGCAGGGAGGAGGTAAAAATGGAAAGAGATGTAAGGAAGCACGCCAGAGGGATGATGGGAGGATGCAGTGGAAAACGTCACTGGGACTTTCCCTGAGCCTTTCTCTCTCCCCCTCCTCCCCGTTTTGCCAGAGTGGGTGGTGGGAGAGACTCCGCGAGTCACGCACAGCAGCTCACCACCTTAACTCAGCCTCGTTGTACGTCTCTATAACAAGACTCAGGACTCCTTTTAGAGGGCTGCTCGCTCAGGCAACAAATTCTGTTTGGAAGAAGAGAAGAGAGGGTTTTTTTTAGTCATTGTTGCCCATCAGAATTTAAAACTTTTCAAAAGATACATTTTCTGACTGACTTTCCATTGAGACGACACCTCTCTGATTGGATTACACTGGTTTAAACCTCGTGGAGCGGCTGTCTTGTTTGTGGATCTTTTCTTTTTACTGGAATTCACCATCTCGAGTTCAGTCCTTTTACTTTCTCCCTTTTTGGAGATGAGATCCAGCTTCATGCCCGTCAAGCCTGTAGCTACACAGCAATGCAGTGTGAGTGTTTACAAGCTGATGTTTGTGTTTGTGCCCGTGTCTTCACATGGTTGTCCTTGCATCTGCTTTTGGATGTGGGTTGAAAAGGGAAGTTGCTGCCTTAGGGGTTACCCAGGATGCACTCGGATACATTTGAGCAGTAAACATCGCTTATCTGTTTTGTAAAGTGGTTTTCCTCTGACACAGGGAGTCTTTGTCGACTTCATGAAGTTCAGACCAGCTCTTCTGGTAAACATTTGCAAGGACGACATCTTTAAAAGTTGTTGAATTGGTGTGAAAAATGTGAACAGCTTTCTCTCTCTAATGGAGAGGATATCATAACAATATTAGATAAATAACAGGTACAACTTCGTAATATAGCGCCCTTCATAAAAACATCTAACTGATTGCTCTTTTGGTTGCTGAATCAGTGTATACTTATGCTTTATTGATCGCTGCCAGGTTGTAGAAAGTTTTTCAGACTGGCATTTTTCTGGTTTTGTGATGTAATTTGATTTTACAACCTATTCTTTTGCCACTCTAAGTTTTAGACTCGTGTTGTTCATATTTTTTCTTTATTAAAAGATATAAATCAGCTGGTATGATATATTCTACTAAGAGTTAAAGAAGAGTTTTTGATACAGCTACAACTTTACAGCTGGATCAGGCACTGTTTTCAAGGGGAAAAAAAAAATCTGAAAGTTAATTTCCTGTCCACTTCCTGTTTAGGTTTAGTGCCAAACAGAAGACAGCTTTTTAAAACTGCCCCCCCTCACTTCCACTGTGCCACAGAGTGAAGTCCATTTGAAGTCAGCTGAATGAATTACCCTCTGTTTGGAAAGAGGGTATAAATAAACAGCAAGTTTTGGGACACACACCCATGGAAACAGGAAGTTTATGTTATTGTCTCACGCAGAAAATAAGTTTTCCAGATGAAAAAAACTTCATCTATTAAAATTATATAATAATAGAAAGAACAAAGATCCCAATTTTTAGTTATTGCTTTCAAAGTATTAAATAATTTTCCAGCTTTTGATTAAAATTCGTTTAGTGTTCATGGATTCCTCATTTTTCTTAAGAACAATCAAGTCAATGGGTTATTAAATTTGCAAGCTGACTTGACTTAAAATGTAGTTGGCAGTTTGTAAAGTTGTAGGCCCACCAATAAAAACGAGATCAAGAGTTTTTTGAGTGTAGCATTCAAATAAACTCTTTTTACTTTATTCACTAATACGTGAGAGTTGAGAAATCAATCATCAGTGAATCATTCAAGCCTTGTCTTTTTCTAGGTAACTGTACCCTGCACTCATTCTGTTATTACCAGAAATTACCCATAAACTTCCAACCACAAACCCAGCCCAAATTGCAACCCTGTTTGTAAACATGTCATAACACTGAAATATGCAAAATAATGTAAAAGCTAAATGTTAGCAAGAAAATACAACAAAACTTAAAGCTCCTGTGAGTTCTTTAAGCTGGTTATGATAACGAACATTGATGCAGCTTTAAGACATGTAAAAAAACAGAAGACCAACCACAAAATTAACATTCTCTGTATTGTAATCTTGTGACTCCTTAATTTCTGTGAGAGGCCTTTTTTAAAAAAAAAAAAAAAAAAAAAAAAAGACATTAGCACATTTGTTTGTTGTGATGTCATGCTCACACATAAAGAGAAGATCAGCAAAGAGATGAGATGTTATCACTCTGTCCAGAAACTGGTAACCAGAAAAATAAGGATATTCTTCAAATATGTTAGTAAATGTGTGAAACTGTGGTGCAGGTAAAACAGTAAAAGTACTCCTTTAAAGTATGTAGTTGCATTTTATTTTTAGCTTGTTAGTCTCCACAAACAGTGAAAAAATGTATAATAACTTTAATAAAATTGAATTTAAATAAATAAATAACATAAAATAAACCATAACTTGAATGTTTTTCCCTTCATTTGAGAAAAATCAGTGAGAAAAATCTAGTCTTTCTTGGGCTTGAACAGGCACATTGAAATCTGGATGAATTTCTGAGGTGGCCTCGTGAACGACAGCTGAGAGGTGATCATCAGTCAGTACATTTACATGCAGCTTGAGAAATCCGACTCTGACCTTAGTCAGCTCAAGATCAGACTGTTAAAATACATAGAAACACTTTAATCAGACTGAGAGTGGACTGAGTACAGCTCGATCAACACACGACATTAAAGCGATTGTTATAGGACTGTGGTTGGATTTGGCAGCTCTCGGTATACCTCGACGTTGAATTTCATTGCTTGTCCCTTTTCACACGCATGACTAGCGCGTGCAGAAAATAATACAAATTTCACGCTTCTCAAAATAAAAACATCACAGGTGCATTTTATGTGCAACATATTTTTTTCCATTTATATTCTAATTTATGATTGAGCTCACACAGGCCAGACAGGGACACCCAAAGGGCCACATGTGGCCGTATTTTGCCCATGTCTGTTCTAGACTGATTGTTAATCACTTCTGGACACGTTAAACTGCATTAAACTCTTTGTATGAGTGTGATGACAACCATCGAGGAAGAACCGCAGGGTTCTTCTACGGGATGCTCTGACCTCTTCATCAGTAATTTCCTGTTTCCGTCAAGAGCCTCTTTAATTAGTCAGAACCTCTGGAATCATAACAGACCTCCCTCTTCAGTACCTCCTCTCCTCTCCTCTTCTATATATATCACTCTGCTTGGAGAACAAACCAGCTCCAGGGACTCCTGTTCTTGTGTGTTTAAGCATGCACCCTCGCGTGTGTTTGTGTGAGTGCGTGCCCCTGTATTATGTGTGAAATGTTTTGGCAAGGCGAGTGTGCTCAGAGTGGATATGTGGAGCTTTTTGCATACATGCATGGAATGAAATATTCAGGTAACGTCATGCGGGCACTCCAGTACTGGAAATGTTCTCTACTAAATATCTCTTCCCACTTTCTGCAGAAACACTCTATGCAAGTATAATTCCCTCATTATTCCTTCTTATTTGTCTTTGAAGCAGCAGCAGCTTCCTGAAAATGAGATAAATTAGGTTGGAGAAAGGACACGTGTGCACTAAACACGATTTAAACGCAGGACAAAGAGCAGTGTGGCAAAGGGGGTGCACAGTGAGTTGTGGTTGCCCACAGGCTTGAAAGCACTTTCTGCATTATACATCAGCCTCTTTCTTGTTTTTTTCTATCTTCCTTCCTGCCCCAAGTAACTGTAGGAGAAATCAAAGGCATCAGCTCTTCTATAACCTCGGCTAGATCCATTTCCACTCGAATGCTGGAACACAAACGAGGCACATAACTATAACCAATGCTGTGTGTTATCCACCCAGAAAGACATCGTGTAGGTCCATTGTTAAGATGCACTCAGGCTGTTCAAAGACATGTGGTACTTCATACAAAACCCTGAAAGAGGCTTGAAAGGTGGGTGACATGGTTGAATGGAGAATGAGTGGGCTGCTGTGCGAAATAAATGAGGTTGTGTCCTTTGGTATTTATAGGTTTTCCCTCTCACAGGTCTGACTTCAGCCTCCAAATGAGTTGGGTGACCTTAACGCAGGTATTGACAGGTTAAAGAAAGTGCCGTCATCTTGGCCTTTCCATGCGACTGGTGCAGACTCCAGATAAATGCATTTACAATTTCTGGCAGTTGTCATGCAGGAATGTGTTTGGCACCAGAATTACTATCTGGTTAAACAAGTTATTCATAATTTATTGAATTTCTGTCCGATTGAATGTTGTGTCTCAGCTAAAGCACAGCTTTAGTAAACTGCTGGAACTGCCAACAATGCTCCATTACCTGGATATAAACAAGCACAGTTGACATGTTTTAGGGCGATCTAGTTTAACATAATTTGATTGAGAAAAAGGAAATAAATCATGTGATGTGTTTAGGCTGTGCCTGGTTAAACTGATATATAACAAATCAAATAGAGAAATATGTTACCAGAGACCGAAGTCTGGTGGTGCTAGCTTGGCTAATGCTAGCTACCGTTAACAAATCAAATAGATATTGTTTACTCACAGATTCTGATTGTGTGCTAACCCTAGTGATTGGTCAGTGAAGCTATGAGGCTTTCCTACTGATTGTGTTGAAAAATATCGAAACTTCAAGGCTTCGTCTACCTAAGAACAGTGACATCTGGTGTTTAACTCAAGCCATAGCAACCCATTAAGACCACGATTGATGCACTGTCACTGTTTCAAACAATGTCAGCAAATAAAAGTTAAGAAAAGATCGGCTGGTTGTCTTAATTTGCTGATGTTTGTTAATTTAAACTCATGAATTATGACATCATCATGGCAACACATTAAAATAAATTATGCTCATTGTTAGAAGACACTTAGACGTTGCACCAGAAATAAAACTGAGGTCTTTGTTAAAAGGAGTAAGTTATTTGTTAAAAAAAATGCACGCACTAAAAAAAAAATTCCCAGATTCAACCAGAATAAGTATAAACGGCACAATATGAAGGGTAACATGATGCTTAAGGTTTATTTAGAAGGTGAAATATAAATACTGGATGAAAAACCAATGTGAACAAGACCAGAAAACCTTCCTGCTGCAGCTCTGAAATCAAACATACTGTTGAACACAGAAACATGTTTTTGTTTAGTGTTTTAGTCCAGTATTCTTGTATGGTCCATCGGGAACACATTGATTCGCTTTCAGCCAATGAAATGCTTCAAAACATTTGGCTCATAGTGAAGCAGTGATGACGTTCGAAGTGACGAATGTCTTGACAGTAGGGTTTTGATACAAGCTCCAAAACAGTGTTTGGAATCACTCTGCGCTCGACGCTCGCTCCGAAGCCTCGGTATCATTTGCCCATCGCTACTAAGCCCCGTTAGGTAATCGTGCTCACCATGAAGAAGTCATCTAGGAGACCCAAAATTGCACTGAATGACATGTTACCACGTCAGTGGCAGAAAATGATACTGCAGCTGTAATACAACAAATCTATTCCCAAACATTTTTCCATTTATTTTGCTCCTCAGCTTAATCTGGCAAGCTTTAAGTTGGGACTTAAGAATTTATCCATTTTCCATCCTACACTCAAAAAATAATACATTGACTTTAAATGAAGTTATTATGTCAACTGGTTCCTTGTAAACGTATTAGGTTAGTTGAAAGCAATAATTTCAAGTTCAGCTCAAGTTGATCCTAAAATTATTGTTTCCAACTAATCTAAAACCTTTTCATGGGACCAGTTGACTTAATATAGTCAATTAAAGTCAATGTTTCATTTTTTGAGTGTAAGTTCTGATTTTACATTCACAGCAATTTTTTCACAAACTTAAAAAAAAATAAAAAATAAAGATGTCTAAAGAATGTCCATTTTTTTTTGTCTTCACAGCACCACTCAGGGCTTGAAGACATCAGCCCCACCGAAGAGGTGACAGATTCAGAGGATAACGAAGAAGAGGACCTGGGTGTCCTGGACGAGCAGCGGAGTGTCATCCTCCACCTGCTCTCCCAGCTCAAACTGGGCATGGACCTCACACGGGTACAGCACTAAAACTGACTCTTTACAAAGAAATACGTAATAGAAACTCTGCAGATTCTTAAAAAAATTAAATCTGTGATATCTGATGATGGTATTTTTGTGGAAATTCTTGTTTTGCAGAATGTCACATACCAGCCAAGTCTTGCGAGGCTGAGATTTACGCTTAAGCCTGCCAGATTCATGTGAAAGGATGTTGTTTATTTGCATGCAATAAGTTAAATTTGGCGCTATAGTTCTGTTTTGGGAGAACCCTGCCCTTCCATGTGCCTGTGTGGAATGCCAATGCCTGAGGAGGAGGGAGCATGCCTCCCCTCTCTTTTATGTGCATACATGTAGAGTCATGGCAAGGAGAGCAGCAGCAAAGACACCAAGGGGTACAGATTGGAAAGTGAATCAGTGAAAATACATATGATGCTGGTAAGATTAAAAGGTGCTGGAGTGAAGGGCGTTTTTCTCAAGTGATATTCATCTTTTCATCTCTTTTCCTTCTAGGTGGTACTACCAACCTTTATTTTGGAAAAGCGATCACTTCTGGAGATGTACGCGAACTTCATGGCCCACCCGGACATGTTCCTGTCAATCACAAACGGGGCCACTGCTGAGGACAGGATCGTCCGCTTCGTCGAGTACTACCTGACTTCGTTCCACGAGGGGCGGAAAGGTGCCGTGGCCAAGAAGCCATACAACCCGGTGCTGGGAGAGACCTTCCTCTGTTCCTGGGAGGTGCCTCAGGAAAAAGTCAAACCTTTTGTCAGATCCAACCAGGGGTCCTCGTGGGAACCGAGCAGAGGCCCCAACAACACACAGCAGGCTGATGAGTCACAGGGAGGATGCTACAGGGTTCGGTTTGTGGCTGAGCAGGTTTCTCATCATCCACCGGTGTCAGGTTTTTATTGCGAGTGCCCGGAGAGGAGGATGTGCGTCAACGCTCATGTGTGGACCAAAAGCAAGTTCATGGGGATGTCAATAGGAGTGTCCAATGTGGGAGAAGGTGAGCTAAAGCACAACCTACAAACCCTAAAATAAGCTTTGATTTCATGCCTCACTTTTTGCAACATGCATGAGTTAAGATTGTTATAGTTTGCTGGTGTCATCAGCGTCACCAGTATAATACGTTGGCATGAAATGTATTTTATAATACCATAATTACAGCTGTAAAAGCATTGTTACACATAATTTGAGCCAAATGCTTGCATGTGGGAGATTTATTTCCCCCATAGTTATGAGAGTTCATGTTTTGCTTTGCTACAGCCATTCTTACAGGTAAACTCTTACACACCTTTAAGGCTGGTGATGCCGAGTCAGTGAAATCATTTACTAGAGGAACTAAAGATTTTTACACCAATAAGAAGGGCCACTATTATTAGCTATTCAATGAGCAAAGTTTCCGAACCAGATGGGTAGAGTGGCTTGGAAAAAACAGGTGCAGACAAAAGGAAATGTCTCCTCCATTATTTGGAGCTGGGTCGGCTATAAAACGGCTGACACAGAGAGATCAGGGGGGCAAACTCATCACCTTTGGTGAAATTCACCTTTTTGGATCCGAAATAGATCATTTCTGTGATTCATGTAGATATATTTGTCTGTACGTGGTCGTGCGTTCACAATACTCCTCTGCTCTCTGTATCGGGCACGGCAGAGTTCGGCCAAGATATGTTCACAGACACAAAAACGTGCGCGCACACAAACAAAAACACGTGCCATATAGCGGACAGAAAGTCAGGAAATTTGTCGGAACCACCTCAAGAAACCCAGAAAAAAAATTCTTGAGCAGTCCCAGGGCCATCGCTGTGAAGTTGGCAGGACACAGGAGGCAGGAAGGAAGGTAGGAAGACTTAAAACACAGAACTAACAGAGCAGGAATCGTGTTTTGAAAAGAATACCCCATGTCATGTTGTAAACCGTGATATAATACTGTTAGCACAATATGAAGGAAAAATACCGTTAAATAAATTTTAGGCCCACCCCTATTTTGCGTAACTGCTCTTTAGGTCTGTTGAAAAACAAATCTGATGCCGGTGAATCATCTGGAAACAAATCTAAGTTTTAGGCAAACTGTCACAGTGCCGTCCTTCACGAGAGAGCATGAGACCTCTCCCGTAGCAATCGATGATCCAGTCCTCCCGTCAGCACCATCATACTGTGTGTCACAGACTGATTTTAATGAGTCACTCTGAGCAGAGGAACAGGAAGTCCTTGAGCCTGATCGACTGAATACAGATACATGACCTGATTCGTTCAGACACCACAGCTCAGTGTTCCTCTGAATACCTGTCAGCAGGTCATGACGCGGCACTTCATCACTGTGTGCAGAGGCTTGTGCTGCCATCAGAGAACACCGTGACCCTCGTACAAGAAATATTGATTAGGGTATAATGTTATTTTTTTTTCTTTGCAGTGGCTGCTTTCCTGATGGCGGTAGATTTAGTGTTTTATGATCGGCTCAGACTTGATGGATTGACAGTGAGTCAGCAAGTCAGGGAAAGAAAAGAAGAACAGCAGCGTAATGGAGTTCGATTTGACCTTTGTGACAATCTGATCATGTGACAGACTTACTGGTGACATTTTTTAGATCCATCAAAACCTAAACACAACACATATATAAACCTTAAAATATGAAACATAATTGCTATTTATGTGACCTGATGGACTTCAGTTAAATCTTCTAACTGCTTCATGACATGTTAGAGGGGTGGTCCTCAAACACCAAGGTCCGCCCATAGTTTTGCCCCCCACAGGTCTCAAAGAAGTAGTTTGTCCCATTATCCTGATTGAAAAAAACCTGATTTGTCAATTTTAATCATAAAGAGATACAACAGTGTTAGCAAGTTTTAGGGTGGTTTCTTTGGACATTAGCAGCCTGCTTGTAAAACAAGCTTCATTTGCGGTACCGATCTAACTGATGCTCCAAATGAGCAAAGTTTGGACAATAGTGTAAATAATTTGTCCAATTTTTTTAGTTATTTGAAAATTTTAAGAGCAATATTGCTCCTTTAACCCTGCTTCATTTGTTTTGAGGAAGTTGCTTCTGACTTCGATTTAACATGAAATATGAAACACTGTTGTTGATTTTAGGACAAATATTTCCGCTCAGGTTTTTTTCTGTTATTCACACTTGTGCTGGGACACATTTTATATTAAAACAATAAATAAAGTTCGTTTTTTTTCCTCCAGTAGGCGTATGAGAGGGAGTTTGTGCAGGCCTGTACTGTCCTGTAAAAATTTCAAACCATTAGCTTATCAAACCTCCTCCTCCTCAATCAACGGCACAAATACTGCTCTATTCAGGAAAGTGCTGAGGATGAATTTCCTTTTTCAAAGCATCTTTAGGACTTAAGGAGCTTCATAACTCCACAGTCCCGAAGGAGCCCTGCTGCATAATTCATACCTTGAGTTCTGATACTTTAAGTACATTTTAATTACGAAACTTCTGAACCTTCACACAAGTAGATTTATAGACCCAAAACCCAGGGAGCATTTTATACTTCAGGATTTCCTCTTTTACTGAGAAGAAACAAACTGAATCCCTGGCTCTCCACATGTTGAGACTGATCCAGCATTTTTGTTTTAGAATGAATCTTAGTGTAAGAACAAACTGGAACACTCCGGCAGGGTGAAAGACGTCAGTTGGTAAAACTGAAAAATGTCAATTGGTGTAACTAATATTTCTCATAAAAAAATCTGATATTGTGCAAAAAAAGTTTCTGTGAATATGATTTTAGCAGTCTACTACACTGTAAAAAAGGGAAATTTAAAATTATTTTAAACCAAATGACCCAAAATAGATTAAAAAAAAAACATTGATGTCTACAGTACAGTACAGACTCGCTCAGTACAACAAAACTCATATTATCAAGTTTAGAAATGAAATATTTTAAATCTACTTTCAGATGATATTTCCTAACATATAACTTATTTTATCAGTACACTTGCATAACTTCTTGGAGGGGGAATTATTTAATACTTTTTGAGCTTTTGTGGTTACACCATTTGACATTTAATGGAACTAATTCTTTAATTGTTTAAATAAAACACAATGAGACCAACAGAAATGCAAAATACACATCTAAACAAACATCTACTCTCAAAAAAAATGAAACATTGACTTTAATTAAATTTACTATGTCAACCTGTTCCATGTAAATGTATGATTTTAGAGTCAACTAAGTTGAAATTGCAATTATTGCTTTCCCGGTCACACTAGCCATTCATATGGTGCTGAACTCAAGCACGATTGACCCCCCGCAGCGCCGCTCCTCTGCTGGCTCTACTTTATTGACTTTTTGGCTCATGTTAAGTTGTTTTGGTCCGACACATCTCTTTAACACTGGCGTTATTGCTTAAAATGACTGTCAAGAGGAGCGGTCGCAGTGATGAAGTGTACCGTGCTGAAGCACACCTCTCCATATGCCAAATGGGAGAAGTGTACCGCGCCCAAGCACGGAACGCTTGCGGTCACACTGATCAAACGAACTGGACTTTAGGGCTGAACCGTGGTTGGGCATGGAACGTTTGGCCAGTGTGACCGCGCCCTCACATGGAACAGATTGGCAATAAATTTTTATTAAAGTCAGTGTTTCACTTTTTTGAGTGTAACATGTGGTCTTAGCAAGTTTGAAGCATATATTTGATACCAGCCTTTATTTGTCACTGCCCTGGCTACACTCCAAAAAATAAGAGGTTGACTTTATTTAAATTTTTTATGTCAACTGGTTCTATATAAATGTATTAAGTTAGTTGAAAACAATAATTTTTGGATCAACTAAGTTGAACTTGATTATTGCTTTCAGCTAACCTAATACAATTACATGGAACTGGTTGACATTATGAATTAAATGAAAGTCAATGTTTCCCTTTTTGAGAGAACAGAGAAGCGTTGTGACTGAACATGTTTATTTCACTTGGTGTACTGGTCCTGCGTAAACACATGACGTCATGTGTTGTTACACATGGTACTCACAGACATGTGAGACGCATAAATCCATTTATACACTGAATGAGTGACTCAGATGATGAATAACATGCGCTCAGAGTCAGTCAGGAGCTTTGAGTCTTTTTGGCCCTCATGCACCCAGGAGACGTAACCCAAACTGCCTGAAGGAGATATCAGCTGGTTTATGTAATGCCCTTCACAATGGGACTTCAGTGTGCACAGATTTAAAGTCACAGAGAGAAGTTAGAGCTGTGTCTGAGTTGTAAAGATTTCACTAATCCAACAGGTCAGGAAAACCACTGGAAAACACACCGTGTTAGATTTAGTTTAATCACAACATCACGTAAGACTTGAAGCCTCTGCTGTAATCCTGATGGTTTTATGACCACGTATTATCTGTCAATAGTTAATATTCAGCCTAGTCAAGAGTTTAGTCCCATGTTGTTCTGTAACAGTGTTCAGTGTCTGTTGTTGTAGACTTTTGTGTGCTGCATTATGTGTTTAATGAATCAGCTACTGGTCCCTGAGTTTCAGGCCCAGGGATTAGATTATTGTTTATTACTCTAATGTGTAATTATGCACAACCCACTGTAACTGCTCTGAACTCAGAAAGGAGGTATTGTGCTGTTTTTTAGGAGCTTTATACTGTCGCTTTGGTACCCTGTAGTAATTTTGTAATTTTTTTACCAACAAAAATCACTCACACTGGTGTTTTTTTTAAACTCTTATTTCAGCCTCTGTCTGAGAAACTTCATTTCAGCTGCTGTCTCTTTAAAACTCCCTGCTCCACAATCCCCCTTTCCTCTGATTGACCAGCCCTCTGTAGGCCTGTCAGGGGCAGAGCTATGAGCAGACCTTGGTGTTTGAGGTCCACTCCTCCAATGAACCTGCCATGAACCAGTGAACTAACGCCCCCCCCCCAACCAACCAGTGCAGTGCATCACATTTTCTCCTTTGTTTCGAGCAGTTTGGTTCCAATCATGCATCGTCTTTTCCCCTCCTCCTCTCAGGGGTCCTCTACCTCCTGGACCACGACGAGGAGTACGTCTTCACGTTGCCCTGTGCCTACGCTCGCTCCATACTCACTGTGCCCTGGGTGGAACTTGGGGGCAAAGTTTCCATCAACTGTGTCAAGAGCGGCTACTCTGCCACCGTCACCTTTCACACCAAGCCGTTTTATGGAGGGAAAGTACACAGGTGAGTGTTTATTTCTCTGAGATGGATAGCAGACAATGAGGGTTGTTGTATATCTTTATCTCTTATGGTTGTTTACTGTCTGTTACTGTTTTATTTATTTATTAATGTACAAACTGGAGGGACTAATAAAACCATTTGAACTGAACTGAGTTATGTCCATCTGCAACATGAAAGAGGGGGTGTTGTGTGATATTTTTCTCACATTGGTGTTTAAGGAAACCCTTGTTTCAGGCCATGTCTGTAATGCTTTGTTTCAGCTGCTGTCTCTTTAAGACTCCCCGCTCCACAAACCCCCTTCCCTCTGATTGGCCATTCTTATGCAACATGAGCTGCATGTAACAACATATGTAACAGATTGTCCCATTAAATAAGTAACAACTCTCCGTCTGGACTGCTCAGAGTGACAGCAGAGGTCAAACACAACCCAACAAACACCATCGTGTGCAAAGCTCAGGGCGAGTGGAACGGCACGCTGGAGTTCACGTACAGCAGTGGGGAAACCAAAGTGATCGACACGACAAAACTCCCGGTCACAAAGAAGAAGCTCCGGCCAGTGGACAAACAGGGCAGGACAGAGTCCAGGTGAGAAACTCGTTTTGAAGCTCAAGACCAAAGGAAGGGCTTTGTGGTACCATGTAGTTAAATTGCTTCTTTATTTACTCGTGTGTGTGTGTGGATGTGTGTGTGTAGGCGGTTATGGCAACATGTCACCAAGTCTCTTAAGGAAGGGAACATGGACCAGGCCACAGGACACAAACACAGACTGGAGGAGCGACAGAGAGGAGAAGAGAGACAGAGGGCGGCTGATAACAAACCCTGGACTCCCAAATATTTCACTAAAGAGGTAAAGTGACATGAAGACAGTAACGGGGAGAAAAGACTGGACGGGAGGCTTGATCCTCAAAATGTGGTTCAAATTTAGGTAGATTTTCTTACACATCTACATCTCAATGAAATGACTGAAATAGGCACAGCAGCTCAACCATTTGGTAGAGAATTTTTTGAACTGAATAAAACCTGATTGGTTCGTCTCAACAGGTTGAAATGTTTTTTTTTTGTTTTTGTTTTTTTTTTTTTAATTTTGTGGTTTTTGATCTCATACCATAAAAAATACAAAATATAATTTTTACTTATTCTTTTTTTTCTTGGATGGAATGTTAAAAGATTTGAAATAAAAAGACTTCCCTTGCTTTAGAAAAAGTTAAAGTGAAAGGGTTAAAAGGAGAGGTAGTTTAAGGGTTAAATCAATCATTTATATAAATACGACGTTTTCGTCCTTCTGCATAAGATGCCCAATGTTTATTTTATATTTCTATGTTTTCATACCTGAATTTTATTTTATTGTCTTGAGGTAACTTTTCTTGTGATTTGGTGCTGAACAAATAAAAACAAATTGATTGAACGCGGTTTTCTCTTCTTCAGGGAGACTGTTGGACCTACAAAAGCCCGCTGTGGAAGTCGACCTGACAGCTGAACAACTCTCACCTTTCAGTGGACAATAACTGAGCTCCTCACGTCTCCACGTAGAGGTCAAAGTTCAGGAAAGGAAAAGGAGCAGAGTCCTCTGTCGGCCATTTAACCTGAACTTTAAAAAAAAGACTCCCTGAGAGTCAAACAAACAGAAAACTCGCAAGGTGCCAAAGGGATCGCCACTCTTTTAACCAGGACTAAAGCGTTTGGAGCTCTTGGAACAGACGTCGATTTTTATATACAGTAAATCGTATTAATATTCAAAGTAGAGTATTTCTATTTTTCACCTTGCCAAGGCCTTTTTTGCACACGCACAGTGATGAAGTTTGCCACAGATGTTCTCGTTTGTTTTTTCTCTTCTAAATGTTTGTTTGGTTTGGAGCTTTCGGTTGAAAACGCAGCGTTAGAATGAATCTAAAAGAGTTTCCTGATACACATTATACTGTAGCTGTAAATGAGTTGTTTATAAAGGCACTTTTCCCATAGAAATAAATTCAATGTTTTATATCTATGGCTTTTATCAATCAGGGTGGTCTCTCAGATCTTACCAAAAAAAACAAACAAAAAAAACAACAACATGAAGTATAAATCAAGAGGTAAAAATGAAACTATGTGTTAGTATGTATTATTATACAGTACATTACAGTGAGTTATTAGAAAGTGATTGTTTTTGTCTGCACTATGAATGTATTTGGGCACATTTACACATAAAAGGATGCTGTTTTTCCATTTCTTTTACCATTACTGCTACACAGTGTTTTGCCTTTTATTTTGAAGGTCTCTACAAAAGCATTTTTCAGCCCAGCGCAGTCAGACCTTTTTACATTTCTGTTACTACCTCTCTCATTCAGCTTCTTTTTTTTTCAGCCATTATTATTCCAAAACAGACAACAGCAGTTTGTTTGTGGTAAAACTCTCAGTCCTTTGTTTATTTTTTCCCCATTCTTTGTTTTTGTATCTGTGCCCGTAAGATGTAACTTGTGTAATTAGGGAGCCTGTACCTCTCTGAGTTCATACCCAGGATGTTCGGTTGCTGTGGTTGAATATGGATGAGGAGAGGAACGCAGCTTTTAAACCTGGGGATCACTGGGAGGTTCTTCTGTGAAGAAGAATGGGTAATCTACGAGCACAGCAATCGCTGGGGAGTGGAGTAAACCAGCCTGTCGGATAGGAAAGGAAATGTATTTTTAAACTCGCATTTTCACGGCCCGTTTCTCACATACTATGTAGCCGGTTTTCAAACTGAAGGCTATAAATAACAGGCTCAAACATTCATCCCCCTCATACTGTCCTTCACTCACTGTGCTTCTGTTCCAGCTTTTTCCTCACTTACACATCACGGAGTACTTAAAGCCAGGTGAAATTACCAGATGCCTATTTGTAGCGAATGCATTTACATGACAGCATAAAAGAACAGACCTGCAACCATCGAGAGAACCTGGAACCTGCAGCCGACCACTGTTCATTACTGTTTTCAAACACTTCGCCTTACATAAAACTTATAGTTTTGTTTTCTTTTTATATCCAGGAAGGATCCACTAAAGTGCATAGTGATCATGATAAGAGAGACTGTCTATAAATAAAGACCCTCTTATTTTTAATGAAACGTTGTTTCAAAGTGTCTTTTATCTGCGTTCATCTCAAGCGCTCGATCAGTCAATTCATTACACAGGAGCCATGAACATCCTTTTCGTCATAACACGGGTCAAAGATGTCTTTGGGATATCTGTAATTAATTCTTCCCAGCCTCCATGATTACTTCAGATTCCCACATCACCTTTGCATGGCGATTTTTCCTATTCAGAAAGAACACGTGAAGAGAAAACTCACATTTCTGTTATCTACAATCCATCAGCCTTAATATAAAGATGTTTCACATTTCTGTAATGTGATTCATCTATTATGTAGAAATGCAATTTATCCTGCTGTATCACATTCTATCACATCAAAATGAAATGTACCACGTTGTACAGTGTCGTATTAAATTGTACCATATTTTAATTTCTACACAAGTAACACGTTTTAAAGTAGAGAATTTGATATTTTTATTGAAAACATACTGATGACTTGTGAATGCCATTTATGTCCAATTGGGCTTTTAGCTCAGGAAAACCCCCCCAAAATTTTCAGTTTAAGATTACCACATGAAGTTTATGATCCAGTATTATTATTTTGCATATCTGAAATAGAATTATTGCCATGAAAAGCTCCGATTTCGAACATCTACAATCCGTTAGCGTCATAGTATAGTTGAGTCAAAGTCAAAGAAATGTAAGGCCGAGTAACAATAAAAGAAACGCTCCAGATGTTCACTACGTAATTCTCAATATCCAAAAACTGGAAATAACCGGATGGGGACCTTCGTATCATGACTTGAAGTCAAAAGTCACTAAATACTAAAATACCTAATTATAGTCACTAATACCTACTATAACAACCCTTGTTGTACTTACCTGGGTAAAGACGTTATGCCACCTATGGAGGACTTGGTAAATGGTAAATGGACCAGTACTTCTATTCTAGTCTTACCGACCACTCAAAGCGCTCTACACTGTTAGCTTCATTCACCCAATCACACCACATTCACACACTGATGGCAGGCTGATACTATAACAGAAGCCATCAGTTATATCTAACACATTCACACCACATTCATACACCACTCAACAACAGTGGGAGCCACTTGGGGTTCAGTGTCTCGCTCAAGGGTGCATGTGACTGCAGGAGCTGGAATTGAACACACGACCTTCTGATTGTGGGGCAACAACTCTGCCACTGCACCACAGCATTTTTTTCTCCATACAGTCTCTGATTTATAACCAACTGCTTCAACACACAAAACTCATTGTGTATCATGCTTCTTCACATATACAAAAGTGTAATACATCCTCAGGAAATTTGGTGTAGAAGTCCCGGTTAAGGATAGTATCTGGTAAAAGAAAAAGAATAACTACACATCCTCCCTTGGTTCCCATTAAATTACTTGCAGTCTTGTGAGACCCATCACCAGTCATCTCTGCATTGAGAGCTTGAGTTCACTCATACGGCCCCAGAAGTACGTCATCTGAAGGCTAATGCTGCCATCAAGTGGTGGTGGTGGCCTCTCCGTTCACCTGGGCTTGAAATGAGAAATGTATCTAATGTACTGTCTTTTTACATTAATGGGTTATATTGTTTCAAACGGCTTCAGAAAGGGAAGGGATGAACCAAACAAACACAGGTTTTTCTTTAAGGTGTATATTTAAAGATGGCTGAACTGAACAACACATAAAAATGTAAACTTTCAAAGGTGAGAGAAGGAGGGGTTCAGCGAACAAAAACTGTCAGGAACAGACGGTGCCGAGCTACTAAGAGATGGTTAAACTTAGTAGAGACAAGAACCGCTTTGTTGCTCATAATGAACCACAAATGAAAGAAACAACATAAAGAGGTAAACAAACTGTACATCACATTAAGGCTTAGTCTGAACTCTCCTCGGTTTGACAATTAAGAAATAAAGGACGTGACACGGCGCAGGCGAGATATGGGAACAATGTGGCGTCGCGTTGAAGGTCTGACGCCTACATGTGATAACACTCGGTTTCAAGGAAGATCAAAGACACAAGAACAAAGCAATTCAGAAAGAATAGAAAGCGTAAAGAAAACAAATGAACAGGTGATACTCATTAAAAAAAAAGAAAAGTCACTTTCTGTGAGATGTGACAAAGCAAGTACAGCGGTTTGATGTGTTAGTCTTTGATGTGTCACTTATTCGATACAAAAAGTTGAAGCGTGCAGTCAGAAACTTTTAGTTTCTCCAAATCCAGACACATGAAGTACATTCCTGTGACCAAAGAATTACAAATCAAAGATTTACCATCCAGTAGAGCTGTGTCCCAGCTGTGAACTCATAGGTATACTGTATTAATCATTTAATATCTAGAGATACCCAACACTCAGGTTCATTTATCAGTGCAGTTCAAATTGTATTTTACCATTTGTATGCATGAAGTAACGTGATATGATTATCTCGTATGGTAAGTTTCTTTTCTGTCTCTTTAACAGAAAAATCCAGTTATCAATTCAGTTAATGGTATTTGAAAAACATTTATTTAACAGACATTTCAGGTCTAAAATACGGAGGACTAAAAGTGCCAAAAATAAAATATATAAATAAATAACTAATTAAGAAATTAAATATAAAGAGCTTAATTTAACCGCATTATTAAATATATGAACTTTAAATTTGTTTTTGTTTGTTTGGCGGGAAACCACATGACAGAAAGGTTTGTGACTCAATCAGAGTTAGTCCCGCCCACTGGGTTTGATGGGTGAGGGTGACAAGAGCAGGAGGCGTGAAATAAGTAAATAAACAGTGTAATACATAAATGTGTTTTTACACAGAATGAATGAACATTTAAAACTTTATTTACTACCAATTTTAAATAACCAATGATGCATTTAATTATTTAATAACATACATTCAGTTAATTAAATAATTTTTACATTCATTTTTTAGATTTGTTGATTTATTTCCAATATTAAATAATTAATGACAGATTTATTTATTTACTGATATATTTCATTTTGGCACCTTTTGTCCTCCATACTAATGGAAGCATCTATTTAAATCCATTGTGTTACCTTCAGGCTTGTATTCAGCGCTGGGTTAGGACACAGCTCTAAGGTGTTCTTTCGATGGTCTTAAGTTAATCAAATTCACAGACGATGATGGAAGTTTTCCGTAACTCTTCTGTTCTCAGTTGTGGTCTTGTTTCAGTGCTTGTGTGCCAACTCTGATTCTTCACAGTTCACCAGTATATTTTTCAGACATCTTGGAAAAAACAAAATCCAGTTTCTAAAGCCTTAGTCTGGCAGAAGCACTTACATGATGAGTTTATCAAAAAAGAAAAAACAAAAAACAATAAACCAACAATCAAAAAGTAATGAGGTGTTGATGACCAGCGATGAGGCACTAGGCTTTTGCACACCGAACTAGGGAGCGCTCCCTGCAGGACGGGAGGCCTAATTAATTATCATTACTTTTTATACACACACTTGCCTGCTTCCGTCTTTAAAACCCTAGCAGCAGAAATGTACAATCTATGCAATTTATGAAAAAGAGGGCCAGAGGTGGAGGGGGACGTTGTAAAAATTCACATTCATTCATTCTTCCAAAAAAATCTCAACAGCCCCTCTATACAAGAATTATTGCATTCACTGTTCTATTTGCTGTCATACAAAAAAAAAAACCCACACACAAAGAAATTAAGAGAGGAAAAAAAAACTGCATTTAAAAATCACCACAACAATCCAATATATTATCAACCTTTTAGACATTTTCTTTACATCACATATTTACATATTAGGCCAATTTTTTTGAGGGATTTGCGGAAAAAGAAGGTTGGGGATCCAGGCAGACGTAAAGGAGATGATGATAATAAAAAGGTTAATATTACAGATGAACTGTGCCTAAACAGTGACGTTCCTCCATGCCGCATACTCTCCTCTGTACACGTGTCAGGAACAAGTCCTCATTTTCCTCTCCTGTGCCTCCTCTTGCTCACTGATGAGTTCACATGTGCCATGGAGCAAGATCGATGGGTCTTTGGTGCAAATGTTCCTAGTCTTCTCTTGTTTTGCCCCCCCCTTCACAGTCCTCGCACTGATAAGCAGTTTATTAACGTACCACAAAAATTAATGGACGCAGAACCAAGTAGAGCAGCCCTATGCCTTGCCACACATTCAAGTTAAAAAAAAAAAAATGAAACAAAAAATCAGGAAAAAAACAGAGCAAGACAAAAGATCCTCAGGATAAAACAGACAACAGGTCTGGAGCTAGCCAGATATGACACTTCCAACTTCCTCACCACACAGGGGCGCTCTCTTATGGGAAGCGCTTGGGTGCCAAGTGCCAGATAGATGGCCCCCTGTGTTCTTCTTCATTGGTTGTTCGAGGTTTTCTTCGCATTTGTTTGTTTTCCTAGAAGAGTTTGTGGTCATGATTATTTTTTTTGTAGTTTCCTGCCTTTCCTCAGGGAAAGCTTGTTCTTAATGTGTCCTCGCTTCCTCTTGGCGGTCTGGAAGAAAGGAAACGAGAAGAAAAACAATTTATATGATACATATTTGGATTAAAATGAAATGCTACGTATATTTATTGTTTGAATTTATTCCTCATGTGTTTGCTGTCCGATACAGGGTCAGGTGTCCTCCAGGTAACCCAAAAAGTGTGCAACTAGCAAAAACGACCTTGAATAAACAACAAGGATATATATAAAAAAAACTACATTAAACAACTCGCGACAAACAAAAAAAACTTCTTTAAAAAAAAAACAGGAAAAAATTACTTTAAAATACTTTAAACAAAAAAAAACTATGCAACTAGCCAAAACAAAAGAAAATAAAAAAATAGAAATATATAAAAAAATACATAAAATAAACTGTTAAATAAATTAAACGTTTCCATCTATTCACCCATAAATAAGTACAAAATAATAAAAAAAAACAGATCAACTCCAGAAAAAATCCCTGTTCCTCCTCCTGCATGTTAATATGTGAATAAAAACAATATATCAGCAGGATGGCGAGTTCAGAACTTTAAAATAAATGTTTTACACTGGAGGTCAAAATAAAAACTTTTCATGGCTTTAAAAACAAGAAGTCACCCTCTACCTTTTTGGAGGTGTACTTCTGCTTGGGCAGAACACTGCGGGGCTTGTGGTCCAGCGGCTCTCTGTTGTCCAGCTTCTTCACCTTATAGATCCTGACCAGCCAGTGCTCTGAGGTGAACGCCTCCTCCAGGTGTTGAAACTTGATGTCCTTGTTGCCGATCTCTGCGTTGCGTGTGCGGTCGAAGCCGGGAGGTGTCCGGAAGTCCAGCTTGGAGATAGAAACGGGTATTATTTATTGAGAAGCTAGCTGTGAGTTTTGGGGAAAATGTTGAAACTTTACTTTATATATTTTTCTCTCCACACTGTAATTGAAACAAATTCACTGCAAAAAGAAAAGACGAGAGCAAACACATTTACAAAAGACAACCAGAAAGTCTGACAGCTCTTACAACTCCAATTCCAATGAAGTTGGGATGTTTTGTGTAATACCTAAATAAAAACAGAACAAAAATGATTTTCAAATCCTGTTTAAACTATATTCAATTAAAGAATTAAATACACTACAAAGACAAGATACTCATTGTTCAAACTGATAAACTTTGTTTTTGTGTCAACTGAGGACACTAATTGTTGAAGCTTTGGAGGTGAAATTCTTTCCCATTCTTGCTTGTTGTACAACTTTAGTTGGTAAACAGCCCAGGGTCTCTGTTACTATATTTTGTGCTTCATAATGCGCCACACATTTTCAATGGGAGACAGGTCTGGACTGCAGGCAGGCCAGTCTAGTACCTGCACTCTTTTACTACGAAGCCACACTGTTGTAACACGTGCAGAATGTGTCTTGGCATTGTCTTGCTGAAATAAGCAGGGACGTGGCTTGGATGGCAGTATATGTTGCTCCAAAACCTGTATGTACCTTTCAGCATTAATGGAGCCTTCAAAGATGGTCAAGTTAGCCATGCCATGGGCACTAACACACCCCCATACCATCACAGATGCTGGCTTTTCAACTTTGACCTGATAACAAGGATTGTCCTTTTCCTCTTTGGCCCGGAAGACACCACGTCCAGGATTTTCAAAAACAATTTGAAATGTGGACTTGTCAGACCACAGCACACTTTTCCACTTTGTGTCAGTCCATCTCAGATGAGCGCGGGCCCAGAGAAGCCGGCGGTGTTTCAGGGTGTTGTTGATATATGTCTTTGTCTTTGCATGGTAGAGTTTGAACTTGCACTTGTAGATGTAGTGATGAACTGTGTTAACTGACAATGGTTTTCTGAAGTGTTCCTGAGCCCACGTGGTAATATCCTTTACACAGTGATTTCGGTTTTTAATGCAGTGCTGCCTGAGGGGTCAAAGGTCACGGGCATTCAATGTTGGTTTTCAGTCTTGCTGCTTACGTGCAGAGATTTCTCCAGATTCTCTGAAACTTTTGATGATATTATGGACTGTAGATGGTGAAACCCATCAATTCTTTGCAATTGTACATTGAGAAACATTGTTCTTAAACTGTTGGACTATTTGCTCACACAGTTGTTCACAAAGTGTTGAACCTTGCCCCATCTTTGCTTGTGAACAACTGAGCCTTTCGGGGATGCTCCTTTTGTACCCAATCATGACACTCACCTGTTTCCAATGAACCTGTTCACCTGTGAAATGTTCCAAACAGGTGTTTTTTTGTTGCAGGCATCAAATTCAAATGAATATTTGCAAAAAAAATAAAAATAAATGTCTTTTTGAAGTATTCAACTGAATATAGTTTAAACAGGATTTTCAAATCATTGTATTCTGTTTTTATTTACATTTTACACAACGTCCCAACTTCATTGGAATTAGGGTTGTCGATAACAGCCACAGTGTCGCCAGCATTCTGTTACTCGTACCACTGTGCTATAAAAGCTGCCGGCTGCTCCTCTTACTGCGTCCTTCTCACTTGTGTTTTGCCCTTGTCACCTCTGATTTCCATGCTCCACCTACTATCCCTCTGTTTCTGACTCCAATCGCCCTCAATAATAATACCCATAATACCTCATGCACGCCTTCAGACAGCCTCAGTGGACACAGTATTAAATTATTAGTCACAACAGTTTAGTCTGCTGACTTGTTTTAATTAGCTGTGCTCAACAAGGCTTTAAAATGTAAGAAGCAGAAGTAAATGAGTGGATATTTGGGAGAAGTGCAGTCTGTACTTACTATTCTGTGGTGTGTTATGCATCGTCAGTATTATCCTTTAATCTCCACTCACAGCAACTCTGAATACTCCACCAAAAGCTACCTATTGTCTTTTTCCTGATGTCCTCTAAGCCTCTGCTTCTCCTTGTCACATCCTGTCCTGAAAATCTAATCTACTCCCCTTCCTTCAACTCTCTTCTCTTCTTTCTGCCCCGAGCTTATTCCCTCCTCTCCTCGTGTGCTGCAGTCTCTCTATCTCTTTCCCCTGAAACAGCAGAGTGAGCTACGGAGGGCTCCGGCTGTTTGTCTTAGGACGGCGGCTGCATTGATTCTCCTGTCTCAGCTGAGCTGTTGGCCCCTGCAAGAAGGATCCCTCTCATGTCTCCTCTGCAACCTGCCAGAAGTAACCGTGGCTCATTTCAAAGCTTCCTCCAATCCTTCATATTCCTCCTCCATCCTTTCTTTCCAGCTAACAGCCTCCTCTCAGAACCTCAGGAGCTCCCAAAGGCACCTCCTTAAATCCTCTTCTGCCTGTCTGCCAGCCTGCTCTGCTTTAAGGATACAGTAGCAAGAAGTTTTACACCTTCAGTGGTGGCAGCTGCTTGTTATTCTTTGGTAAAGCTGCGTGCTGGATCATATATAGTAGCCGTGCTACCGCTTCTGTAGAGGTGGCAGCTGCCTGTTACTTTCTGATCCCTGCAAAGAGCTGGAACTGGAGTTATTTGTGCCTACAAATCGGATCATAACCCCCGAGAAAATCTGTGTTAATTCAGCGGAGAGTTTCTCCTCGACTCTGACCTGCCCCCTCCCACTCCAAGATGAAAAACGTCATCAAAGACGTGCAGACTTGAAAGGGTTTTTGATGTGTCTTAGCCAGACTCTTTCATTAGAACTTCTATCCTTACCTGCATTTCACCAAATCGATAATAGGACATCTTGTACATGAGGCAGTTCAGCAGAGTTGGCGAGCCGGCTTTGTCCACCCTGAACTCTCCCTGAGGGGTGAAGTAGTCGCTTTCCTGAAGATGACAAGGATGAAAGTGTGTGAGGATTATGGCACACCAGCTACCGACTCTGGTTTGTTTTCTAAGCTATGGTGAGAAATCTGACTGAAGCCTCATTTTTGCCATGCAGACAGAAGTGTGGCAACAACCCTCTTCTCAAACTCTTGGTAAGGAGAAAAAAAAAATAAAAAACGCTGAAGGCATTTTTTGAAATGGTTCATCTTCTGCTAAATCAAGCAGGGCAGCTTAATCAAGAAATCAAGCTCCCAGATGTAATCATGACTGAGAATTTATTCTTTTTTTTTCATGAGAAAATATTTTTGGGCTGAAATACAGACACTTGAAAAGCTATTTAAAGAGGGGGTATTATGCTATTCCATATATTGAACGTGGATATAAATTTATACTTCTGGATGTTTATATTAATCGTTTGCAGATTTTGAAACCGCTACGTTCTCATTTGTTGAAGAAATCCCTGAATCTGTCTTCAAACTGCTCAAAACAGATCTTGCTAAAAAGATGTGGTCATTGCATTAGGATGTCCTAACTGGAAGGGTGGGCCTCAATCACCAAGGTCTGCCTTTCCACCTGTTTCTTCAGAAGCCTATGGGCCATTTTTTTAAAACATCCGCACTATGACTCTGCCTCTGATTTTTGTTCATTTTGTTGCTTTCTTGCTTTTAAAAGCTGGTTATCAGAGCGAGTATGACAGCTAGGCTAACATTGTTAGCATTGTGGTCTCCATGGCGACATAAACAGCACGTTCAACTGGAAGAGCAAAATCGGCAACCAATATGAACTATGGGTTGTCAAGAAAAAGGTGGATAGCTCTGCCCCCGAAATGCCTCTACAGTGCTGGCCAATCAGAAGAAAGGGGGTTTGTGGAGCAAGGAGTCTTAAAGAGACAGCAGCTTAAACTAAGCATTTTAGATGGAGGCTGAAATTAAAGTTATCTCAAAGGCCAAAGTGAGAGAAATAGCTTCTTTTTTGCTGTTAAGTACAGTGACAGTATAAAACCTGAAAAAAAAAATCACAATACCCCCTCTTTAAGCATATACTAGCAAAAACCAAAAAAGTTTTAAAGCAAATTTCCCCTCAGTTCCAAGATAAGGTTTTTTTTCCTGGTAAAAATTTTGAGGAAAACTTTGGTTTATAGATTTAAATTCAAATATTGTGACATGCATTCATCCTCTGAAAAGCAGTCAGATTTACTGCAGATAAAAAAATAGCAAAACAAAAAAGAAAAATATTTTTTAAAAATCACATTTATTTTTATTTAAAGAGGTTGTTGTTTAGAAACCTTTCTGGAAAAAAACCCCACAATGGAACCAACACTGCCTGTCCTTGAGTTACATTTTAAAGAGAGTAAGTGTGTGTAAGCGTGAAGGGGAAACAACAACTTCAGTGCCGTGTGAGCACACACTACATGACTTCCTGGAGAACAGCCACCATGCCGGGCAGTGCTTCTGTCTCACACTCACCCTGATGTCCTTGGGGTGCTCTCCCTCTGCTATCCTCACCATCCACAGGAACTTGTTTATATCGTCTCCCGAGTAGCCAATTACGCCCCCGAAGATGATCAGCACGTAGTCCACATCCAGAGACCTCATGATTGTGTAGGCTGCACTCTCATTGGATGACATCGCTTTCCCTACCTGAAAAAAAAAACAAACAAAAAAAGGATAGAATGAGAGAAAGTTCAGTTAATTTGCGTCTCCTTTACTCCACAAAATGTTTCAACACAGAGATGTTTGGGAACAGAAACACGGGTCCTTTTTTAGAGAGATCTGTCTTGCATCCTCTGAGATTACATTTCCTGTGGACAAATGATGTCGAGACGACGGGTAGCAGGTAGAGAGAGAGGGAAAGTACAGGGCTCAGATAGACTTACGAGACGATGACATTACAGGAGGAGAGGAAAATAAATCAAACTCACAGACCCCGACAGCAATTTACTCTTCAGAGACAATTCAATGGAAACACTAAGAGTCTAAACAACATTATCGGGAAAGCAAAAGGACTTCGTACAAAGACATCAGCAGTTCAGAACACAACACAAAAAACAAGAATAGAAGAAATTAACTATTACCAGTGCTATATGACTGTTGTTCCATGTGTTGTTATCTACCAGAGTGGTCCTGTTAGCCATGCCAGCTATTTGGTATCCATAGTCCCACCATGACATGACGCGTGCGTGCTCGTCTGTATTCTGCCTCAGCCAGTAGTAAGCCTCCCTGAAGTCGTCCAGGATGTTGCGCGACCTATCAAGAAAAAAAGCAGAAGAAATGGTTGACAGATAAAGGCATTGACAGGCGGCCGTGGAGGATATTAATATTTCATCTCAGACTTTGAATCAGGGGGGCAACAGGAGCTGGAAATAGAGCATCCGTGCATAATAAACACCTCACACTCAGACGATTATGTCCTAAACTTACCTCCAGGAGAAGGAGCAAACATAAAGCCAGGCATGCAGTCAACTTCAAGTACAGTCGCAGAGAAAGTTTGGCACTCACTACTTATTGACCTCCATGGGTTTCCGATATAACAGGTCATTGTAGTACTTATTAATTTTTTAATTTCATTATTGTTTTACTATATAATTACTTATGTTAATTTTCTTTTCTTTTCTTTCTACAATTATCATTTTTGTATGTATTTATTTTTATTTTCATTATCATTCTTTTTCTTGCTTTGACTGTTCATTTATGTTATTTTTGTACAAGTTTATATATATTTATATTTGCACTGTGCTTTCTTTATTAAAAAATATACATTTTCTCATTTGTATTTGTATTTTTTCTGATGGAAAAAAAAAAAGTTGTTTTAAAAAAAAAAAAAAAAAAAAAAAAAAAAGTATGGTGGTAGTGTGCAGTTATTATGTGCGATTGTGTGAACGTGTGTGCCAGAGTGACAGCTTCTCTGCTCCAAGACGCCCCGGTTAAAGTTTTGTCTGAAAGCTGCCGTGTCATCATTAATAAATGTACGAGAAGTTGAGTCTACCGTTTAGTCCTGGCTTTCCATATTTCCTCCCTGATGCATAAAGAGAATAATTATGGTGGTAAAGATTCTCAGAGAGAATAATAAATCAGCTTTTTAGATGCTTCACAGATGTTTTCTGTGACCTAGAAGTACAGAGTTAAGCAATCATATTAAAGGTGCACGTATCAATGTTCCCCCAATCCTCTTATGAAATATGCATATTTTCCATTTTCTCCTGCTGTCCAGAGCGCCCCTACATACTCACACATGAACTCATTTGCATTCAAGGTTGAGCAATCAATCCCTATGCATTATGAACCATTACTAGAGATTTGCCTGGCTCCCCATCCTTATTCAACACGCATTAACACATCACAGCACCAGTGAGAGCGTGCAAACGTGTGAACCGTACCCGTCGTGGTTGTACGAGGCGAGCACCACGCTGGGACTGGAGTAGGCGTTGCTGGTGACCCAGGTGCAGTGGACGGCGAACATCATCAGCAGCATCAACATGAGCATGGTGACGATGGACTTGATGTTGGGCCCCAGACCCTCCTCGGCTTTCTCCTGCTCTGACACATGCTTGCGCACCTTGCCGGCCTGCAGGGGGAGACAAACACTTGTACCCAGTGTGGCAGGGTCTGTGGCGTTCCAGGGAGATGAATTTTTAAGAGGGATAAATTATTAAATGAGATGGTTGAGTAAAGTGCATCCTGAGTTCTTCCACATGCTGTGTGATGTTTGATTTTATTTTACAGTTTCAGCAGAGATTATCTGCACAATGAGAACAGTTTTCTACTGTAATTATTTGCTCTAACACTGATAACTCAAGCCAGAGAGAAAATAAAGGTCTAACACTGTCTTAAGGACAAAAAGAAGTTGTCTACAACTTCTCCAGTAGGTGTGACTGACCTACAGAAACACTGAGAACTTCAAAAAAAAAAAAAAAAAAAAAACTGGAGTTGCCGACATCATTTTATTGAAGGACTGAAATTAATTTGCTGATATTTAAATCATATTAATGATCATTTTAATAAGTTGTGCAGAGATCATGATCGTAATAAGGACTTACTGGTAGTAAATAATTTACAGAATAATTTAGAATGTAAATCAGTTATAATGGAGCGCCTCCAACACAACCTCTTAATAAACATGATTTGTTGTTGCCATTATATGAAATATACATGAAGACTGAACGTCTTCCTGAAGGGCATCCTGTTGGGAAAGCCAATGAGCTGACGTCACACCTCCTCTGTTAATCGAAACAGGTGTCTGATATAAGTTGGAGACTCTTGTGTTGCCTTGCAGTGGAAACTCAAAGTTCAAGAACTCTTCTGCAGGGTTTTTCTCGCCGTTCCTCCTCTTCTCTGCTAATGTGGTACAGAACACCGCAGCACAAAACTGCAATCTAAGCAAGAGTCTGTGTCTTATTTCTCCTAAAAACATCTTATCAGACTCAAAATGAACCATATTCATCTGAAAAAGCCATAAAACAGTCTTATTTACTCACTCTCGGCCCTGCTGTTTATCTCTTCTCTAGCTGTCCCTGACCTGCCCTGTCTCCTCTCTGCAGGTTTCAACAAATCAAATTTAAGACTTTTTTCTTAAACCATAATGAATACAATTTAAGACCCGTTTCACATCCATACTGGCAAAAAAGTACACAGGTACTTTAGTTCCGTTTTGAAGTTGTTATAGAGTCCTCAAAAATCGAAACATATAAAAGTGAGACCAATTTTGATTTTTGACCCAGAGGACAAAGAGGAAAAAAATCTGAAATGTGAACTCGTCAGACCACAGCACACTTTTCCACTTTGTGTCAGTCCATCTCAGATGAGCTCGGGCCCAGAGAGGCCAGCGGTGTTTCTGGGTGTTGTTGATATATGTCTTTGTCTTTGGTAGAGTTTGAACTTGCACTTGTAGATGTAGTGATGAACTGCGTTAACTGACAATGGTTTTCTGAAGTGTTCCTGAGCCCCCATAGTAATATCCTTTACACGATGATGTTGGTTTTTAATGCAGTGCTGCCTGAGGGGTCAAAGGTCACGGGCATTCAATGTCGGCCTTGCTGCTTACGTGCAGAGATTTCTCCAGATTCTTGAATCTTTTGATGCCCATTGAGATACGAAAAATCCTTTGATGACTTTAATCATCAATATGTCTCTGAAAAGAACTTCGGACCAGGTTTGATCAATTACGTACCCTATAAATTCTAAAAATCAGACGTTTAACTCCAATTTCTTGACTTCCTGTTCAGAATTTGCTATGGTCTTCGCAACTTTTTTGTAAGTCTTGGCATGATAGCTATGCACACCAAAAATCAGGCCCGTAGCTGAAAGTAGCCAGAGGGCAGATTTAACTCACAGGGGGGGGGCGCTATGGAGCACGTATCAGCATGAAAAAATTTAATCCAAATTTTTTTTTGCTGTGACTGAATTTAAGCAAAGTTTGGTGAGGTTTGGCAGCAATTTGGGGTTAAAGGTGCAGAAATAAGGAAAAAGAATAATCACTAAGGTTTCAGTGATTCTTGGGCTGTAAAAATAGTGATTAAATCTTATATAAAACCATGCAAAAAGAAAACGCTTTATCTGTTTTCCACATTTCTTTGCTGTCACAAGATCCCCAAGCTAACTAAGCCAGGATAAAGACGACGGTAAGTTAATCTAGCAAACGCAGCAGTATGAGCACATAGGTTGTCTGATTTTCTACTGTTTAGCTAAATTAAGTATCTTAGGCCTTATTTTTGTTATACATGACAAATAAAGGATTCTCTTCGGATTTGTCTTTAAATTCACTCGTCTTTTGATTCCCCCTCAATATCACATTCAAATTCAAGCCTATTATTCTTATTTTAGGTACATTAAGAAGCTTATCAATATATTCACGAACCATTTGTCATGTCTGTCCACCACACTCGTCCATCATCATTTCTCAGACCAAAGGTTTATCAACAACAGAAATGGGACAACAATTGTGAGCTATTTTTTGTTTCATCAAACACTAAGAAGGAGCCTCTTTTGAAGGCAAAGCCTACAAGTCGAGCCAAAATGTCTGTAAACGCATTGACGTGTAACAGATTGTCAAACTGCAAAGCCAAATAATGGCTTTAAACATGTCACTTTAGGAGCATTTACAGATTTGATTGAATTGCTGCAAGCCAAAATGTTGTTTCAGCGACACCTCTTAAGGATAGATATTTGTGGGCTGCACATGCAATGGTGCCATTATGATGGACTGGAACAGACAAAGCCACACACTGGCTTTTTTGGGGGATGGAAATCCAACAAAGCCAGACTGCTAAAATGATGGTAACAGCATCAAACAGTCTCGACTGAGTCACAGTTGAATTGCAGTTTATGAAAACTGTTGAGCAAGACTGTGGGGAGTGAGGGAAGGGAGCAGAGACACACAAAACACCTCTGAAAAAAGGTGTTTAAAGTCGACGGGAAGCTCAGCGAGACTTATCAGTGTCTGTTGTTTTTGTCTGTTCCTGTTTGCTGTGGGGTAAACGTTGAATTGTTTTGGCATTTGACGGGAATAAGATCAAGCTTTAGAGTATGAGGAGGTGAGAAATAATACAGGTCAAAGTTCTGCTAATGTCGCGGATGATTTTCACGGTTATTCAGTCATCACTGACCTTGTCATATAGATTCCCAGAGTTCCTCTTGTCATCCTCGTCGCTGCTGTCCTCAGCAGGTGGTTTTTCCCTCTTGGTGTCGTCGCCCATGTAGTGCTCAAAGACGCTGGAGAACGCCACCGCAGACAGCATGCACACCACCGGAGTTAGCGTCAACATTAAACGCACCATCACGCCGGCAAAATAGACGGCGCTGATGGCGTAGAGGGCCACTGTAAGATAATGGGGGAAGACAGCGGTGGGTGGGGAAGGGAGACGAAGTAGATAAAGGTCGGACAAGGAGAGGGAGACATTGTGAATGTTAAAGAGAGACAGGAAATGGGGCGGAGAGCGAGAGAAAGCGATAGAGACGTGAAGGAGAGGAATTGAGTTGTTAGGCTGAGGCGGCGTAATCAGTCTGTGTTGGCTCTGCAGAAGTCAACGTCTGGATGGAGGGAGCGGCGGCTGCTCTCTGCCCTTGGAAAGGGGCAAACGCTACTCAACAGGTGCACGGCTAATCAATGGCTGTAATAGGCTGATTAAGTCCGAGGAAGAAAGAGAGCGTTGAAGGACTGATTCAAGCACTCAACGGTTCTCCGACCTTGCTCACGGCTGCCTGACGCTGACGATAAAGTTTAGTTTGAGCTGTTTGAAAGAAAAAAAAAAGTCTCCTCAGCTTTTTCACACTCAGACGAAATGATAGCTTCAAGTGCATCACCATATCAGCACTGTTCTATCTGGCCTTTAATCAACTCTCAACAAATTATGCACGTTAATTATAACCAATTACATGAATGACAGTAAAAACAGAACAATTAGCCTTTAAAGGGCTATTCACTTAAGCTAACAAATGGCGAATGAGAAAAATGGAGTTGTGAAGTGGAAGGCCCATTAATTTCCACCGCAGACGATACTCAGTGACTGATGGCTGGAGCGCTGCCAAGGCTGGGACGGGCATGAAGCTCTTCAGGTTGAATCATGAGCACAAAAAAATCCCATCAACAGAAAAAGTCAGAAGACAGAACGGGAGTTCGTTAAAAGATGAAGTTTTACTTTAGAAAAATAAATATCGTTACAAGTTGGGATGATGCTAAGAATCTACCCCACAACATAAGAAGTGAGTCGTTTTCACATCTGCAGTCAGAGAGTTTTGGCTAATTGGTGCTAAATGTTTGCATTGCAAAGCTGACTAAATGCAGATATGGCTCTAGATATGCTAGCAGCTTGATGAGGCTGCTAATTAGCGTTGCTGCTTTGAGCTACAGTAAATGCCTGACGACAGCATGCCAACCACAGACTGTTAAAAACAATGTAGTCTCAGCGGAGTCACCAACTGGTTTCTGCACTGCAAACTATCCAACACACTAAGATTTGAATTCTTATATTCAGACATGTTGGATATCTAAACTTCTTTTAAAGGTTGTTTACTTGTTTTGAATGTTTTGAGTTTATAGTACACTCATATTGAGCATGAACATGTCTTTATTATCTCAATACGGCAGAGGATCTTAAAATTCAGTAAAAAAAAAAAAAAAGGTGGAAACAAACAAATTCTTTCTTTCATGAAAAGTCAAAATATAACTTGTTTCATGTTTTAAGTTGCTTGATTTAAAAAGGCTGTAAGAGCTTTGTGTTTGTATTGGAAATGAATGGAGATCAGATCTTCTTTTTAGCACTACTTTTCTTTGTTCAAGACAACGCTTTATGCTTCTTTTAAAAGACTTTTCTGCTTGTATTTAGTGTAGTTTAGTTATTTTCCTCTTAGTGTTGTGCTTCAGGAAGTTTGTTTTTAAGCATTTTGATTTTAAAATAAGAATTTTCTTCTTATTTTACCACTTGAGAATACCTATCAAGACCCTTTTATTTAAAGATTTAAAATTCTTATTTCAAAACTTCGAGTTTCACTAGTTCCAAGAATTTTCTCCCTTCGAATTTAGTGTTTTGTCTCCCCTTTTTTTCACAGTGCACGAAGAGGCAGAGATGCATACTCTCTCTTGCATTCAGTCATCTTATACAAACAAATAAGAGAAGCGGATGTGGTTTCACACTTCCTACCGAACACTCGCTCATCATTGATGTTCTTGATGCAGAACCAGAGCCCTGCTGGGAACGTGCAGACCAGGATGTGCAGGTCAAAGAAGAAGGAGACCCACGTTGTCGGCTGATGCTCTGACACGGAGGCGATGATGGGGATGTGGATCTTAGCGTAGCTGCAGGGGCAGAGGAAAAAGAGGAGGGGAGGAAGAAGGGGGGGAGAGAGACAGACAGGATGTAATTCATGTTGCGTTTAGCGCACTGGGAGCGTTGAGACAGATTATACAATAGATCCTCCTGATTAACTCCTGAATTATGAGCAGCAAAAGATAATTTACCTCCCTAGAATGCTCATGCTACGAAATGAACAAATCTAGCATTAGTGATGAGTTGTACTTTCTTTTGTTGCTGTTAGTCTTTCTCTCAGCTGTATGCTCCCTCAGCTTAGACACAGCAGCAGTTTCTATAGGATTTTAAATATTTCTCTCTTAAGTGTTTTGTGATTACAGCTGGAAAAGAGAAAACACACAGCGCATTAAGGAATTAGTCTCAGCCTCCAGAGGAAGAAAAGAAAACCCTCCCATACTGCTTCAGTCAGCAAACGGGGGAGAATTGATTGGCTGTGCTGAAATATCAAACACATTGCAGCGCGTTTAGAGGAACACAGGGTGCCTTCTGCAATTTGGAAGTAAGACAATAGCTCAACGTAGAGTCTCTGCTGATCCGCTTTTCCCACCGGGATGGTGCAGGAGGTTTATAGCTGTCTTGGAAAACACACACATGCACTCGATTGAACAAGTGTTTTATCGATAGAGAGGGAGCGTGAAGGTCAGCAGAGCTTACCCGGTGTCCCAGAGAGAGTAGAAACGTCCACTCCACGGAGCAATGTATCCTGGAAAAAAAAAGAGAAAACAATCGATAGGAGAAATATAAATTCTGCCTTTTAATGCTTTCATTCAAATCTTGAACGGCAAACGTTCACCAGGGAGCATAAAAATGTGGATGGAAAACAATCACCAGAAGGTTGTAAATCCCAGGAGGATTTAACTTTGAAACATTTTCATTGCATCTCTCTTTGTTTCAGCATAGCTTAATAATTCACTCGGCAGCCTAACTGTGCAGCCTGAATGCATAACTCTCGCTGACCTACAGGCCAGTATGAAGTGTAGAAACACAGCCTGAGGATATCACCGGGGATGTTTACAGTAGTTTTGACATTCAGTAAGAAACTAAATGTAAATGTGCTGTGCAATGTACGAACATGCATCTGCTTGTTCTAAACCCGTGAACCCAGAAAAAAAGTCTGAAGAACTTTTCTCTAGTACTCATGATGGAAAAAAAAAAAAAAAACACAAATAGTTTAGCAAAACACCCTCAAGCCTGTGTGAGGAGTTTTTAATCAAGTATTAAAAAAAAGACTAAAAATAAGACCCAAACCTCTGTGTCAACAACAAACACAAACAATTATCAGCAACAACACTGATAATTTCATTACAGCTATTTTCAATGCCTGGGATTAATCTGAAAAGAAGCACTGATGCTTGCATCAGACTGGATCCGCGTTGGCCGCGTGACAGCTGCTGAATGGCGTGATTCTGATGTCAATGTGTATGTCAACAGATCTGATTGTCTGAACTGCCAGCTCGTGCCAAAAATATCTAGAGTCCTGTTTATTTTTCCCTCCGGCTGCACGTGGATATCGTCCAAAATAGACAGCAAGTGATACATTCAGGGTTCCATCAGCTGTATTCATGTCATAAGCATCAAGAATCTTGTACTTTCAAAATGCTTTTATTTTGAAGTTTTGTCAGGTACAGTCATTTAGTGAATGAAGTCACCTGCACAGCTCTTAAAGCAGGGTACACACATAAAGATCATCAGGCTGTTTTTGTCCCGACTTTCCTCCTTCCCGACCGAGAACAAACAACACCTGATTATCTTCAGTCTTATAAGATTATCCTATCAGATTATCCTGTGGTCTGAGGTGCGTTAAGAGTGAATTTGTCCCGATAATCGGCTTCCAAACAGGTCTTGGCCATCAATCGTAAATATTATCATGTTCAGTATTTACGACCAAAAATCTTCGTGTGTGTGGGGAAAGCTGACGACTCCCAAGTCATGACTCCGTGAGTTGTGATGTAGAATGGAATGTAGCCAATCAGGAGGCGAGCTGACTGAGGAATAAGGAAGCAGATGTAAACAAAAACAAGCATAGAAAGTCTGTGTTCCTGTTATCTCCAGGATTTTCTCCACAGTCTTTTCTTTTTTTATTGGTTCAGAAATTCTCAGTTAAAAATAGTCTCAAGACCAACATCCATCACTCTTCTATGTCGTCTTCCATGTTGCGTTTTGTGTTTACCGGTTGCTGCCATGCCTTGCTATGTTTCTTCTTCTATGTTTTTGTAGATCACGTTTGGTCACACAAGATTTCTGTCTTGGAGGACTAGATTCTAGATCGGTGGTGGGACAGAATCGTTATGTGTGTGGTGAGCTGTGTTGAGATTATCAGAGCACACCACACGCAGCACAATCAAAACCATTCAAAGCCTGATTTTTTATCTTCATATGTGGGGTCTCTAACAGATTAAAAAATCTCTTCAGATTTAGAAAATCCTTATATGTGTACCCTGCTTAACTGGAGTCTGTTCTGAACTTTTTGGAGAAAAAAAAAACATTATTAATCCTGTTTACAGCAAGTAAAATATGCTGGGATTCACCAGAAACTCATTAATAAGACTCACTAGCAACAGCTGAATAAGCTGTTTGGATTGGCAGAAAGGTTTGGCATAATTTTTCATGGGCAAAGCCCACGCTCTCAGCTCTGCTGCTCATTAACTTATCTCTCATCTTTATTTACATAGCACCTTTCACACATTTAGATATGCAGCCCAAAGTGCTTCACAGAAAAACAAAAACATCAAATAACATCAGTATGTGAGAAGAGTTCTAAAAAATACTGCAATAAAATCAATATAACTTCTAATAAATACTTTAAAATCAGTTAAAATAATGATGTTAAAATTTATGATAAAGTGTTGATAACAGTAATAATACAGTCAGGAGTGCAAAAGGAATTATTCCAAAAGGTTTGTTTTAAGTTTGCCCTTAAAAACACACACAGAGAGCTTCCACAGATGCATGATCCTTACAAATATGTCACCATTAATAGTGAAATAAACAGACTGTCCAAAAATTTCAAGCCAAGAAGCAGAGGAATAATCTAGCAAACATACATTTCTCTACTTTCTGTGCTAAGTTTGTTTCCTCTCATGCGATCTCCCTCTCTTTCTTTCTTCCAGCTGTCTGCCACTCTCTCTGCTCTGTGCGGTCTCATTAAGCACCCGCTTTGAATGTAAAATAGATAACTTCCTGAAAAAAAAAACGTAGTAACACCTGAAAGAATCAGCTAATATGAAAAACATACACAAAACTGAGTCTTTATTCCAGCAGGCTCTGAGTCGGCTGCATACCGTAATTTACAGACTACTGGGTGCACCTTAATATCCACCCGTTTCTTCAGAAGCCTATGGGTGTTGCTATGACAGATATAGCTTCATGTCATCTACCCACTCCGTGAGAACTGACAAATGAGGCACTGTTACAGAACTGTCCTCACGACTTTTCAAAACATTCACACTATGGATCCACCTCAGATTTTCGTTCATTTTGTCGCTTTCTTGTTGTTAAAAGCCGATTATTAAAGCGAGAATGACAGCTAGGCTAACGTTTACAGAGAGTTCGACTGGAGGAGCAAAACCGACAACTGCTATGAACCATGGGTAAACTTGTGAGGTCAGAAATAAAGCGAATAAGCCGTACTCACTAAATTTAAAAAGAAAAAAAATTGTATATATATATATATATAGGCGGCACTTGTTGATAAGCCGCAGGTGTCCATGATGTAACATGGAATATTTACAGAGAAACGTAACATAGAAAGATTTTTTTTACTTTAATTACATAAATGTTTTGTTGTTTTTTTTCCTCCTGCACACTTTCTTCAGTGTCGGAATTGAACAGCCTCAGAATTATTTCGTCACACACTTATTCAGTCTCTTCTTCGACAGCCAGATGGATCGAATTTAACTTAAAAGCTGCATCATATGCATTTCTTCGTGTGTTTTTTTAAGAGGGTGTGTGTATGAAGCGCAAAATGACTGATCTGTAAAATTTAATGCGAGTGTGTTTGATTTAATTCGAATGGGTTCATTGGTCCACTGTGAGATGTTGTGTAATTTCATTGGTCTGATGTGACGAGGTTAAATGTATTGGCGGCATGAAGCTCGTTAGCCCGTAAAAATCTATAAATTAGCCGCATCACTGTTTAAGCCGCAGGGTTCAAAGTTTGAGAAAAAAGTGGCGACATATAGTCTGGAAATTACGGTACTACTCATCAATTAACGTCAGGTTACAGGAGGCATGTTCTCCTTCCTCTTTTGTGGCACAGCTATCAGTAGCTCTGAAGTAAATTAAGGACCTATTTTTGAAGAAAATCAAATAATTTTCTATAAACTTGACCCCAGCAGCCACTCCTGATAAATGAAGAGTGATCCGATTGTTTATTTCATTCCTGTGAATTAATTATAGTCTATTAAAGATCACATTCCTCTTCACCCTTTCCTGTAAAGAACTGATCCTGATGACTTGTGACATTTTAATGAAAGGTAGTCATTGGCCTTATTATGGGTAGAACACGTGGGACAAACAAGGCTGACAGCAGCTCTTAGACTGTGTCTGCACAGTCACGAAGCCAACATGCCTTCATGCTCTTCCTCTACGGCTAAGACTGAGAGGACAGATTGAGTTTTCATAAGAAGTCGAGTCACCAGGCAGTACAAAACTGATTTCTGGCATCTTCAGCTCAAATAAATAAATCAAAAAAAGCCTCATACGAGTATGTGTCAAAGCTGGAATTGCGCTCTATTGATGCCACTTAATTACTGGAATTGACTTGTTTACAAATGTAACAGAAACCATTTAAGCTGCAAATGAAACTGCACAGGGCATTAAAAGCACGCGTTCAGACGTCTTATTTTGGCGAGGCTTTGATCAGGAATATATTTCAGCTCTGAACTGCTGCCTGGAGGCTCTCACAGCCTCTCTCTCTCTCTCTCTCACACACACACACACACACACACACGCGTGCGCAGAGTAGACAGCACGAACACCAGAATTATTAAAAAAATGTGTTTTTAACTGACCTATGGCGGTACCATGTCTTTTGATGCTCCTTTTCAAGAGACTGAGCTAAATCAGTGTCGTGATAATGATGACGTAACCGCTGTCAACGTCAAAAAAATGAAGCCTTTTCTAACAAAAAAAAAGAAAAAAAAAAAGGAAGATAAATAAATAAGAAAGCAAAGCACTGAACCACAGCAGCCAGCGAAAAAAAGATAAAGTAGATCGTTTAAAGGGGAATTTAAGGATGACACTGATTTAACCGATCAATGTTTGACTTCGTGTTGAAGAGGCTGGAGAAACCCACCGGCTGCTCTGCTGCAGAGAATTCCAGAGGGAGAAAAAAAATCTGAAGGACGGCGTGCTGTTTCACTGAAAAACTGACAAACACACATCACTCACTGCTGGCAGATCAAAACATTTAGCAGACATTCATGTGAAGTTAGAGCTCTCAAGAGATGGTTTCTATTTTTTTTTGTTGCACCCACACAATAGGCGATCTTCAGGCCAGCAACAAATCTAAAACCGCTGATATTACCGTGGATGAAACATGCCATCATCTTTTTGTAAAGGGCAAAAAAAAAAGATAGGCTGTATTTTTCCTCATCATAATCTGGAGTGACAGAGTGTCACATTATTGGTTAAAGGAGAGTAAATAATCTACTTCCTATCTGGAGCAAAGAATCCAATATGTGATGTTGGGTAAAACAGCCACATTCTTTGTTAAGGCTCATTACACACAACAGAAAGGTGCGGATACACAGACTGAAGGAGGGGGATGCTGTCCTCTCACACATTAAAATATAATAGCTTCCTCTGGAGCTGTCTGAAGTAATACAGCACAAGATAAAGGAAGCAATGCTGCACAAAAATAAAAGGTTTTGAAATGGCTTCTGTTTTTGTGCTAACACCCTCCCTCAGCTGGGGGATTATAAAACAAGATTCTGAGCTGTGACTGGAGCAAGATTAGGTCAAGGCTGTCTGCATTTCAGCCAAAAACTTAACACTTCAGCAGGAGAGAAATAAAATCAATAAAAAGTAAGAAGGAGGCAACATTTGAAATGTCTTAAACCTGTAGGCCTCCAACTCTGGCCACAAGCCCCGGCTGGGCTGAAAATGATGGAGAGAAAGAAAACATGAACATGGACAAAGTTCAGCCAGTTGAATGTGTGCACCGGAGTTTATCCCTGAACTCTTCTCCAACTTTTATTACTCTCACATCCAAACCACTTTATATTTGTTCATCGCTTTTCCTTCCAGGTTTAGTTTCCAGACAAAGTGAAGCATCATTTCCGGCTCACAGGGGAGGCTTGTGAGCAGGAAACCATCGAGGGTTAGCGTGCAAACTTTTGGCTAAGAAGACGAAACAAAATCTAAAGTGGCTCAAATCCCAGCTCTGGATCCCCATCAAAATTGAATCAACTCATCTTCACACAAGAGGCGAGTTTTCAGCCAAATCTCAGTAGAAATTCGGGGTAAATTTTCAACACATTGTGCTCAAAATAAAAATAGCCGGACAGATGGTGGGAAATAATAATAGGATAGTTTGGTTGAAGTGGGAACATTTCAGGTTCTTGCCAATAGTAAGCGTATTTACCCAGTTAGCTTAGCATGAAATCGTGTCTAATATGGGTTGTGTTATTATGCTATAAAAAGTACTTTGAAGACGCATTTCCATTTAGGTTCTCTGGTTTTCTGATTCACTAAATGTTGCAGGAAGCTGGGGAAACAGTGGCACTCAGGCAGAAAACTCTGGATGGTGAGTGATGAATCCGAGCCACTGGTAACCTCTGATTTGGAAAGGTCCTGAAACACACTGCTGTCACCAAGTCCCATCGGTGACAGCTGTAGCTCTCTCGGTTTGTGGGCATGGGCTCACAGTTTACACACCTGCTCCAACAGGAGAACCAGGGATCTCTCCTGCTCTCCAGTTAGTGCGGGAGTTTCTGTTGAGTCTCGTTCTTCCTTTCTAAACTCTTGAACATAAAGGTGTCCTCCTGTGTCCAACGTAAATAAAATGTAATTGTGCTGTTGAAACTGCTTTTTTTAAGTTTGGCTGGATTTTTTTTCTTTAAGCGTTCAGACCCAAACAGCTGATCGGTGTGTTGCAGGTAGAGGACTATGTGTGTTGTCCCCAAGCAGACAATTCCAGTCTGAAAATATGAGGCAATGCAGAAGTGCTCAAAACTGCAGTTTGTTTAGTGTCCACTGTTTTTTGAGCCAGGCTGTAAAATGCTTTTTAATGCCGTAAAAGTCTTTTTTTTTTGGCTTAGTGTGTACATGATTTCTCGTCTTTCTGCAGCCAGCCTCTGGCGGATTCTCCATGAACAGCATCTTTAATCGCTTCTGCAAAGGCTTCATTTTTCTCTACTGGATGTTGCCCCTTGGGTTAAACTTATATTAACGTTTGTGTTGTACTCGCTTGAAATGAGGTTTGCATGAATTTTGGCGCCCCCTGTGGTTAAAGTGGTGTCTCTCACCCTTTTGCTTTTTTTCATCCTGTACCTGTGGTTTCATTCCTGGTTGTGTCTTTGCAAGAAAAGTGTGAAAAGAGTGAAGCAAATCTGTCACTTTGTCCTTGCGAGCGGCTTTATTTACAGTTAAATCCCGATACAGAAATAATGTTTCTGTGCTGATGATCTTGGTTGCTTTTGTAGGTCATACGCATCAAATATCACTGTTTTGTTTTAACCCATCTAAAAACTCCTCATAAGGGCTTTAAAATAAGCTAAATCAAATATAATAGTAGAATGGACTCAGACTGCAGCAGTTGATACCCTAGCTAGCTAGCTAGCCATTTCTTCCACACAGGTTTGGGTCATGCTGAAAAGCATACTCTAAGGGTAATACACTCACCATTGACAATATCTCACGCAACCCAAATAGAAAAATGATCAAAACATTTTAATGCTGAGCCTTATTATTAGTAGTCTTTAAAATCGACTGATATTGACTTAAAAAAAAGAGACAATTTGCCATTAAAACAGCTTGTTTACCTGATCCTAAATGTGCAATAATAGAATAAAAAAGGAAGTTCAAATTTACTGTGTTGACATTCAGAGAAATATTTTGGCTTAAAGCTCATCTAATCTTCTGGTTACCAACTTTCCTTGCAGAAATGGATATCAATGTATAAAAAAAAAGCTGCGTACAGCTGAGATATCTATTATGACATGTATGACAGCCTGTCATTGAACGATAATAAATTCATTTATCAACACGTGATTGCAATTTCATATCAATCCAAAATGGCTTTTCTTCGCTCTTCGTTGCATCTGCTGTTTGTTTATGCTCTGTAATACATTTATTGATCAACTGCCAGGCAGTGATATTAGTTGCAACTAATGGTAATTGCTTATGCTAAATAAATCTATAGATTATTTTCTCCAAGTAAATTAGATTTTAAAATGTCACACTGTAATATATTTCACAGAGTCTGAGATAATTGATCTCATTTGTTTTTGTTTTTTCTTAAATGAGTTTAAATCTAATACTTAATTTAAAGACAAAGACAAAAGAAAAAAGTCCGGGAGGATATCTGTTGCATAATTGAGTAAATATGCTCAAATAATCTTTTCATCAGCTTACATAAGGAGTTATTTAAGCTCTAATTAAAAGGATATAAAGTAAACAAGATGGTTTACAGGCTTTGAATGAGAGTGAAACCAAGTCCAAGGTAGACAGACCTGTGTATGTGAGATAGATCACCGTGAGGAAGACCACTCCAGCAGCAAGGGAGACCCCGAGGAAGAAAAGTGTCTGGAACTCCTGTCTGGTCAGCCGGTCCTTCAGGTACTGCAGGAAGGCATAGGCTTGGAGAAGTGCAAACACACCTGAGAGAAGCCAGAGACAGAATCAAAAGAATGAGCAAACACAGAGGAGGGGAACGCAGGCTGAATGTTTGAAGAAAGTCCTCATTCATGCCGCCTCCTGCAGGGCACAAAGCGGGTCTACGTGGTAAGAGAGGCGCCGTTGTCAGTTTGGTAGAATTCTTGACAAAGCGCTTCGTGATATCCCCTTTGGCTGTTCATGCAGATGTGAAAGACAAATACTGCGGGACAACACATTTCAAATGCATGAGACAGATTTACGTGAATAAGCTCTCCTCCTTCCCCTCGCCTTGTCTTCCTCACGCAGCCTCTTTGCTCTCGGTTTTCCCTGCTCTTTCACTTTCTCACTGATGTTTTTTCGGTGCCTCTTTTTTGTTTGTACGGGGAAATCGATATAAAAAATTGAAAAGATGCCTGGTTTCTCCTTTATGTCTTCACCTCCGATCCTTTGACAAACCTTGTTTGATATCACTCTGCTCCTCTATAACCCACTGCCGCCCACAGCGGGCCTCGACCATTTCCAAGGTTAAGCCCCTGCCCGTCTCCTGGAGAGCGGCCACAGCGCTAACATGCTTGTCACTCCATGCCACCCTCCTCGCCTGCCTCAGGGGCCGGCAACTCAAGGGTACCAACCGCGGCTCTCTGTCACTCTCTTCCCGTCTCCCACTGTGCTCCCTGAAAGCCACCACCAGATGTTCTGAGCAGCTGCTATCCTGGCGACACGAAAACACACTCCGTCTTTGAGATATGGAGAGCACGGGAAGCCAAAAACAGAGAAAGAGAGCGAGAGAGAGAGAGAGGGGCAGAGGTAATTTTCTTGGTGGTGCATTCCTCAAAGCCTCTTCTAATGCTGCTTGTTTTAGTCGTCACCTGGGAAAACAGGGACACCTCAACATACACCTGCTGCGGTGTTTTGAGGAGGACTGTCGCCGGCAGCTTGAAGATGCCGAGAGCCACCTTTTCTCCAATCTGGATGTAAATGATACGAGCATCATGCAGATACATATGCGCCCATGCGAGCCGTCGGGCAGCAGATGGGCCCCCTCTCAAGTCTTGAGAGGCAAACTGAAGAACAAGCTTTAATAAAGTACCCACAAGCCAAAATATGAAAAGTACTTAAAAGTGCGGGACCCATATGGCTGCTTACTTATTTTCTATTTTGCAAATGTATTCAGAGTGGCTCCTGTGTTCTTCAGCTCAGGCTGCAGCCAGCCATTCTCCAAATGTGTGCTATAAGTAAGCGGCTTATGTAAAGTCACACCTTTAATACATGAACTACAACAGTCAGCTTTAACCTTTCTCTGCTGTTCTCCGGCTTTCATTTATTGGCAGGGCTCAGGGCAGGTTGGGAGGTGACACGAGGGCTCTTAAAATAAAGTCTGTGTTGAATGAGTGTGTCCTTGTAAAAATAAGACTAAGACAGACTGCGCTCTAAAATTTTATAAGACTTTAAACGGGGAATGTTCAACACTTTCACTGTAATTCAAAGCATGACTTCTGAACCACCGGCATCCTGAGGGGTTCTTTGGAGAACAGCAGGAGGTACTTCAGACTTCATCTGAATGTTAATTAAAAAAACATCTGACTCATGCATATTCCTTAAAATAGACTTAAAAAGTTCAATAAAAACACTACTTAGGATTAGCTTTACCAATTTCAAGAAAGTATAAGTGTTTGGTGTCCCGACGAATGCAATTATGTTTGTTTTTATTAGGGATCCACCGAAATGAAAATTCTTGGCCAAAACCGAAAATTATGAAACCGAGGCTGAAAACCAAAACAGATTATTTTTCCAATCATTAGATTATTATTATTCTAATCATTAAACTAAAAATTTCATGGCTCCTACACAAATAATTAGATAAAGCCAGAAAAGTTTGACCATGTTTGGCTGTTATAAATTGGGGGCCTCCATGGATTAAGATTTGGTGGTTCCCACACATGCTTGTTTGGATTGACACGTGGGTAATCCAAAGGCCAAGTCAACACCTTGAAATTCAAATCATAGGCACTGTCAGCACGGACACACCTGACGGATCTGCAGCTGCACGGCCTCCCATTACACAACAAACTGTAATGTTGCCTCTGACTGCAGCGGGGTGAGGGGAGGAGGGTTACCGCTCCGTTCTAGCGTGTGAATGAGTGAATCCATGCGCAAGAAGGTTATTGATCTGCATTACAGCCTCCCACAAGCTGATCAGGAGGGAGGTGGGGACAGGGAGGATCTCACTTATTTCACTCGCTTGAAATAAAAATGGAAATCCTGTCTTTGTTGAGAAAAAAAAAACAACTTAAGGTTGTCTCTTATTGAGGCCTGTCCCAAATTGAGGCAGGATGACAAATAAAAAAAAGCCTGGGCCTTTAATAGAAGTCTTACAGTAAAAGCATCTGAAGTAAGATGCTTTCACGCAGTTGTTAGAGACATCACGGTTTAGCTCTTGTCAGAGTTGCTTACATCTTAACACTCGCCTGTTTTTCCAGCTTTTAGCACATCAACTTTGAGGACAAAATGTTCACTTGCTGCCTAACATATCCCACTCACTGACGAGTGTTATCTTAAAAGTGATAATCAATGTTATTCCTATTACCTGTCCGTGGTCGTGGCGTTGCAGCTGGTCAGGGAACATTATTTACTTTTCTTTCATTTCTACATTCAAAAACTTTCGCCTAACCTTGTGAGCGGCATGAAGTGAGCAGTGAGGATTAAACCCCGTAGGGAAAAGTCAAGTCGAGGGTCATAAATCGTACAGCTTCTTTGGAGAAACGCTTGATGAGAAAGGTGAAACCTGGTTGTTTTTTTTTTGCCAGAGCTTGTGAGTCAATTATTATCTCTGCTAGCCGCGCAACCTTTCCACCGCTTCTGAATTCTATAGCAAACGCTTTAGAAATGTGAACACTGAGTCAGTGATAAACCCTCAGATGTCACAACCTTAGCATCTGTCTTTTTTTTTTTTTTTTTACACTTTTATTCAGCTTTACATATATTCACATATTACTTACACATTATTTATATTTACACGACTCAATTATTGAAACATGGATTTGAACATTATATGAGTTTCGGCAAACAGAGAAAAAGAAATCAGAGTTCATCGCAACATAAAAAGGAGAATTCTGAGAAGTAAAGATAGAGAGAAAAATAATAATAATAATAATAATAATAAATAAATAAATAAATAAATACACATACATACAAACAGATAAACATATCTAAATGCAAACATTTATATACACATACATAGAGATACACTCACATAATAATAATAATAATAATAATAATAATAATAATAATAATAATAATAATAATAATAATAATAATAATAATAATATAAGCAGTTGTTTCTCTTCTCATACCCCTTATTGAATATGTTGACTGATGTGGCTAAAATGAACTATAAGAAATGTACATAATGTTTTCTTTGAGAGAAAATAAAAACAAACAAACAAACAAACAAATAAATAATAGAGCGGTGTGGACCGCTCTATCATCCTGTCAATAATGTAAAGTAAGTAATGACAGGAGCCCACAGATCCAGGAATAAATCTGAGTTTCGACAGAGTTTCGCTGTTATCTTTTCTATCAAGTCGGATGGGAGGTAGAGGTATCCAAGAAGGATATGTAGTAACCAAGCTTTTCCTTTATCCATTGATCCATCTGGTATTAAACATACGAGGAAATGTGATGTGGTCAATGGTAGCATCTGTCTATTTTTGACATCTGGATGTCGTTTTTTTTTTTTTTTTAAAGATCAAAGAGCAACCTGTCATGACGGCAGGTAGCCTGAATGTTTAAACTTGACTCAGTCAACACGTACCGTGTTTTTTTTCTGGGAGCTAATTCTAAAACTGAGTCATATCTTGAAAAAAAAAATCAGTAGGCAAATATCAAAAGGAATACTGACTCATCTCTGTCCTCTCAAAAGAAAATGTGATGAGTTTCACTCAAAAGGAATCGGAATCACACAGCCAGGAGGGCAGAGAGAGGAACTTACCGGCTGCAGCCATGTGCTCGCTGGTCCTGATTGGCTGGAACCCGACGAACGGGATCTGCATCGACAGCACGAGACCAACAATGTAGAAAGTGCTGTAGGCTTGAGAAGAAGCGAGAGAGAGAGAGAGAGAGAGGACACCAGAAGGGAAATGAAGGAGAGGGTTGAGTAGACCACATAAGAAATGAGATAATCAAAATAAACTACAGCATCATTCGGAGCCACCATTCTCGTTTGGGACCCACTGAGGGAAATCAACCTCGATGGAGGTATTTAGAGTCTATTGATTTTCGCTGTCACCTCTCAGAAGGAGTAAACACAAAATACCTAATCTAATGTCATTTGGAGAGAAAAAGGGAGCTGGCTCGGCGCGGTGCAGAGGGGAGGCCTGGAGTGAGACGACGGTGCTGAGAACAGTGCGACTCCCACTTTTGTAGCTGGAGGGGAGCGAAACACAGACGCACCGGCTTAATTAAGATTTCATACTCTTCCTGAAGAGTGTGCCTCATTTTTGAAGTACTTGCGACCGCCTTCAGCACTCTCTCTCTCTCTCTCTCTCTCTCTCACGCGTCTGCTATTGACTCAAGACAGAAGGAGATGAATTGTAAGGGAAAATAGACTACAAGGTATTTTATTAACCTAAGATTTTTTTTTTTTTTTACCCCTGTGTAGCGACAGAGAGACACCTGGCTTTGAAAGAGACAAGCAGTAAGATGCAAAAAAAAAAAAAAAAAAAAAAAAGGAGGGAGGGTGAGGAGTACAGGAAGCACTTGAGGACCTAATTTTGTATCTGTCAGACGAATATAGAGACTGCTGACTACAAATACGTTGCTCCACCTCTCATTTGCTACCGAAAGGTGCACAAGGTTGCTCCGGCTGCGTACATCCTTGAGGAACAATGAGAGAGGAGGGAAATTTTCCACTTCATCTAACAGCCCTGCATTGTCAAGCAAAGTTTTATTGTTGGAGAAGCGTTTGGAGCTGAGAACACGCAGGTCGGATTCCTCTGACTGTGAGGAGGCTATCATCCATTTCCAGAGCTCTCAAAAGACTCTGTTTCACGGATACAAAGAGCACAATGTCAAAAATGTGTGTAAATGATACTTGACGTGGTTTCATTTTTCTTGACAACAACGAGCTCGAGGATGAGCTCACTGGCTAAGCTGACGGAGGAGGTGTGGAGGGTCTGAGGGATTGAGTTCTCAGAGCTGCGGGATAATGAGCTGGAGCTGCTTCGTGTTCTGAGAAACCGGATTGTTGTGTGAAACTCGATGCCTGTCTTCTCTTCGCTGCCGGTGTTTTCAAAACATACAATTAAATAAAGAAATAAAGGAGGATCACGTAGCAGGTGGCTGTGTATGCTGCGTTGAGTGGCATGTGGGTGTGTGGACGTCTGCTCTGCTGAGAGATGAGCGCAGGCGTGATGTGGTAGTGCTGGTGGTGGTGGTAGGGGGGTGTTTGCGCTTGTTTCAGGGGGTCAAACATTTGAGCGAAACCGTGTGAAGGATGGAGAGGTAGTTGGTCTCTTTGTGTATACATTTCTATTTCAACAGGAGAGGGTCCGGAAACACTGTAGGTTTACATTCCTTGCTACGGCGTACGGGGGAGTTCTAAACACAAAGTCACACACTGAAAGCGAGGGTCCACTTTAATTGCTTGTGTTCGCGTGTGTGGGTGTGTGCACCTTACCGATGTAGACTCTCCTGCTGTAGCGTTGCATCAGCAGCAGCACAAACACATGCAGAGGAATCAGGTTGATAATAAACACATAACCTCCCCATGCTGACACCTAGAACACAAAAACACACACACAAAAACACATCAGTCAGCTGTCTGTCTTCAAAACATCATCCTGAAACAGTCGGCTCATGTCATCAATATTCAGCGTTTAACTTTTTGTTTTAAAACGCAACAAATTAACAATCCAGGTGCCTTTATTTCATCCCTTTAGGTTTTTTTTTTAGGGATACATGTTCCATGAGCTGAAATCAAGCCTGGGGTCTCGTCGATAGCAATAAAGTTCTGTTCAATAGTCTCTCTCTCCATGCCTTTAAAGCAATCCATCATTAGAGCACATATCAGATAATCCCTTCCTCATTAACAGCCTGTATTTAGATTAATGCCACTCATGGCAGATCCTTGATAATGGAGCTGCAGTGAGTGAAACAAAGGAGTTAGAAGCAAACAGCCAGTCATTTCACAGGTGGGTTGTGCAACAAGTAATAAAAAAGGAGCAGGAAGCAAGAAAATGAAATTAAGATGATGGAGGCAGATAAAAAATGAGAACAGGTTTACTTAAAGGCAGGGTTGGTAATCAGATTTAGATGCTCTTTTTGTTATACTGGTTAAACGATCTTTATGTCCTGATGGTGAGCAATGCATTATGTGTTAGAATGAATAATATCCGCTGTCTTACAGCAGGAGTAAACCTGGGAAAAAACTAGCCAATCCCAGCGATTCGGATCCAATTTGTTAAACCAATCAAATCCCGTCCTGCAGTTCTGCGCGCATCCTGGGCGTGCATTTTGCCTGCATGCACTAATCCTGATTCAATGTGCATAACCAAGAGGGATCCAAGTACGCTGGAGAATGGCAGAAAAACTACCTATACCCCGATTACTGGTAACGCAGCACAAACAGAAACGATGTGCTGAGGACTGGTTTGAGTCTGTGGTTCTGAATCAGTAACATGGTGAATCCGCTGTACTCATGCATGTGAGCGGGGGCGTCATTTTGGAGGAGCTCAAAGTTTGGGGGGAATGGATGCTAAACATTCAAATTCATGCTAGTTTTCTGTGACCACCAATCCTGCCTTTAATGAAGTAATTTCATCTGCGACAGTCTGACAGTTACCCAAGAACAGAACAAATAAACATTTTTAATGAGACTTGAAGAAATGATGCACATGTTTATTTTTTTTAAAGATATTTTTTAGGCTTTTACTCAGAAAGAAGGAGAGAGCACGAAACACTGGGGAGTGACATGCAGACAGGTAAGGAGCTGCAGGTTGGATTTGAACCTGGACCACCAGCTCAAGAGCCAGGACTAGTTGATGCTAGTAGCGTCCCCCTTGACCTTTACGCTGGTGTTTTTGTGACGCAACAACGTTCAGCGTTTGTTGAAATTTTACAGCCATGCTCAGTCTTTGCATTTTTTTTGGGGTTGGGTTACAAGTTCTGACGACACATATCCTACACAGTACTTTGAACGAGCCTTGAAGTGGTATCAACGTGATGAATCGGGAGATAATCTGCAGAAATTAGAAATCTTGGAGTGTTGGCAGGTATGATATTATAACCCCAGTAAAACCCAGATTTTAAGCGTCTTTTACTTGCGTTATTCTCTTTCCTTTTACTTAATGCTGTTGGAAAACAGTTATGAGTAGGGCTGAATGATTTTGAAAAATAATCTAACTGCAATTTTTTGGATCAATATTGCAATTGAGCATGCAATTTTTTTTAATTTTTTTTTTTCGGGGGGGTGTTATCCTCTGCATTAATTACGAAACCAGAAATCTTTTTTGTCGCCTCGGTTTATTCTGCTGAAGCCATTTTTAAAGATGTCAACAATGACAACAATCAAAACTGTGTGGGTGAAGTTGTTTTCGTCATCCCCTGATCGCACATGTCTTGTTCTTCTTTGATTTTTGGCCATTGGTAAACCAGCTGAAAGGTGCATTACCGCCACCTATTGCATGCATGTCACGTAAGGCTGAGTCTGTGTAAATGGAACTTTTTTTTTTAAATTGCAGCTTTTGCAATTTGGAAATTGCATTCTATTACATTGCGATGATGGTTTAAATTTGATGAATTGTTCAGCCTTAGCTATGAGACACACCGGCAGGAATACTGTATAAATCAGGCAAAAGCCACCCCCCCCTCCCCTTGTGGCCCAATTATTGAAAAAAATGTGCTAAAGTGCCCTCCAGGTTGGCAAACACACTAATTGGCTGATTCAAACATAATAAACTGCCCTCTTGGGTGTCAAAAACATGCTGTATGTGCCCTTTTTTATCTTTACGCCCCTGCTGTTTAAAAAGTCTGTGCACGCCACTGCTAATAACTATTCAGGAATTCAGTATTTTCATACAGTAATGAACATCCAGTGATTCTAAATTATATCCCATTCATTACGAATTCACACTACGCATATTAGAGACAAACGTGTTGTCACGATGGACACAAAAGTGCAATATATGACAAGTATATAAACTTTTATAACAAATTTTTATAAGAATAAATCAATCAACTCATAACAGTAGCTCTTTTGACATGTATGTAGCCTGAATAAAAACTATACACACACTTTGAGTAGACTCCTTCACAACGGCTGTAAAAACATCCTCCTCTCTATTAGACCCAAGCACATCGCTATAAAAAATGGAGGTATATAGAATCTATAAAAGCCAGCCAATCACACTTTACATGTTGGGTGTAAAATGTGAGATGCACCAATAATTTTAAAAGCTCTACTAAAATTATACCTCGACCATTCCTGAGGTCCACTAAGTATCACAGTGTTGAAAAAAGGGGGCCGTAAAAACACTCCACAAAAACACGACTGACAAGTTTTCAATTGCCTGCACTTGACTACAGCAAAGGGCAAATGTAAATGCTGAGAGCACTAGACACGAGAGAGGAGAGCACAACAAGAGTGAGGAATATTTTTTAAAAAAGAGCTTTCAGAAAAAGAATGTTAGAAAGAGTAAAAAACGGAGAGAGATGTCCTAGAAAGTAAAACAGGGAGAGAATTAGAGACAGCCGACGGGGGAGAGTGAATCCAACAGAAAAGGTAGCATGTAAGCAAATCATTTGATCCCTTTCACGGCAGCTTGTCAGAAAGAGCCTCACCGCACCTGCTACGCAGGATAAAAAGAGCATTTATTACACTTACGCAATCTGAGGAATAAGAGCACATCATGTCTGACTGATAATAACATTAATATGCTACATTAAAGGAGGGAGTGGAAGGGAAAAAAAAATGGTTAGGCGCAATTATCTTCTGGCAGACGTTTGCATCTGTTCGCTGAGATGGCGGCAGCCAATTAGTAGCATGTGAAGCGTAACTCCGAGTAATACCAGATGACTTCGATGTGAGACCCACTTATAGAGTGTTGACACACAGGGGGGTGGATCAAGTCTCCGTCGCTGACTGGCAGAGAACTAATTGAAAACATAACACTCCAAAAACAGCCTGTGTGGCTTTCTTCTCTGTGGACGTGAAACATTATCAAACGTCTTGTTTGTCCGTTTCTCAGAGTCTAACGAGTTAATCTGATTTATTCAGGAACTGGGAAATTAGCCTCTTTTTTTTTTTTTTCGCATCAGGCCAAAACCAACTGAATTACCCCGAAGGCATCAACACAACATACTCTTCTCACCAACAGTCACTGAGACATTTCTGAATCGATGCGCATGTTTGTGAAACCATGGCATGTTTCAGTTCACAAAAACAATGCAGACTGCACCTGTGTCCCTCAGGCTTAACCAAAGAAAAACCTCTTTAAATTATTGATCTCACTGAGCTGGACTCCCTGGTATCTGCGAGGTGCTTTATTGACTCAGAGAGTCAAACTCAACATTATTCTAAAGGCTTACTTTTTTGCTCTTTGGATGCTTAACTAAGCAACAGTGTCGGTGGCTTGAAGTCATATTGAGGGTCGAGGGGGGAATGGAAAAAAAAGATTTAAAACTCCTAAAGTAATATCTGATCATTTACATAGTTTGAGAACATTTTTTTCTGTTACATTTTTCTGTTTGAAGGTTGTACTGTCAAGCATTTCTACTCTAGCTACCAGCTATTAAATACAAAGCACAAAGTACAGCTAAAGCTAACATTGAAAATGATTAGATTCCCAAATACTGGCTCATTGACTAACAAACATATTAATTTAGAATGATGATTGGCTGGCGCGTGTGGATGTTTATAATTGGCCGCTTAACACATCTCCCATTCAATGTTCCTTGAAATGTGTTTTTCGACACAACAAATGCTGTTGGATCCAGTATTAAGGATTTCATTATTACTCTCAAAGCAATTTGTTGCACAGCCAGCAGAAACCACAAAATAAGCAGGCATCCAATGGGCCATATGAAGAAATAAACAATGGATATAATTTACACGATCATGGCAGCATTACAAATGAGCTTTTATGTCTCTTGTTTTTGCGTTTTTGTCTCAATAACCAGACACGTCTCGAGTTTTTCTGAGTACATCTCCTTCTCCATATTTTTGAAGCAGGAGTTTCAAAGCGATATAAGCCCTGTTTACACGACAACGGTATTAGGATGAAACGCAAAAGTATTGTTGCGTTTTGGTTTCGTTTATATGCAAATGCCGTTTTAGTCGACCTGCATGCATGCAACTTTTTTAAAACGCCTTCCAGAATGGAATTTTTCTGAAACGCTGCAGGCTCCGTTGCCATGTAAACAGAAAGCCAGAGTATTTGTTGGAAACGGTGATGTCACCCTCCGTTTTGCATGTGCACATTCCACTTTCGTTGTGGGAACTTTTGCAAACTAGTCGACACCAACAGTTCAATGGCGGACTTCCGTGTTGTGCTTGTGCTGCTGAATCTGCTGACTTCCTTTTAACAAAATGGGCAGCTTCACTTCTGCACTCAGATAGAATGCATTTAATATATACACCAGATGATCAGCCCACCTCTTTGTTGGTGACAGACTACCAAAAGACTCTACAGTTATATCGCCACCTACAGGCCTGATATGCATACAACAGAGTTATAAGTCCAGATTTTTTCTCTGCGTTTCTTGAGTGAAACTCTGTGAAGCATTGTTGTATAAATGGGGCCATAATCAGCCCCTCCAGGAAGATGCGATCAAATTTGTCCAATCACCACAACTTGTTTACAAATTTGACCAATCGTAATAGATTTACCACCACCTCAAGTTTCTCCAATCAAAGCAGTCAGTCCCTGTGAAACTTGCTTCTTTGTGTATGAAGTTGCAGACACATCTGGCAAAAATACCTCTGATTTACCAACAAATACTGCAGTGAAGGACCATGGAAGGCAATAATGTTCTGCACGTAACTGTTTCACAGCATCGTGGTGGAACACAGATGACAATAATGTTGACAAACACTTTTGTACTGCAAAACACACAGGGAGAAGGACTGAAGCGTGCAGACAACATACTGCATGCCTTTTGTCTGAAACAAACAGGGTGTGCGAGTGGTGTGTGGGCGGGGGGGGGGGGCTTGTGTATATTAATGAAGGTTGTTGTTTTTTTCTTGAGGTTTTTTTAAAGCTTCATTCTAAACTTTATACTGAACTTTTTAATGTGTAATGATATTAGATGAGAAGCTGCCTGTGTGTGTGTGAGCGAAGGTAAGAGAGAGAGACTGTATCACTGTTTTATTCTCACAGGATGGAAGTTACCTTTGATTTCGAATGAATTGTTTATTTATCAAAATAAAATTGGAACTAGTTTTGAAATTTTTGCTAATTGCCACGGTTTTATTGCTAAAAATGTTGCTGTATGCACTGCAATTCTTTTTCGAAAAGCAGCCACAACTTTAATGATTTGAGCTCCCAACAATCCCCAAAAAAGTTTGCAAAATCCTGGAGGGACTGTTTAACAGTGGAGTCTAGGTTTCAGATTTAGATTTTATTTAATTCTATGTAGTTCTTTTTATTTTTTAAACAGTTGCTGTCTCCTCTCTTGTCCTGAGTTCAGTGCTTTTGTTCTATCTTAAGCAAGCCGAGTTGAATTAAAGTTGTGCTACAAACACCAGCTCTGCTTGAAAGCTCCGATGACAACCTTTCAGTACGTTCATAACCGTTATCCTTTTGCTGATCTAATCTTGAAGGAATTTTTTGCAACCACAAATTTTTTTTCTATTTTCTTAAAATAGTCAAATGCATCAGCCATGATGAGTCTTTGCAGCATGGAAGTTAAAGCCGGGTTTATACTTCTGCTTTGAATCATTATTGTGCCATGTCCTGATTTCAGATTCAGAATCAGAATCAGAATAGCCCTTATTCACCAAGTATCTTCAGAAGAATACAAGGAATTTTATTTCAGTTCGAACTGTGCTTTCTCTGTACAGCATATATGAAGATGCGAGTGAGATAGATGGTCACACCAGCAGTGTGTCCATCAACTGGGTGAAAGAAGAATGAGAGAGACTCGCCATCCGAGCACATCACTGAACCATGCAAAGATGAATGCCAATGAGAAAACCGAAAGCTGTGTGAAATAACGGTTCCAACAGAAAGCCCTGTGACCGAGCCACGGGCTAACAGCTGAGGGCAGGAATCAGAAAAACGTCTGGAGCAAAGTCTTTAAGCAGTTATCGCTCCCTGCATTTCACACGCGGCGTATCTGATGACCTCAGGGCCAATCTGGAGAAGACAGAAAGAACACATCATGCAAGAGGGGAGAAAGGGGGTTGCTCTGTGGGTGTGGACATTTATGTGTGCTGAAGTGTTTGCAGACAGCCTTTAAGCTTCTGTTGTGCATTAATCTGGTTGTGTGTGCTGAGATTCACACACTGGGTTCCCTGCGGTTAATTATAGACTCCTAGATGACATCAAATTAGAGCCCGACCAATAAATCGTGCCGATTATAGTGTATCACAGATTAATCAACATCTGTCAATAAGTAACCGATTTATGAACTTTATTGCTGCGGGAGATTCACTCTGTCACCAGTCATTTAAAAATAAGTGGTCTTTTGATCCCCTCAGCGGGTTTGGGATTATAAAAATCTGTGTTCATGTACAGCATATATCCTTTGTATATCAATATTTTTGTTTCATATATTGTCCGATATATCCGATATATCAGTTATCGGCCAATGCATCGGATACTGGCAGATAGGGCTATCGCTTTTTGTTCAAGCTACAAACATTCGTTTGAACATGAGGTGAAAAGTCATGTCATGTTCAAACTCTAATTATCCGTTCAAATGTCGGCTGCATCCTGGATATGCAAACCTACGTGAAGGAAACTCCTCTGTCTGCAGACAGCAACCCACAGAGCGCGGTCACATTATTAGCAGTTTTTGTACACTGAAATGACATTTGGTCCTAAAGTATATGTTCCATCAGTGGACTGGCAAAGCCGTATGGACAAATTTCCGGTACATGAAAAATTTTACTCCAGCTCTTCTTCCTATGGAGAAACTGGCTCCTCACCATCATAAATCAAACAAATCATAAACACTGCAATACAATGTGCTAGCTCATATGTGCAGCTATGCATGCATGTGCTCTTGTTTCTACATATAAATACTCAAAGCATCTGTTGTTAATTCAAGGTAGGAGTTTTATTTTAGTTTTTTTTTTCTTTTTAAATGTGCCCCAATTTATCAGAAAGGCAACATATTCTACACATACGACAACAGTATGGCTCCTTAGTAGAAGAGTGCAGGTGCTAAACTAACATGCCAGCTGTCCTAACTGTTCCCAATGGAAGTATATGGTGCATTGTGAACCAATCTGATCCTAATACCAGTTATCGGTCTGATAAAGACTCATTGAGCTAGATCTGATATCAGTGGTGACCAGACCAATCCATTGGGCTGATCTATAGGGTTCATTTATGCAACTCAAATGAGAAAAGCCTTAAGATGCCAAAAGCGTAAGTCTCTGTCTCATCCTTGTACTAAGAAATAGAGATCAGAAAATTAATACTGGTATTAGATTGGATCAGCATCAGTGTCAGTTACACCAAAGCCCAGGAACTGGGATAAGCACTAGGACTTAAATAGATGAACTGGTGAGCAGCTAAAATGTTCAAAGCAAGGCAAGTTTATCTGTAGAGCACAATTCATACACAAGGCAATTCAAAGTGCTTCACAGCAACATAAAATCACAAGAAGAAAGATAAGAATAAAATAATCATTCCATAAAACATAAAAAAAAAACAATTAATTTAAAAACGAGGAGTGCAGATAAAATGTATTCAGTTGTATGCAGGCTAAACAGAACTGTTTTCAGCCTGGATTTGAGCATCGTCAGAGTTGAGGCCTGTCTCACATCTACTGGAAGGCTGTTCCAGATTTTAGGAGCATAGAACTGAAACGCAGCCTCACTGTGTTTAGTCCTGACTCTGAGTGCCAGTAGGAGACCGCTCCCTGTGGTTCTCAGAGTCTGAGTTGATGGTGAATTTAAATGATTTGCAATCCATCAAATTCAGTTTTTATTGACACTTCACACGGCATCTAGACCTCTTCGGTCTGAGTTGAAGAAGTGACTGTGAAGGGTTAAAGGAAAAAGTAAGGGAAGCGCTGGGAATGAGCAGTGAAGTGCAATTGATCCATGCATCTACTTTTGAATTACCCTCCACTTTCCCCTCTCTCGTTTCACCCTCCACCCTGCAGGGATGAAAGCAGGCTGCTCCTGGTGAAGCAGGAAGGTTCCTGTGGCTCCTGTCCATCAGCAGGTCTTGCTGCTCTGATCCTGCTCTTAATCTTGTCCTTCTCTGTCCTCTCCCTTCTGACTATGCCAATATGCAGGCTGCAGATATCTCTCCGTCTGTCCTCATAGCTACTTTACAAGTGTCACATTTGATTACGCCCCAAGGGAGAACGAGCCTTGGCGATATCCTGATGAAATTGACAGCAGAAGGTGATGGAAAAAAAAAAAAAAAAAGAAGTGAGGATGGGTCAGCAAGTGTATGTAGTACTTGGTGTGCAGGGCTAAAAGCAGACAGGGGGGAGGGTTGTAGGTGTACATATATGCCAAGTTTATAGCTGCTGCTACAGTGGGTGGGCTGCAGATACAGCACAGAGAAACATCACATCACTGCAGAGGAGACTGGAAGAAGAGGACGTAGAGGAGAAAGATGGAAAAAGAAGAAAAAAGCTCAGAGAGACACGGTGCTCCTTTTGCTACTTCTTGGACAGTGCAGAAGTTGTAAATCTTAATTCTTTTCTCCGTCTAGTCTTGTTATCGTCTGTTTCTCCTAATGTCTCTGTTCAGCTTCCCTCCAACATCTCTTACAGCTCTCTCTTCTTCTCTTCATCTTTCAATCACTCCTCTTTTTTGTCTCTCCGGTCCTCTGATGCTGTGGCCGCGTGTGATCGATGCTGGATTTGGGTAATCGGTTTCATTTGATATCCATCTCATGGCCAGCCACAGAGATTAAACTCGAAATGAGCACGAAGCTGCAAATTTTCATAGAGGCTCGCGCTCCTTTACACACATACACAAACACACATGCAAACAATCCGTCTCTAAGGCAGTGTGCCCGAGTCGCCGTTTTATCTCTTCTCTCTCATCAATCCTCTGATGGGCTCAGGCCTGAATTGATAAATAATGCAAGGAATACTGGCTGAGCTGCTCGTACGCTATCTCCACGGACCGCCGTGTCTATTCTGGACTGAGGAGAATCACCCAAACATCCACCATCTCAGTAGCAGGGTTGATGATAAAGAAGTGAGCTATCCAATTCCACTTATCAGCTCCTGAAGGCAAAGTCTGGACCTCCTGTGGTTCCAGCAGCTTTTAAACAAAGACTGTTTTAAAGGCTAAAAGCATGACTTGTACAAAAGACAGCTGCAATACACGGCAATAATTTCAAAGTCATCTAAGAGGCTGACATGACAAAGTATTTCCTGCAGCGATTGCAGCATGTTTGATGTCCGCTGTTGTAATTATGTTGCCACCGAGTCTGTTTTTGACAAATTTCTTCTACTTATAGAGACTAATAACAAACGGCCAATGCTCTTAAAGCATGCCAAACTGTCGCCATTTATATTTCCCGGATTTAACTTTTTCGACTAAAAAGGAGTCGCCGAATCTGTTGTTGCCGATGACTCACTAATTGTTTGTGCCAGCACAAATATGCGGTGCATATTTTGGCATCATCTCTGACTCATAACAAGATATGGAAGAAGCTTTAGATGAACTGGAACAAAATCCAGAATTTACAATATGTTAATGTAACGCAGAACACTCGTCGGTGAGCTTAATAAAATATTCTTTTCAGAGGCCAATTTTTTTTCTTTTCGCAGTGAACCAGCAACGTAAGAAAAAGATGGTTCATGTTTAAATTCATCACTTATACAAATGTGTAAAAAGCAGATTACACAATCTGAGCTCCAGTGAGGAACTCTCTGTTTTAGTGGATATTAGAGACCCCCACAGACACAGAAGTAGGTTACCTCTCCTGTGTTTCCCACACCTACACAATACCTGAGCCTCTCAGGTAAAGTTTCATTCCATTTTTACGTCTTTCTTTTTTGAGACGGCAATTTGCAATCAATGATTTAGATCTCTGGGCCCTCTCTGTAACGCCTGCCTGATAACCTGAAGAGCCTGAAACATGCAGGTCAACAGAGATCAGAGAGAAAGGAAGGAGAGAAAAAGAGATGGAAAGACAGAGAAAAAAGAGAGATTGAGTGTAAGAAGGGGAGAGAAAAAGAAAAAAAGGGGGGAAAAGAAAGGGAAATTAGAGAGAGAGAAAGAAATGGGAATGAGGCAGAGGAGGAGCAAAAAAGGGGGGAAAGGAGAGAAAGTGGGAGGAGAGAGAAAAAGGGGAAAAACAGAGGGAGAGAGAAAAAGCAGTGTGAAAGTTAAAGAGAGAGAAATAGAAGTGGAGAAAGAGAGTTAGGGGAGAAAGGGGAAAAAAAGAAAGGGAGGGAAAATAGAGAAAAGGAGAGAGATATAGAAAATGAGAGAGAGAGTAGGAGAGAGAAAAGAAGAAGAGGGAGACAAAGGAGGGGAAAAATAAGAGAGAGAGAGTGAGAGAGAAGTTAAAAAAGCCAGAGAGGGAGAGAAAGAAAGGGAGACAAAAAGAGAAAGTGGGAGAAAAAAGAGTGGGTGAAAGAGAGAGATTGAGAGAAAAAGAGAAAAAGGGAGGGAGAAAGAAATAAAAGAAAGAGAAAGGGGAACAGAGAAATGGAGAGAAAAATAGAGAGAAAGTGTGACAGAATAAAGGAGGGGGTAGGGACGGAGAGGGGGAGAGAAAAAGAAAGATGGTGGGAGAGAGAGAAAAAAGGAGGGTGAGAAAGAGAGAGTGAGAGTGGGATGATGAGCGACTGATGAGAAAAACAACAGGTTATTCATGGCATCGGTGTTTTCTTCAAGCCTCTATCTATGTTAAATCTCTTTGCTTTTACAAAATGCTTTTATTCTGCAGTTTTGTCTTGAACAGAAAATTGCTAGCTAAAGTCAAAGTACCTGCTAAAAATTGGAGTGAATGACGTTGGTCACAGGTTGGCTATATTTAGTATTTCATAACATCAGATAAAGACGTTATCTCTGCTTCTCTCACTGCTCGTCTGATGCCTGTGTGGAAATGAAGCTCCTCTTTCAATGTAAACACAATCATTTCCACACAAGACAAACCCCCTGAAACCACCATATGAGCCAAATGGGGTCATAATTCATAAAGGCTTAAAGATCATAACTCAACTAATCATACAACAATAGGATAAGGGAGGAGATCTCCTCCCTCTTTTCTGTGTATGTCAGTGAAAACTGAGCAGCCGTTTTAAACGTGAATTAGATTGTTAAACCTAAAACTGCTCCTGTACAGATACGGCAAACAGCGTGTTCAGTGAAGAGCGATTAGGTTGTATATTTCATCCATGTGTGTGTATTGTAATCTTTAGGCGATCAAACAGCTTTTCAACCTTTCTTGTAAAGAATCGATCCTGATGAGCTTTGATGTTTTGATAATAGGTAGTTACGGCCTCATTTCAGGTTAAAAACCAAAGGGGTTGAGACAAGCAGCCAACAGGCAGTCTGCCAACCAAAAGGGTGTAGAACGAAACAATAAATCAGAATATCGAGATATACATCGTGTATCGCGATATCGCCTAAAAAAATATCGAGATATTGGTTTTAGACCATATCGTGCAGCCCTAGTTGCGCCCATGAAAAATTAGCCAAATCGTCTCTGCCAGTATCAAATCCAATTCTGCCTGGGTTATGTATTTTAAATGTTTTCTTCTTTCTTTCTGTCATTTTATTGGGTGTTATTTTTTATAACAGGAGTCAATCAAGCAGCTGCCGCAATGCTGTTGCTTTTATCTGAGATGTTCACTTCTGTTAGTCATTCTTACCATGTAGAAATAGGAGAGGCAACAGCCGATAGTCCAGAATACGGAGCCTGTCTTCACTGACTTCACCTGCAAGAAGGAGAGACAAAAAAAAATACAAAATAATCTGTCAGATAGTGCATGCTTCGAGAAGTAAGACGTGTAGATCCTGAGGTTGTCTGGTGAGGAAAAAAAAAATACACCACAGGATGCACATCTCACATCACAATAACATGATGTTCTCCTTCGGTTACAGCAAAGTAATGAATAAAATCAGGATTTAGAGCAAAGTGTTCTCTCTACTGAAGATTCATTCTGTTTCAGTAGTGAAAGACCATAAAACAAATACAGCCCCATTAAAAGCTCTTCTTTCATTGTGATTCACCATTTTAGAGCAAGTTAAGGCACGTCTTTGGAAACCCTAATGGAATCTTCAACACTTTGGAGAACAGGGGTGAAAGGGAAACAATGACACATTTTGTGCGTCTTTGAAAGCGGTTTAATAATCACAGTTTGATGATCAGAGCAGATACAGCAGCCAGCTGAAGTGAGACAGGATGAGAGGAGAGCAGCTCAGACTCGACCAATGAAAGCACCTCGTAAACGCGCTCTGCTTCCTCGCCTCAGGCTGATAAAGCAGACAAGTGCATTAACTTTTAAAAACACACAAAATAAAACTTTGGGAAAAAAAAAACATGCACCAAATAGGAAACACATTTTATGATGACATTAAAAATCACAGCATTTCAGAGGCTGCACCAGTGACAGGAAGTGGAGAGGAAGCTCATCCAATACAGCATGAGGCTTTCTGATGAGGGGCAATCGATGGTTGCTAGACCACCTAAATACCCAGCAGAGCATCATGGACAAACCACTGGACCATCGATTAATCGACGGTACAGATAAAAACACTAGCATGGCTGAAATCTGCATGCAGATGCAGGAAAAACCTGAACACAAAAAGTCCTGGAGCAGAGCTTTTCCTTTGTGTTGAGGCAGCTACAGTAAGTGGGTGACCTGATTATCATTCTCCCCAGTAATAAAGATGAAATGTGTTTGTGGAGGTAGGAAATGACAGTTTTCTACTGCATGGATGCATCTGTTTGAGGTAAGCACAGCGGATTTATTTCTGCAGGTGAGGTGTTTCTATAATGACACGCGCTGGTGACTGCTGTGATCCCATCTTATATCAAGATGTCTCTAAGCTGACATCCCAGAAACAACCAAACCCTAATCACGTACAATGTTTTTTATATATATATTACTGAAATGTTCCCTTAAAGCAGGGGTCTCAAACTCAACTTACCAAGGGGGCGCTGGAGGTAGCGTCTGGCTACACCAAGTGTTCCACAAAAAAAGGACTTCAAGTATTTAAAAAAAAAAAAAATCGTATCTGATATTGTATCAGATTAATATTGCTATCGGGCAAAACTCAATGCTGCAATATCGGTATCCTATCAGAAGTTAGAAGGTTGTATCGGGACACCCCTAGTGTACGCCACATACGATTATTTTGATAATCGACTAGTCACAGATTATGTTTTGCGATTAGTCGACTATTCGGATCATACATAAATTGCAGCTTATTGCACCAGCATACAGCTAACATCATTAGCTTCCAGCTTCAAGTGTTTAAGGTATGTACTAACTAAAAATGAAGACAGTTAATATCATAGTTCATTCAGCTTTTAATGCACTTTGCAGCTTGTAGCAGCATTTCTGACATTCTTTTTTTATGTACCAATTTTCTATTCAAACATGACATCGCTATTAAGTAGGTAGCTCCCTGTTGACGTCAATGTTAGCAGCCAACTAGCCAGTTAGCTTACCGAGATTGTCATTCTTCGTCAGAAAATATATCAGCCACGGCGTGCTTTCTTTTCAGATGCTCGTGCATCGCGGTCGTACTGTCATGGAAGGCCATTTCTGCTTTGCAGATTTTGCATTGCACACTTTTCTCCTTTATTTTGGAAAAATGTTCCCAAACTTTCGAGCTCTGTTGCCGGCTAGCCATGATACTGTTGAGCATAACTTTTCCGGTGACATCACAGGTTACCCCGGTTACCACTTCTGAGCGTATGCGTCAGGGACAGAACAGCAGACGAGACAGGTGAAAGTACAGCGGCAGTTTTGAGGGAAAAATAAAGATTAAAAAAATATGAAAACGACGACGTCGATTATTAAAAAATCGTCGACGTCACCGTGACTAGTCGACTAATCTTGGCAGCCCTAGTGTACGCAGTACACATCATGTGAGTGCACTTACGAAAGTACACGATTTGGGACACAGCAAATGAAAAATAAAATTACTGATCTCTGCAAAGAATACGAAACCATGGTCATTCCTTCAGGATCTCATTCCATCCTGTTTTGTTGATATTTTACATTAATATCCACAAAGACACACTGTCCTTACAACTCCATTGCAACCATAGCTGCAGAAAAAGATTGTGCTTACTTAACTAATGTTCATGAATATTTTTAAGGCCATAAAAGAAAAAGAGAATATTACTCAAATTTAGTAAATATGAAATTTGGATTGGAACTTTTGTTTTGGGAAATGTATTATTAATTAGAAGTTGTTGGAACGTGGAAAATCACTTGATCTGTCACCAATTTAAAAACATTTTCATTTAGGTCATAAAAAAAGACATCAGTATTTGTCTATTCCAGTGTCATAATCACCCACACACTCCTCACACCATGTACAAATTAACTGACTGTTAGAGCTGGATAAATCAAAATCAAATACCATGTTCACAATTTAATTACAGCCTTGAAAATAAAAAAAAGAAAGAAGAAAAACAAAACAGTGTATAAATAACTCATACAGGGCAAACACAAAGTCCACTGTAGATAAAAGAGAGATCTTCTTGATTAAACTGCATGGTTGATTTGGAGGTTTCAGCCTGTGGTGGAGTTGTAGTAAAAGAAAAAAAAAAAAGACCTAAACAGTTCTCTTTCTTGTTTTGTGGCTTCCTGTTGACTGAAATGGGGCACAAAATAACAAAAGGCATCATAATCTAAGAAATAGGAAGTGTGAGTCAACATCATTCCGCAGCCAAAAAGTGAAAGCCATAAATGTCATGAAGGAAGGATGTTTCATAAGAGTTCAACAGATTTTGCAAGGTGTAAGTCTGTCAGCGAGTACAAACCTCCAACACGTTATTTACAATAAAAGGTGATGTATTTAGTTACATGTCAGCTCACAGCTGAAATATTAAAGGGCTTGTTGATTGTTACTACACGTCAAGTGTAGGTGACACCATCATTCTGAGAAACCATTTCTTTAGGTTCAGTGTAGTTTTTCACTTGTATCAAAAAAATTTCATTTGGAAAATAATTTAACTAAAAAAAATTGTGTTTCAAGTCTCATTTATAACGTAGTGAATCCAAAATCCTAATTTCTCAACCTTTTTTAACTTCCTGTATTTTACCCTTCTTTTCTACTTAACTTGTCTTAATGTTAACTGTTAGAAGTAAATTATCTCACTTCTCTAATGTCTCTATCCTGAGTCATTGCTCCTTTTGTTTACCCCTTTGTTAAAGTGAAAACACACACACAATGACGGATTAATAAGACAACAGCCACTGTTGAAGCGACTGCGATTCCCTCAGACAATATTTCCACTCAGGCTGGTCAAAGCTAGCGTGCAGTCTGGCTTTGTTTATTCAGCGAGATGTTCAAGCTGCGTCTCAACTGGTGCCTCAACCCGCTCTGCCCGCTACCATTCCAGCCACCACCATCTTTGTGAAGACACAAAAGTCACACAGTGTGAAAACAGTCCAGCTAATTAAATGTGAGCTGAGAGAGAGAAAGAGGGGAATTACTGTTACGACAATGTAGGCAGGGAGCACGGGGTTGGGGCATGACGGGGAGGCGACTGTGCACGTGTGTGTGTGTAAGTGTGTTCATGTTGGAGCTATGGTGTTAAGAAGAGGTCTCTTGGGTGTGAGAGGATTCAATTATAGATTATGTGAATGTGTGTGTGTGTGTGTGTGTGTATTGGGAGGAGTAGGGGGGTAAATACAGATTAAGCGAGTGCAGTTGAATGGGTTATTAGCGGATAAAGCGAAGGAGTCGGATAATGAAGATTGGGCTGAGACTTCAGAGTGCGGCTTTCGTGCACTTTTGCAGTGTAAAGAGAGGGCAGGGGAGTAATAATGACATATAGGAAGAGAGGGAAGAAAGGAGGTGAAGAGGAGGAAAATAAAAGCATCGCAAGAGTCAAAGAAATGGCAGGAACAGAAGAAGGCAAAGACAATTAAAGGAAGATGAGCTGGAAGACAGACAGGGAGGAGGAAGGGAAATACGCAAAGACAAATGTGGGTAAATGAGACTGATAATGGGAAGCGGTGGAGCATGGCCGCGATGATTGTTTCTCAGGGCTCTCGCCAAATAGAACGAAGGGACGTGAGAGGTGGTGGACGAGAAGAGGGGGGATGATGACACATCACCTTAAGAGGCAGTGATGGCTGCTGCGAGAAAAACCTTCCTTCCACCTTGGAGATGTATTGATCATGCTCACAAGATGACAAGAGGCACTGAGAAAAAGATGTCCCTTAAACGTATTACCAGGCGGGGGAAATGGTTCAAGCTAGAGATTTTTTCTTTTCTTGGACTTGAAAGTTTTACAAAAAATTTTGGACTCCTTCACAACTCCCTGGATTGCTTCAGAGATACTGGCCCTCATTTATGAAACGTGTAGCACGACTGCAACATGGGCGTACTCACAGATCGGCATTTATCAATCTGGGCGTGGGCGGAGGGTACGCTCAAATTTCACGCCAGGTCTGAGTTTGTGTACGCAAGTTTCATGTCAGAGGGGAGCGCAGTGCAGCGAGGAAAATCCATCTGTAGCAGAGAATTATTGGATCATTTGAGTGAAGTGCATTTTCAGGCAAACAAACAGGTTTGCAGATTAATATTTAGATGGCTGAATTAGATTTGACACCAAGAACGTTTGAAGAATTTCACTTTTTTTATACCAATCTGTAAAATAGATCGCTTATGAAAGAGCAACACGAGCCGTCAGCTGATTTTTTTCTTCATATAAATAAGCGTTTCCTTTATTAATTTACTTTAAAAATTAGAGAGACTGTTTGCAGTGATTAAAAACACTCCCATGTCCACAGTAAAGTCTCAGCAGAGATTATTCAGAGGACGCTGGATCAAACTTTTAGTGTTTTTTTTTTTTTTTGTAAAGGAAGCCGTACTGATCACAGGATTTAGCATGAAGATTATTGTTTCACTCCTAACAATATCATCATATTAGTCCGATCTGTGTGGTAAAAGTGGACTATTCGATAACAAAAGACATTCATTTACATGTGATCACAACCATTCGGCTCGTCGTCTCATTATAAAACTCCAGTCCAACCGTGCGTAATTGGGCACAAGCGATGCGCCTCTTTGCAAAGATACATGATGACCAAAAATAAAGTTCATGAAATCAGTTTGTAGGATAACCAGTCCTGCATATTGGAAATGATTTATTATCTCTATTGGACTCGGTGCAGGTTGGTCTGCTCCTCTGTTATATGTACCTGAAACTGACGCAAAGCTTCATTCACTTCTGAGTCTGACAGCTTCAGGTTCAAGCTGGAGTCTGACTGCAGCTACTTTCATCTTTGACAGAGATTCTTCCACGTTTTTTGACCTGAACGGAAATCATTAATAATTTTGGGGCTTCTAATAATTAGATATCTCAGATAAATTAATTGAAGTATAAATGAAGAATGTGTAAATTAAATGTTTTAACTCTGCTGTAGTTTGGTTTGTTACATCTCTGCTGCTGACAGCAGCGGATGTGGTTTTTTTGACTCTCTTTAACGCCACTTTACCAGCTGCCAAACAACACAGCTTCATTTCTCTCCACCTTGGTTGCTGTGGTGTGGTCGATCTCCAGCACAGAGAAGTCTCCTTTTTTCTGTAACCCGTCCCCTCGTGTCATAAGTTCCGTGGGTTCGACCAGCTGAGCCTTGAATATTTAGGGGCGTGTTTTTTAAATTACAATTGTTTTCAGCCGCCAGATTTATCAATACCTGATCAGGCGTATGCCATGATTGGCCCTGGTACGCAAGTTTCATAAATCACATGTGAACATTTCCGTGAACGCGTTTCTACACCCAAATCTGCGCCAATTCCCACTCGAGATTGATAAATGAAGGCCATTAGGAGAACAATATGTTATAAGAGAAGGGTGAAGACTCTCCTGAAGTGTGCCAAAAGCTTTGTAAATTGTTACGCAACACATGCTTTGAAAATAAGAAACTCATCTCCTTAAAGAAGCTGACAAGCATTAGAAACGTTGGGCGGATTAAACTCGTGGTTGGGGTGTCGTAACTGAACTGGCCCTGACCTGCTTTTCAAACATCTGACACTTTGAACAGGGAGCGAACATTTTCAATCAGACTGAAATCTGCAAGAAAATCACATTTGAGACATACTATATGCTTTTCTGAAGATTATTTAAGAGAGAGGGGGAAATTATTTTATAAAGCACTTCTTACAGTTTCAGTGCAGAGATGCTTCACCTGAAGTTCACCTTTTACAAAGTTCACTTATCTGCAGCTCTGAGCAGAGTTTGCAGTCCTTATAGCCCAACTCACAATGTTCCACCTGTCAGCTACATTTCTGACTCCTTTCTACTTCTTGTTCTTTCAGGTCAAGTTTCACCAAATCATAGCAAAGCAAAATGTAAAAGGTGTGAGACTTTGCGTTGTTCCTTCAGCATGATATAAAACAGAAAAGAAGACCAAGTTTTGGGCAAGTTTTTTTTAACAATAAATTAATGGATATTCAACCAAATTGTTAACGTCCCTGATTTATTCTTTCATTTTTCTAGTTGGCTTGTATGAGGAGCTTATAGTGTATAATCTGCAGGAGAAGCTGGTCTTGCTTTGCTCCTTTTTTGAGAAACAGGCACAGAAACTAGTTTGCGCACCGCTGCGGAAAGAATCATCTGTACCACCAAATTTAACAAGTTTTAACACAATTTCAAGTTGTCATCTTCATTCAAAACAAAGTCATTTTTCTCCGACTTTACCGTAAAATTACCGTAAATCTTAGAGTATGAGACTTTTTTTTGTCATCCAAAAAGAGGGCTGAATCCTCTACCACAAGCAGGACCGATATAAAACAGATTGGTCTTATTGAGCTACGGTATTGAGCACTTACAGAAACAAGCACAGCTGGACCAGTCGAGCAGCACCAATTTTAGACCATTTTTTCACCCTTGTGTAGCAAAAAATAGAGCTTTTGAGAAAATGGTGGTGTACTTTTAAGCACAGAAACCTTTTGTGTTGGTTTTATTGAAAAGTCTCAATTTCAGACGAGTGGCTTACAGAGGTGGGTGGTGTGAGTCAAGATGAATAAGTCATGGGCAGTTGGTCTGTCTTTACCTTGCAAAGTATTAATAAGCTAAGTTCAACAACTATCAACTACAAAAATTAGGCAGGATGGGGAAAAAATGGCACAAAAAAATGCTTCAAACTCTATGTGAGCCCAAAAAACAGCTAGGTTTTCCAGTAGATGGATTACAGGTTGAATATGGCCAAAAATGCAGCAGTGTGTTGCCTTGCTCTGTGCAAACACTCCAGTCGGTTTTCCAGCAAAGGAGACCGCGGACCGGTTTTTGGCTTTCAAATGTGCATCGTATGTTTGGGGACATTAACTCATGTGTTCGGTTTCTCTCTGCTGAGCCAGCTCACAGACTCACAGCCAGTTGTGTTGCATCAGTACTTACTCTGTGGTGCATGCTCAGCCAGCCACCTGGACACTAAACTGCAGGTTGTTGCCAGATCAGTGACAGTCAATGAGTCACAAAATCAGGCCATGGAGTCGAGTGACTTGTGCTACCTTCAACCAAATGTAGAGATGTGTCCATGCAGGATTTAACAAAGTGACAAACTGGGATTGGGGCTGAATCCTTGGGCCGGTTAAAAAAAAAGGTCTCTTCCAGCCCGGCGAGCAACTGTACTGCCAAGCTTGTTATGCTGTGACGGACAGCAGCGAAGCATGACGAAACACCTGCATCACTATACTGCCGGGATAAAAGAGTCCACCGTGCAGCATATCTGTACACTTTATAAAGGGAGATCAACGCCTGGGAGGTAAAATAAAAGTTGGACAAACAGCCTACAAGATACGATTACCACTCGCTGAGAGCCTGTAGCATGCATAATAAAGGCTCTTTATTTACTTTTCTGAAACACCCGGTAAGTGAACCAGTAAGATTCTCCTTAGCCAAATGTGCTATATGGAAGAACTCATCCATTCAGCAAATACAGTTTTTTTTTTTTTTTAAAGGGAGTGGGTTTGGAATACATTATAAATGTAAATTAGAATATTGTATTAAGAAAATAAGCGAGTTGAGCCCAAGAATAGATCAACTTTAAACTAACACATTAATAATGGAGAGCTGAAAGAATTCAAAAAGTTAATTCAGAAAAAGAGAATACTGTCTTTCACTTATGTCTTGAAACAACTGCCCTGCAGTGTCAACATGACGGACATGTCTCGTCTGAAGTCCTGGAAGAAGTCCAGTCTGTGTGAAATGCATCAAGTAACAACCTTGACTTCAGTGTTTACCAAGCACACACCCGTGACGTTGAGAATACCATGTCCTTGCATTTGTTGTATGGATGGTCGAGGCTTAACTGTTGTCTGGATCTGTAGCTGAGTGCTGCGCAGTAATTGACTCACCAAACTATCAGCTAAGGCAGAGCGTTTATCCTGAATGCAGATGAGCAGCGTTGTACGGCCTTCAAATACACATCTTTAATGCTGCACTTGCAGAGGGGAATTTTTTAAAATATGCAAGTGCTCTTTTTATTGAATGATGTTCGTGCTGCATGATAATCACGGCGGTCGGAACAAAACGTGGACATTCTCACTCAGATACACTTTGCATCCAAACAAACCTGTGGCTTATTTTCTATGTAACAGAAACTAAGAGAAAATAAAAGTCTAAATGTCCTTTGGCAAAAGTAAACTAAGCATCAATAAGAAAGTAATGAAGCAGACACCGACAATGAAAACAATACTGAATTTGCATTTCAGTTTCTGTTTTGAGAATACAAAAGACAACAGGTGGTAACAGTGTTAACTGCTCCGGAAGACAGTCAAAGTCCTGTTTCTGTTTTCAGTGAAAATTGAAGTATCTGTTCAGTCTTTGTTTCACAAGCTGCGTGTTTGGGAGGTGGCTTTGTGGGCGGGGGCAGCTGGCGTCTCACAGGTTGGGTTGTAATAAAAACAACTGCTCAAGCAGCCAGTTGCAATTAACTTTATAACGCTCAATTTCTTCTTTTCCATTATCAGCCACAATCTCTTATATTAAATTTGGAATTGATTTGAATTTTTTTTTTTTACCCCCCTCCCTCTTAGGAATCAATTTTAACCTCCCCGCTCTGGCGACACCTGCTCCGGCACAGACTGCCTGAGCAGAAGGAAGAATTCTTCCACAGTGATGACTGTTATAATATTAATATAACAGGTTACAGTCAGGCAATAACGCCACAGTCTACAGAAACATAAGGATATTTGTTGGCAGGAAATGATCTTCAGAAGTTCCATGAGGTGATCTGAATAAATAAGACACATGCCAACAACGCTTTAACCTTGAGCAATATTATGAATACAGGTACAGAACACGGATCACTGGGCGGATTTAAGTTATTCCAGCTGACATGGGCGGCAAAAACTAGACTGTTTTTCATTCAGGATGCATGTTAGAAAATGTACCTGTAATCTTATCCATGTTGGTTAAAAAAATCCCCATCATACATCCCTATTTTTACCATTACAATGTAATACACGATTTTTATCAAGACATTTTCACAAAACAAGACAAAGAACTTTTGTCTAAAACTGCTAGAATGCAGATTAAATCTTCTGCAAAAGCTCCAAAATCTTCCTACTGGAGCGAAACTTGCTCACCTTATACACCCTCATCATTTGCTTGGCACCAACAGTCAGCTACATAATTATTTGCACAATGAAAAATGTTGGATTTCTACACCCACACGTCAGAACTGAATTAAACTGACTTAAACAAGCATTTGTTTTCTGGGCAGACTTTCAGCTTTAATTTGAAGTAAATGACAACAAATTTAGGTTGATAAAGGCTTGGATAAGAATAAATGTAGGGATGCATTTTTTTTTTTTGCCTGAAAATGGCCCAAAAGGGCATTTTTCAGTTTTTGGCCAGAAGACTTTTATCACAGAACCAACATGGCCGAAAGAGTAAGTTGTGATGAATACCTACCTTGTTCTTCTATTTTACAGACCAAAAAGCCTTGTGATTTATCTTATTCACATGACAGGATGGTCATGTGTTCACAATTCTTCTCTGCTCTCTGTATCGCACACAGCAGAGTTCTACCCCGATGCATTCACAGACACAAACATATTCTGTAAAGTGGAAAAGGCGTCCAGCAAAATAATGTCACAGTCATGACAAGAGACAGAAAAAAAACATTATTTTTTGAAGCATTAATATTAATTTATGCAGTGGTACTGATGATTGGCATAGCAATTTCTGTCTGTGTTTCAGTTTTCGGTTTTGGCTAAGAATTTTCATTTCAGTACATCCCTACTAGACATTTTATTAAACTTTGAGATATAAGGGTTGTAATGATGTATTGCAAAAGCTTCACACAAAAAAATGGCACTACAGCATGTAAAAATGTAAAGCTATGCTCTTGCAGACTTGGTATGGTAGGTCATAAAGGGTTAAAACCTTTACTGAGCACCAGTTGCTCGGTTTCTTGCACAGTGATGTCCACCGGGTGTCTGCCACTAGTTTTGGGTCTTTCTGACTTCCATCCTTCCATCACTCATTGAAAAGCTGCCTCTACTGGATTCAGGTCAGGGAACTAAAGAGGTCTTTCAGGAGCGTGCCTCTTTTGGGTCTTGAAAACATCTTTGGTTGCTTTGCCAAGATGTTTGAGGTCATTGCCCTGCAGTAGTGTGAAGCAGAGTTCAATTAAATTTTAGGACCTGAGTTCAACCTGAGCTGATGGGATTGCCTTGTACACTTAAGAAACAGGCTGCTGCTTTTGTCAGCAGGTGGGTCGTCAACAGATATGAGAGGGCTGGTTCCACTGGCTAATGAGCTGGTGAGCACAGCCGCATTTATTAACTCCCTCACACCCGTTTCAAGGTGTGTGGTTAATCAGTGTACAAGTTCTTTTGATGGTTTTTAACCTGTGTGTGTGTGAGTGTGTATGTGTTACTCATGGAAAGCCCTCTCGATGTGGCTAGGAAAGGAGTTCTCTTTCATTTGAAAGGCATTGTTTCTGCTACCCACCAGATTTTCTTTTTAAATCTCATAATAGCTTTTTCTAAAATGCATTTCTCGCCTATTCAGTCGTCAAGCTGATGGAGTAACAACTCCAAAATACTCTGCACCTTAAGTTTGCCAGGTTGGTTTAAGCACGCTTGTTAGAGCAGGCGCCCCATGTACAGGGTCCATGCTGGTCCAATGCTAGACTCGTACCAGGGCGACTGCATCGCCGCTTCATTTCATTCTGAAGGCATGCTATCTGATGCGTCAACTCACACTGGGTGCATATTCAGACCAGCACCTAGTAGGACCACCAGATAGCTGGAGTCGCAAGCCCATGAAGTTCACATGCTTCCAACCCAAATGACAAACCTCTCCTCCATTTTGTAGTAACATGGACCACGAACAGACCACACTCCCAGATTTGGCGTTGACAAAGGGTATTTTAATTTAAAAGATGACCAGATGTTGAAATGTTGTTCTGTGTCCGACTTCCTGGCCTGCTTGATCTGCTCTGTGCAAAACAATGCTTCATTGCTCAGGCAAAAATAGAAATCTTGCATATCTGATGCAGAGGACTCCAACCTGCCCGATCTGAGACCCAGCTGGAACGCTTCGTAGCCATGCCAGTATAAGCTGACACATTTACTAGAACAGATTTTACCATTAGGGAAAGTCTTTGAATCAAGTCGCTATTTGGTGCTCTCTCTGCCCATATTTCCAGCCTCTTTTCAGCTGTCTTGTAAAATAAAGGTAAAAAGCCTTCTGGTAACCGACAGCTGAACACCGAACAGTCTTGTAACTTTTATACTCAGGGGGACTGCAAAAATAAAAGTCTACATCCCTTATGTCTTTAATTACATTTGGATGGAAATACCCTCACATCAAAGCTGGGAAAGGGTGCTTAAATAAACTGACTTACAACCTCATTTGGTTTTAAATTCACTTTAGTGGTGCCATTTAACCAAACATGTCAGAATATACGCTATAGGAGTGGACTGTATATGTTTCTTAACGCACAGATGAACAGTGTGCCAGTTGCATCAGCTTGAAGTAGAGCTGAGGCACTTATTTTAAAAGGCTGTTTTTTTTTCATCCACTGTGGCCTGTATTCCACCCTATCTGGAGTCTGATAAAGGCGCCTGGCAGCTGAATAAATGCTCAGACGGCGTGCAGACAGCCCCACATAATACATTCATTTATTTATATATGCACTTTATCCCTATTTTTCATTCTAGTTTTTGTATTTCTACAATATTTTACCAATATACTGTTTATGCGCCGTCACATTCAATTATATCCTCACTGCAAAATCAATGATTTTGTTGTTGCTGCATCTAAATTGCCTTTACATGCTGAACTTGCCCACCTTGTGTCAGTGGGAAACCGGTTGAACAGAGAAGCTTATTATTTCCATCTTCATCGTTCTTATTATCTAATTAACAGGTCTTTCTTCTTCCTCAAGGTCGTTTTTCCCATGTTTTCGCACAATTATTCTCTTTCTTACTTCAGCAATTTCATTTTGATGTTGGAAATAAAAAAAGAGGAACGTTAACCACTAATCGGATACAGCTCAGCGCAGAGAGGAAAGTTCTTTTATATTTGTCAAGGTCGACTACAAAAAAAGCAGAGGTGCTGAGGAAAAAAAACTTTGGAAAGAAGAGCTCTTCAATTTCGCACACACGTATTAAGAATCATACACACACATATACACAGAGATTACATTCAGAGTAGGATAACTGCAGGCGGAAAGGGAGATGTCCACAGCTGAAAAGAGTGGACAAAGTCTGTGCCGGACATCTTTCACCCTGAAAGCTTTGACTGTAGACAAACATTTATCAAATATTTTCCACTGCAGCTTCTGAAAATGTCCAAGCTGTTTTCAAAAACAACACCTTCTTCCCTTCTATTAGTTTCTTTTTAATGTTTGGGTCTTCCTGAGCTTGTGTCAAGGTCTACATCAGCAGAGCAAAGGTAGCAAAGAAAATGTTTTTTTCATCTTTGAGGATTAAACAATTTCTCAGACAAAACAAAATAGGATAACAGAGCTGGTCCAAATTTAACAAGGTCAGGTTCATTCTAGGGATGAAAAAATGTTTTTCACTTTGTGTTGTTTTGGGTTTTTTTATCTTTCAAAGCAGAGTTAAGCAGAGGAGAGGCAATCCAATCTTTAACCTAAGATCATTTCTACTCTGAAAGGTCAGTGTATTGTGAAGGTTTACACTGCCGCATGCAGTTTCCTGGTCTCCACATGGTCTGCAAAGGTGCCCAGTGTGCCTTTCAAGGCTCTGGATAAATAATTCAAGATGCGAGGCCTGGTAGGATCGAAAATAGGTCCACTTTTCAGGCTACATCAAGCCCATGCCCTAAAAATGAACAAAGGACAGAGTGCTCACAAGGGAGAGGGATTCTGACATTTTTCTCGGGGCTTAACAGATTTCAGAGCTGACCAGAAGGAGCTGAACACATGATCAGGATTTGTTCTGTTTCTTCTTTCAGATATGCTAGCTTTGTAATCTTTAACAATGTTTTTTTTTGTTGCATTCTTTTCAGGCTGTATTTGGATCAAATTTGTCCCTTTATGAGTATGTCAAACCAATCCACCTGTTTCTTCAGAAGCCTATGGGTGTTGACTTCCGCCTGCGGTTATCAACTTCCGGTTGCTGCCGCAGGCAAGCTAGCTCAAAACAACTCGCATGAAATCATTAATGCTAGACAGGGCTCAGTGTAAACTGTTTAAAACATCCGCACTATGACTCCACCTCTAAATTTTGTTTATTTTGTCGCTTTCTTGCTTTTAAAAGCCAGTTATTAGAGCGAGTATGACAGCTTGGCCAACATCATCAGCTTTGTGGTTTCCATGGTGACGTAAACAGAAAGTTCAACCGGACGAGCAAAATAGGCAATCGTGATGAACTATGGGTAATCAGGAAAAATATGGATAGTGCTGCACAATACACTCGCCGGCCACTTTATCAGGTACACCTTGCTAGTACCGGTTGGACCTCCTTTTTTCCTTCAGAACTGCCTTAACCCTTTGTGGCATAGATTCAACAAGGTACTGGAAACATTCCTCAGAGAGTTTTGGTCCCCCGTTCCACCACATCCCAAAGGTGCTCTACTGGATTGAGATCTGGTGAATTTGGAGGCCATTTGAATACAATGAACTCATTGTCATGTTCAAGAAACCAGTCTGAGATGATTCGAGCTTTATGACATGGCGTGTTATCCTGCTGGAAGTAGCCATCAGAAGATGGGTACACTGTGGTCATGAAGGGACGGACATGGTCAGCAACAATACTCAGGTAGGCTGTGGCGTTGAAACGATGATCAGTTGGTTCTAAGGGGCCCAAAGTGTGTAAAGAAAATATCCCCCACACCATCACACCACCACCAGCCTGAACCATTGATACAAGGCAGGATGGATCCATGCTTTCATGTTGTTGACACCAAATTCTGACCCTACCATCCGAATGCTGCTGCAGAAATTGAGACTCATCAAACCAGGCAACATTTTTTCCAATCTTCTATTGTCCAATTTTGGTGAGCCTGTGTGAACTGTAGCCTCAGTTTCCTGGACCTTTTATGCGTTTTGTATCTTTTTGTTTTTGTAAGTTTGCTTAAAATTTTATTAAAGAAAAACAGAAAGCTTCTTCATGTATACATACCCAAAGGTAATAGGTAAATTGCAGGGCAAAAATAGCGATGCCTTCGTTGTCAAAAGAGCCAGCGACAGAGCGGGAGATGTAGCCGGGGACTATCGCGATGAAGCAGGCCGCCAGCAGCCCTGCGCCCTGGTTCCACAGCTCCCGTGTCAGCAGGAAGGTGGAGATAGCGGTCAGACCGCTGAACACCGGTGCCAGAAAGACACACACATCCCGGATGTGCACGGTGATGTGCAGCATGTTGAGCACATAGTGGATGAGGCCGGCTGTCACCATCAAGCCCGGGTATACCTGAGTGAGGAAGCACAGAGGGAGAGAGAGGAGGTGAGATCACAGACAATGACATTTAATGATGACAACTCAGGCTGAAGGAAAGGGTTGGAAGCATTTTCCAGTATTTTTTTTTAACGTTTTTAAACCAAAACACCAATAAATGAAGATAATAAAAAGATCTCTTTTACAGCTTCAACACATGAGCATTGATTGGTGAGAAAAAAGAGAGAAGATTAGAGAGATAAGATGAAAAGTATCCAGCAGGATCATTTTAGAAAAAGAAATTCATAGAAGTATCATCTTGGAATATAAAACTGATCTAATTTCAGACACACTTTACCGTTTTTATTGACCCATTGTGCCTTAACAAGCGTGGTTCATTCGATTTTGAACAAAAACTTGTAAACATTGGCGATAAAAGTGAAGTCAACTTAATCGTCCTTCAGAGTTGTGGCAATTAACGCTGGGCACCTGCATGTGCAGCTGCAACTAATAAATGTTTATCAATTAACTCTGCTGGTTGGTATTTTTCATTTTCTATCATTCAACTTGTGAAACAGCACTCTCTCTGCAGCTTGTTGTTTGAAAAAATAGCAACAGAGAGAGAAAATATGAGTATAGATCCAACCTTTTTAGTTCACTTTTCACGAGAAAGTAAAATAATTGCACCATTGTAGAAAATTCTGGCTTGTGGGATGTTTCGACATAATAGTATGTAGCCCCAAAAGCTTTCACTGTACATGATACCACCAACTATTTAGCACTTAACTCAAAATAATTGAGGAGACGAAGTGGTTCAGAAATATTTACCAATTCAAAAAAATGACTGTTTTACTGAGCCTAGGGAATGGGCCACACGATTGGAAATGTGCCAGAGACAGCTTGGCGACCCCCATGATGCAATGTGATGATATATTTTTGGCAATTTAAGCACATTTCTTCATGTTCTGTGAATCCGTGTACTCTGTAAACATTCAGAGACAGACGCCTGCTGTTGAGTCTTTTTAAATGCAGTGATTGCAGTTCCACGTGTTAAGTATGAGCCTGCAGCTTGTTACTCGCTCGTATCAATTTGCACCCGAGCCGCAACACCTGGTCTAAAAATATGAAGCCAATGAGGAAGGGTTAAAAACAGCAGTGTTCTGGAGGCTTGCTGCAGAAATATCAGAAACCACCTACACCAAGTCCAAAAAAGCCAATCTTTACACCAAAAATAATACAAATAGAAGGCCTGCCTCTTTGCCTCATCCACACTTGAGCTAGGTTGAGGTTAGCATTTCCAATATGAACTCTCGTTGACGATTGGCTTCAAAACCCTGAATCAGAAACAAATGTCGCAGAGACTACATCTGTATATTAAAAAGTCTATGGTTTTACAATGTCATTAAAAGCAACCCTTCAGATTCAAGGCTCACTTGATAAAAGAGTTAAGGCTGCAGTAATAGATTTTAATAATCCAATAATCTAACTTTTCTGCTGTTCTGGCTGGTGCCGTGTAGCTTGTAGTACCTCTGTGAGTTTGTGGGTTTGTTTGCTTCCTCCCCTCAGACTGACCTGGGGATGGGTGATTGGTCAATCAGTCAATAGGGAAAAGCTATCAAGTAGAGCCAGCTTCAAAAGGCTGGGCTGGTCTTCAGCCAACGGTGGTGGGATTAATGTGAACCGCCCAAACTTCGTCTCTGCTCGGTGTAAGATTAAAGTGGTTTGTGCTTTTTGTTTTGGATGATGGATGTTAAAAGAATTTCTCTTACTGTTTCTTTTTTCCATGTTTCCATTTCTTTCTTCTTTTATATAATAAGACTCTTTTGGACTGGTTTCATAATGGAAATAAAGTGACAGGGTAAGTGGTGTGGAAGAGTCACTGGGTTCTCCCATGTCACTGAATGCATCATCCCTGGAGTGGAAGCGTGGTTACCTTTAGGACACCATTTTAATCTAGAAAAGTGGCTCCAGCTGTGAAGAAAAGGGGACTTGATGGGCTGGAGACTACGCTGGAGAAACGCTAAGACTCAACAGACAACAGACACATATTTAAGACTTCTGAGGTGAAGCCAGTTATCGTTCTTGTGCTAAAACTGAAACTTTAAAAAAAAAAAAAGAACTGATGACGATGCTTGGGCAGGCCGTTTTCCCTCAACACCACCACCTGGTTTCTCACCAGACTCTGGAGCCCAGGTGAGCCTATCCATGCAGATTCTTGTTCCTGAAAACCAGTCCTTAATATCACTCTTATCTTCTGTATTTCACTCTGTAAATGCTAGGGTTAGCTTCCCAGGTTGATGTTTTCTCTTAGACCGTATCTAACCCTTAACACTTTGTCGTTGTCTGAATTTGAAATGTTTCCGTCTTTTGACGAGTGTGGTATCACAGGTTGGTTTGCCTGAAAATCCAGAATTTGTGTAACGTTAATCGAATTTTGCCTTGTTCCATGGCTCCTGTTTTTAGAAGAGCATTGCTTGTTTTTTTGTTTCTTTTCTGAAATTTTTAAGATTATTTGTTTGTAAAAATACTTTTTTTTTCATTAACACTTCTGTTAGAATTCTGGCTTTATGTTACCTTCTTTACCCTTTTAGAGCCTTTGTCATATCATCCATCAATGAATTGAGTCATCTATTAAGAAATGCCTTCTTTTTTTGATTAAATATACTACTGCCATTACCATTTTACCATTACCATTGCCAGTGTTGCTGTTGTGTGGCTTATCTTTTATTTTTTTGCTTAAGAAATTTACTTTAAATATATTATACTTGCAGCAAGGCAAGGCAAGGCAAGGCAAGTTTATTATATAGCACATTTCAGCAACAAGGCAATTCAAAGTGCTTCACATAGCGGCAAAACATATTAAAAGAAACAATTTAAAAATTAATTAAAAGAGCAAAAAATAATAATATAATAAAAATGAAAGTAAAATGGCAAAAAAGAAGGATAAAAGTCACAGCGCAGAATGCAAAGGTGTGGAAGAAAATTGATATTAAAATGATTTGTTTAATTAAAGGCAGCATATTTACTGATAATTGATTTAGTACACTACAATCATTTACTGGATAATTATGTCAATGCAATGCAAACTGAAGGTTTTTAAAGCAGAGAGTGGAGTCAAAGAGAGTAAATGCTAATAATCTGTGTGTATGTGTAAACACCATGGCCACCCCTATGTCAGAGCCCTTATAGAGCCACCTCAGACTAAAAGTCTGGACACACCCCTGCACAGGAGCACATACAAATCGTGGGGAATAAACAACAACTAGCGATCAGTTTTTTTAATCAAAAGCTGTATTTTTCGGACTTATCTATAAAATGTATGCACTGTTATAGCCTAGCACCCCCATGAGGCTAACCCTCAGTCCCTAACCCTATTAAAAAAATCTGAGGATACTATTTAATATCTTTATGTCCAATATCAGATATTCATACATTTCTAGAAATACTGACACCCCGATCCTACCACTGTAACAAGTACACTCTGTGACAAACACTGCTCAGGTTGTATTAGGCTATTTAAGGTGTTCTGCCAAGACTCAATCAAGGTCTTTAAACACTGCTACAATCCATACTGTGGTCTTCCTCTTGTTAACTACATGTCTTTTTAAATATTGTTACTTTCTCCATCTCAGAGGGCTTTAAGACCTTTAACCTGTTTGTTTTTTCCTCCTTTGTTTTCTTTTGGCTTTTAATTACTGCACGTTCTCTCGTGGATTGAGATGATTGGACTTGCCCTGCGTCCACAGGAATGGTCTGTTACTCAGGGAAGTAGTTTGCTCCGCAGAAACAACTAGACACAGAACACCATAGCGGACTAAACGGAATTGAGTTTTCGACAAAGCATTGTAATAAAATGGATTAAAGCCAACACTCATTGGGGGCTCGAGCTTGAGCAGGCGAGGCATCATGGTCGCGTCTCATATCTACAAGAGAGTAGATCCAATTAGGACGCTGTGCAGAACACTCCAGTACACAGGGTGTCTGTAGTAAAAAGAGGCTGCATTTAACGCGCGAGTGATGTCCCTGATGTATGCTCACTGCAGCCCCGGTCCACGCACTTTGCCTTGCAGCTAATACACTCAGGTCTTCATGATTCTAATTAGCCAGCGCCAAGGAGACTTCAGCTTCATCAACCCATCTACCGTTATGAAAATCAACCGTGTCTGGCCTCTTTGCTCCGAGGACAGGAATCTGTTGAATGCCATTTATAGAAGTACTATTGTAATTATTAGCCGTTTTGAACCCTGCAGTCATTAAGAGCAGGTCTCCAAGAGATTGCGCTGATTACTGATAACATTCATCACAGCCACAAAGATTTTGCATGGAGTTTGAGCTTGATTTATAAGATTCTCTGAGTGTAATTTATAAACACTTGCCCAAAATTGGCATTCAGGGATGCATCACGTTGCGTGTTCATTATGGAAATATCATCTTGAGCTGACAAAAGCTGTTACCCTAAAAGACCCTGAGTCATTGTTTTTATGGCAACAAAGAGTGGTTGATTGGCTTGGCAGCCTGCTGTTGTTAGAGACTGTCACATTAGAGAAGCCTCCCTTCCTTATCTGTAGCTTGTGGAAAGAGCAGCAGACAGTTGTCCTCAAGGGAACTGGAGGGTGGGAAGGAGTGAAAAGGGAATTTTAAAAAACACAGAGGGCAGCTGGACTGGTCCATGGCAGAGCAGCGCAAAAAGTGTCACACATACTGATTTAGCCTCGTACATCTTCCAAACGGTGTATCCCATTCGAGCGATGAAAGACTTCACGCTATCATGCACAATTAATGAGGACTGTCAGGATCATTTGGATGATGATTTTGAATTAAAAAGAAAAAAACGGGGAGGCGGGGTGATGGTGAGGATGGTGAGAGGAGACAGCGAGACATTCGAAAAATGTGGAGGCAGACAGTAAAGGAGATGATGAAAGATAAAACAGTTGAGGAGACAGAGAGGAGAGGAGAGGAGAGGAGAGGAGAGGAGAGGAAAGAAATAAAACAGCTGAAAGGAGAGAGAGGGTGTGTTGAACAGAGCGCAGGCGAGAAAAAGGTTGAATACAAAAGACAAGAGGCATGGTCACCGCTGTCAGCCGGAGCAAAGGTGCTCTTATGAATTCCACCTGGAGCTAAAAGGGTCCCAGACCACCGCTCAGCATGAGAAAAGACTTTGACTTTGTTCAAATGTCAAGACAGCTTTTTTTGGTGAAACGGGGATGGAATTCAACTTGAGACACCAAACGCACTGCGAGCGCACAGACTGTGCCAACCGGAGATGAACCAAGCACTCGTCCACACCCCCCCTGCGCGTTTTAAAAGCAGAAGCCTGATGCAAATACGCAGCTCTCTCGCATTCGTTTTTTGTGGTTTTGAGTGCAGTGTGGGAGGAAACCAAATGCCCTTCTTCCCTGAAGCCTGTCTCTGCTCAGAAAACATTCAGCTCAGTCATGCAAATGTGTGGGATTCTGACAATTAGCCTACACATTTAATGAGTAACATTTTCAGTTACTTCAGCAACTGCTGTCATGGTGCCCTTGGGCAAGGCAAGAGATAATTGTATCCACTGATGTATAAACACCGCAGGTAAAAGTCTACATGTGAGCAGGCTGGTTGAGTGTCTGCAGTCACTCTGTCAGATCTCATCAATTCACACGTTCTTATATCTTACTGCATTCTGCATAGATTTGCATGTTATAGAGACATTTGCATTCAGTACGGCCAACAGAATGACCCCCCCCACACACACACCCCCACCTGCTATGAAAATAACCGTGAACCCTGTAAGAGAAAATGCAACTCACCATCTGCCATTTAACTTCTTCCAAGTCAAACACGGGTTATTAGGAGACTTAGTTGCGGTCAACTCGCACGCAGCAGATGGGCGCTGTAGTTTTTAAGCTAATGTTACTCAGGCAGGAGTAAATAATGCGTTTGTTGGAGATTATTTTCAGCAGTGGATGAATATGCCATTCGTGAAATAATGAAATTTTACAAGAATGGTTAAAGATGAGGCAGAAAGGGCCCTGTCTTTTCAGCTAACATGTGTGGCTTTTATGCTTTTTTACACCCCGGATGGCGTCCGTTCCCAAATTGCAGGGGGTGGTGTATATGTCTACCACAGTACAAAACTAGAGACTAAGAGGTTGTTCACAGTTTACAACATTTTTTTCCACAAATTCCTCTTCTCTGCCATGTTTGTCACTCCAGGAATTGACCTATGGTTAAGCCACGCCCCCCCTCCACTCACTCTGACAAGCAATGAACATTCAGTGACAGACGCTATGGGAGGTGTCACTGTAGGAGACATTTTGCAGGACGTCATTGACGATTTTTGGAGATGGAAAGATCACATGTCATCTAAAAGGCACCAAAAGGGTCTGAACTAAGCACTAAGGGGATACATTAATCAATTTACTGTTGAGAAGGACGTTAAAGCTTTAGTTACAAGCCAAAACTTGTGGTACCAGTGCAAACGTGATAAACCTCATTGTTACCATCACCATCTCAGACAACAAGACAGAGGATCAGCATTGGTCATGAGAAAAGTATAACGGCCTTTTCATCATCTTTACCAAGAGTGTCTCTGTTAGTTTGGTGCTACAGTATTTAACATTGCATCCTTCAGCAGAACGTTTGCCAACCTTTGTGATCTGGGCAATTACAGATAAGCTAATGAAGCTAAACTTCAGAAGCTAACATTAGTTTAACTAGAGTCCTTTGGACAACAGCTAACAATGATGGACGATCACCAAAGAACAAAAACTAGAACAAAACAGGCCAATGAACTCCCAACAAACAAAATAACATAACGAATAACACAGCTAGGAGCTAACGTAAGGCTAACATAAGGCTAACAATGAGCAGTGGGCCCTTAACCCTCCCCTCTCCAAAATACAGACTCCTCCGCTCACAGCAGACCCTCCAAACTGCAGCCAGAGTAGACGACTGCATGCAAATGCATCGCGCTTATGTTTCTCTTTTAGGTCACTTTTGCCGGTCAAAACCCCAGATATAAGAGGAGGGGTTTTATTTTAACATAAAAAAATAAGAATGGACAGAAAAAAGTTTATTTTAGTTATAAACACATTTACTGTGTACTTAGTAAACACTCACCTGTCCCTTGTTTGCACCTGTTCTTTTGCACTGGCAATTACTTGTTTTGTTTTTTATTTTTTGATGAAAATAGTTTAAAAAAAAAACTGTTCAGAGTAGAAAAGTGGATGTAGATGAAAAATAAAACTCAAGATTTGTACCATAACATGTAATGAAATTTTCTTTTTGTTAGAACTGATATAAAAATTGGTATCGAAAAAAGAATTGTTCAGGAACCAGTATCAAAGTGAAGGTATTGGTATCGCTACAGTAATCGAACATTTTTGATTGATACCCAGCCCTAGGTGCACGACATGGAAATTTTTCACACGAAGCCGCGCAGACCTCACAGGTGCACCAAGCATAAATCAGACTTACCCACAACGATGGAGACCAACACCATCTTTTAACATATTTCTTCTTCTGAATTGTAATTCAGGGCTTGGGATTTGTGGGCCCTTCTTTAAACGAACACTCTTCTTTATCACTGCCTTCATTTTTCAGCCACCCAAGATTGCAGCAAGGTTTCAGAAAACTACCCATAAGTTGCCTCCAACATGCACAGTATCATCCCTTGACCTTTTACAAAATTACAACTCAAGTATTTGTAACCAAAGTATGGCAACTTGTCTTAGTGTAGCTGGTGCTGAGGAGATCATCCAGTACGAAATGATCACAAAGGCTGCAAGGTCAACATGACAGACGTAATTGCTCGGTAAACGCTACATATCCCGGCCAGGCAAGCACTCCGCAAATTGTACCCACTGAAACACTCTCCTCAACCTCTTTGGAACAGCACAGCTTCACACCAGCAAAGGACATCCTCGAGGATAGACTTCACAGCTGCTTTTTACTTTTCAATTTGTGTTGGGTATAAGATCATTTGTGAGCTGATATATTGGATCATTGTAATGTAATATTGAATTTCTCAGTTATTTCCTGCATAATAAAGGCATGAAAGACTTGAGCTAATTTTCTGTTTCACCTGAGTGGACCACAAAGATAACTCAGAAACTGAAACAAATGAGAGACACTGTGGCAGGAAATTGAGGTTCAGAGAAACAAAGTTAATATTCACTGATGAGACCATCAAGAGAGAAAGAGGGGGAGCTATAAATGACTCTGATACTCATCAAAGCACCTATCTTCTTACCTCAAACAAAAGCTGAGCTCTGATAGAGCAGGAGCACTCTTTTGTCCTCTATTTGCAGATGGGTCTGGTTTGAGGACAGTCGGCTGAGCACACCAAAATATCTGGAGTGATACTGTAATTGAAAATGAAATCACTTTCATGTGAAACTCAATTTGAGCTGAGAAAAGATCAGCGCAACACCCTATGATCCTTTTCAAAGAAACGGAGCGAATAACACTGCAGTTATTTGTTGTTTTATAACTCATGCATTCATGAAATGTCAGGACAAGTGTACAGAGGGAAAGACGTGAGCTGTGTGTGCTTATTTGTATGCAAAAGACAATGCATCATGAAGCCAAGGGATCTTGTAAATGTCGTGGAAATTCACTTTAAATTGCATGCCTTCCATTTCCGATTACCAGTCTAATCAGGAGTTTTAACTCCCTCGCTTTGACTACAAGGCCTGTCCCAGCATTCATGTACTATAGTATAAGCAGCATATCCATTATTACAAGCCAGGCCTGTCATATGAAATTACCAGGAACAGATGGTAATTGCATATGACAGCAGACTGCTGATGGATAGGATTTCGATTCCAGTTCCTGCGGTCTGTTGCAGTGGCAAATACTATTTTCAAACATCTGTATGTGGTGTGGCTACAGCTTCTGCCCTTCACCATCTGCTTAATGCTGCAATGATAACGATGGCTGATGGCTACTAAAACAAACATGACTCTGTTGACTCAACTGTGCAGAGAAATTACAACAGACGACACCAACTTGTCAAGAAAGGGGCAATATCTGGATTACTGAGGCTCCGTTTACACAAAGATTCACAGCGTTTCACTCGAAAACCCAGCGAAAAAAAAAATCTGCGTTTACACGGAAACGGTGAAGGACTGAAAACACTGTAGTATGCATGCCAGGCCTGTAGGTGGCGATATAACTGTAGAGTCTTTTGGTAGCCCTCAAATGAAGAAGAGGTGGGCTGATCATCTGGCGTATATATAAAATACGTTGAGAGACCGAGACACCTCAATTCTTTTGCGTTTCATCCTAAAACCGTTGACGTGTAAATGGGGCCTAAATATCATAAATGCTGTCTTTGCATCACTGACTTGTTTTATGCAATTTACAGCACTCTGTTTTAAGTAGTCTACATTCAGACATGCGGCACAACACCAACTCTTAGTGCTGGAGAGGTTGCAAAGAAAGGAAAAAAAGATGAAACAGTAGCTAAGGTCCTGAGCTTGGGATAATTTCAATGTGTTGTCAGTTTGAACTAGCCCCCAAAATAGCACAAGGCTATGCTGCAGTGCTTTTGCACACAGCACCCAGTCTCTATATTAAATTCAGCCAGATAACCAGACACAGATTGAGACCACTGACAGAACATAAAGACGGACAGTGCACCATCTATACAAAAGTGATTCCAATATCCAACTAACTCTGCAACAGAAGGGATCATCTCTCGGAGCCACAATATGAACATCTCGTCTCTTTCTACTTACAACAACAACAACAACAAAAGTCTTATCATATCACTTACCAAAATTGCCAATGTTGACACGGACTACAACAAATCCTCACGGTATAAATAGAACAGTTGTAGTGATGGAAAGTTCAAGGACTTCAAAGAAAGCGTGAGTTTTTTCCTGCCTATGCTCCTCCTTTGCAAACAATCTGTTGCATATTGGTTAGCACCATTGCCTCCAACGAGGAGGTCTACATTTTGAATCCAAATTTAGATGGGCCTTTCTGTGTGGAGTTTGCATGGCTTCCCTCTGCTTCCTTAAGTCCCTCCCACAGCCCAAAAACATGCTCACTAGAGTAATTGGTGACTCTAAATTGCCCGGAGGTATCAATTAAAAATTTTCCAATTCCTGTATCGATACCAGTTCCTGAACGATACATTTTTCGATGATAATTTTATGTTATCAATTGTGTCCTGAGTCAGCTGGGATAGGCTTCAGTCATTTGCGACATTGAACAGGATAAGTGGTATAGAAGATGAATGGATAGATGGAAATTAGCATGAGCGGGGCAATGGTATTTAAGGATGTCCCAATCAGCATTTTGGGCTATGATCTTGAATTAAACATCAACCAGTACCGAGTACCCACCTCATACTTGAGTTACCCTATAGATGCAAAAGCACTAGGGGAGAGGAGCTGCTCTCTGCTGTTGTTTTGGGAATTTTTTTACATAATGAAAAACTCTTTTGTAAACACTAGCCTTCAGAGCTTATTTGTTGTTGTTGCTTGTCATATTGTTGGAAATGTTTTTTTCTGGTAAGATAACCACAGAAAATATTCCACTGCAGTCAGTTTGTGCTTCTTTTATGTCATTATTACAGTCAAATGGACAGTTTGGTTTGACAAATTGCTGCTGTTGTCTAGAATTAAAGGTTATTGATGACAAAGGGGAAAAATCAACATCTAAATACTGTGATTTTATCTCTTTCTTTGATAGAAAAAGAAAGTGAATTACCTAATTACTCAATCAACTAATTCATCTGTAGATTCCTGTTCATGAAGCAAACTCAAACTGACGCTCTGTTCCTCTAGCATCCACCTCCACAGCAAAAATGAAATAAATTCACAGGAGATCTCCGTCAGTTTGACTGTTTACTTGAAGCTTGCAAAAGGTTATGAAAGGACGGATTCCACTAATTATTTCACTTAATGTAGTGAAAGATTCGAAAAACAAGAAAAGTGAATAAAAGGTAAACAAGAGTTAAAAAAACAACTATCGCTCCACTCTGGAAATTTCTGCTTGTTCGGCCTAAAACACAAGCACTTCCTCTTGTATTTCAAAATAAAGGTAGAGAACACGATTTAGAAATAAAAAAAAGCTGAAAAATATCTTTCTCTGTAATAAAATATTAAATGTATTCCTTTGTGGTTATAAAAAGTAACTAATATCATTAATACTTTGTTTAGGCTCCTACATAATCTCTAAATAAATGGTTACAAAAACTATTCAGGTCGCAACAACAAAAATTGCCAGAGGCGGGAGAGCCCATGCCATAAGTACACACCAAAAGGCTAATCCAAAAAATTTGCCAAAACCAAACCACAAAACTTAAGCTGCTCCAGAGAAAACCCAACTACTTTGTGCGCATATTGCCGTTTAATAAATTAATCCGACACCACTGATACCATTGTTTTTACGGGCTTTTATGGAAATTTGGAAAACGGATCCAACATTTTCCGTTTGCAAGGTTTTATGTAAGAATTTTACCCCTATGACTGTTAATAATTTTACAAGAAAGGATGAAAGACGCAATTGTGAAGTGTTTTAATTTTAGAAAGCATTTCACGTGTGTAGTGTTTCGGAACATGACTCCATTCCGAGAAACCCAACCTTACATCACTCGAATGCTACAACACATATTTGCACAGGAAGACAGAAAAAGTGACAACAGGCTTGAACCTCATCTGACTCCAGAGATGGAAACATGTTGGGTAGGACGTTTCCACGTTAACGAGAGGCTGAGGACATCCAGTATGTAATCCTGATGCATCATTAGTTTGTGCAATTACAGCTTAGTGCCAACCCGGGGAGGTCCATGAAGCTCAGTCAAAAGAAAAAAAAGGCCCAGTGGGATTATTAAAGGGAGAGGTGGATGGATGGATGGGCATAACCTACAGGATGCAGGGCAGCAGGCAGAGAGGATGAGCTCAGGGGAACAGATGCACAGTGGAGAGGAAGTGAGAGATAAATTGTGTGGAATTGACATGTCGGATTTTTCACTGATGTTCCTATGGACAATGTTTCACAGCACTGGTTTGCTTCTGTAAGCAGGGCGGCCAGAAGCGGAGAGAGGAATCTGTCAAGTTAACAGCTCACTGTTGGTACTGGATTGTGACTCAAGTCTGAGCTGCCCAGTGGAGGCTTAGGGGGCTCTTTGGTATCCAGTACGCTGGCTTGCCTAACCCGAGATAACCCCATGCAACCAGTCCTTAAATCCCCCCAAAAAACAGTCAGCAGTGAGGATTTCTTGAGCTCTACCTCGCATTTCCCTCACACAGTCAAGAACATTTATACAAACTGCATGTATATGAGAAATCCCTTTGTGCTCATGAATATTTACGACAGGTTCAGATATTTCTGACTCTTTTGCCATTCGATTCAATCAAAGTATAATTTGATGCCCGACTTTCTCAATAATGGGCTGACTGCAGCTTGTTTGACTGTTGCTTTGAATATCCTTTAATATAAAATGGACTTACAGATATTTTAGATTCTGCTCAAATACTTTTTCTGTGCTGATGAAAAATCCTCAGCCTGCTTCATCTTTTCTGCCTTTCAACTAGGTCAGGGTCACAGTGGAAGCATGCAAACTAAAGCAAGGCAGACTAGATCCATCCAGTTCCTGTGGAAGCACCTCCTGTGAGTATTCCTGAGTATTCCTGGGTCAGGATGGATGTGAAATCCCTCCGGCGTGTTCTGGGATCTTTTCCCCAGCGGAGAAGCCAAGACTAAATCGCTAAGCAGGGGGTAAAAAGAGGCTTTCTGACCAGATTCCCAAATAGTCTCAACTGTTTCATTAACACAGAGGAGCTGAACAGCGGGATTTGTGTTTAATGTGTCTGAGCTCCTCACCCAATCCCAAAGAGGAAGGCCAGGAACCTGATGCAGAAAAACTCATTAAAGTAGCTTGAATGTGTTCTCATTCTTTCGTATGCTACTCTACGCTCATGACCACAGGTGAAAGATCAACTCTTAAATCCAGAGATTTGCCCTCAGGCTTAGCTCCCCCCGTAGTGAAGTACAAAACCCTCATGACTGGCAATGCGGTACCAATTTGAACAAGTTCCCAACTAACTTGTACTCTTTCACCTTGTGTCAAACTGAGGGAGGCAATCTTGCAGAGTAGCACGGCCTCGGACTTTGGAGTTGCTGACTATCAATCCCAGAAGCTTTACCGTGCAATGCAAAGCAAGCCAGTTCACGCCAGAGGTCAAGGCATGAACAAGCCAACGCCATTATCATCAGCGAAGTGTAGGGGAGGCAATTTCTAGATAACCAAACTGAAGGTCTTTACGTCTCAGTTGAACCTTTCTATTCAACCGTCAAACACATCAGGGCAGGACACTGATACAGCGCAAATCACCCAATGGAAACATCTAATGAAGGCGCTCTAAGAAACCTTTGTATTTACCTTATGAATGCCAGAATCTCAGATCCTTAAGTCGCTGCTTGAAGTACTTGTCAAACTCTTGTTCAACAAAAAGAAAGTCCAACTAATCACATTCACACTACCGGGGGCAGTTTGGTGATCAGTGTCTTGGACAAGGATGTTTCAGCATATGGACCTCAGATCAGAACCTGGAACTTCTGATTTCAAGACAACTGACTGCCACTGAGCCACAGCCATGTCAGGAAACGGCTTTGTCGGGATTTTTTCACATACACACAGAACTTAGGGAGAAAATAGCTCCAGATCCAGCTTTTGAAGTCCTAATGCCCATACAGATACCTGAGATTTGGTATCAGCTGGCATTGATACTGGTCTAATCAAATACCAGAACAAATTTAACATTCTCTCTTCCTTAATATGAGAATGACATTGAAAGGTATGTTCAGGCTTTTCAAACTTAAACCAAAACGTAAAAAACATATTTAAACTCAAAAAACCATCCCAGAATTTTCAAGGTGGAATGGATACAATATGACAAATTTCACCCTGATTTTACCCAGATTTTTTCCCTGCCTGTCCTTCCCTTGGTAAAACGTCTGCAAAAATTTGGGGTGAACTAATGTGAGAAGGAATTTTGTTAAAAAAAAAAAAAAAAAAATTTAGCTGGCAGATTAAATAATCAATGACAAATATGTCTTGTGAGATGGGCCAACACATTTTCTGTCATTTCAGGCTCTGTTTAGAAGATGAATGAAGACTCGTGTATTTGTCTGTGTTGGTGTGTCTGTGTGTCTTCGCCCACCTCAAATACACCGACAGCCGCTGCTCAGGATCAATTGCTTGATCACTGCTCAATGATTCCATTTTTATCGTACCGCGAATCTTCGCAATTAATACAAAGATGAACGCATCTGATTCAGAGTGCAAAGGTGTCTTTGTGTGACTTTATTTTTCAGATTACAGATACAAAAAAGGCATCCGAAAATAACGGACTCAGTGCACAAAGACCTTTAATCTGACAGAGGACGTTTCTTTGCGGACAGAGAATCAGAAAAAGAAAATCACCACAAAAAAAACGTAGAAATCAGAACTTTTAACGCTCCCCTGTGAAGAATGTATCCCCCTGCCCCCACTGCTGCCATGAAAAAAGAAGCTTGCGTGTTAGGCAAACACACTTCAAAAACATTGCCACAAAGTGAATTAGATTCATGACTGCGCTCACAGATTAACACCCTCCTCCCCTGCAAAAGTGTTTTTATTGCAGATTTACATGAATCATAGAAATGACATATTTTGGATCCAAAACAGCAAATTTCGCTGCAAGGTGCCTGAAAATTTCAGGAGTACATACTTTTGGTTTAAGAGGCTTCAGTGACGTATAACGCTGGTATACCTGTTACAACTGCAGTGAAATGGAGCGCAGATGGCCTAGTGGTTAAGGTCACGACTCGGACTCCATATGGCGAAAGCCCTTGAGCGGGAAGCCCGGGTTCAAGTCCAGTCCGTTTTCTAGTCTATCTACTGTCCTCCTTTCCTCAAAAAAAACCAAAACAAAACATAAAAACTCCAGTGAAATGTGTTACTGCTGGTATTCTGCCATCTAAACCATCCACAGATCATTTTCAAAGTCTAATTTTGACAATAACCACGTGCAGCTCTTGATGTGTGTAGCTTATGAACCGTGCCTAAGCCTGCAGGCTGTTTGGACTGGAGAGGTTCAGCAGTGATACCCAGTGAGCCAGAACCTTTACTCACAGCCTCCAATCCAATAAGAGCCTCCATCACCCCAGTGAGTGTTCAAGTCAACAAGCGTAGCTCTCCAGTCCCCATGTGGTGCCTTTTCTTTCACTGAGAGAAACAAGCTGGTTAGATCTTTTATTTCCCTGTACTCCATGTTCTCTCACTGCGTTTCCTGTGAAGACACCCTAGAAATCAGGAGGAACTAAACAAATGCACAGACATGTAAAACACGAGCCTGACTGCACCAATTAGAGCGGAAACTTACTGTTCCACCTACGATCCTGCCCAAGGGGTACCAAGCTCTTTCATCAAACCAGTTGAGGAATTCGTAGAAGCCATTCGTGGTGAGATGGTGCGTCGATCTGTAGTTGAACCTGAAGCAACAGAAGAAAAAGAGAATGAAGATAACTGAATAAAAGAAGCAGTGAGAAGCGTACACAGAGGAGGAACATCCATTTCCATTTTTAGAGCATATTTTGCCAAACTGTTAAAGGTGTTGACAGACCAATAAACACTTAACTCTGGGAAAGAATGAGCCGTTTTATTTCCAGATTTTCTGAAGGCGGGCTGACTGGGCGAGCTGCAGAGAGTTTGCCTTGATAGGATAGAGAAGATAAAGCTTCCATTCACTGTGTGAGCCTTTGTGCTGATGCCAACAACTCTCAGGTCAGCCCTCGGTTACAAAAAAAAAAAAAAAAAAAAAAAAAAAAGGAGGGATGAAGGGCTCTTACACATACTGTGGCATTTTCAGGACAAAGCCAGCTTATTGTACAGATAATTCCTTTCGCAAGCAAAGGCATGTGCTGAGGTGACAGAGACATAAAACGAGTCTGATGCAGGAACAGGGAAATAACAGCCTATGATAAAGAAAAAAAATAAACAAACGAGAAAAAAAATAAGCACCCTAGGAATAAATGTAAGGAATATCAGTGGAAACAGGCCTTGATTCAGTCTGTGGCAGTGGTAAGCCGAGGGGGTTGGATCACTGTCAAGCAGCAGAACGAAAGAGCTGACACTGTCGAGAAGGCTGCTGCCAAAGAGAAAGAAGCAAGTGTTCAGTACATTTTCGGCTTTTCACCTTCTTCGCTGCACGGCTCATTAAAGCCGGCTGCTTTACGGTACGATGCGAGGCCTATATATCTCACGGAAGACCCTTCAAGTGAAGAGAATCCATAAGAAGGCAGAGCAGAAGGGAAATGCCTGCTCTGGCCTTCTTTACAAGCAATGTACAGCAGAAACAACACGAGAGGACACGTAAGAGAAGTGCTTTGACTTCATCTACATCAAGCGTAAGCACTGACAGCCAACAAATAAGACACGGTTACAACAACGAGAATGAAGCTTTGATATGTAAAAAAAAATAAATGTCAAGCTCATTTATTCAGTTCGGAAACCTTATTTTCATGTTCGCTACGTTTGCTTTTCCTCATGTGTAGCAGCTCTGCTGCAGTAATAGACCTAAAAACGCTGATGCTGTGAATTTTCAAATCATACAAATGCCTCCCTGGGTTTACAGTGGCACAACCTTATTAACAGCAAGCTAAAGCTGCCTCTTAGATGCAAACATCAAATTTTAGAACGCAATCATCAGTGACAGTACTTGCTCCCATCTGCACAGTCTCATATTAACTGTATTAGGTACATTTCTGGAAAACCGAAATCCTGAGGAAACAGAAAGTGACAGTTTTTTAGTTCATCTTTCGGTAATCCTACATTAAAAAGAGGATTTTAATGGAATGGAGCACTGAGAGGGATCAAATTTTTAGATTTCCTCATCACTTGACAGCATATCTTGGGACACATTCTCCATTTTGGTCACGGTTTCAGTGACAGTGACAGTCTTTTTGTGGGATGAAAACTCTGTTTCTCATGAGCACAATCACCCACTGTCCGTGCATTTGTTTCAGAAGCAAATGAATAGAAATCAAATCTTTTAAAACACTACTTTTCTTTGTTCAAGATGACTTTTTTTGCAGGGTACAAAGCATGTATTTACTTGTTTTTACAAACTGCTATCATTTCAAATGTGAAAGTTTGTGAGTTTGTAGCTTAGTTTAGCACAGTCTGGTGCTTTGAGACGTGTTTGTAATGTGAAACGTTAGTGAATCCTTGTTATATCCTATTAGTGTTCATCTACCAACTCCAGCCTCACCGAGCAGAGCAAACATAACCTCACTCTTAATTCTATTGACAGACTCTCAAGTTTGAACAGATCACTGCAGTATAACTGCTGCATGTGGGCTGTAATGAACATTATCATAAACGGCTTTACCCATGTTTTAGCCTTTAGCCTAACCCCTGCTCTATCACTCTCCCGTTTAGCTTCTTTCTGCTCTTGTGTCCTTTTTCTTTTTGCCACTCCAGCTTCAGTTTCTACCATCAATACAAAATAAATCCAAGAATTATTTTCAGCAGAGAAAAAGGACAGAACTTTCTTCTCACTGCTTAACTATGCTGGCTGGTGTAGAGTCAAAAAGACTTTAGTTCAGTGGTTCCCAACCTTTTTTGGGCCGTGACCCCATTTCGACATCACTAATTTCTGGCGACCCTAGGGACATTTTTTCTTCTTTTCTAGAATAAGTTTTTCATCATATTTGTTAGAGTCTCTAGTTCTTAATCTTCTTCCTCCCCACACATCTTTTTTTACCATTTCGATGATGGCTGGCAATATTTAATATCTCAGCGAGGGGCCAGGTGGGCGAAGAAATCTTTGTTTTGTTTTCTTTTTTTTCCCAAATGACTGCAAGTTTGTTTATACAGGCTGAAGTGAGGGAACTCAAGTGGCAGCATCCATGCAGTCATTTGATTGCAGTCGTCAATCAAGATGTGCTAGCTCAGATATTTTTATATGCCGCATTTTATTTGAACTATATTTATATCTGAGAAAGTGAAAATATAGAATAAAGATGTTTAAGACTGTGGGTGGTGTTTTAATTTTAAAAAGAATAATTATTAGTTAAACACTATTTTTATCAGTATTATTTTTGTAGTAGACATTTAGACATTTCAGGCGACCACATTTAAATTCCAAGCAACCCCAAGGTTGAAAAACACTGGTTTAATCAATGTGCCATAAATGGATTTATGTTCTCCATCCGTCCATTCAAGGCCTGACAATGAGAAAAAAGAAAATGTTTAAAATGAACCAACGAGACTAGTTCAGGATCACTTATAAAGTTTTCCGCAGTGGCTTTAAATTTTGTTTAAACAATGTTTAAGATGGCATGGCTGAATTTTTCACTCATGCAAAAACCACACTGTTTCATTGTTTTATTTAATTAAAAATAAATTGTCCTACTGTTATGTCAGGGAAAAAAGTTTCAAGAACAACTGTAAACAGTAGAATAAATAAGACCTGAACAGGAATCCAGATCCTGGAAAAATATGACACCATTTAATATTTTAAAATTTCTAATTGAAAGAAAAACATCTCTAAATTATCCTGACGAGTGAATGACTCATCCTACTTCTCAAACAGACAAATGCATCCTGTTTAGCCAAGGTAACCATCCTGGAGACAAATTAGGGCTTGCTGATGTGTAAATTGTGGTCTAAAAGAAAATGTCAGCACACTAACCCAAGTTTAAGATGTACGGCCTGAGGAAAGCAGGTCTGTCTATTAGTCCAAATCAAGTCAGCATTATTTCTGAGCTTTTCCACATCACGTCCACAGCTTCAGACTTATTAGGTACTTATTTCGTTTGAGACTCTGCATGTGCGTGTGTAAGTGAACAGAGTGAGAGGCAGCAGCAGCACAGTTGTCAGAAAGCTCCTGGAGTGTGTTCCACTTCCGCTCATGATTGGGACAGTGCGTTTAAAATTGCTGGCATAAGGTGCAGCTCATTAATCATCACTGGGCTGGTGGTTCTCTGCCGCCTACACATCGCACCTGAAGTCACAGCTCTCCTCCCTCGCGCAGGGCCTCCCATCTTGGCTCTTGTTTCCTGAGAGCACACGGTGGCCAGACATTAGTCATTCTGACGACGACAACTGGTCTCTGGTGTACAACTTGAGGCTCAAGGTTTCATTTTGAAAAGATTAAGTGTTTCTGTAACCAGCAGACAGTTCAAACTTTTTAGCCACACTTGGAGGTTTTAATGACTGACCCAGGAGAGGAAACCAATTCCTCGGTTTGAGTGACTTTTCAAATCCCCGAAATTCCCCATGACGGTTATTACATAGTGCATTTTTGAGTCAACTGCAGCAGTGTGATAAGAAAATGAGATGTGCAGTATTCTCTGTTTAGGACGAAAACACTGAAAAAATAGAATAGCGCAGCAGGGCATGGGGCTAGAGTGATCTTGAAGAGCTACTGTGGAACTGACATGAATTATTATTGTGGCCCTCGGGCAATTATATCATATTACTCAACAACCGGAGGCCTGGGGGAGGAGGAGGGGGCTGGACGCGGAAACTGTGCAAACTAGGACAAACAAAGCAGCCAGCTGGAACGCCAGTGTCACACAGAAAAGAATAGTGGTTCCACACGGAGCTCAGATATTATGAAAAAATATGAAAAAGTTTTAGAAATCAAGTCTTGTCCATTGAAACTTCGTACAACCCCAATTTCAACAAAGTTGGGATGTTGTGTAAAATGTTAAAACAGAATACAATGTACTGCAAATCCTGTTTAACCGCTATTCAATTGAATACTCTACAAAGACAAGATATTTATTGTTTAAACTGATGAACTTTATTGTTTTTGAGCAAATATTCACTCATTTTGAATTTGATGCCTGCAACATGTTCCAAAAAAAGCTGGGACAGAGGAAACAAAAGACTGGGAAAGTCGAGGAATGCTCAAAAAACACCTGTATGGAACATTCCACAGGTAAACAGGTTCACTGGAAACAAGTGAGTGTCATGATTGGGTATAAAAGGAGCATCCCCGAAAGGCTCAGTTGTTCACAAGCAATGATGGGAAGAGGTTCACCACTTTGTGAACAACTGCGTGAGCAAATAGTCCAACAGTTCACGAACAATGTTTCTAAAGGTACAATTAAAAAGAATTTAGGGATTTTATCATCTACAGTCCATAATGTCACCAAAAGATTCAGAGAACCTGGAGAAATCTCTGCATGTAAGCAGCAAGGCTGAAAACCAACATTGAATGCTTGTAACCTTCGATCCCTCAGGCAGCTCTGCATGAAAAACCAACATCATTGTGTAAATGATATCACCACTTGGGCTCAGGAACACTTCAGAAAAACCACTGTAAGTTAACACAGTTCATCACTACATCTACAAGTGCAAGTTCAAACTCTACCATGCAAAGACAAAGACATATCGACAACACCCAGAAACGCCGCCGGCTTCTCTGGCCCCGAGCTCATCTGAGATGGACTGACGCAAAGTGGAAAAGTGTGCTGTGGTCTGATGAGTCCACATTTCAAACTGTTTTTGGAAATCATGAAAGTGGTGTCCCCCAGACCAAAGAGGAAAAGGATGATCCAGATTGTTATCAGGTCAAAGTTGAATAGCCAGCATCTGTGATGGTATGGGGGTGTGTTAGTGCCCATGGCATGGCTAACTTGACCATCTGTGAAGGCTCCATTAATGCTGAAAGGTACATACAGGTTTTGGAGCAACAAATGCTGCCATCCAAGCCACGTCTTTTTCAGGGACGTCCCTGCTTATTTCAGCAAGACAATGCCAAGACGCATTCTGCACATGTTACAACAGCATGGCTTCATAGTAAAAGAGTGCAGGTACTAGATTGGCCTGCCTGCGGTCAAGACATGTCTCCCACTGAAAATGTGTGGCGCACTATGAAGTGTAAAATAAATTGTTCATAAAGCAAGAATGGTAAAGAATTCCACCTCCAAATCTTCAACAATTAGTGTCCTCAGTTCACAAACACTTAGAGTGTTGTTAAAAGGAAAGGTGATGTAACACAGTGGGAAACATGACCCTGTCCCTGCTTTTTTGTAATGTGTTGCAGGTATTAAATTCAAAAAAGGGAAAATATTTGTAAGTTTATCAGTTTGAACAATACATATCTTGTCTTTGTAGTGTGTTTAAGTTAATATAACTTAAACAGGATTTGCAAATCATTGTTTTCTGTTTTTATTTACGTTTTAAACAATGTCCCATCTTCATTGAAACTGGGGTTGCATTTCTCTCCTCTAAAGACATTCTATTGCCTAACTTCACATTTCAAATCAGATGGTGGTCATCTTCTACCATTATACCAGTCCACTTCTTATCACACAATAGTAAGTCAAGGAGCTATAACAGCCGCCAGGTGAGAGAGAGTTTGTGCCACACAGCAACCTTGAACACAAACTGAATTGTCCAGCTACCTTTGTCTCATTGTTCTGCAGCTGTCAAATCAGCAAGGCAGGAACAAAGCGAATCCAAAGCAGGATTGGAAAAAGACAACTTTGCACGCTGCCAAGCCGTATCCACAAAACCCATTTTCCGATGATCTCACGGCCAGCCGAGCGGAGCGCTTTATCCCTGCCCTTGTCACTTTGATGGGGCGGACAATGTAGCTCTGCCAGGCACATTAGCAATTTAATGCATAGCTGCCAATATGGTCTCAGGCCACGGAGCACATGACAGCTAGTGACTCCACTGCAGAACCTCCCAACGACACCAAGCAGATGACACCTAAAAGCATTCAGAAAAAACATTTCTGGATTCATTAAAAGCAGAAGTGAAAAACATGTCCTGATATCATCTCCTTAGATAATACCTCAAAGAAATAAAGATAATTAGGAGTGGCGTATTATGCACGTTTGATCACTAGGGCCCCCTGCAGGCATCATAATTCATTTTAATCAAGGTCCATCTCACTGATTACGGGCTTCCTGTAGAGACACCGCCATCGTCAGCAGCATGACTAAGTGAGCTTCATTGCTGTTTACAAACCAGCGATGCCTCATTCGGTATTGACTTCATAATCAGATGCATCACTACCTTTTCCCTCTTGGTTCCTGTGTTGGTGAATGCAAAAATAGACTTTTGGTTCCAGCGGTGTAATCACCACCTTGACTAATTATCCGTTTCTGTCAAACTCTGAATGTATAATCCGTGAATGGGAGCTTGCCGGAGAACCCACAGGGGAAAGCGAGCATGCTCAGTACAAGCTAAAACACAACCAGAAACCAATCAGACGGACAGGTTTAAGCATCCCCATGGTGTACTGATTTGTTTATTTTTTTCCGAAGGGAGCCGTCTTTAAGTCTCTAACGTACACAATCAAGGTAAGACAGAGTGTGATTTGTTATGCGTGTCATTAATTTATAACGTTAGATGAAGACATAAACAGAATATGTGAAAGGGTTATTTCTGAAGGCTGACAAAGCCTCTCAAATTGTGATACAGAAATTTACAGAATTGGGGTCAGAGCTGAGCTCACCTACATAGTCTTCTCTAGAATAAGACAGCTGAACTAGAACTTGAAATATCAGTGTTTATATTAACTGTAAATGTTTTTTTCCTTGGGCTTTTACACAATGAATTTAAAACAAAACTGTAACCCTTAAAAAGTGTGAATGGAAAGCTATATTTTAGGCTGTTATTAGCTAGCTAGATAGCTAATTCCTAAACAGTTTTTTGCCTTGATGCTAGCAAGAAATTCTAGCTGGAGTTAGTCGTCACATTCTCTTTGGGGCTGGTTATAACATACAGTATATACGCATATGTTATATACAGTAGGCTGGCCTATAGATGTGTTTTCTGTTTGTTTGTTGCTCATTTTGTGTTCAGATGCAGTAAGTTATGTATTTGTCAACTTGTCGATGCAATTAAACTTTCAAATTTAGTTCTGCCTTCTTGCCTTTTTTAAAAAAATTTCCCATTAAAAAATCATTGTGACAAACAACCCCATAGTGTGTGGCAACCATCTCTGTGATGCGGTTGGTTCTCACAATGTGGCAGCGCGTCTTTGATAGTAAATTACAAAGTAGAAAGGCAACCTATGTGCTGTTAATGAGGCGGATAGAGTTGAGAGCTAAATGTTTAAAAGCTGTGGCTAATGGATGCTTCCATTAGCGTCGTTCAGCCACACAAAAAAAAAAATTAAAAACCACGCTTCCTGCTTCATATCTAAAAGACTTAAGTAAAATATGCCCCTGCATTAACTCTTTAGAATATCTTGAAGAATAAAAGATCATGAGGAGCTGCATATTGTGCACTTTAGATCACCAGGGCCCCCTGAAGGCATCACAATACATTTCAATCAAGGTCTGTTGCACTGATTAGCGGACACTCACTGGGACATACATTATATGAATAATTCTCTACAGAGATATAAATATGAGGCTCTAATAAGGCTTATTGGCTCAACATGAAGAAGTACAAGAATTACAGTAATATCCAGAGTATAAGCCTAGAGGGTTTATGGGAACTGTCTTTTTAACAACTGTTGCTTCTGGCAACTCTTGTCACCACATACATTATATGTAAATTGAAACATACAAACGGTATGTAGAATTATAGTATTAACATCATATCCTCCAGAGGACTCTTAAAAGTGATGTACACTTCCTGACACACTCATTGTTGACAGATTTTGAGTCTTTCCGTCAGTGCTTTGTGGTGTTTGCAGTGCGTTTTTCTAAATGCTGCAAAGGTGTTGTCAAACTGATGAAGATGTTTGCTTAATTTGCTTGTGTTTTCTCTTTTTGCATGTGTTCTCTTAAGTCGCAGTGCTGTGAGCTGTCATGGCCCCTGTACATTCATGATTGGAAAAGGTTAAACTTGCTTATTCAAGCCAAGTGGTCTCCAAACTACGGCCCACAGGCCGGATACGGCCCTCCTCCACATTTGACCTGGCCCTCTGAATAATACCAGAGACACATTATGATTTTTTTTTAGTTCCGACCCTTCTGCAGTCTGTGCCCCTATCAGTGTTTTTTTTTTTTTTTTTTCCAGAAATAGTGTTATTTATTTCCTGACTTTTTTCTGTGAAGATCCCGGAAAGGGTTATTAATATTTTGTTATGTGTGACTTTCTGGTAAACTATAAATGTTTACGTTTAGGCACCCCTGGGATTGTAATTTCTGTTACAAACTGACCCCAGCCCCCCATCAGAGAAGGGAAAAGTTATGTGGCCCTCACAGGAAAAAAGTTTGGGGACCCCTGTTCTAGCCCCTTAGTTTATTCACTCCTGCATTATGGGTAAATCATTAGTCGAATTTTAAACAGAAGACAAATATGAGGACATCATTTTGGTGATGGCATTTTTACCATTTTATAACATTTAATAGTGCAAATATAAATCAATCCATTGGGAAAATAACCAAAAGGCTCTGCAAATGATAATTGTTTATTTTTGATCCTTCAGTCTAACATTTAGTTTTTAAAGCTACCAACAGAATTTACCTTCATTGTCCCTCTAGGATTTTCTGGCTGAATGTGATAATTGTATAAAGTACGTTTTTAAGCATATCGCTGGCTCTCATACCTCCCTGCTGGTAGAAAGGGGTCAGACTAACTGCCTTGCTGGAGAGCTGCCAGAGCTTTGATAGTGCTGTGTGTCCAGCCTGCCTGCCATCACCTGACAAGATGAGGCGTCTTGGCATCTCATCTAGCAGCTGTGTCGCTTCAGTGAAAGGTGTGTGTGGGTGTGTGGTTGTGTGTGTGTGTGTGTGTGTTCAATAACCCAGGAGGATAAATTGCATTCAGGTGAATGTGTGATGGAAGCATTGTTCACATGCGACCAGACACGACTTGGTAAAGATGAAATTAAATATTGGCAGTTGTATCCACCAGCCTGTCAGAACATGTAGTGGGTTCAATGAGGCTCTGTCTCTGATGATGTAAGCGCTGTCTTCAGAAACCACAGCAGCTGTATCACACAAACGGCACCATTAGGAGACAAAGCAAAAACAGGCTGATTGTTCTGCCAGGTCTACCAATTCTGAAACCCCAAACAGGCATAAGAAAAAGATATGCTAATTTCGGTTTGTGAGCACTTGCTGATGCTGCAGTGAGCATTCTTGTAATTGAATCTTGAGAGCAGAGCTCATCTTTTGAGTTAAAGAGGTCCAGGAAGAGCAATTTAATCCTTTTTGCTTTTAGAAATTAGGCAAAATTTAACTCAACTCAACATTTTTATTCATTTATTTATCTTTTTTTTTCTTTTTTTGATGGAATTACCGTGGTTTTGATTTCCTGCAAAGTTAGTTTACACCCCACACATGAAGTGATGTAAGGTTTGTGTGGTTATTTCAGGTAAGATTTCAGTCACCCTTTAAAGGAATGAGACAGGATGTGTGTTTGCAAAAGAGAGGCCTATTGATGCTCCTGTCCTGCTGGTTTGTAATGGTACAAAAGCACGCTGAGAGAACAGAGAGAGAGACATTTTCTTCAAGCGGCACAGACAAGCGTGTTTTAAGCAGCTACGCAATCCAAATTCGACAAAAACGGGGGCGAAAAATCAGGTATTGTGTGAAAAATTGTGGGAAAAAAGTGAAAAAGATTGAAAGTTGGCTGATTAAACATGCATTTGGATCACTGGGTTGATAGGAGATAAAATGTACCCCCTCTACTTGATGAGCCAGCAGGCAGAACCAACACAACCAGATGGTCTCCGCTTTGGTGCCTCGGTGGGGTCTAAGTTCTTCCTGTCAACACGCCACAGCCAAACCACTTCCTGCTGAAACTACTGAACAAAAATTGAAAATAAAAAAAATGCCGCATGAGGTCAAGGGACATAATGGCATAAATATTGACTTGCGAGAGGGAATGGCTTCGAAACATTGCTCCGCTCCAGCTCTAACCGGGGCGACCCATTAGACACAAGATGGGCATGAACGAGCCTTGTTTATTTGCTCTGCTACCTCCATGATTTCACCACCGAGATAAAGACTCACACTTAAAAACTGTTTGGGCTGTTGGGAGCAGGGTTATTGAATTCTGAAACAGAGCACCGTCTGATAAAGATTTGCTTGTGTCTGGATGTTGCTCAGCGAATGTGTCAATAATGTATGTCTCCCAAACGATTCTAAAGCAAGTTTGTGACTTCCTGAGATTTGTTCACTTCTTAAACTCGCTGCTTTCTTTCTTTGAAATACTAAGTCTAAGCTAGCCAAAGGCAATTAGCCAACAAGCTCTACATTTTCCTGACAACAGATTTATAGGAGAGCAGAGTCGCTGCTATTGGCATCCTAATTATCTTTTCCCAGGCTCTTATTCACACCTGTGTGAAAACAGCTTTGCAATAGCATCACAGTGACACGGACCTTTAATGCCCTGTGGGTCTAATAGAACAATCGATCCTGAATTAGGCTATTTTCTTAGCCGAGCCAGACAAGATGCTTACACAAGCTATAAGCAGACCTGGACAGCACCTGAATAATAAATCACAGAAACAAGGAAAAGAATACACAGTAGATGTGCTGCAGTGGTGGTCGTTTTTTACAACAGCATGAGGCAACGATACAAAACATTCGCACTTCCTCCGATCCAAAAGGTTCCTGATTTAACTAGTTCGTTAAACAAGAATAGTGCGGCCTTCAAATGATTACCGTAATTTCCGGACTATAAGCTGCTACTTTTTCCCCATACTTTGAACCCTGCGGCCTATACAACGGTGCGGCTAATCTATGGATTTTTAGAGCTAACCGCCGCTGGGGGACTAGGGGACCAAGCCATCTCTTCCCCAACAATGCCCTCTATGCACGAACACTTACACATAGTAATTAAACATTAAAACACCTGCATCTTATAGTCCAGTGCGGCTTGTATATATACACATTTGTTTTTTTTCTTAAATTCAGCTGGTGCGGCTTATATTCAGGTGCACTTTATAGTACGGAAATTACTGTAATCTATAAATTTAGTACAAAAAGTAAGACAATATTTGCTAAAGTTCTTCGTCTAATTCATCTCCTTTCTTGTGCAGAGGTGTAGAAGTGTTTAAGTTCTTCAGAGCGTAACAGCTGTGAACCCACTGAAAGTAATTTAACTTTTCGATTTCACCACTTCCAGTACGTTTACATGCACGCTAGGGATGCACCAAAATTTCGGCCACCGAAAATGCACCTTTGGGGCCATTTTCGGTTTTTGGCCAAAAGCCTTTTATCACAGAAACAACATGGCCGAAACAGCATGTTGTGATGACGCAAGCAAAAACTGCGACCGGCACACTCTTGTCTGGATCTCTCTCTCTCCCTTACTTTCTCTGACCGCCCCCCCCCCCCCTCCCTCTCCTCTTTCCTCACTTCCTCTTACTCTGTCTCCCAGTCTCTTTTTCTTTATCACTTTCTCTGCCTCCGTCTCTCTCCATGTAATCCTCACTTTCAGTCTCTCCTTTTTTCTTACTCCCTCTCTTCCCTCACCCTCTTCTTTCTCATTCTCTCTCTTCCTTTCTCTCCCCATCCCTCTTGGCAGCCTTTTGGTTAAAAATGTGCATCTGTTTTGGTTTTTTTTTTTTTCACATTCATGCCTTCTTCTGCTTCAATAGATCATAAATAAACAAGACCGTAACACTGAACACGAGTGTTATTGAAAAGTATTCAGGTATTAAAAATTTGGACATTCTTCGTAAACGCTCCTGGTTCTTACAAAAAGAATTCAGCTTGCTCGCTCTAACACAACCATTGAGTGTGTCGTTCTTCTCGCTCTGTAGAGAAAGTTGTTGAGAAGTTTGGATTCCAACTTGGCAAGCTCTTCTGGCAACAACACAAAGGTTGATGAGCTGCAAATGAAAACTTTATTCAAAAAAAAATCTTGGGTGAACGAGAAAATGGAGAGCATTTAACCTCCTGACACGATGTGGAGGCCTGCTGCTGCTGCTGCTGCTGCAGTCAGAGGACGGCTCAGGGTAGAGGAGGTTTGGGGGAGATTTCGAGAGGAGAAGGTAAAGAACACGAAACCATTTCACACTCCAGTGCTCTCTGCATTTTGCATTGAACAGCTACAAAGAGAATAGTGATCTAAACAATACAGGTTATTCGGTGCGATATCGCTGCTCTCCACCATATCACCTGAGACAGTCCTCCAACCAGGGCAGCACCTTTGAAGAAAAGAGACTGAGAGAAGGAGAAGCTGTGTTCAAAGCATGGATCGTGATCGATGTCTCTCTAAGTGTCAAACTACAAGTACTTTAAGATTATCAGTAGGACAAAGTAATGCCGAGCAGAATGAAGGACAGATCCTACGTAGTGTTGTTATTGCAGAGGAGGATCATTCAGATACAGCCTCTCATAGCTTAGAGACACATGAACTATATTTTTTTTAATGTATGCATTTCCTTCAGCTGCTCCAAAAAATGCAAATTCTTCTGACAACTGCACTCAGTCCTTTCTTATCTATAAATTGAGGCTGACAGGACAAAATAATTCAATATGACAAAAGCTCACAATAGAACACAGCCTGAGGATTTGCCTCTCCTCTGTGATAACTCCTTTCTGTCTTTAAAGAAATGAGATATTACAAGTGTCACACAAGTGACTTTTATTTATATTACTCAGCTTTTTCCTATACTTGTTTTGACTGGTCAGTGCTGTACAAACAGGGATTATTTCTCAATAGCAAAAGGGAAGTGTGGGACGCCCTAGACATGAATTTACCATCCATGCTTCCCAAGGACACAACTTATTTTTCCGATGCGGAAAGAAACTTTTTCGACCAACTCTCTTGAAAAAGATGTTTTTAATCTCAATGATGTTTTCTCCTGGCTAAATAAAGGTTAAATAAAACTACCCCTCTGTGAATATGCATGTAGCAAACAGAGAAAAACCATCACCTTGTGGACAGCATCAGTACATAATCATCTATGTGAAAGTGCTAAAAACTAGGGGTGTCCCGATACAAACTTTTCACTTCCAAACATTAATATTGGCGAATACCGATATTGATCCGATATGATATCAGCACCAATGGTGTGACAATCATCTGTATTTGTAGGTCTCCAAGGCTTGAATAAGTCTTTTATGTACCCCCACAGGAAACTTACGCCCGACAAGTTTTGCCCTCAGCTGCAACGTCTTTTTAAGACTTTAACGAAAAACACTGCCACACCACCGATATCACTCCAACTCCTGGCTACTTTGTTAGCACTTTAGCACACGCCGTTGTTGTGATCACCTTGGCTCTGCGTGCTCCGATGTTAGTTTTTTTTTTGCTGATATTGGACCCACATCTAATATTAATATCGGATCGGGACACCTCAACTATAAACTGCAGCTCATTGAGTGTACGCTAGAGGCTGGCTAAAGCCTGAGTTAAGTTTGACGCATGTGCAAGGTCCCCTACCTTTCGACAAATGACATAATTTCAGCAGCCTCGCTCCCCTCCCAGTCCTTTTCACGTGGAAAATTTCCGCATTGTGCACCACCAAAAATTTCCACCACACAGATGTCTCCATGATAACCATGTGATGAACAATTCCTGGGTGAAATTGCTGCCAAATTTGGCAGAGTAGACAAATTGGCAGAAAAAAAAAAACAGTGTAAACAACTTATTCTCTAGCTTAGCACTGTGGTAGATGTGTGTTTGTGATACACTGTGCAGTGTCCATTCCCAAACTGCAAGGGGCAGAGTGTAAAAGCATAAAACCCACACGCGTTCTATCATGCGGATCTTTTGCATTCCATTTCCACATGTTACTGTATGGAACAGAGGTGAATTTTCCTTTTTTTTTTTTAATTATTAAATTTACGAGTTTTGTTCTTATAAGAGCTTGGCTGATTTGACTTAAAGGCGGGGACACTGTAGCTGCCTGAAAAGATGCTAAAGGCCCGCCTCTTTACCTCATCAAAACTACAAGAAAGTTAGCTTGAGATCAGAGATGGGTGTTTGGGAGAAACCTGACAACTCGAGCATCAAGAACATCAACAATCAATTAATTGGTTAATCGTTATATATGTATAAAAACAAACATACATAGGCATATGTTAGCGAGAACATTAGCCTATATAACAAAAAAGTGTAATAATGAGTGTTTCTCAATGATTCTTTTTATTTCCACCCTTTGAGAAGCTTATTTAGCATCTCTACCTTAAGTGGATTGTAACAAGTTTCTATGCGTCCAACAATGGTGACAGAAACAAAAACCTTTCCCCTTTAACAATATTTGTGGGCAGCATATCCTTCTCAATCGATTTGCATACACCTATTTTCTCCACCCTTTGTCCATCGCAGTTTCCCCATGTCAACACTGTTGCAATAGTAGGTTGAGACGGAATAAAGGATTCATTAACCAAGTGGGTCTGGTGGTCATTGCACAAATGGTGCATCGTTGTAGTAGTTGTGTTGTGCTTATATATGGCATTGCAGTGTTTACAATGAGCAAGGTGGTTGTCTAAACTGAAATAGTCCCAAACCACACTTTGCTTCACTCTCTTCATTTTTCATTTTGGGCAAATTGGGATAATACATTGCTCAGCTCAAATACTTCTTCTGTTTTCCCTTGCTCTTGTAAAATCCATTCACGATGTAATGTTGGTAGATGTTGTTGTGCAGTGCAGAGTGGACATGTTTAGTCTCTTTATTAGATGTCAACATCAGATGGACCAAATTCTTAACCACCAATTAATTGATCATCAATTAATTGTTGGCACCTGTCCATGACTGTTTGAAGCTCATTAACAGAAACAATTGAGTGGTGTCATGGACACTGTCCATCTATTAGACGGTCCATGTATGGGACTATTAATTAACATAATTTTGGAACATTTCACCTGTTTGTTGCTGCTGAGTGTTGGAATATTTAACAGAACAAAGATTATAAAAAGGATTTGCTGGTTTGTAATACAACAAGGGGGATTATGTTGCAGCAAAAATTAAAAAAAATACAACTTAATTTTTCTCTTCCTTAAGGCCTGTATGTGCAGAATACAGACACACTATTAATATTATGTGACGTAACCTTAAAAAAGAAACACCAGACACTTCCTGCGTTTTTTTGAAGAGACGGTTAAAAATTGTTTATCTAAAACTTGTTGTATTTTGGTTTTGCTGGAAATATCTAAAGAGCAAGTCGTAACACTCTTAAAATATGGGGGAAAAAAGAATGGAGATACAATATAAAGGTTTTCCAGTTCACCAAGCATGTGATGAGTGAAGTAAAAGGCATCCCAAAAATAGTCAGCAGTAAAAGAAGATAGCGAAAGAGGCGAGGCTCAGCCTGAATAGGAAAGGTCGAGGCAGTCAGCACTTTGAAAACAGTGGGCTGATGTGCAGGGAATCCATCAATGACAGAACCATTAAGGAAGTGTGCCTTCTGTGTTCAGTAACACAATACAAAGGTGGCCATGTGGCATAAAATTAAATAAGTGAAGCTGGTTTTATATTGATCAGTTGTTCCAGATGAAAGATGTGAAATTGGAGCTCTAACAGGCGCACATTTACCACTCATAGGTAAGCTGGAAGAATGAGTGCAACAAGATTAAGGAGCAAGACGCATCCCGCCATACTCCTAGTGGACAGCATGCTAAATATTAACAAAAAAATTACTTAAAAATAGGAGGTTCTACAAATGTTTCCTTGATCTTTCAAGTATAGCTCCTATCAGACTTAATATCCCATGTATGATTGCAGAAATGCAGCTAAATCTCTGAGTTCAAAAGAAACTCATCATCTTTTAAATGATTTAAGCTCCTCTCAGTGTGGGCTGTAATGTTAGGAATTCTCCACAAAGCTCAGCTCCCTTTTTTCTGAGAACATTGGATTCAAAAAGGATACATGAGCAAGTACTCACACGTGTATCCTCCAGCTGGATGAAAAGTTTACCTACAGCAATACATGTACTAAAGGTCTTTGGGTTGTCTTTGTAGCCTCTTCAGAAAAATGGAGTAAACACTCTAGAAAAACCAACAGTACCACAATTTTTTCCAAACATATTTTGACTTGCACACACAGGGACTATGTTTCCTGCATGCAAATGAGCCTGACACAATGCAAGTGTTGCCAAAATCCCCAAAACTAAAATTTCATCGGTTTACGAACTGATTTAACTGGGGAACTGCTGGGCTTCATTTTGCAAAAAATGTGCAGCCTTTTAATATTTCACAGGGACTTAGATTTCTGGGGTAAAATCCAGAAGCTTGAGCCAAGATCCAACAATTTGCAGACATGAAGCCTTCAATCCACATTGGGCTCCTTCTAAAGGAAAGCCCTGACAGATCCTGCTTGATGAACATGTTGGACTGACAGCTGATGAGTGGACTTTATCTGTAACAGATGTTTCTGTGACAGTCTCAGCCCACTACATGGACGCCAGATGGGAAATTAAAAGCTTGGTTCTTCACACTGGAGACTACAAGCATGCAAAAGGATGAGTGTAACTAAATGCAATGAGGACACACTTAGTGGGACAAGATAGCAAGACCACTTCACTGTAGATACTGTCAAACCAATTAATTTTCTAACTATACAAGAACTTGTGTCAAAAAAACATTAAAACAGTGGATATCTCGTGTTTTTTAACTGGTTTCTACCAGTTTGGTGGAAACCAAAAGCTCAGAACTCAAGCTGTGAAAAAATGTAATACTGCTGCAAACATACAGTGGGGAAATTTATTTATACCTTTGGCTTCTTATGAAAAATACATATCATTAAATCTTGCAAGAAATAGAAGATCACTTTTAGTTGAGACATAACACCATTAAATAAACAGACCATGGAACTGGTTTAATTCAACATATCAAACATAGATGTCTCAAAGAAATTTCAAGTCATGAAGTCCACTGTGATTTTGTCACTGATTTTGTGACGTATGGGGCAGGCATTAGCTAAAAAGCAAAAAAAAATCCCAGAGTTTGATAGAAACCAGAAACAAAAAGCTATTTATTGAATTTCTATAAAATGACTAGATGTATTTTGTAAATGTTGCTATGTAAAGTCTTCAATGTAACTGATTTATGACTTTAAACGGTTGTTATATTTATATCAGTGACAATACAATAACAAATAGCTTTTAGGTGTACTCATTACTCCAGAGCGCTGGCCAATCAGAGGGAAGGGGTATTGTGGAGCAGGAGTCCTTAAAGAGACAACAGCTAATTGAAGTGTTTCAGAAAAAGGCTAAAAGATGATTTTCTAAACACCAGTGTGGAAAAAGATGGGGATTTTTTTGAGCTGCAGATCATGTAGAGCTACCACCAAAGGGACAGTATACAGCCTCAAAAACGCACGATAGCCCTTCTTTAAGTTTTTTGATTTACCAAGCTGATAATTTTTCTTCTTTCATAAACATAGTGCACACTTTTTGGACAGTTAGGCACATTTTACACATCCAATGTAGTTACAACTAAATGCACAGAACAAATCTTTATTTAAGATATTTATGAATTTCTTTCTTTTTGATTTTTTTTTTATGCTTCTTTTTTGTTCATCCAAAAAGTACAAAAAGTTTCTGCAATATTTTTGGCACTGCTAATTCTCATATGAATTCCTCCCTAGTTTTAAAAGTATTACTTTTGCCTTTGTATGAGTTACCTGAGTGAACTGCATTCCTTTTAATGTTCATTTTCATCTTCTTCTCACAGTACTTCTGTCGTTTATCCCTACATGCTTTTTGCCTGCAGCCATGCTTGTCAGATGCTATTCTTCTAAGTCCTTTGAGTAGCAAGGTTTGGCTTCCACGGATCAGACTCGCAAAAACCACAGATGCTAGATTAGAGTTCTAAGGAATTTGGAAGCCACGTCAACAACTTGTTGTCATGTTCCTCCAGGCTCCCTTGTTCTGTTGCACTGGGATCAAGTTCCTTTGTTCCACTTATGCAGGATACCGACCACAGCAGTTTGGGAGATGCTCAGGTCAAAATCCTTCCAACTCTTGTTCTTTTCCTTCAAGGACAAAATGCTCAGTTGCTGCCAAACATCCCACCCATTTTCTATTGTGCTTCTGTAAAAAGATAATCAATGTCACTCCCTCTACCTGCTAGTGGTTTCATTGTTATGGCTGATCAGAAAATGAGTGAAACAACATTAGACCCTCACACCATGCAGTTATTTTTAGTCATGTAGCTTTCATTTATGGAACATAGTAAGTCTACATTGCTGTGCTGGCACAGATGTAGCTGAAGAGACTGGAGAGCGCATATATGTGTACTTGTTGCAGTGTTGTTTACCAAACCTCATCTTGGATCTGAATATTCATGCTACTATAGCTTTTTTTCTACCGATACTCATCTCTACAGTCTTTCTTTCTTCCACCTCTTTAACTACAAATCGCGTGCCTCCATCGTGCTTAAAGTCATAAAGAGACATGCCACAAAATTCAGTCATGGTGAAAAATTTTATGAATCCAGTGTTTTGTGCCAATAAGTGTTCTATAGCACCCCCTAGGTGAAAAAAAGCCAAGACCCACAAAAAAAATATCAACGTGGTGAAAATCAGAACAGGAAGTTTGCTAATTTGAGTAAAATGTCAGACTTCAACAATTTATAGGTTATGTGTTTAAACAAACTTGTCCTACAGTTTCTTTCTAATCATCTTCAAACTACACCATGTATTTGCTACACACATAACTGAAAAGTTATCAACAGATTTTTCATATACAACGGGGGTGGCCACAAACGACAGCTGAAATTGACAATTTTTTCAGCAACATGCAACACTGGACAAAAAAGCACACACATTCAGTGTTACAGCCTTAACGTATCTATAAGCTTTTCTTCCACCTTATACTACAGCATCCCAACAGGAATTCATGTGTGGCTTATTCTGAATAAAAACTCCTCCTTTTATATGAAAAAACATGATTTTCTATTCTGCTTAGATATGTCTTTCAGGTCTTCATAAAGCATCACTGCTCATCAAGTCCTGTGGTTAAAGGGTGTGTCCATGGTGCCACGTCAAACTCTAATGTTTTGCCATGAACCAGGAACTCATGTAGCTCCTTTATATTAGGTCTAATCTGCTTCAAATCTCAGACACATAATCAAGGTCCACTTTTAAACACATCTATATGGTCAATTCTCTGCTACTGCAGTAGCGCCAACCTTTTGAAATGCATGCTGGTATCTTTTACATACATTGTGTGATTGTAACCAAATTTAACACGATCACAGTCCCACTCTAGACTCATTTCCACATGCATTTGGGTGACAGGTATAATGCCACCTATTGGTCACACCTTCAAGCATGCTTCAGATCATCCACATTCTTTAACGATCTCTCACATATATTACGGAAGATGACAAACATATCAAAGTCACACACATACGTAGTGGTCAAAAGCAGTACTGTAACCTACTTTATGATTAAACTTACCCATGTATACTTGCTGTAGGGGCCAGATCTCATCTGCATACATGGCTTTTTGCTGAGGGAGGTCTTGCACATGCAACAGTGGCAGCATGCCCCAACAGGTGCACAGGGGGCAAGTGCAAGGGTTGATCCTTTTTCAAAAAAGGATCAACCATAGGCAATGAAAATTCTTCTGATTCAGGAAACCTAAGCTTGTCTTTAGCTTTCTTCAGTAATATTTTTCAAGTCAGTCCTGCTCCAAGCCATTAAATGCTTCAGGGACAATAAAGAAAGCTATCTAACACAGAGTTAAGCAATATGTTGAACGTCCTTGAAACAAAAGTGTTTAAAAGGCAACTTAAGACTTCTGCTTTGAGCCTGATTTGAAGGTAAGGCGGGATAGGGAACATGGCATTCCCAAAAGCACACAGTCACTCGATTCCAGACTACGGCGCGTGAATCAAAGGAAATGGATGAAAGCCATGCCAATTCCACATTTAGCCAGGAAGTCCACTGGGGCAGAGGCTTCTCTTTTATCAAAAACCCACTGTTACCATGGACCCAAAATAGGAAAAGCGATGGAAGACCCAGGCAGACACAGCATGCAGCAGTGGATCCCAGACACAGGGAGTAATTACTGGCACACAAAGAGCTTTGCTGTCATAACGGGAGGCTAATCAATTGGATATCGCAAACACAAACACCGAGGACAAACAGCAGCAATAATTACGAGCCTAATCATCACAGGCTGAGAACTCTATTGAAGGGATTCTCAGAGGAACTCACGTCTGAGTGCTTCGCCTTCGTTTGGACAAAAACAGCCCATGTTAACTCAAAAGAAAGAAAGCAATAATACGCATGTGAAACTCTCAGTGATGTCTTTCTGTCAGTCCACAAAGTATCCTTGATATAGATGTGAAGGAACTCCACTCAAAGGCTGTAATGCTTAGACAGACCAGCACATTTTAGTTACACACTGCCAATACTGAATCCCCCACTGTGAAGCTCTGGGCTGAAAATCCTGCAGTGAGGGTTAACTGAGGGCAGCTGCCCACAGACATCCACAGACTAAAAATCATCTCCTCTGCCTTTCAAACATCCACCTGCTGCCGAAAAGCGGAAAACTGGGAGAGAGAGCTCTATTACAACACCACAATGATCTGAAATGAAACCATCAAACTGAATGTTAAAACACAGCTGTGGACAATTATATAGCCTACATACCATCGGTTCCTTTAGTCCAAACTTATTGCTCAATCTTCGAGAATAAAGGCTTTGCTATGATTTGTAGAGGCAGTAAGAGACGGTGGAGAAAGTGGGTTAAGACATTTACGCCTCATTGGCTTAAACATCAGCGCAAAGAGTTCAATAACACTCCACTCGAGAGGAAGATACTGAGCGCTTTACTGAATAGCTCTCTGCAAACTCAACAATCGTAAATACACTGCACCAACATCCTAACACAAGTTATTGCTGCCCCAAAGCTGCCGTATCTGCCTGAATGGGCCTGCCACTGCGGCTCAGAAATCCTGAGGGGGTCAGAATTTACAGCCAGAGCTGAGTAATTACACACTGTCTTCTGTACCACCATGGTCCCTTCATCATTATTTCCCAACACATGGCTGCCTCTGCTGTTTCATATTCTTTGGCGACGAGATAACAGAAGGCAAAAGAGGACTGCATCTCCCTCTCCCACTCCTTTCTCTTGCATCTTTTTATCACTTTTCCTAGAGTGGCTCCAAAGCAGTGTTTCATTCCTCCACAAGGGAGTTTTTGAGGAGGTACTAATTCCCAAATCTTATCCGCTCTCCATCAAACTGAAAGCACAAACTCATAAAGTCTGTAGCTATATGACTAACTCTCTAGCTTTGAGAGGGCGGTTTATTTTACTTGGATGGGGGGAAAAAAAAGAAGTGAGTGGCTGGTGAATTTACAATCAGTTTTCCAGAGAAAGTCCCTCTGCTCTTTGATCATCAAACACATGTGAGACCATCTGAGACCAGAACACGACTAACTGATGAGCTGGACTTGATAGTTTCACACTTTACAATCAACAAGCAAGTTCTTGATTGACATAACAAAGTCTTCATAGACACACAGATATTTCTAAGATGATTAATAAGGTGTTTTCTTTTTTTGATTTCCACTCATCTAGGCCTCTGTAGCTATGAATAGCCGGAGGTGTCAGGTGTAAGTGTCCTGGCAGTATTTGTCCGCCTAGGTATGCTAATGCAAGACTAACAAGATGCATTCCAGCTCCACGCCGTTGTGTTTTGACCATTTCACTAAATCTCACCAGCTGCACATTCAGTCTTTCATGTGGCATGACCACAAGACAGCTGGAGTACAAGACCAAGGAGTTTCTGCACCCCTTGCCTTATATTGAGCTGGAAAACATCAAACTTGTTGACTACTGGCTTCAATCTGTACATCAGTTTGTTGTTGTAGCAAAGTTAAGTACAATCTGGCAGCAACTTAGTGTATTTTATTTTGAAATTCAACTAGATGTTTTAAGGTTGTTTCAGTGCTTGACTTTCTGTCCCACTAGCTCTACTCTGTGGAAAAATTGATGCCTCATTGCTTCAGCAAAAACTGACGTCTTGTGTGTCAGATCCTGACAGCTCTGACCTGCTGGATCTGACATGCCAGACAAACAGAACGCAACAGTTTGGAATCATTGCGAGTTAACACAACCGGCTTGAATTGAAACCATCAAATTCGTCGTGTCGTGGCAGATCCAGAGATGGATGAAGAGTGATACGGCCGTCAGTCAAGATGTGTTTTTAAAATCAAAAGATCTTCTTCCTGGGTGATGAGGTATTATGCTCGTGCAGCAAAAGGCATGCGAAGAAGTAACTTGGCTAATGGCGTCATGGAACAGACACCCTCACCAGTAACCAATACACAAAAAAATCATTGATAAAACATCCTCAGCAAAACAGATTCTTGTGTTAGTTAGAAGCAAAAACGTGGCTGGGAAAAGTTCAATGACGTTTTCTCCCCCCAAGAACTAACTGTAACGACTGAACCCAGTTATGATGGTGGAGATGGGGTTTATGAACTATTCTGCAGCCAGTCAGCAGGGGGAGCTCTAAATGTTTTGGCTTCACAGACTGAACACTTATGGCACCTGCTTTAAGATATTTTTTTTACTGGCTACTATTGAAAATATTCTCAAAAAATTTAAATAGTATAATTGGCAATAAGTATCAATATTTTCAGTTAATAACAATACAGCTGTCAATATAGTTTCCCTTTCATTTTAACTCAGCGTGTCACTACTTTTTGACCTCTGGCAGTGGTCACAATGACAACAATCAGACATTTTAACCTTGAAGGGATTTTTTTTCCTATCAGATTTTGTAATATAACATGGTTGCCTTTCATATAATTATTATGGGCCTTATATTGCGTATCCTATCGTACACGGCTATTTGCAGCCCCAGTAGAAATAGTCTCTCCTCCACTGGTTAGCATGCTACAGACATCCATGTGTTAGCAAAGTAAGTCATCACAACATGTTATCTTTACAGGCAGTATGAACAGCAGATCTTCTATTATCAGTATGACAGCAACGCTGACTGACGCTCTTTAGCTCCTTTTTGTTTGTCAAAAGCTGCTGTCTGGCTGATTGTCAAACAGCAGCTTTCGAGCCACAAAAGAAATCTTCTCTTTCCTCCTTAAAAGCATGGCCACTTTTTTTTTTTTTTCATTTTTGTTGCAAAAGCTGGGCTTTGGCAAATAGCAAAAGAGAGGAAAAAAAGATACGCGAAAAAAGCCTTTAAAAAGACAAGAATTTGGATGGGGTACAAAGCGTAGCGATCTGTAGCATTTTGTGTAGCTTCAAAACTTACCTGCGAACACAAAGTGTCAGCCTTCGACTGTGCGCTCCATTTTCTTCAAAAGCAGTGCTCCAAACAGGCACTGACACTTTGTACATAATGCAGAGTTAACTTGTGTTTGGAGAAAAACAGGAGAGGTGTTAAGGCTAAAGCGTTCTGTTGACAGACTGCAGAAACGCCTTCTGAATATTGAGCCAACTGCTCATTCCAGAAATGTGTTAGCGCTCATTTAAATTTTATTTAACCCGAGTGAACCCGTGTGACAGAGTGCATCGCTCAAGCTTACAAAAAATACTGCCCTTCAGTAACGCAGGGAGCAACTCAGAGTAAACAAAATTATCTGCAATTAAAAGCTCTTGGCTGAGTGTCTTAAATCGACTGAAAAAACTGTTGAAGGGCCTTTTATGTATTTTCAGCATTAATACCAAATCTCATCTCAGATTTTTTTTTTATTTAAAGGGAAATGAGAAAGATCTGCTCCAAAACGAAGAAATCCATGGACTTCCTTAAAGATTTAATGTCACATCAGGTCTTCTAAGAAGAGCAGAGGCAACACAGGCATCATGAACTCAGTGTATGCAGCCAAAAAGGAGGCTCGTTTGATGTCTGAGCCCTTAATGATCCGATGCAACCTAATGAGCAACCGTGTAGAATACAGATATCACCATGGGAGCCTCTTTGGTTTTGTAAAACATGTTAAAAAGCTCTTCCGTCATAGCTGTGACTGCGCATGTATAATTAAAGCCGTCGACGGGGACGTCGATTCATCTGCCCGGGGTAAAACTGCCATTGGAATTGTGAAAAGACAAAAGACAATGAGCCTTTGGTTATTCTTCCAATTAAATGCCACCTCGGACATGAGTAGGCCTCCACGGTTTAGGACTTCACTGCTCGGGATGAAGGATTCTTCTTGGTTGTGGTGTTCTAAATGTATCCGAGCAAAAGAGGGTGGAGTGGGGGGGTTGTGCAGTGTCTGAAGAGCTTTTAAGTTCCAAACTTTAGCCTGAGTTAACACAATTATACACACTACTCAACATGTGATGCTTTCTCAAACAGCTGTGTGACCTATTTTGGTGCAATGGCATGAGACCTGATGGGAACCGTTTCCACATCCCGCTGCATGGAAGACAAACTGGGTGAAGAGACGTGGATAAATTTTCAGATCTTAAACAGTCGACCATTAAAGTCCTCTTTCTGTTTATTTCACGCTGGCTTTTTCGCCTCAGGATGTGGCTAAAATAAACAGCAGAGAGCATGATGGTAGATGACGGTGTAATTCAGGCAGAAAAACTGAACTAAAGAAGTGGTCAGCTCTGTTATGATATGAACATGGTGGCTGGAAATAATGGCTCATTCCGCCCTGAAAAGACCCTAATCCCACTTTGAAACTCCAGCAAAGATAAATATCGAGCAGCAAAAGCACTCACAGATAATGTTCCTGTGTGAAATGCACAGTGATAGCATCGAAGCTAGAGAACAGCACTGTGGGGAGAGAGAGAGAATACATAAAAAGCAACAATGAGCTCATCCTGGATCGAGAATCCGCACTTCATAGATTCTGGAGTGGCGAACAAGAGCGAGGGCTTCCTCTCTTGCGCTCTTGTCTGGGAAGCAAATCTCCAAATCCCAGCCAGAGGGGGAGACGGATCCAGCACCCTTTTTACAGCTCGCCTGAGAGATGGCACTGCGGTAAATTTGCAGCCAAATTCAGGCTTTTTTTTTTTTTTTTTTGTCTTGTGGGCCTCATCAAATAGGGCTCAACCTTGGCCGGGAGTGTCATAGTGACATTACGCCAGCTCAGGCTCCAGCACCTGCAGGTACAGTGTGAGTGAGTGTGTGTGTGTGTGTGTGTGTGTGTGTGTGTGGGAGATGAAAAGAGGGGGTGGCAGAAGGGGAAAGAAACAGATGACTCTCTCAGCCCGACTCCTGATTGAACTGCAGCCCAGAAATGCAGACGGGGAATCGTCCCTCTGATTTCTCTCTGCAAGTGAATGCTGCTGATGCAGACGGCAAGACTAATGTGACGAGCAGTCACAGGCCGCACCTTTAAAGTGATACACTATGTGCCTTTCAAGGCAAGGAGAGACGTATTGCTATCAGAAGATAAGAGTACAACACCTTATTCTCCGTACTCCGGGTGTTTGTAGATATCACAGTAATATACTGTACCTCCAGGAACAGCTCCTCCGCAAAGGCTCATTTCCTCCCATTCTGGATGAAATGAACTTATTAACACTTCAGCTGGACGAGAGCAGACCGCCTTGTCCCAGCCTGAATATAATGTTAATCAGGTTGAACCAACCATCCCTAAACAGTCCCGCTGAGGAATTCATTCAGTGGAAGAGCATCTGGCTAATGGCCACCTACTGGCCCAAATCTACAACCTCACCATAATGCAGCCGTGCACAGCAGCACCACAGTCTGCTTTTTTGTACAACATCGTAAAAATTAAGGACTTCACCTCAGGGGGGGGCTTCAGCTTTACACAGTCGAACAAAAACGCAGACACATTCTGATGCAGTTAAATGGTGAAATACTGATGAAAATTCTGACTGAAGTGGAATGACAGGACTTACTGTTGGGACTTCCTTGACAAATAAAACCATCAGTCTATGACTTTTCAGAAAGAAGGTGAAATGCTCATTATGTCGTACTGGAGCTCAAGGTGACAGCTCCTTAATTCGTCCAAAAAGAAGTCAAAATTACATATTGTGTTGTGTCAAACTGAACTGTCTCAAGTATATTCAGTTGAAGTCATACAAGGCAAAGAAAAGCAGAAAGCCTCACAATTCAGAAGCTGGAAAAGAGCTGTGCTTCGGCCTTTTTCATTTAAACAAATGATTTATTACCTGGCCTAAGCTTTGTCAAAAAACACAGCAACAGAACAGAACGTCTGGGTGTTTGATGATCTCAACCAAGGGCGTAGGTTTTATTTTGACATTGGTGAGGACATAGACACTCCTCCAACCTCCAATGCGCCACACCCACCACTTTTACCATTGTGTATGTTGTTAAGTAGGGATGCACTGAAATTTTGGCCACCAAACAATTTTGGCTAAAAATGACCCAAAAAACTTTTATCACTGAAACAACAGTAAGTTGTGATGACGCACGCAAAAGCCACGTACGGTACGCTCTTGTCTGGATAAGGGCTGACTTATTTCAATATATTTGAGAAAGACCCACGGATAGTGATTTGTAAACACACAGAGACGCTTCAAGAAGTGGACAGAGTCTAGAAAACAATGTCACAACCACCACAAGAGCTGTAGAAAAAAAATCTTCCTTTTATTAAAGCGCTACTAGCACCATCTCTGTGAAGACAGCATTATTCTTTGAAGCATCAGTATTGATTTATGTGATGGGACCAATAATTGGCACGATAATTTCTTTTGGTATTTTGGTTTTCGGTCTTTATTTCTTCATTTTCGGTTTTGGCCAAGAATTTTTATTCACTGCATCCCTATTGTGAAGTGGTGTAATGACATAATGACAGACGAAGTGGCTGTGTAATAATGTCTGAACTTTACTTCAGTTGTACTGCATAACATTACAATATGGTGCAAACAACTGCATTAAACTTTGCATTATACATAGAGTAACAACAAAACAGCCATATAGCCTGCTCACATTTTTTGCACAATGCTGGCTTTGGAGCATTGCGCAGCCACAATAAAAATAAAGGAGGCTGCTCAATTCAAAGGTCTCTCCTTATTCAAGTTCACCTACTGTGACCCTGCCACTTTACAGCTGTCTGACAAAAGAGACGGTTGTGATGCTTCTTCAGTCACCTGAGTAACGCTTAAGTAACTAATCCATTGCTATGAAGCATGAAAAAACAGTTGGAATCAATGAACCATTAGTGTTTGCCTATGAAGGGGGGACTATTTTCCTCAGGTGATTTACTCTTTGTTTGGTGAAATGGCTTCTAATGTCCTCCATCTTTCTTTTCTTGCCAAACAACCTCTGACCTTGATCTCAACTATCAAGCCAGAGGCAATCTAAGAATTTTTCTACTGATCTGGGATCAGCAATTTGAACCAATTATCTCACCTGCTCATTTATGTCAGCTGTTTATTTACTTCCCAGATAAGACCTGAAAATTTGCTGCTAGATTTAAAAATAAAGTCCACATTTTGCCCTACTCATCAAAGTGAATGGTTAACATGAAGGTCGCCCAGACCAAGGTTGTTATAGTTTTGCATTTTCCTTTCATTTTGAATTTTTGTTTTCAATTTCAGTTTGGTTTTTAATTAGTTTTGTTAAAGTGGGTTTTCTGGTTTAGTTTAGTTTTTAGTTTTGAAAACAAATCAGCTTTGGTTCAGTTTTTATTAGTTTCTGTATTAGTTTGGCTTTTTTTTTGTTAAGATGTCAGGGGCGAAATTTGAAAACATCAGAAAAAGCAATGCGTAATAAAAATTCAAAACATCATACTGTTTTTAAAAACGTATTCACTAAGGACAGATGTACATTTTTTTCCCTTAATAACTGTTCCACATATTTTATCACCTCTCACTGTGTGGCGCTTACTACTATCAGAGAGACACTCGTACTCAAAGTAATTCCAAAGGCACTCTCACTGCTTTCTCCGAACTTTCTCTGCAATAACGCTCTGCTAGCAGAAAAAGTGTGGACGCTTGTGCGCATGCACCAAGTGACGTGAAATAGGCAGAAAACAATTTTGTATCCACCTAAAATAAGTAAGATAGAATATGAAAGATGAAAACTGAAGGCATTTTATCCATAATTTTAGTTTTTTTTAGCTAGTTTTGGAAACTTGCAATACGGTCTTAGTTATAATTTTTTGTAAAGCCTCATTTTTATTTTTAGCTGTCAAAGAAAATGTTTCTCTTGTTTTTTTTCCATAAGGTTTTTTTTTTTTCTTTTTATTATTAATTATTATTAATAACCTTAGCCCAGGCTCAAAACGAGTCAAATTTAGATGGTGTCCTCTAGTGTTGAAAAAGAATATTGCAAAACATTTTCATTGCATTGATTTAAATCCACCTTCACCTGTGTCAATGTTTTTTACCATCTTATGAGTTATCTTTACTTGTCTACTGGACACAATTGGTGGTTGAAAAAAAACTGCGAGAGTAACTTTGCATGAGTAATCCACGTGCCAAAAATGTCAGCAGTGGGAAAATAATTTGATCCAAAGGGCGAAAAAAAAGAGCAACAGCTGCTTTCAACAAATTGAAGTAAAGTGATGATTTTATCACTACTAGGGATGAGTCACAGTTAATTAAATATTTAAATAATAGTATAATAGGGAAAAATGAATATTCCATGTGACTATTGCTGTCTCTTAAATAATGTTTTTTTTTTATTTCCCCACCAAACTCTGGTTGTAGTGTGACATAAGTGCCATACTGTGGTTGTAGGGCATTTGACAGCTATTCATTTTTGCCATTAAGCAACAAAATAAAATAAAAGAAAAGACCACTTCCATAAACCTAATAATGAAATAACTTACAATTCCTAACTACTACCAATGTGGCACACCTTAACATTAAAAATGTGCTGGAAAGCTCCAGATGAAAAGGCTTCTGTGCCAAAGCAACCAACTTTGGACTTTAAAAGGAAGGATAAATATCTTCAAGAGCACAAAAAGGCCAAAGAGATAAGAGAGAAGGTGGTTGAAATTCTTCGTCACTTTGAACAACCGGGCTATCTCTGTGGCAGAGAATCAAAGCTTTTGCCGTCTTTTGGAACTTTTAGATCCGGTACGTCCCGTCTTCATTTCAGACACCGCAGTACCAGAGATGTACAGGGAAGTTCAAACAGTTCATGTGGTGATCTAAGATGTTGAGCGCCTGCTGTTAGTTTTACAACAGACATTTGGAGCACTGATGTTTGTCTCATTTCACTGATAAGCCTTGCTGTACACTGTGACTGACTATTAAAGTCAAAATATTTACAGAACATACAGTAGCTCTGAATTGAAAATGATTGAGGAAGACCTACAATTTTCCACCTATTTGATCCACTATTACACTATAATTTCAGCTCTAAATAAAGATCCAGAAAGCATCCACTATAGTTGACATGTTTAGAACACGTAATCCTCTCAGGAGCACAAACTCCAGATTCCAAATTGTCCCAATGTCTCAGGTTTTTAGACGCTGATGTGTTTGCAGTTTGAAAAGCTAAATGGCATAAACCCCTTAAAGTGGAAAATAGATGAATTCTGGCAGCGAAGCCTTGCTGGAATTCCCATCACATGATGCACCAGATGGCAGCTGTAAGAGCATTATCAAATAATAATATTCCTTAACAACCTAACTGGCACACTTAGTGACTGTGGGGGAGGGAGGAGTTACATTCAACCACAGTTGGAGAGAAACTGTCTCAAACCTAAACGTGGTCCATTGTGTTGGGATTCAGAAGGGTTCCAGGTGCTGGCTTTTGTCAGCGATGCGCGTGCTGCTGCTGCTGCTTTTGAAATGATTTTCTTGAAAGTTAACAGGGCTCTTCAAGGCTTGTTCTAGTTCATCATGCTTTTAAATTTCATTCTTGGTAGCTTGGAGGAGCAGATGGGAGTTAGATTGCAGTTTGAAAACCAGACCTGTTCTCTGAGTTACAAAGACAAGCTCATGGGAAGAAGAACAAAGACTTTGAGGAAAAGAAGGACGCCAGCAAATAAGAAAGTGAAAAGTGACTGAGAGAAAAGTACCTCTGTTAGGTTTGCTGCTTGGATTGAAAAAGTGTCTTTCAAGGTCAGGATAAGCAGTCATGGTAAATGAAATTCTAATGACTGTGGTAATTGCCAAATTGCTGGAGCTATATTGCAAGGGAGATGTCAACGTCCGAGGTCACTCATCTCTCTCGAGTGAAATCATATCAAGTGCCTAATGATCTCCTCCATATATTCCAATGAAGCTTCTGGAGCATTTTTAATGGAGAGGTGCCGTCATCAGGGCCCGATCCACTCCATAAGTGTCGGAAATATCCTCCTTGATCTCTCCAACTAGGGTGCACCTGCTTTAAAGGAGACACGCTTTTGAAGGTCACAGGTTGAGATGAAAAGGAGTGGGAGAGGAGATGAACCATCACAGGCCTAAATTGACTACACACACTTTGATTTAAGTGCGACACGCAAAGCTAGAAGGTGGCTCTTGTCATCCGAAGAGCAGCATCAAGAGGATGAAAATCACATCACCACCGTCAGTGACACGCCTATTGAAGCTCTTTAACGAAGAGAGTTTCATTTCACTCTGAGCAGAGCCTTCCTCAGATACAAGAGTGAAGTTAAGGGTCATGACCCATCCAGGCAATTATGCGCTGTTATATTTTTAATAGACAGGGGAGGAGGGGGATTTTGAAGGAGCCAAAAGTTACACTTTGTAAGATGTGGAGCACTTTAGATGAATATTTAAAAAAAACCCTACTCTTAGCTTTCACCAAAACTCAAACAATTCATAAAAAGGGAAAAACTACTGAAGCAGAAGTTTTTAAACCCAAGCTGGACTGTCCCAACAGCTCTTCAAAATGGTTCTAGAAGACATAGCAGGGAAAAAATGCAGCTTCAGGGCCTTGAAACTGTTGATACATTAAATAATACATTATTTTAGGGGTGACCTGCCAAGCTCTTGCTGTTTCTTCCCAGACTTTCTCAGCAGAAGTGACGTTGAAGTTGAAGTTGTTACACCAAATAATATTGGCAATTAATTGGCTGTTACAAACCTGCACTGTGTGAATTGAAGGTGTATAAAATAATAGTAAACGCTCCACAGGACACACATCCTGTTTAAGGCCCATTTGTGTGGCAGAAGTGTGAACCAGCGGCAGGAAGAGGTCCCACTGGTGGCTGGCTCTGTCAGTGTCTGTTTTGATCTGCGTGACAGAGCAGCGTGCCGTTTGCTGACATTTTACAACCATGTTCAGTCTCTTCAGTTTTCTCTCCACTTCTGAATCTCACAGCACAACGCTCATATTTCCTGTCACTATTCTTCTTCAACTGGATTAGCATTTAGTGATTAGGGTTATTTTCTTATTTTCAGTTACAATACTTTCTCAACTGGGTTAGGGTTTAGGGCTACTTTATGATTTCTAAAGATCACTAGTCTTCTTCAACTGGGTTAGGATTTAGTGATTAGCATTATTTTCTTATTTCTAGTCACCATTCTTCTTCAACTGGTTGAGGGTTCAGGGTTAGGGTTTTGGGGTTAGGGGTACTTTCTTATTTCAACTCACAATCCTTCTTCTCCTGGATCAGGTTTAAGGTGTTAGGTTTATTTTCTTATTTACCATCATCATACTTCTTTCAACTGGGTTAGGGTTTAAGGTTAGAGTTTAGGTTTTTGTTTTTTTTTCCAGTCACTATTCTTCTTCAACTGGGTTAGTGTTTAGGGGTTAGGGTTATTCTCTTATTTCCGGTCACCATTCTTCTTAAACTGATTAGGGTTTTGGGGTTAGGGGTATCTTTTATTCCAAGTCACAATTCTTCTTCTCCTGGGTTAGGCTTAGGGATCCCAGGGGTCAGTGGCACAGGAAGGGTTATGTTTGGGGTTAGGGTTGTTTTTTTATTACCAGTCACCATTCCTCTTAAACTGGTTTGGGTTTTGGGGTTAGAGGAGTTTTCCTTTTTCAAGTCACAATCTTCCTTCTCCTGGGTTAGGGTTAAGGTTTTGGGGTATTTTCTTATTTACAGTTACCATTCATCTTTAATTGTATAAGGGTTTAGGGTTAGGGTTTCGGGGTTAGAGGAATTTTCTTATTTAAAGTCACAATTCTACTTCTAGAATACGGTTTAGGATTAGGGTTAAGGGTTAGGGTTATGCTCTTATTTCCAATTACCATTCTTCTTCAACTGTGTTAGGGTTTAGGGTTAGGGTTTAGGGGTTGGGGTATTTTCTTATATATAGTCACCATTCTTCTTCATCTTGGTAAGGGCTTACGGTTATTTTCTGATTTTCCAGTCATCATTCTTCTTCTCCTCCTGTTATGTTATGTAGTAAGCAAATGGCTTGAAGCTGTGCGACAGCTGCTATCAGGCAGGAATACTGTATTACAACAAGGCACCGGTAAAAATGATGAAAATGTATGAAGTAAGTAAAAACAACAAAGCTCATAACCTACTTCATGTGCAACATTGTAAACTAACTACATGCTAAAAAAATGGACTATGCTTAGCTTTTATTTCAGCGTCACAGACGCACCAAAGCTCTAGAATGGACCAGTACTTATATAGCGCCTTTCTAGTCTTATCGACCACTCAAAGCGCTTCACACATTAGCCTAGCCCCATTCACACACTGATGGCAGGATGATGCTAAGGCATAATACATTCACACCACATTCATACGCCATTTGGGGTTCAGTGTCTTGCTCAAGGACACTCCGGCATGTGACTGCAGGAGCTGGAATCGAACCCACAACCTTCTGAGCGTGGGGCGATAACTCCACCACTGATCCACAACTGCCCCTAGAAAAGTTTGAGTACAGCATAAAGGGCTTTGGCTTTTTTTTAGCAGTCTATTATGTGACAGAAAACTGGCAGCTGCTGTACACAAAACTAAAATGACTAAAGTGAGATGAGTAGACAGAATATTTTGTCTGAGAGGTTTTCATTTGTTGATATCAAGAGCAGTTCATGAAGGTAATTAATCAGTGTATCGCAAAATATAAAAAGTGTTCCATACAAAAATGGGCCAAAATATAAACAGAATCCTGTTCCTTTCTGCTTTGCATGTCTGTTTTGGGTTAGATACAACCTACAGAGACACTGAATCTTCACCATTTGTTTCTTACAAAAAGCAAAAAAACCCACAAGTATTACGAAAGATGTGTTGGCATCACCATGGCATCCATATGGAGTCTGACTCAGAGAGAGGCATTGAATTATGCTCCCAAACTGCTGCTGTGACTCAAGACTCCGAGAATAGTTGCCTTTCATCTCCCAACACCAAGTGAAATCAGCCTCACAAAGACTGCGAACAATGAAAGCCTGAGCTTCCAAGGATGCCACCTAATTTCCAGGAGATCAGCAGAAGTCCCCCAAACAAGTGGGTCAGTGGTTGAGAAATGTTGAAGGGCTGTAGAAGACGAGAGGGAATATGGCAACAGGGATAACGATTAGCATTTGGAAGGAGATGCTGTTCTTATGTGGTGGAAACCTTAAACTGAAGAGTTAACTCAGGGTTGGGGTGGAGGGATTATTTAAATTTTTGAATTTGGCAAATGTGCTCTGAGGACTGATGACTAGATCAAGAGGAAGCATGATAAAAGGCAGAGCGAGTAGGCAGAGTTGGTCTCTGCAGACTGGAGAACTGCAAGATGAGACTGCAACTGGAATAAGAAAATAAAATATATGGACCTCGTCGCGTTGGATTTAAAGCTATAAATGTGCAAAGTGCAGCTTGAAATGTCAGAAATTGTTTTGGTATTAAACGCATTTTACAGTTTTGAAGTACAAGGATAATGACAGACAGATGATCGATCTAGTAAATGGGCTCCAAATCAATAGAGGAATGCAAAAAGGACATTAAAGTCGTCAGTCTAATCGTTAAAATATTGCAATCTCGAGTCACACGTACGTGATCTTGTTTCTAAAAAGAGATGATTCTCAAGCATTCTATTTCATTGGCTGCATTTTAAACAAATGCCCCCCAAATGCAGCACCGCCACTGCCTTCTCCCTCAACTAATGGTTGGGCATCTTTACAACACATGCAGCCTTCTGCTTCCAGCTGCAGTTAAATGAGAAAAGAATGACTGAAAATTACAGCAAAGGAACTTCTGTACAAGGGGTGTGACAGTGAAGCTCAATATAAAACCTCAAAACAAAATTCAAAGATGCACGAAATAAAATCAAATGTAAAGAAAATGTTAAAGGGCCCTAATTTTGGTGTGTGACTGCAGGTGTGTCCTCATCTAAAAACGCGTGTTAATATTAGGGTCATTTTCACTTTTGAGCAAAATATTGGTTAAAATTATCTTTGCTTAGGTACCTTTCTCTCTCCCTTTTCCTTCTCTCCTCACTTTGCTCTGTCGCCTCTTTGCTGCCACTCTCTGCCAGCCGTAGTAGAGCCGGAAAGAAGTTGAGACTCCAGTGTTTTTTTGTTTTTTTTAAATTAAGTTATTGGCAGAGCAGCGTCACATTTCATGAGTTCAGTTCCACACTCTTATTAAGGTCTGTAAATATGCGCAAATATAGACTTTATGTCGATATGGATTCATTCAAACAGTATAATTTACATTTCAAACATCTTAAAAAAAAAGATCAGAATTCTGCTCGGCCGGTGTCTCTCTGTCCTTTTCATCATCAGCAGCACCGTCTGATTTGGCACCTTTTGCTGGCTCTCCCTCACCACCAGCCTCCTCCTCTCTCTCCTCATTTTGTTTTTTTGAAATAATCAGCGACGGTCGCTTCCTTTTTGCCGTGGGCGAACATGACGGCCCTCTCTTCAGAACAGGAAAGAGTGCAGGTGAAGGATAAGGAGCGTGTTAAAGGGAGCATTAAAACATATACACTCGCATGAACACGACCAGATAAAATTCTGACTCGCACATGCAACCGTTTTGGTCTCAGTCTCGGGCCCTGTTACTAAAAAAAGAGAAAGCTAGTATGATCAGTTATATACTTATTGTAGAACTTTTGAATTTCTCACACACTGATTAAGAGAACAAGTTTATTAAACTATAGCGTGACTCTGATCCTTTTTCCTTTTCTATTTCCTTCCACCGTTTATGGAGCGCCGTTTCTAAATTTATCCATCAAATGGGGTTTAGAAAAACTCTGTGATAAGCCTATAATCTTTCACCAGAGTTTGAAAGCTCTCCTCTTTCAAAATAAAAGATGTCTTACGGCTGAGACTGTTTATCTAGTGGCCTGAAAGTGCGCTGATGTCTGCTGTAAGTTGCCCCGAGCCACAGTGGCTCATGCTTGTCTCAAAGAGCTCCTGAGACTATTTATAGCGGCAGGTTAGCCGCATGCCAACAATGCCCGCAGTTTCCATGAGGGAAAACCTGTTCTCTGTGGGCACTCGCATTACATCGGGCCTTCTGTCACTCCGGCCGGCATCGACGTGATAGCGAGAGGCAGCTGTTCAAATAATGACGCTGACCTGGAGGTTCAAGCTGGAATAAAAGCAAACTCTGTATCCCACAGATTTCTGTCGAAAAAAAAAAAAAGTTTGACATTGTGGTCTACTTCAAGCTGCAAATGTCTATTCTGAGCTGATCCTCGACAAAATCTTAAGATAAACTATCTTAAAGCACTTTTTGAAGAGATTAAACCTCAAAGTATTAGACTTCTATAATAGATTTTTAGGGGCTTTTAACTTTATTGATTAATTTGTAACAGGTGATTAATTTCAATCTTGGTTTTGCTGCTAAGCAGAGACTTCACCTTTGCCATGCAGAGATCAGCAGCTAATATCTGGTTTAGTAATCAAATCAGCGGGGAAGTGGTAGCAGCAGAGAGAGAAATTTCAGTAAATGGAGTAAACAAAAGGAAGCTTTGTCAGATTAAACAACGGTTAAACACTGCACATAGTTCTCATTCAAACGTTGTGATTAACTCACACAGACAATGGCTCGGTGTGGCTAAATGGACGGAATAGTTGGGCACGTTTTTGCAGTAATTTGCACCGTGGAGACGACACGAGCTCACAGTGTCGTCAGAATCCAGGTGTGAGAGCAATTTCAGCTTCTTGATGCCCATGGAGGGGAAAGGTGAGACCAAGTTGTCCTTACACAATGCTGGCATCAGCAGGTGCAGCACAGGGAGGGACGGGGTCTGGTCTGCATAAAGCAGATGCTGTATTTCCCAGCATGCTTTGCACACTGAAGCACTCACTCGCAGTAAAATAACAATGGGGGCAAATTTTTCATCATGTGTGGGTGACGGTGGCATCTGTGCTAGTGGTTTTGACAGTGCGCTACTCTCCACTTCAATAACTGAAAAAAAGGATTAAAGAGAGGGTATTGTGTTGTTTTTTGTTTTTGTTTCTTTTTTTCAAAAAAGGCTTTAAGGACTGCCGCTATGGTACACCCATTGTTGCTTTACATGATTCATAGCTCAAAGAGTTCCCTATTTTTTTTTCCCACTATTTTTTTTAAGAAAACCTTTATTTCCACCTCTGTCTATTAGCTTCATCTTAGCTGCTGTCTCTTTAAGGCTCCCTATTCCACAAACCCCTCTACGCTCTGATTGGCCAGTGCTCTGAAGGCCTGTTGGGGGCAAAGCTATTGGCAGATCTTAATGTTTGAGGCCCATCTCCTCCAATGTGTCATGAGCCAATTTGGAGATCCTTATGCAATGAACGCAATTTCATTGCGCTATTTTTTTTTTTTTAGAAAAGACAGTTTTGAGCAGTTTACAAACAAACTCAGCGGTTTTCTACAACATATGGATATGAAGGAGTTTGAAAATTTGAATGTTTAAAATGAACAATCCAGCACTGTTATTTAATTGTATTTAAAAATAATGTAAATCATAATACCCCCTCTTTAAAGTGCATTGGTAACACCAAATGTTATGGTATTAGATTTTGCTTACAGCTTGATGTTTCTTTAAGTAAGCCATCAAAGATCATTGGGACAACAGACACTATTCACTGAATTTCTGTGGTTTTTCCAGGTTTTACTTGTTACTGAATGAAAGAGTTGGCTCAGAGTCATGAAAAGTTAACCTACCAGTCAGTGGCAGAGAATCTAACGTTAAGATCAAAGTTAAAGCTCTACAGATCTTGGATGTAATCCCTGAAAATTGTTTCCTGTCAAATGGCCTGTGTAATCCATAACACAGGCTGTGAAACTGTTTTTTTTAAACAAGTGAGAAAATGTCTTCATCTTTTTACGCCGCTGCAGATAAGCAGATGTACACGGTTTGATAACAGGCAATTTCAAGACCTCAGTATACGGCTGCATAGTAAGTACAACCTAAACCCTCTGGACCGCCTTGGTTCATAGCTGGTGTGGCTTGCCCAGACTACCTGCTGCCAGATGCCCTTCTCGATAAGCACGGTGATATGACAGCAGCCTGACAGGCTCGTCTTTCTCAGCCAGTCACAGATTGACAACCTATTCCAGCTGCCATTCTGTCCCGGTTGACACCACTTCATCTGTCCATCTGTCACTCCCCACCCTCTGCCCTGAGCTCTCCTCCACCCACGCCTCCCTTCCTCTATGCCTCTGTGCCTGACTACAAAACAAAAAGCCTCCCTGAGCAGTTGTGTCCTTTGCCTGGCAGTGAGCTGTACTGGCGGCCGGAAACAAAGCCGTGGCCTCAGACCATAATGCTGCATAATGTCACACCAGGTGGGCTTGCCAGTGGCAGTGCAGCGACAATAAAGTCATCTGCTCTCAATGGGCTGAGGAAAGTGAACAATAACAGTTGAACAATAGACACATCTGCAGCAGAAAAACAAGGGACAAAGTACTACCATAATGGAGACGGAGATGTCTGTTGGCAGGCATACAATGGGCTGAGTAATTTAATACTTGCTAATAATTACTTCAAAACAAAAACATGAAACACAGAAATTTGGAATATCAAAAACAGAAAATCATTGTAAAACAACAGCAAGAATAAAAAACAGCAATTTTCGGTCTCCATTCCGATTTTTTCCACTGTTTGTAACAGAAGCACATCTTCAACAGAAGAATCGCGTACTGTTAACTGCATCGTCTGCATAGAGGTTTAGTTACATTAGGCTATCAAAGCATTTTATGAAAAAATTTGACTTCTCATTGTGATACCTGGGTTCTGGGAATTTTGTGACGAATAATACACAACATTTCTGATAGCTCTTATGACAAATAGAGTACACGGCAGATAAATTATACAATTTTTGATTCTTATTTAGAAGCTCAGAGCTACGCAGTCAAAAAGCACCCATAATCTGAGGGTGGGCAGCAAGAGACCATGATCACAACACAAATATCAACTTTTTTAGCTGAGTACTGTTAAGAGATCCACAGAAGCCTTGATAAAACTTTGTGGTAGAGAATAAGGCGCATAAAAAATGCAAAAGCTCTTATTGGTTTTAACTATGCTTGCACAGAGATGAGACAGACTTAAATTGGATAAATTCCATCCAAGCAGTGAGTGTTATTGACGAATACCATGATGATAAATGGTGTTCATCATCAACCTTTGCTCCCATGCGCAAGACAAAGAGCTAAAAATATGCTATATGTTCTTTACCTCTTATAAACGTTTTTAGGAGCCGTCATGATATTTCCCCACCGTCATGCGTCCAATCTGTACGTCAAAATACAAGCAAGAGATTCCTGTAACAGGATGAAGATGACTTTGCAAAGTATGAAAATAACAGAGAAGAGCAGATGAAGTAGTAAAGAGTTTGGTTTTATTCATACAATGCGACTACTCGTATGTATTTTTGATGTGTATATTTTCAGGAATACAAAACAGAAATTTATTTAAATTTGAAATAAGTTCTCAAAATTATTTGATTATAAAGTAAAATGCTTTACTGTTCAGTTCCAGATACCTGTGACAAATTGTTGTTTGCATTTGTAGATAGACTGTGATCTGTAAGATGTAATGCACAGGTATAAATTATAAACTGAAGCATCAATTTGGTGAGTTTGTACTTATTTTTTCTTAAAAACTTCCAGGCTTTTCAAAAGGTTTTTGTTAAAAAAAACTAATTGATTTCATATGAAAATTTCCAGAATGTATTTTTTTTTGCACTAAAATGAGAGAAAAAAATGCAGTTGCTTGTTTTTTTACAGGTGATTATTCTCTGATTTTACTGATCCAGCCCACCCGAGATCAAATTCTGCCGTATGTTTGTTCCACTGAACAAAAATGACTTTGACACCCCTGTGCTTAATGCATCCATTTTATTTTCCCTGATGCATGTCAGTGATGAAGCAAGAGCCAGCTAACAGCATGAAGCCAGATCAATATTTGATGTTCGCCTTTTTTTTTGCTGCTGTCAAAGCCTCCATTCATCTTCATTTGGGGATAAGTTAAAGAGAGTATATCTGGTGAAATGTTTCACAGTTTTGATCAACTCTCAGTCATTAAAGATGATGATGCAGGAGAAAGCTAAGTGAACTCGTTGTTCGTCCACTGCACCTGTCACCACAGGCAGGGTCACAGTCCATCACCGTCAGAGTGTCTTTTTATTAATAAACACTCAAGAAAAAGATGCACGAGGCTGGCTTAATGCTGGAACAATGAAAAGGGATGGCTAATGATAAAATAGCTCAGATACAAAGTTTTTCTATGATTGTTCGTTACTTTTTGAATACGGCCTGTAATAGAGAAACAGACACCAAGTCACATTGGAATTTTCAAAGTGAGGTTGTAAAAGATGCGACCTGCATCTTCTTTGCAGGAATGCACCTTTCAGCTGGTATGTCAACGGCCAAAAATTTCAAGACACATGCAAGCGGGGGGATGAAGAACATAGTTTTGATTTGTTGTGTTGTTGATGACATCTTTAAAAATGGCCTCAGCAAAAGAACTGAGAGAGGACACAGAAGAGGCGACTTTGGCGTGAAAGAGGAATAGCATGTTGGATGTCTGGACCTATTTTGGATTTAGGAAAGAAGATGCAGCACAGTGCAAGGTATTGTCCAAAACATGCCTGGCTACCGTAGCTAAGACAAGGGGCAGCACTACAAACCTGTTCCAGCATCACAAGGCTATGACAACTGCATGGCTAAAACCCTGAACACCAAGGAAAGAACCGTTTATATGTTGACAGTATCCTTTGTTGTATTGGTCATACTCATAGACTGTATAAAATATGGACGTAGTCTCCGTGACGTCACCCATCTGTTTCTGATACAGTCAAATGAAGCCAATCATTGGACAGGGCCATCTTGGATATGACGCAGACTTTGAGCTTCCTTTCTATTAGCTATAGGGCGCCCGTCAGTCACCTGAGCTGAGCTGTGCCCCTGATTGGACAAACTTGTAATCCTAATATCTAATAAACCGCCAAAGTAGGAAAAAATTCACTCACCGTACAGTGTGTGCCGATAGGGAAATTAGCATTTCAGACCCAAGCCGTTTTTTGAACCTGGCTTTCTGCAGCCAGCCTCTAGCGGATTCTCGATGAACAGCAACTTTTAGCACTTCTGCACAGGCTTCATTTTTCTCTACTGGATGTTGCCCCTCGGTCATACTATAGAATGATTTATTGCTTTTTTAGTGAATAATGTAGAAGATAAAAGCCCCCCCCCCACCCCCCCACCAAAAAAAAAATTGCATACTTAACTTCAATTGCAATATCGGTCCAAAAAAAATAGCAATTGGATTTCCCAAAATCGTTCAGGCCTAGTAGGCAGTGCTGAAATGATTAGTCGCTTGTGATTTAAAGGAATTTCACTGATGAATGTGTCAATAAAAAACAAATTGAGGAAATCATTTCTGATGTCAAACACTGTATGGTGGCTTAAAAAAAGAAAGAGCTCAATAATCAGCCTAAAAACAACAGTTTGCCTTCAGCCGTCAGACATCCTTACAAACATCCACTCCGGGGTTTATTTCATTAAGCCAGCTTTGTCATCTACCTGGATCTGCGGCTGATGCTAAACAGTGAATTCCAGGGGAGTTCCTTTCAAAATGTTGGAGGGATTAAACCGAAAGGAGAGGAAAAACTCCTCACGAATAAGCTGATGTGAGCTATTTTAACTATTCAGTAATGCTTCGGAGATGCTTTAAGCAGCTGATCTTATTTAATAGGCTCTGCTGTAAGAAGTCTATCAGCTACAGAAGACATTCAATTTAACCCGAGGCCCACAAAACGATAAATCAAGCCTATCCTCCTTGCATAGAAACACAAAGCAGTGACATTACACGAGTGCACGCACACACACAAATAAATGCATGAGGAGATGTTTGGAACAATGAAATCTCTTTGGCTCCAGCGCCAAAACCTCCCTCAGATTGGATGCCTGGCAGGCATTAATTTCTTCTCTCCCTCTCCGCCTCCTACCATCTCACCACTGCTTCTCTCTCTTCTCTGTATGCAGGTGTGCTCGCCCACAGAGCTGCATGCCGACTCCTGTCAGTAAGAGGACACGGATGTATGATAATCACAAGCCTCTCTCGATGCTTTCAGCCCCTCTTTCACCCCTCTCCATCCAGAGGGCATCGAGGACCTCTTCAAAGCACAACATGAGAACAAGAGGAAAGGAAAACACCAAGGTTGAGCTAACATTTGGGAGCTGTCTGACTAGGAATGATCCACAGTATGACCGACAAAAAAGCAGCTTTTGGGTTTTCTTGTACAACTTTATCTCTCCCTGTGTGTACCCTCGGGATAAGCCCTACTTTAGGGTCGAGTCTGCAGATGCATCATCTACACCTGTTGTTGTCTTTCACCGCAGCTTTCATCCTTGAATAGCACGTACGAGTCTGACTCTGCACCGCAAAATCTCAAGACTGCGTTCTGTCTACTCAGGACAACACGTCTCAGTGCACTGGAATGGAAGAGTGAAGAGATGTTAGCGCTGGAACTCGTAGCACGAAGACGGACTGCTGACCAGGCTCTCGCTTCTTATAGAGAAACACACGCACTCGCACAAGCATCCGAAGGCATCTCTGTCAATTAAAGCCGTGCATTTGTTAAGCGGACACGTCTCTCCTTCTGTTCTTCCCGCGGATGGATGAGTTCTGCAGGCTGGCTGGTCATGCAACAACAATCACATCAAAGTGCACATGACAACGCAGAACAAGCAGCTTGACAAAAAAAAAAAAAAAAAAAACAAACAAAAAAGCGGCGTCAACCACGCGTCTCGACTCAAAACACTAATGGGAGACTGTGTGTGAGCGAGGAGTTTGTTCGGTGCTTTCGGGAGCTTTTTCTGTAGATGAGGACACGGGATAAATTTAGTTCAGCTACACCGGTCTGTTTGTGGGCCCGGTCCAAGATCAGTTTCACAAAAGAAAAACCACAGTAATAGACACAGGGCTACTTTGCCATTTATATCCCAGCCCACTTGGCCTGCAAGTACGAGAAAAACAGTGCAACAACACCGCCTAAGATACAGCTTTATCTTAGTGTACCCTCCAAAACGTCCCTGCAAACACACACTCTGAAATTCTATCTTATAAATACTTTATCAACATAAACTTAGTGGCTTAATCCCCCTGATTAGAGCGAGCCTTATCTGTCTCCACAATAACACCTTTCAGGAGGGTTATTGCAACAGTTGAGGTAACATTTTCAAAGCCACAAACACATGCACTTGCTGTATGAATAACAATCCAGTCTGCAACGCAGTGGCTCATTCCTGTGCCAGCAATAATAACGGTGTTACTCTTCAGCTATCAGCAGCTGCGAGGAGTCTGCCCACGCTACAAGTGGTTCGGTGATTACTGCAAACTGTCCTTCAGACTAACAGTGAAGCTGTCATAACATGTAAAGTGAAAGAGTGACAGAAACCTGCGTTATGTTCACTATCTGGACTGTAAATGCGCAGCACTTCTTCACGTTCACTTCCAGATTTGTGATTCTCAAATTTAGGGTTTCCACAAACACTGGCTGTTGGTTCCTGCACATTTTCAGAAGCGCTTGCCTCTTAAAGTCCCTGTGAGGACTTTATAAGTGACCTTGAAATGATTTCATTTTTGTTGTTTGTTATCAACAATTCAAAACGACATTAACAGTGCCAAAATCAGTTATTTCTGAAGGTTATTTCTCGGGGACTGTGGCCAGGATAGATTTTCCCAGAAGACCAAGAATCCACCCGAAGTCCCTTTGACACTACATCAGCCGGCAAAGTTTAGCAGTGAGAAGCAAGATCCGTCCTTTGTCTTGAAGAAAACTATTTCTTGGTTTTGTTTAGTAATAATGGCGGCCACTGGTGCTGGACTGACAAAAAAAAATGAATAAAATAAATCAATAAAATGAAGAGTGAGGTTATGTTTGCTCTGCTTGGTGAGGTTGGAGTTGGCAGATGAACACTGGTAGGACACTCACATAACTAAGATTCACTAATGCTATACATTACGGACACATCTTAGAGCACCGGACTGTGGGGGACATGAAACAGAGGGTCTACTAAACTACAGTACAAACTGAGTTTACAAAGATTGATTGTTGTTGCATTTCAAACAATAACGCTACATACAAATTTATACAAGTATAAATAAATAATTACCTCGTTGCTTTGTATCCTGCGAAAAGTTGTCTTGAACAAAGAAAAAAAGTGTTACAAAAACATTTGATTACTGTTTTTCGCTTTCAAACAAACACGCCTCGGCAAGAGTCACATTCTCATACACTTGGTGTGTCTCAAAGTGTCATCACTTTGTTCTGCAAGACATAGAACTACTGGTAGTGTTTGCGACAGACCCAGGAGTGGAGCCCCACGAGTGATTGACCACAATGATGACCAGTACTTAAGGACCTATGCAGTTAGACACCATTATGCAACTGCCACACAGCTGCAGGCCTGTTTACGAGAAGTGAGGGGTACTAGGATTTCAAAACAAACCATTCACAACCAACTCCCACGCTTTGGCTTAAAACCAGAAGACCGTTGCAGGTGACTCCACTGACACCAAGACACCGCCGTGACCGTTTACAGTGGGCACAAAACCACGTAACCTGGACAACGCAGGTCTGATGAGAGTCGGGTCACCTTGCACAAAAATGATGGTTGTAAGCGTTGCTGGAGAAGGCAAGGTGAGTGATACACCAAGGTCAACATGATCCCCATTGGTGGAGGAGGTGCAACAGTCTGGGCAGGCATCACCAGTCAGCGCAAAACAGATTTGGTGATTGTAGATGGCTCAGTCACTCAGAGACGTCATTGAAACTATCATCATCTCCCAATTCTGCCAACACACCCCCAGATTACACACACATAATTTTTTTCAATAAAGCCAATTTTTGCAATTTTTAGTTTCCTCATTTAACACCAGACCCCATGAAAAAGTTAAATGATGATGATGATGTCTACAGATGATATCCAAAAATGCACATTACACGTGAGTCAGTTCTCAAGATGTATTTGGGGGATCTGACATCATGTTACTAGATAAAGAAAACATTTCCCACTCTGCTGGAGACAAACTTATTTTTTTTTGTTTATAAGCTGGTTTTTCAAACCAGCTTATAAACAAAGACTAAAATGAAGGATTTAAATTGGGGAAAAAAAGTGAAAAACAAAATACTGCGGTACTTTGGTAAATTGATCTTCTCTCCCACCCCTAGAAGATATGGCAAATTTTTCATGGGTGCAACCCACATATTCAGCTCTGCTGCTCATAGCATGATAATCTACTAAACACAACCTGCCTTACTTTTTGTGCAAAGTCCATACAAATTGCGTAAAAGTACTTTTCTTTTATACACACACACATATAAATATATATATATATATATATATATATATATATATATATATATATATATATATATATATATATATATAAAACTCAGTCCTCTTCAAGCTTGATCACAGGCAGCTTCTTGCACTGCATTGCTTCGACGTCTTCAAAGATACAGTTGGACAAGTTCACAGTCCTTACCTTCCATAAAGAGCGCAGAGTTGTAACACACAGTCCTCAATCTGTCAGAGGACAATGCTCTTAAAATCTCATTAGCAAGCGCCTGCCAAGATGAGAAAGGAGACTGCGGTTCAGAGAGGTGGGGCGGAGGAGAGGCTCAAGGTAATTTGCTGTGAACAATAGCCATGGCTACATTGCACCGTGGCAGCAGGTTATCCTGGACCTCTACCCTCAGCGTGTAATTAAATGTAAAATCAAACAAACACTTAAAGTAGCTCTATGCACACTGTGCCTCGAATGGAGTGAGCCAACGAAGATAAATATTGCTCTGAATGCTCAGTAGAGGCAATTCATCATGCTAACAAATTGGGCAACCATTCTGTGCCATTATCTTCCATCACGGCATCAGTGACTTGTGTGGCCTGCGGCTTGCTGACAAGCACCTCTTGTTAGGTTGCAATCTTGCAAACACTGTCAGAAATGCCCGACCAATTTTGGCTGACAGGCAAATTGTGGGCCTAAAACTGGGGCATCAGCTTCCTCTATAGAGTGTGAATGAGTCAAGAAGGGCTTCTTACCTTGTGGTACCTATGGTAACAGCCTAAAAACCGTTAAATACACATTTTTATTATCTACAGAGGACAGTGTAAAGACGGGAAGAGGTGATCATGTGATGCAGGCCTTTCAGAATCGAGTCTTGCGAGGACCATCGGGTCAAAAATCTGCTTTTTGATATATGCCGCCAGTACCCTCGCCCTTAGCTCATCCACACATGCCCCTGGTGTCCTGAAACAGATCTGTCGCTCTCCATCTCACAGACGCACACAAGCAGCACACTTCCCGCTGCAGACGCCTCTTCCATGCCTGCTTGCCTGCCTGCCTGCCGCAAGTCCACTGGGAGGCCTAGCCTGAGGGAAAAGCACTTAATCATCAGGGGCTTGACATGAGGTCTCCTGACTGAGCAGTAAATAAAAAAAAGAGAATAAAAACAGAGTGTGTCAGTGTGTGACTTCTGTGTAAGGAGACATGGCCGGAAAAAACAAAACACTGGAGTGGAGACAAAAGAGCTGCAACCAAAAGAGTCATTACCTTTAGCACTGAGGAACAATGGGGGAAAAGCTAATATGTTGCCGTGGTAACTCTTATTCTATTAGTGAAGAAATAATGTAATGCTAGGAAACCTGGCATTTATGTAAAGGGATGAGCAATCAATAAAAGCTCCTGCTGCAGGTAACAGGAAAAAGTCTCAGTGCTGAATATTTCATAAGCATTTGGACAGTCAGTCGGGGGGTTTAGGCCGGGATCACAGCTGCAGCCAAGAGTGTGGTAGGAAGATCAATCATGAATTATTCTCCATTTTCCCACAACAGTATGCCAGCAGGCGCTCCTGGGAAGGCCTTATCTACTTTTAGACAGGCGTCATGTTTTTTCTTTCTTTTTTTTCTGTGTGTGGAAGAGACAGCCGCAGAGAGAGAGAGGAGAGAAGAGGAGGAAGAGAGAACACACACAGAAGCTGTTAACTGCACTAATTTCTGCTGTCTTATGGAAAAAGCTGAGGTGGTAACATCACTGGTGGGGAGGTTTCTCTGTCTTTTTTTTTTTTTTCCTGCTGCAGCGAGGAGCGCATTATCAAAGAGGGTCAGGAACGCTTTCCGAGGTGTTAACTGAAATCAAAGCGTTGTTTGAGATAGCACGGGGTTGTACCAGGCATCTGCGGAAACTGCAGACATTTCAGGTGTTAAATCAGACTGTGCTCTATTTTTGGGGAGGATCAGGTGTTTTTCCACAGGAGGCTTTCGTTGTATTTTACATGATGTCATCGGCTCCAAAAGAGGTCTGGTTGTGTTGGAGCAGCCTTTTTTTTTTTTTTTTAAGGTTTACCTTTCAAAAAACAAGGATGTAGATGGCACAGATAGAGGTGTTATTTACTGTTTTTTGATGTGATGCTTCCAGAGAAAAACTCAGGCAGGTTAAGATAAAGCAGCACACAGGCAGGCAGGAAGGCAGGCAGGGCTGAAAGAAGGAGCCGAAATAAGCTGATGTGTTCTGATAGTTTTAGAGCATGTTAGGCACTTCTCCAATGGCTCTTGGGCTGAAAATCTTCTTTTAACCTGGCAGCGCTGCAGCATCATCTGCACACAGATGGCAAACCAACACAGCAGCAGCAGATGGCAAAAATACAATATAACCAAGGTCTCTTAGTACCTTAACCTCAACACAACCTTTTAACTAACTCCAAAAAAAAAAAAAAACTTGGGGTTTCAGAATCAGTAGACATCGATTCATTTTTCAGAAAGAATACAGACTGTTTTTTTAAAGAACCAGCCACATGTAGTCCATCAAATCAGGAGAATAACAAGAAAGATTATTTTTGTCAAGAGCCACTCCAGTGTGAATTCAAATGAAGCCTAAAAAGGCTGACTCACTCAGTATTGGCCACAAAATGACAAATCCACTTTGAATCCTTCTATTGTCAGTGTACAAATACGATTGGGCAATGACTATCAAATCTGGCACATGGAAAAATCTGCTGTGAATCACAGTGGTTCTCTCGGTTCAGGTGTTGCAGCAGTGCACTTTCATTTTCTTTTTTAATGCGCCAAGTGCATTGAGCGACGCAAAGTTTACGCACTAAGATATAAAACTACCACAAACAACGAATCTAAAGAGAGCCAATGGATAGAAATCGTGATGGAAGAATCAAGGATGCACCAATCCATGTTTTTGACTCCTGATCTCGATACCTTGGCTTTGGTATCGGCCAATACCGATACAGATCCGATAAAACGGATGTGCAACTTTCTCCATATCTTAATCTTCCAGCAAGTGTCGCTAATGTTTTGTTCTTTTTTATGATTTGATGTCACCACTATTCTTCTTCTCCTGTAATGCAATGTGGTTCACAAACAGTTTTAAGACTTGCTACAGCCACCGTCTGGCAGTAATACTGTATTACAGCCAAAGACTGTATGAGACAGAATTATGTTGTGGCACTTTGAGCTGAAGGGATGAGCCCTGTGGATCTGCACGATGGAGCCACACATTGTCGCCGATATCCGACGTAGCTTTTTGGATTTGTATCTCAGCGATGCCTTGCACCAGGATCTGCAACCAAGAGAACCTTTGAAGTCCATAAGCTAACTCCTGCCAAAATCTGTCTTTATTCCAGATGTCAGATCACAGAAATCCTGAATCCTTTAATATACTTATGGGCTTAGAAATGTAGATGTCTCTTGAAACAAAGCACTTGAGTTGGGAAATTAATCCAATCCTGATGTTCAAAAAATGCAGTTAGCTGGCTGCAAAAGCCAAACAATCAGCTTTAGGTCCGTTCTTAAAATCCTTGTGTATACAGCCTGGTTGAAGCTCATGGTCTGTAGCTTGTTTACACACCATGTGCTGAGGGTGAATTTCCCATAACTCATCCATTAAGTCAATTACAGGTGGGCACGCTGGAGCTGTAGTCGTCACGGAGACTAGCTTCATGTTTATAAAGGATGTGGGCTGGAAATGTCTTCTGTCCACTGACCAGCCGGGTAACACTGATCGATGTGGTATCACATGTTATATACGAGTGGCATTAAGCTACTGTTGAAGTTTTGTGTGATTCTGCTCACTAGAGAAAGAAGAAATAGTCTGAGCTCTGAACCGCATATGTGCAAAAGCAGCTCTAGTATCAGAACATGGTATCAGCAGATAAGCTGAACTGAGAGATATTTGAACTTTGGGGGAGAATAAAATTAGATCAGTACATCTTTGCTTTCAGGGGAAGCAGAAAACTAATGCAAACTTTAAAAGTCAGAAAATTAAACAGTGGGCTGCAATTTTTTTGGAGGGTTCTACAAGATGAATGACCGTAATGACTACTGAAACAAGTTCTGATTCTCCAGCTGCTGACTGCAAAGATATATCAGGCAAAAAAATGAATAAATAAATACTGTAATGGACTAAAAGCTAATGTTTCATGTGCAACACAATGACTATCCACTTAGACTTTGAACAAAGCTGTAGTCTGCTCATACAGAGCATCAGAGCCTGAGTTCGTGCTGCCATACGAGTATCCTGCTCATTAATTGCCTGACAGAGACGCCTCTGCTACCGTCAGAGTGCTGCCAGACCAGGCTGTATATCTTGACATAACCACGGTGGAAACAGACTGCTTCCATGGAAAGCTCCACACTCACATGTATGTGAGCTTTCAGTCGAGTTACATTTTCTGTCCTCTGACTCAATAAACCGGACAGGGAATTTGTATGAATGTCAAGCCAAGGAGCAGGAGTACATCATGGTCCTGGCATACACCGAACAATTTTTGAGTGTTGTGGTGAAAAGTGAGCTCATGCTGTTCGACTAAGTCGTCAATGAAACCCAGGAGAACTGTGGTTTTTATTTGGACAGAGGGCTTGGAGATGGGGAGCTTTTCATTCCTTCATCACGACGTCGTGTTACTGCGATTGGCAGGGCAAATCTGTGGGTGCCAAAAAATGAGTACACCCTCATCCCGATCCACTTACATGACTTGTTCAGTTTGTCCCTGCATGGGCCATAAACTTTGCAGCCCTGAGCCTGGCACAGGCTAAAACGCAACTGAAATTGGTGCATTAAAAAAAAAAAAGCCAAGGTTTATAGCTGCACCGGTGGCTCAATAACTTAGGTCATGAAGGCTCACTTCTTGAGAATTTAAGAGCTGAGGATCTGTGTTTGACCTATCATAAGATTTACACCGTAGTTTGTGTAATTCTTGTCTAATTCTGCAAAGTAGCATCACTAAGCGTCTGTTAAGCACATTACACACTATTATTTTTGTTAACGTCAAAATTTTAAATTCACACTAAGCTGTCAATGTAATTCTTTATTCCAATGATCAGCCGATTTAAATCAGCAGATAAGTGGCAGAAACTCCTGCTGATTATCATTATTTTAAAAATCGGCAGATTAAATCGGCCGCCCGATTTATCGGGCGTGGCCTATTGACGATATTATTATTTATTCTCCAGTCTTATGCAGACAATGTTATTCTTTGCTATTATGCTGAGAATGTTTTCTTTATACTCTGATCTCATGGTAATGATGTTATTCTTTATTCTCAGATCTTATGCTGATGATGTTTTTCTTTATTCTTCGATCTTACACTGTTAATGACATTCTTTACTCTCCGAGCTTATGTGGATGATGTTATTCTTCATTCTTGGATCTTTTACTAACAATTTAATTTCTATGCTGCTATCCTATTCTGATAATGTTATTATTTAACCTCCGATCTTATGCTGATGTTTTTCTTTATTCTTGGATCTTATGCTGATGATGTTATTCTTTCTTCTCTGTTCATATTCTTTTGTGTGTATCTTTGTGTATTTCAGTTGTACAAGGTGTGCATGGCAGAAATTCCTCTAACAGGTCAGACCAACTTATCAGACCC